>JBBPBR010000001.1:23859027-23889207 GCA_037974775.1 Cicer pinnatifidum | reverse complement strand
ACTTTTTGAGTGTCTTTAAAACTATATATGAAATTATTTGTCTTATTGCTCTATGATTCTACACATTCATTTTTAAAAATAAAAAATAAGTGATTGTATGTCATTGAGTTGTTATATGCATTTATGTTTGTAATTCTTGATGGTATAAAATATTTTAAATGTTTCTTTATATGCCTAACTTTTGTGAAATATGTAGAGTAATTGTATTTATGATTTAAACATTCTTTTAAGAGAGTGAAACTAGTGGAGTATTGTTTGAAAAGTTAGTCAAACTCGAAAACGTAGTTGAGATATGTGCTATTTGATTCAACTAAATATAGTAAGTGTTGTTGACCAAACTCACATGCTTAGTTTTATCTATAAACGGTAATTATTGATCATACTATTTATTTCATATTTGAGTTGTTGAATGTGATGTGTTTAATTAATTTATTGTGTCATGTTAGCCAATCATGATAAGCTAATTGATTTTTGATATGTTGTACTTAATTGAATAATGAATGTCTTAAATATGTTTATAGACTAAGTTTAAATTTTGAGGGTGGTAAGTTAGATATTAGTTCAGTCACAAATTTCAAGAATGAAATTTCTTTAACAGGGGGAGAATTGTAACATCACAAATTTTATAAAAAATTATTTTATCAATTAAATATTATTTTAGATAATTAATCTGATGTTAAAATTATTTTAGAGATATGTTAATTAGTTTTATGGTTAATTTTCTTTATATGTGTGTTTTCTATGATGTGTTAATTTGTACCTATTTGATTAAATGAGTGATGTAAATAATAAATATTATAATTTATTATTTTATATATTTTCCTAAAAATAATAGTATTTTAGTGTAAATATTTTATAGAATAATATTTAGGCGATATATATGTGAGTTGGTAATTATTGTGATATTTTCTTGTGTGTTTAACTAATATTAAATACGAACATAATTATATTTAATTAATTCTAAATATATTTTATTTTAATTATTTATTTTATGATTAATTATTATAGGATATTAGTAATGTTGTGTTTGATTTCCTTTATTTTGATATACTTCTTATGGCATTGTGATTTTATGTAATTGTATTATGATTAATTAGTAATTAATATAAAGTGTTGATGTTATATTATTTATTTTGTGATTTTGAGTATTCTTTAATGATGGTAGTATTTGAGTATATTGAAAAAATAGGTATAACTATAATAATTATTTTGAATATATGAGTTTTAATTGTCAATAATATGTATTTTTTAAAAGTTTAATTACTTAATTTTTCTTTTATTATATATTAATTATGAAATAATAGTAATATTTTGAAAATTAAATGATGTTTAGAGAAGTATTAAAAATGAGAAAAATGAGATTAAGTAACTATTAATTTTACTTTAGAAAAAAATAATAATAGTAAAATATAAAATAAATAAGGAGACCAATGGGTTTGACTCATGTGAACTCTGATAAAATAAAAAAGGGAGCTACTTGCAGCCGTCGCCGTAGAAGGGAGAGGAAACACACAACAACGCGCACTAGTGATACATTATTGTTCCAGAAAACTTTCACCATTTTTTCTTCAAATTTCAGTTTGTTGCTTTACTCATTTAGTTAGTAAAATAAATCCAATTTCACAAAATTTTAACCATCCCAATTTATCTCTAAAATACTCAACTTATTCGTTTGTAAAATTCTTTATTTTGCATCGTTCTTCTTCGCCGTAAGTCCGATTTGAGTGAAACCAACACCAAAATGATTGTAAGTAAAGTGGCTATACTATCCAATGATTGGTTTTTCCGATTTATGGTAAGTTTCCTTGACCAACTTTTTGAAATTAGTTTTAGAGTGTTTTCTCATAATTTATTTTTAACGTTTACCCATAAATTGTGGAGTTAGATCGATTGAAGAACAAAGAGTCAATGAACAAAGGTTGTTTGCTTGTGGAATTGTATTGGTGTGTAAAAGAGTCGAAATAAGGTAAGGGGTGAGAGAGCGTTTGAATTCATTAGTATAATATCTTGTGAGATGAACGGAAAAACCGTATTTTCCAACAATTCATTCGGGGTTTGCTACGTATGGTAGTAGCCCTTTGAGTGATAAAGTAATTAATGTGCAAATATGGAAATTGTGAGATTAAAATATAGAATAAAAATATTTGTATGGTGTTGATTGATTTAATTTCTTTAAATGTGTGATATTTGATATTATTGTGATATTGAGTGTCGTACAAATTTTATGTATATGTTTGATCAGATGAGTTTATGTGATGTGATAATAAAATATGGATGTGTTGTGATAATTTTATGTGATGATGATGGTGTATGATTAATAATTGTGATGTTATAAATTGGTGATAAGTTGATGTGATGAGGTATGATTGAAGATAATGATGTTATAAATTTATGATGAGTTTATGTGATGATGATGATTTTTGATTAATGATAGTGATATTATAAATTTGTGATGAAAATATTGAAGTAACTCCATAGTTGATATAATAATAGTGATTCCAATTTGTGTTTGTGATGACGGTCTTAATGAAGTATCATAGGACAACGAGGGGAGAAAATCAATATTGGGAATTTGTGAAGTGAAGATTATTTTGTCATCATATAGATAGGGCTTGCCAAGCCTAGTGATTCTAGGGAAGTACACTCAATTGAGTCTGATTGTGGCGGTCTACTATTGAGCCTGAAGGCAAGATTGATAGATCTTGGAGGTATTCGAGTGGGGAGTTCCTAAGTGACTTGGAGGTAGCACTCCAAATATCAGGAGCTACCATGCAACACGAGTTTACCTCGATTGTCGCATATATGTGTCTCAGGTTGAGTTGAGGGGATCTATGAGGACAAGGCCAAATTGAATTGTCCGTCCATTAGAATGGTGGCATAGTATCAAACCTCCTAACCAAGTACTTCAGAGTTAGGATGATACCACATTGTAAAGTAGAGTTTAAGTTCATGCATAACATTGCATTTTCTTGTGATTGTTTTGTTGTGATTAATGTGTATTGCATGCGGTAAGACACCTCAAAGTAAGACACCTCAAAGTTTAATATATATAGAAAATTTTTCAAAGTAAGTAAAAACCACGAGTTGTTAGGATAAAAATAATTTCATTATATTAAATAATGAATTTAACCAAAAGTTTTACTAGTAACTCTGATAACAACAATAATCACCATAATGTAGAAACAAAATAATAACAAAACACTTTCATAAAAGTGAGTATCACAAACTGAGTCTCAGAAAAGATAAACTACTAATAAAAATTATTAGAATAGCAAATTAAGAGAGTTGAACAACAATCGAAAATTTTAGCCAAAGTAAGAATACCAATTTTATCATGCTCTTCAATAAGAAACAAGTCATCATCGATTGTAACATTAGTAATGTCTTCATTATAATTTTTTATTTTTTTATTTTTCATTTACCGTCGTTCTCATCCTTTTTTTTTCTCAAAAACCAATACTTCTTTTGATATGCCCCTTTTTACCATAGTTATTTCTTTTGAACATGTATTTTGAAGGAAAATTATGAGATTTTTTTCTCATCTCCTCATTCAAAAGACTACTTTTCAAAATGTCCATTGACAACACTATCAAAAGCAGAATTAGACAATGACATTCTAAAAGTTACCCAGGAGTCAAGCAAATAAACGAGATGAAATAATCCTTGAATTTCATCATTAAATTTAATTCCCATAGAAAATAATTGATTCATAATTCCTTGTAAAGTATTCAAATGATCTGCAATCGAAGTCCCATCTCGAAGTTTCAAGGCTAACAACTTCTTTATCAAATACATCTTATTATTACATGTTTTCTTCGCATATAGCTGCTCAAACTTATCACACAAGGATTTAGCATTTGTCTCATACTAATGTGATTCAACATGTTATCATCAACCCACTAACGAATGTATCCACACATATGTCTGTGTAGTAAAGTCCATTGTTCAACAGTCTTTGTTTGAACCAATTGGAGTTGAAGAACATAGACCCTTAATGAATTTAGCATTTGTCTCCCACTAATGAATTTAATTAAATGTGCAGTTCCCTTGCCATGAATCTTAAAAACCTTATGTTGCATCCTCTGATAATTGGAGAAGATAAGCAAGTAAAACAGGACAATGCTATGGAAAATCTGTTAAAGTTGTGACTGATTATGTTAAACGTGCTCTCAATGCGCCTTTGATGAATTTGTCAATGCAAGTTCACTCTAATAATTGTGTCTGCCAAATTAGGAAAACAATTGTCTGTCTGGTTAAGGTGTCAACTCAACACTCTGACAAAGTCAACATCCCAACATTATCTACTCATTAACTTGCACATCTCATCTCTTTAAAGAAGCACATGGTATCCTATGAATATGTCATCCTCTATTCTTCTTATTATTTTTATCAAGATACATTGAATTAACTATGAAAACGTATTTGGGCAAGTTTTTAATGTTGAATCAAGATCTTTGAAGATCTAATAAAGCCATTATGTTACATGTTGATTTTATGAAATCACAGCAACAGTCATAAATCGTAATGGTCTGCAAGTTTCTCAATAAAAGCACTGGTGATCGTCACTACACACAGAGAACGAAACAAAGTTTATTGTCGCCATACATAGCAATTCATGAAAATTCTTATATCAATTCTTGAGTGCTAAGAAATACAAAAATAGTCAGAAAGATTACTTTGTAAACACTAGGGAACTAAAATTATCACAAGGTACTGAACAATAACAGAACACTTTCTCAAAAGTGGATATAAAAAATTGATTCTTAGAGAAAACAAAACTACTTATGAAACTAATTAAAATAACAAATTTAATAGAATGAACCACATATTAAAATTTCAGCCGAAACAACTAATGTTTGTTGAACACGGATAGTATCACTTTCTTCTTCATTAGACGTCGCTATTTGTTCCGTTTGACACATGTAGCAGCCAACGTCTTTTAATAGGAAGGCTCTCTGTCCTCGCGTTGGAACCCTTTGCTGCATTTATATTTAGGGATTAATAATCCCCTTTTTTTCTTCACATATGGGTTTCGCCCAATAAACCATAACCATATTTTTTTCCCTTTTTTCCCTTTTAATTAGTTTGGCCTCCCACTTGATGACGTCCCCTCACCCAACAACATGCACATTTTTGCATATTAAAAAAATAAAATAAAAGGATAATATTCCTTTTACATATAGAAAAATAAAATATATTCTTTTAGTTTGAATTTTTTACTTCATTATAGAGAAACCTTTCAAAAACAAATAAATTATTGTGAGCTAAATTTAAATTTTTGAATTTTTTATTTTTGTTAAATATACATTTATTTTTTTATAAAATAGCCAATAAAATAGTTAACTACCATTTTTGTGAATACATCATCACATTCTAAATTACAAAAATCTAATGAAATAAAGAAATAGTCCTTTTTTAGGTTAAGTACATGAATTAATAATTGAATTTTGAATACATTATTCATTTCACAAAAATTCATTTAAAATTAATTTTACACGAAAATATTAATAACATTTGTATAAAATCCACATTGCATATGTGAGTGCATCATCTTATAACTCTGATGATCCTAAAAATACAAAATAATTCATTGTAAATAGCTAAAATTCAATGATATTAACACATTATCTTCAAGTAGTTATTTATTTATCATGCATGATCGTCATCATATTTTCTTGTTTCATTTTTTATCCTAGATAAAATAAACCAAAAGAAAGATGAGGTTGTGCAGGCATTATATGGTCAAAAAAAAGTGTTTGTGTGGTAAACCCTCTTGAAATGATCATTCTTCCTAAGAAAGGTTATTTTATTGAATCACCAACAAACTCATACACTTGCAAACTCAAGATATGGAATAATCAAAATTGTGGGGTACCAAGAAGTAGAGCCACGAGGTGAACAATTTGAGGGCGTCGTGCCCTTTGAAGTGTTAGGTATTGGACTATCTTTCGATATGGAGAAATGTCTAAATATTGTAGTCCATGCGTCTCACATATTTAAGTGAAGATGGGTCTTATTAGGGTTGAAAACATAGAGAGTATTTTATAAGAAAAGACCGCCACCAAAAGAGAAAAGAGAAGAGTAACCATATTTTTGATTTTTTTTACATTAGTCTCAGAAAAACAACGATTGCACATTCGTTAATCGTTGGATCGTGATGAATATTCGACAGCAGGTTTGCAAAATATAGGTCTTCTTTTTCAACGGTTGGATCAGTGAAACGGTATCTGGAGATGGAGGAATCGTACTCGCCCAACAGCAGGTTTTTTGTGTATTTTTCTTCTTCTTGGCTTTCATTTGTAGGTTGTATTGCTTTGCTATTTTGGCTGGTTTTAGGTACAATTTGAGTATCTTTTGAGACTCTCTTGTACCCTTATTTGATTATAGTGAAGCTACTTCTTTGGTCTGGATGACCCGTCGTTTTTACCCTTGCATTGAGCGATTTTCCACGTTAAAATATTGGTATTATTTATCTGTTTTTATTCGATTAATTTGCTACCATATATTTGTTGTTTCTCCTCAAGGATTCTTGCAAGTTAGGGGAATTTTATTTCCATCGTTGTTACTTGTAATTGTGTTTATGTGTTTATTCCCCATCAGAGTGACGTCAAAGCTCTTGGTTAAAGGGCTATTTGACTTGCTTGAAGGATGGAGGCAAATATGAAGATATAAAGATGGTATGCTTGAATGGTACTAATTATCATTTGTGGAAGGGAAAAATGAAAGCAAGAAAGGTAAAGGCAAGAAAGGTAAGCAGAAACAAAGAGGTCATGAAGATGATAGTGATGATGACCGTGTTTCTATTGCTTGGAATGACCTTGTTATTCCTCCGTGACTATGAGTCAATTAATCATGTATCTAATAAAAACATGTGGATAATTGATAGTGGTGCTACACTATATATTACACAGAGGAATGAGTTCTTTTAATCTTATACTTCAGGTGACTTTTGAGTTTTGAAGATGGGTAATGATGGTGCATCTAAGGTAATTGGTGTTGGTGATATATACTTGCAAACCAACATGGGAATGCAATTGTTGCTTAAAGGAGTCAAACATGCTCTAGATGTTTGCTTCAATTTGATTTCTGTGCATATGCTTGATGAAAATGATTTTGATAATCATTTTGCTTCTGAAAAGTGGAAACTCAATAAAGGTAACTTGGTTGTGGTTATAGGGGAGAAAATTAATAAATTGTATTGAACAAAAGCTTTGGTTGCTAAAGATAATGTGAATATTGTGGATATGGAATCATCTCTGTGGCACCAATGGCTTAGCCATATCAATGAAAAAGGCTAAATTGTTTAGCCAGAAAAGATGTGCTTTCATGATTGAAGAATGTAGATTTGGAGAAATATTCTCACTAGATGATTGGTAAACAAACTTGAGTGTCCTTCAAAAGGCATCATTCCTCTAGAAAGTCAGAGTTGCTTAAGTTGATGCATTCTAACATTTGTGGTCCTTTAAAGGTAAAATCATTTAGTGGTGCACTTTATTTTGTTGCTTTTATTGACGACTATTCTAGGAAACTATGGGTTTATGTTTTGTAGATGAAAGACCAAGTGTTGGAGAAATTCAAACAATTTCATGTTTTGGTTGAGAGGCAGACAAGCAAGAAGCTGAAGCGTGTTTGTACTAACAACAATGGTGAGTATTTTGGATCATTTGATGTGTATTGCAAACAACATGGTATATCACATGAAAATACTCATCATAAAACTCATCAGCTGAATGGTTTAGTAGAGAGGATGAATCAAACACTTGTTGAGAGTGTGAGGTGTATGCTTTCTGAAGCTAAGTTGCCAAAACATTATTGGGGAGAGGCACTATACACAATGATGCATGTTATTCAGCTTACTCCTATTATTGCTTTGAATAGTGAGGTACCAGACAAGGTATGGTTTGGCAAGAATGTCTAGTATGATCATTTGAGAGTCTTTAGTTGCAAGGCTTTCGTTCATGTTCTTAAGGATGAAAGATCCAAGTTCGATGCAAAGTCAAGGAAGTGTATCTTCACTAGTTATGGTGAGGATGAGTTTGGCTACAAGTTGTATGATCCTATAAACAAAAATGTTATTAGAAGTCATGATGTCATGTTCATGGAAGACGAAACTATTGAAGACATTGATAAGGTGGATAAGACTACACATGAAAGAGATAACATCTTAGCTGACAGTGATCCAGTTTGATCAGTTGTTCCTGATTTTGATACTATCGGTGGTAATGCTCAGAATGGTGAGCCACATGGTTGTGTTGATGATCATCAGCTTAGAGATGAGGTCAATATTGCAAAAAGTGAAGATCATGAGTTGTCACACGATAAGAATCTTAGTGATGCTTCTGAATCATCTCTAAGCCAACTTAGGAGGTCTAAGAGGAAGAGACAACCATCTACAAGGTATATTTTTTATGAGCATGTGAATTTGACTGATGAAGGAGACTTAATTATTTTTGAGAGGCCATGGAGAGTGAAGGAAATCAAAAGTGGTTAGACGCAATGCATGATTAGATGAAATCCTTGCATGATAATCACACTTATGATTTGGTGAAGTTGCCAAAAGGCAAAAGGGCTTTGGAAAATAGGTGGATCTATAGAGTGAAACTTGAGAGTAACTCAAAGTCTTCGAGTTATAAAGTCATATTAGGGGTGAAAGGTTTTTGTCAAAGAAATGGTGTTGATTTTAATAAAATTTTCTCACAAGTGGTATAAATGTCATCAATTAGAACCATGTTCAGTTTGGCAACTACTATTGACTTAGAGGTAGAGAAAATGGATGTAAAAATGACTTTTCTTCATGGTGATTTGGAGGTAGAGATTTACATGAAGCAACTTGATAGTTTTTTTGTTGAAGGCAAGGAAGACTGTGTGTAGACTGAGAAAAAGTCTATACGATTTTGAGCAAGCTCCAAGGCAGTGGTACAAAATGTTTGAGTCTGGTATGTGTGACCAAGGATACTTGAAGGCTACTTCAGACCATTTTGTATTTGTTAGAACTCTAAGAATGTTAGTACTCCTCTAGCTACTCTTTTTAAGTTGGGTTCTAATTAAAGTCATTCTCGTGAAGATGAGAAAAGACACATGGAACGAGTTCCTTATGCTTCTATTGTGGGTAGTTTGATGTATGCAATGGTGTGTACAAGACCAAATATTGCGTATGTTGTTGGTACAGTTGGTAGATTCTTGTCAAATCCAAGTAGAGAGCATTGCAATGCTGTAAAATGGATTTTGAGGTATCTTTACGGTACTTCATTATAAGGCTTTGTTTTGGTGGTTACAAACCTATTTTGGAGGATTATACCATGCACCCCCACATCTAAACCTGCCACCCTCTCAAGATGCATGAAAATATAATTTTACCCTTTTAACTATTTATAATAAGTTTCAAAATTGATAGTTTTAGAAGTTTTAAATTTTTGGAAACTTTCAAAAGTTTCAAATTTTCCAAATAAGAATTACATTTCAAAAATTTGGAAAGTTAATTTAAAATTGAAGGTTAATTTAAGGAGTTATTTGATATATTTTGTTGATTCTAGTTCTTGGATTTAATAAAAATCTTATGTTCTTATTTCTTTGATTAAGTAGAAATTTTTCGTAGTTTTGCGTCGTTTCTTTGTTTTAGTGTAGTGCTGAATTTTGCTAAGAAATCAACATGACCTATGTGGAATATTTCACCCATATCTGGAGTTTTAGATGTCTAATGGGAGTCAAACCAAGTTCATATGAAAGCTAAGATCTATAGATTTACCTTTCGTGAAGACACTAAAAACCAAATTTGGAATCCAAAGAGGAAAAAATGCAGTATACGTCAGATAGAAGAGGTTTTGCGCCTGTAGCGCAAAACCTGCACCTAGAGCACATTTCTGCACCACTAGATCTTCCAGATTGCACTTGAAGAGCGCCTGGTTGGCATGGCACACATCAAAGTAAATTAAAACACATTTTTCTCACTTATGAGGTATCTTTTTGACAATTGAAAAGTTTGGAGACTTGTGCTCTAACAGAGAAACTCATAGACGACTATGTCTAACACCATTGGAGGAGTTTTATCAAGAATCATTCATGAATATTTCTTGAAATTATTCTTCAATCTCTATCTTTTGATATCTGTCATGAGTAACTAAATCCTATTGGTTAGGGATGAGTGAAACAAGATGAAACTCTTATTTGTCTGATTTGATTTCTAGTTATATGAATAAGTTTATTGAATTATTTTTCTCATCTCTGTGCTTAATGTTTTTTATTGCTTGATCACATTTAAAATATTTTACGATTCATATTTTGAATCGGAAGTGGACTTTATGAATGTTTGAGATGAGATATTCATGATATTCACTAGTGCAATTAAACCTTGTTAGATTGGTTTCTTGTTCGATCTAACATCAAAAATTGTAATAAATAGTTAGTTATGAAATCGGCTACAATGACAGATGTAACAAGTAAAAATTTAAAATTAATTTATTACATTGATTAAATTTAAATCAATATAAGAAGTCAAATTCAAAAATGATTTATTACATTGGTTAAATTTGAACCAATATAACAAGTCAAATTCAAAAATGATTTATTATATTGGTTAAATTTGAACCAATATAATAAGTCAAATTCAAAATTGATTTATTACATCGATTAAATTTGAACTAATATAAGAAGTCAAATTTAAAATAGATTTATTACATCGGTTAAACTTGAACCAATATAACAAGTCATATTCAAAATTGATTTATTATATCGATGAGCCAACCGATTTAAATAATTAACTTTTTAATTTTTTTTCCTAATAAAAATTGATTTGTTTTTAATTGATTTATTATATCAAGGATTCCTTACATATGCATAATCATAATTTCATGTACTACCCTATTAATTAGAATTTCTCATTCAACCATAAAACACAACTTCTTATGAAGCTTTACATTAAATATCAATGACAATATGTCATAAATTGTTTACAAAATCAGAGCTACATAATCTTCCCTACTTGTTAAAAAAAAAAATTATCTGCTATTAACATTTTAAAGATACTAAAATGATACAAGTGCTTCAAACATTTTCAATTAGTTCAAGAATCAAATTTACACAATGTTGTCGAATGTTCATCATTTAATCATCTTCAAATGGTTTTGAGTCTTCAAATATCTGAATTATAAACATTTAAATAACAAGATTATTTGAATCATATTACCATAAAAATCATAAGTAGTTAATTAATACTAACATTGAAAAAATCTATCATATACTTGCATCCATGAATCAACAAGACCACTAGATACAATATTCAACATATGTATCATAATATAGTAAACACACTGATAATCTTTAGGTTATCTTTGGCACTAAAATTGAATATCATATATAAATTATAGTGAATAAATATTATATAAATAGAGACATATAAATTATAATTGAAATTCTATATATATAATCTAAACAACTTATAGTGGGAATGCTTCATGTGGGCTTCTTCTTTGCAACTTATTAGGTTCACTCAAAGCTCTACAAAAATAAAATATTAATTAAACTTGTATTATAAAACATATAAAAAACTTCATGTATGTATATGTATATGAAAAATACATTAAACACATACAAATAGACGATGTGTATGATATTTTTATTTGATTTCCATCCAAACGAACATATGAAGACTATAGTATTCTTCCTAGGACAAATAACGAACAATTGTCAATGACGACTGCATTTATGTTATAATGGATAAATTATAATAAAAATTTACTTACTTGTTGAGATAAGGTAATAACACTCTTTTTGATCTTGCTGCAACCTATTTTGTATGTATTTTTTAGCTCTAATAGAATCATATTCACTCTGAATGAAACATGGATCAATGAATCCATACATGTCACTCTTGCCCAAGTCAATAAAAAGGCGATGCATATATCTAAGATATTGAAATTAATAAATTAAAATAACTATTGTTATAAATGAAATAAATTATTTGACTAATTTTTCAAATTAAATGTACTGTCTCTTTGTCCAAGAACAAACACTATATCGATTACCCATACACAACTCCACTATATTGCTTTGTCCAAGAACAAACACTTCACTTGTCTGGTGTTCCAATTTTAGCTCTATAGCAATGATATACTCATCGACTTTAACAACAATTGCTTAATATAATCTAGTTGAGATTAAGATTTTTTGAGTGGAACGTCAGCTTTCATAAATATGTTACCCTTCTAAATAATTAAAGATAAATTATTAGTCATTTAAAAGATTTCAAGTTGAACTAGAAAAAGGCGTATGTAATTAATATCTTATCAGAAACAAGTCGCAAAAGTCTTTTTGGCCATTGAATGAAAGTATTTGAAGCATAACCAACTGTTGTCACCTCACAAGTGGACATATGTACTTGAGCATTTGCATCTAAAACCTTGGTAACCACCACTCTAACCATATCATTATCTAACAACTGATTGTGTAAGGTGGGTCCCAACTTGTACGCATCAACTTAAGCCACTATAGAATCATTATTATCAATAAACAGTTTACATTGTTCTTGGATATCATCGTCCTCATCCTCTAGTATAAGTAGTTCAACAAAACAATTACCCTTCATGAACAAATTTGGGTTTTTTTGTGATAGCTCTTGCAATACTTTATTTTTAATCACATTAGTAAGCTCCTCTATTTGGTGGCTACTGAAAGCTGGTGGGGGTGGAGGCATAATGAGAACGTGATCCAAGTATTTTTGAATCTTGACACCTCGACCAACAACACGAACACGACCATGGTGCTCAGGTTTCCTACTGGCCTCTATCAAGATATTTGTACGTCCATGTGGAACAAAGGGTCCTTGAGATGTTTGTTCAAACAATGAATCCTACAAAATATAATTTATAGATACAATCACTATCGAATGAAAGAATATTTACTAACAATTATTTCTAATTAACAGGGACAAACATAAATCAGAAATGGCTCAAATAGTTAGGTTGGACTCACATAACACAACCAAATAAAGCCATATAAATCATATTCTAAGGTATATAAATTAGATTCTAAAATACAATAGAGATCCTTAAAAACTCAAGGATTGAGATTCCAGAACCAGAGATGATCAGCCCAATGGCTGATTATTGGAAGCAACATGGCAGAATATTAGTAAAAACGTTAAATTATTTTTCAAAGAGAATGAATTTCATTCAGATATGAAAGTTGGAGGCACAAGTCATGTCTAGAGGAAAGTTTTACAAATGCAATCACAACTAACACAATTATGATCCCACTCAATGAAGCATATCAAGTGATAAGTAAAATTGCCATAAGCATAATAAACTGGAAAATAACACCTGGTGTCAGCAAGCTTCAATGATAATAAAGTGAACCTTTCACCCTTTTGAGCAAGATTTATGTTTGAATCCAACAATATAAAACAACCACACTAATAACAGGAAAAAGAGTTTTTCAAATTAACCCAAGCAACTAAAATTTCTTGTCGTCACGTTTTTTCAACGAATTAAATAGGACAAACGAACTTGAATAATAAAGGTTTGAAACTTCAATTCGCTCAACCTAAAATAATGGGTTCAACAGACTGACTCGCCAGGGCTCAATCCTTTATACTACGTACCCTCACTGTAAAATCATTACATGTGGAATAATAATAGGTGTTGAAAGACAAATTGGAAATAACTAATATTTCTATTTCTTCAAACACCATGATCAACACATCAACTGCACTGCACTACACAATCATTATCTAACTCAACAACATGAAAATATAATCACTTATACAGGTATAAAACAATACGAGTGAACTTGATCAAAAGTCAAAATTTCCATAAAAGTCAATAAATGCAATTCAGCTACAAGGTCCATGCTATAACTATGACTTCTTTACTTCTTACCCGATAATTTTGTTTACAAAGAAATACATCAGACTGAGGCTTCAAAATATGAGTCAATCCAAATGTCATTTGGCAGAACAAGTTCCCATAATAAACTTGGATAAAATGATTGTAAAAGAAAAAACAAATGAAAGGCACAATTCATGTTCAAATGGCACCATGTTTTCTCTCATTAATAGATACTCCCACTTCTCAACATGTTGAACCATGACTCTAAAACTATCTGTTAAATCTAATGGTGTACCAAATTCAACAAGCTAAATAATAATCAATGTAGAACTAATTACTGTAGCTCATATCTAATTAATGTAGAACTAATTACTTACACCAATGACCGATAAATATGTTGTGTGAGAGGCAACATTTCAAACTAACCATAAGTCAAAAACAGTGAACAATCATCATAATAAGTCAAAAATAAAAACAAACAACAAACAATTTGTTTTAGCCATGAGAATATTGAAGATTCAGAGGTACTACCCTAAACCCTAAACCCTAAACCCTAAACCCTAAACCCTAAACATTAAACATGATCAAATTAGTGTTGATTTTAGCTTAATTTGTCATGTGTATGATTTTGTCCTTCTATAATAGCAATTTTATGTTACACAATTACTTACAATTTTTTCTACAATGACACGAGTATCTTCTGATGAGTAATCTCCCAATGGCTTTTGTCAGACTCTCTTCCATTTTTCATGGTGTGATGGTGGAGATGGAGATGCAACTATTGAATTTCTAGATAATTATTGTCTTTGTTTTATTTTTTCATTTATTAATCTTTTAGTAAGCAACTCATACCCACAACGAGATATTAGGGGATGATATTTATTATGAGACTGAATCATTTGGGGCTTCTTTCTTTTCTCCTATTATAAGTAATGCATCAATTAAATGTAATACTAGAAATAAATTATTAAGAGAAACTAAATTATAAATCTAGCTACACACAAAGGAAAGATCTTGTCGTTTCTGAACAAACGCCTTCCATATGTCCTTATCAAGATGAGTATATGCCTCAAGAGGAGATTTGTGACTCAAATCTTCACCATTTAAATATCTAGATGTTAGACTAGTTTTAAATGCCCTCCAACGTTCACCGGCACACGAAATCCATTTCTTTTCCAAATATTCAGAATGAGGAACATCCCATTTCACCTACATTACAAAACAAATGGAGGAGTTAGTGTATGACATTAAAATATATTTACGAAATCATATATATACTAAAATATTCACAAAACTACAAGTACCTTGATAGCTTCTCATACCTGAGTTTTCAAGTTGCTATTTATGTCATCCTAAGTATCCACCAAAATATTGACAAAGCTTCGAGCAAGGAAAACAACATGACCCTTAATGTTTTTCCTATTTATCCTTGAAGGCAATCTAGTCAATGGATCTAAACCAATCAATAATTTCTTACCTATGATACATTTACGTTTCAACTTTGTCAAACGTGTACCATGCCTACTCTTTCTTTGTGTAGACTGAGTACCCTCCACACTTTGCGAAGGAGCTGATGAATTATTCATGTGTCCTTTTTAAAAAAGAATAATAATGGTCAATTGTAATTTAAAATAATGGAGAAAAATAATTATAAGCAATCGTGTAATATATTGGTAAAACCTATAAATCATTAAAGTAAATATTATTGATAATGTGAAATTTATTATGATAAACTATCATTATTACCGTTTTCCTTTTTACTAGTCTTATGTTTGAATATTATCCCATACCCCTTATTGATGATCATCACGAGTGGCATACACATCGTCCACTATAGTTTCTTCAATGAAAGTAAGCATTCGTTGTGAGAATGAAGGAGTCTCAGAAATATCTAGCATTGAATCTAGACTTTCATTTGGTCCATGAAAACTTTTACCTTGGAGAACCACTGACCACTTTTTGTTAGAAGGATCACCAACATAAAACACGTGTTTTGCTTGGGATGCCATAATAGAAGGCTTATCCTTATACGCTACCTTTTCAAGCTCACCCAATGTAAAACCAAATTCATCAATTTTAACATCACAATTAATGTCAAACCATTTACATTTAAAAATAGAAACTTTAGATTTAATGAAATCGACATACCAAATCTCTTCAATGTCCCAAAGTAAGGTATGGATGCTGTAACAGGGTTTTCATCTTTTGAACTAGAGAAATGTATGGACTCAGCTACGACCATAACCCTGCTATTTTGCATGGTACTACTGTCATCCTGACTTTTTGTGTAGAATAAAATTATTGATATCGTAGCCGGTTTAAGTTATGACATCAAAATGAGGACCATTTGCTAGCCATTTTAATGTATCATAAGTTGTATTGTTGGTTAAAATGGTTTCTTTAAACCACTTTGAGAAAGTATTGTTATGCTCATTCAATAAATATTTTTCATTCATTCAAGGATTATGAGTAGAAAGGTAAGGTTGAACCACATCAATGTTATTCAATATATACAAATATGCTTGAAGTACTTCTTGTTGTCTCATGCTCTTAAGTTTTAAGCCTCGTATACCCATACATGTTCCCTCATGACGAGATCTAGGAATTCCAATGGCTTCTACTATCGACATATAGTCATAATAAAACTTAATAGCTTATTCTACTATGTACCTTTTAACAATAGATGCTTCAGGACGGTGTGGATTATTCACATATCCTTTTAAAATCTTCATGTACCGCTCGAATGGATACATCCACCTCAAATAAACAGGACCACATAATTTAATCTCCCTAATTAAATGATCAATTAAATGAACCATGATGTTAAAAAAGAAGGTGGAAAATACATCTATAGTCAGCACAAAATAATAACAACTTTATTTTCCAACTCATTTAATTTTTTACGATCAACGACTTTACTACAAATAGACTTGAAGAATAAACACAACCTAGTTAAGATGTCTCTTAATTTAATAGGCAATGTGCCACGTAAAGCCACTGATAGTAGTTGTTGTGTCAATACGTGGAAATCGTGAGAATTTAAGCCAACTAATTTCAAATCTTTCATTGAGACAAGACTCGTAACATTTCAGGAGTATCCATGTCGCACTTTTTTTCCTCGTAAACACTCACAAAAGCCTCTCTTATCTTTTTTGAAAATGTATGACAAGCATGAGGCAAATATGTTCGTTTACCTGCTAATTATAGAGCTAATTGTTGTCGTATACCCATTTCAACCATATGTAGATGAGAATTTAAGCTATCCTTTGTTTTCCCTTGAATATTGAGAAATATTCCAATTACACTATCACACACATTTTTCTCCACATGCATCACATCAAGATTTTAGGGTTTAGGGTTTAGGGTTACATCTATACTAGACCAATAAGGAAGATCAAAGAACACAAACTTCTTCTTCTATATATTTTTCTTAGATGTCTGTTTTTGGTTATTTCCAAAGATAACATTGATATCCTTAACCCGTTGATAAACTTGCTTCATAGTTAAGGCTTTATGGGAAATTTCATGCTCTTAGGGTCCATTAAACGTTTTTTTCAACTTACGGTATGGATGATTAGACTTGAGAAATTTTCTATGCCCAATGTAAACAGGTTTTTTCCATGTTTCAATTGCTGGTAGCATGTTCCTTCTTCACATATAAGACATGTTTTATTTCCTTTAACACTATAGCCACATAAGTTTCCATATGCAAGAAAGTCATTGATGGTGCAAAATAGCATTGCACGCAACTTAAAATATTCATAGTAATACCCATCAAACACATCAATACCTTCCCAAAGCATTCTCAAATCTTGAATCAATGGACTTAAATAAACATCTATGTCATATCCAGGTTGTTTTGGACCTGAAGTTATCATATACCACATAATGTACTTCCGCTTCATGCAAATCCAAGGAGGTAGGTTGGATATTACTAGCTGAACAGACCATGAACTATGGTTACTACATATGTTTGCATATGGATTCATTCCATCTGTAGCAAGTCCATGGTTCCTTTTCTCATTTCCAAACTCTAGATACAAATCATCAATTTTCTCCCATTGCAAAGAATCAGCTAGGTGGCAGAGTTGTCCATCACACTTCTTCTCATCGGCATGCCATCTTAAATTATTTGCATAATTTATATTAGCAAACAAACGTTTGAACCTTGGAACTATTGGAAGATACCATAACACCTTCGCAAGAGACCTTTTTGAGCTTTCATCATAAATGAATTCACCATCCTTCATTTTGTAGCGTGATAGTCCACACCTAGGAAACTTATTCAACTCTTCAAACTCATTTCTATACAATAAACAGTCATTAAGGCATGCATGTATTTTCTTGTACTCCATGCACATTGGACACAATATCTTCTTTGCCTCATAGTTACAATTCGACAATGAGTTACCTTCTTGGAGCATTAATTTCAACAATTCAAGTAATTTAGTGAAGCTTTTATATGTCCATCCATTTCTCACCTTCAAGTTGAATAGTCTCAATATCGCAGACAACCGTGTGAAGTTAGTGCATCCCGGATACAAAGTCTCTTCTTTGTCACTAAACAAATTATCATATACATTTGATCGATTAAAGGACTCCAACATCATATATTATGTCCTCTAGTTGATTGCTCATATCTACATTAACTTCCTCTCTCTATGAGGTATTTGACATATTTAATGAATCATCATGCCATATCCATCAAAATGTAATGTATTTTCATCAAACAAATAAATAGAGGACAATAAAAACATCCTTTAAAGGAAATTGTAAAAACTTGTAAGACCCATAGTTTTTAAATCCCAAATTATACTATTTTAGGGTATTTTGTGTTGAATTCCTTAGGCTTTTAGCCCATTTTTTGGTAATTAGTGAGATAAATGCCAAAAATATATCTTTGGAAATTGGATTAAAAATTATTTGTCGGAAAATAATTTATTTACGTTACAAATAATTTAACACCAGACGGTTTAGTTAAAAATATCACTCGTTGCTGAAAATTTATCTTTCAATTGAGTTTCGACGAGAGTAGATATTTTTATCAAAATGGTTTGGGAAGTGACGTTAGGTGATGTGGAAATGATGATTCTACAAATATCTAAAATATCGAGATATTTAGATATTGATTTGGTTGAATTAATATATATATATATATATATATATATATATATAATTATGTGAGAAGGAAAGGAAAAAAGGGGAAAAAAAACAAAATCGTTTCGAGCCTCACGAACCCATTCCTTCCTCTTCCTTCTACCTTCCATTTCTTTTTCTTTCTTTGGCTTCAAGAAAACCAAGTTAGTGAAAGAAAAAGATTTCCCTGCTACTCGACTTCATCTCTTCGACTTCTTTCTTCCTCTTCGATTCGAAAACAAAGAAAAACAGTGTTAGAGGTTTTCAAAACCGTCAAACACAAAACTCCATTTTTCTACTAGATCTAAGCTTCGTTTCAAGAAGTGATAGAAGGGAACTACGGTGCTAGTGAACTAACTTTGATAGTGATGTCACGAGCGGAGATTTTATTGGAATTACTCGCGGTACCGTAATCGCTCGTTAAAGCTATCTTTAAGGTAATGACTCCTTCCAAACTTTTAGTTTGCATTTAGAGACTTATCTGTGGTTGTGTGGAAAAGAAATTTGTTAGGGTTGAAGCGTTGATTTGGGGAAAATGAATTAAATGCTTTTCTGGGTGAAATTTTAGAGTTGGGTTTTGGTGATATTGATGAGTGTTTCGTGGAAAATGAATTTAACTCATTTATATATGTGTGGTTTTGAGGAAATGAAATTTGATGTGTTTGAGTGGTGGGTTGTGGTTGTTTTGTTTGACGTGTTCATAATTAAAATTTATAAAATTTGAGATGTGTTTGTGTGGATTTTGTGGAAAAATGAATTGATGTGATTTGGTGTGAATTGTGGATTGAATTTGAGAATATGTCTGAGTATGTTCTGTGTGGAATTTGAAAATCATTAGAGTTAAACGACTATTAAAAATGGAGAATCTTTTAATATCTTTGTTTACTTAATATTTGTCGTGAAAATCATTAGAGTTAAACGAGTATTAAAAATAGGGAATCTTTTAATATCTCTGTTTACTTAATGTTTGTAGTGAAAATTGTTAGAGTTAAATGAGTATTAAAAATGAGGAATCTTTTAATATCTGCATTTACTTAATGATTGTCGTCAAAATTGTTAGAGTTAAATGAGTATTAAAAATGGGGAATCTTTTAATATCTCTGTTTACTTAATGTTTGTAGTGAAAATCGTTAGAGTTAAATGAGTATTAAGAATGGGGAATCTCTTAATATCTGCATTTACTTAATGATTATCGTCAAAATTGTTAGAGTTAAATGAGTATTAAGAATGAGAAATCTCTTAATATCTGCATTTACTTAATGATTGTCGTCAAAATTGTTAGAGTTAAATGGGTATTAAAAATGGGGAATCCTTTAATATCTGCATTTACTTAATGATTATCGTCAAAATTGTTAGAGTTAAACGAGTATTAAAAATAGGGAATCTTTTAATATCTATGTTTACATAATGATTGTCGTGAAAATTGTTTGAGTTAAATGAGTATTAAAAATAGAGAATCTTTTAATATCTGCATTTACTCAACGATTATCGTGGATAGAGTCAGAGTATGCTCATGCATTTCATAGTACATGGCAACCAGATGGGCCATGATGATAGTGGTGACCGGATGGGCCACGAGATGATTCCATGTGATTTGCTGGTTCATCTTATCCTTGCGGGAATTATCGCGTCGGGTAAGGTCTGCGATAGACTGCATGTGTTTAGTAAATCGTGCTGACCCGTGATAGGTAGCACCTCGGTAATTTAGTACTTCGGCCTGTGATAGGCGGTACAATTATGATTTATGTCCCTTCAAGGAGGGTTTTGGTTTGGAATTCCGAGTCCATGCATTTTGGCATATACGCATTGCATTAGGGTGCTTGGCACGCGAGTCGTGTTTGATTTAAGATTATGATTGAGTGTTTAAACTCAAGTTGTCATGGTGATTGTGTTATAATTTCCAAGTGTGGATGTTTTGGAATTGTGTGTAAGTGTGATTGATTGCAAAACCATTTCGAAACTCAAGAAGTCGTGGTGATTGCGCTATAATTGCTAAGTGTGATTTTTTCGATTTGTATGTAAGTGTTGATTGGTTTCAAAACCCTTTAAGAAGCTGAACTTTGCTGTTTTTCTCCAGTTGTCTGATGTGTATTCGAATACATAAGGTTGTATTCGAATACAGACATGCTGTTTTTGCCACTGACTTACTTTGTAGTCGAATACAGAAGGCTGTATTCGAATACAGACATGCAGTTTTGCTACTAACTTACCGTGTAATCGAATACATAAGGCTGTATTCAAATACAAACATGTTGTTTTTGCTGCTGATTGCTGAAACAGCCTTGTATTCGAATACAGAGATGTTGTATTCGAATACAACAGTGCAGTTTTGTTAAAATCTTCATTTTTCAACTTTGTTTATGCATGTTTGGCATATGGAAACCCTTTTAAGGTGCATGCTAAGTTGAAAGGTTATTTTGTGCGTTTAAAAACTTAAATGTTATGTGTTAAATTGTTAATTTCGGTTGGTGACCCTTTACAACTATTGTGGAAATCTGGGCTTTGCCCTCAGATGAGAACCAGGGCCATCCTACCGGTTAGTACCCTGTGGATGGGAATGTAGTTGGACACACCTAACTGGAGCTGTGTTAGGAGGATCTTGCGGGGCGCGTGGAGATCACTTGGGTTGTACAATTTTTGTAGTATGATCAGCTTAGGTGGACGTATAGGGACTAGATGTCTTTCTTTTTGGTTGTATCTATTTTAATTTGGAAGGCTGTACCTATACCAATATTGTCACCTTGACATTTTATTTGATGGGTCCATTTACCACTTTTTGATGTGTAAATACTTTGGATTCGTATTTCAAAAACTATTTCGTTGCTTGTAAATTCTGTTGACTTATTTGTCGTTGTGTTACGACTTATATATTTATCCAAAAGTATTTCCTTATTTATTTCTTTGATATAATAAATTGTTTTGAAAAAAAAAATACACTCGCGTTGTTAAAAATCGGGATGCTACAAAACTCCTCAACTCCCTTTTCATACTTTTCACTCAAACGATTAGCATTCTTCCAACTATGATCCATAACTACTTCTAAAAAAATATACAATGGTAAAATGATCTTAACCCCATTTTAAGAATCATATTTCTACATAATAAGTTAATTTGACAATGCTTTGAAACATCTATGTCAAAAGAATTTGACATAGATGTCGTATTTCATATATAATTTCGTCAAAATAACTAACTATCTGCAATGTATAATATATCCTCAAGGTGACAATGCTCAAACTCAAATCCTATCCTTCATATAAATAATAATTCAATAAATACATAATGATGGCTATATTTTTATATGTTTAACCCTTGGTAGCTGGAGGTTTTCACTTTGTCATACTTACTTCTAGGAAATGAAAGTCTACTACAAAACATGCTCTTTATGTCATCTAGATTCTAGCTATATTATCTACTCATATTTTTTACTCTCTATATAACTACTCAAAACCATCATAATATATTAGCAGGTAGCACAACAAAAAATATTATCCAATAAAAGAAGCCATCAAAGACATGGACCAAAAGGTAGCATTGAAAGTTAATAACTTCATTATAGAACAAGAACTTTAAAAGTAGCTCACAAACAAAATAGAATCTAAAAAATTTAATTAATGTATAGAATAATATTACAAAATAGCACCATTTCTCAAATTTCTCCATCACTTTTGTAATTAATAAGAATTTCAATAACTATTATTATATAAAATAATTTAATACTCCCCTTTAATCACATCTCACAACACAATCTAATCATCTTGTTAAATGTTATATTAAAATTATTTTAAATATTACTAAAATAAAATTCAATTAAAGATTAATTATAAGAACAATTAACATTTAAACAATTTTAGATTGGTAAGTAAGAAACAAATATTATTAAAAAATTACCAGAGAAAGCAACAAACGTTTGCTCACAAAGGGAAACACTTCTCAGGATGGTGAAAGAAATTGACACTTCTCAATTGCCGACTATGAAGGCTGAAAGCTGAAGTTCGTTCAATTCACGTTTTCACTGAAGGATTAAGGATGAAGGTTAAAGGTTGAAGGATGAAAACATTCAAGCGTTGAAAGGTGAAGAATGGATTTGTGACTGTATTTGGCTTTACATCAATGCGTGCAAACCCATTCGGAAGGATTACTGTTTGGTTCGTGAACGAGTGAAGGATGATATATGAAGAAAGGGTTCGCGCAGAAGGATACGATTTGTGATAAACTAATTAACTATGAAGCTCATACAATTCGCGCCGAAGGATGTAGAATGGATTCGCGTTCGCGCGTGTTTTCTAATTTTTTGCTTAATTTAGGGATTTTTGTTGTTGTTAAAATGCTTGTTATAACAAACTAATATAACATATCTAACAAAATTTGTGATAATAACAAATTTTCCACAACCTTCTTTTATTATGCAACATTTTATTTAATGTGTATGTTAGAACAATTCAATTAGAACATATCAAGCAAAGTTTACCATAATAACAAATTTGCCACCGCCTTTTTTGTGTGCATCCTTTTTTAATGTGTATGTTTGAACAATTCAATTAAAATAGATCTAACAAAGTTTACCGAGGTACACATATATTATACATAAATTCACCAAATTCCAACTCCACAAATACACATATATCATCCTATATGCAAGCTAGAAATTTGGAAGGAGCCCTAACCTTAACGTTAGCTTTAACGAGCGATTACGGTACCGCGATTAATTTCGATAAAATCTCCACTCGCGATGTTGCTTCCAAAGTTAGTTCACTAGCACCGTAGCGTGGAGCTGAGCAACTTTCCATTCTATCTCTTCGCGAAATAAAGCTTAGATCTAGAAGAAATGTGGAGGTTTGTGTTTGACGGTTTTGAAATCACCAACACCGTTTTTCTTCGTTTTTGAATTAAAGAAGAAGAAGGAAGCTTGGAAGGAGAAGGAAGAAGGAAGAAAAGAGGGGAACTCGCGAGGCAGGGAGAGGAATCGTTTTCCTTTCTTCTGTTTCTTTTCTTACACATATATACATATGTTACTTTATAATATATATATATATATATATATATATATATATATATATATATTACAATTAAAATAAAGCCAACAAATATCTAACAACTCTTAGATCCATCACTTCACTCTCATCTCAATCTAATTTAATAAAAATATCTACTCTCGTCGCAACTCCATCGATAGGTAAAATTTTCAGCAAAAAGAGATATTTTTAACAAAATTGTCCTATATTAAATTCTTCATAAAGTAAATAAATTATTTTTCGACAAATAATTTGAAACGGGTCCCAAAAAGATATTTTTGGCATTAAACTCACAAAATACCAAAAACTAGGCTAAAAGCCTAAGAAATTCAAAATAAAATACCCTAAAATTATATAACTTAGGATTTAAAATTAAGGATCTTACATTACTACCCTCCAAAAAGAAGTTTCATCCTTGAAACTTAAAGTAAGAGTAATAACCGCCCCTCGGTTTGCACTCATCTCAACATACAAGATAGAACTTGCTTCGTCATGCTTCTGTGAAGAAAGTGTCGTCTATCCTTTTTCATAGATACTTAATAACTCTACACACTACCATAACCGGTAAGACTCGCCCGTTCCATTCAACATGATTTTGTCTACTATCAACAAGAGATTAAGGATGATCAATCCCTCAATTTGTCAATAAATAGCCAACAACCATGATGGTGGCTTAGACTATCTTAACTGAATTGTAATAGCGCTCCTTGCGACTTACACTTGAGGTTATCCTAATGCACAAGCGGTCAACAATCTTCTCAAGGTCCACTGAGTTTCCTGTATTTCCCTATTACTTTGATCCTATCGACAAGTACAATCACCCAAAACTATGTCACATAGCCTCATATATATCCACTTTGTACCAAACCAAAACACTGAGAATGACACCGACACACTGAGCGCCAAACAATCATTACCGCTGAGAACTCCCTAATTTCTCAATTGCCCACAAATCCTCGATTTCTTTAGTCGCACAACTACATCCAAACATCCAGTTGATGATCAAAGTTTCCTCAAATATTTTCGACAACAAGCCAGAACCATACCACCTACAACACACAAACTCCCTTCAAGTTTAGTGCTTCGTTTCAAGAGTCACGTCTCCAACTTGAATCTCATGCATTTATTAAGACTTACATTTGTCTCATGCCCAACACCTCAAATTCACGCTTCACTAGACAATTTCTTACATATTTTGCAATTCTACACAAACTCGAAAATAATTTTATTACATCTACTGCCAGCATTCATTCTGATACATCTCAATTTTGCTGCATCCTTTATTCGAAGCTTGATTATTATCTTTTCCTTACGACATGTAAAATACACTATATTCACTCCATCACTTTTCCATTTATACAAACCTTAAATTTCTTCCTCGAACCTTGATACATCTTAATTATTGTGATTTCAATAAATCAAGCCTTACTAGTTCCCACCAAACAATTACCATTTCATGCTCAATTCTTCCCTACCAAACAACATTTAACTTTGTTGATTGACGAACACAATAGCAACCCCACGACATGCACTCAAGTAATGCCTTTATATCATTGGCATACCTTTATAATAATAATGTTTGAATTATATATGGGATAATTCCTTTCATTAATCTTTAATTGTCATAAGTTACATCTCTATGTGCTTGCTCCAACAAGTTTTCTTGGCACATTTTCCGAAATTTGGTTCACCCATTGGATTCTTATTCCTTCTAAACCTTCACCGAGATACAAACTGAAAGTATCCTAACAACTGAACGTCCTAAAGAACTATTTCTCAAACGTTCTCTATAAGCATTTCCTAAGAAATAATTATTTATAAACTTCATCCTCATAACTTTGCAGTAAAATATCTCAAAGACCCACATACCTTGCATCGTCCATCTAGTTACTGAAACACTCATTTTAAATGTTAACGCTTGACTTCCCAAGACCAACATCTAAACCATAAATCATTTGTTACATTTCTTCTTTTTTCATTTTCTACCATTAAATAAAATTCTAAAATATGATCCTCGAAATCTCCAAATGCTCATCACACGGTCTAATTCCATCCATTTCATCTTAAGATACAATACGAGGTCGTATTCATCATTAGCTCTAACTATATTATTAATCTCACTAATAAAAACTCTTATAATCATAACATGACCTTTTTGGTAAATCTTTGAACACTTTCATCCATAACATGAATTATTTATCACTTGTCTACCTCAACTACCTCAATTATACCAGTTTTAGGCATTACTTGGTCCTCCAACCAACCTTGTGGATTTTAAATCATTGACTTAAAGATCAACCATCTTAGGATCCCAAATCAAATCTCAAATAATCCCTCCGACCTATCAAAACATTAATAGACTCTCAAAGCTTACATTTTAATAGACTCTCAAAGCTTACATTTTACAATCTCTAAGTATTCTCGTACTATGTACTTTCAATTCCATTTAATAGTAACATTCGGTTCAATACATCAAGGCTTAACTCTTTATGTTTATCCAGACATCACCCAAAATTCACACTTACGTGTCTATAGTTTCATCTAATATTACTATGCGTACTTACCATCTCCTAAACCACACAGAGATTTGTCACTTATAAAAGAAATATACATTCTCACTCCTATAATCGTCATGAGATTCATACTTAATAATCTGAGTCATGAATCTAGTTTAACTTGAATGCTCGACTTTACCCCTCAAGGTATCGACTATTCCTCAAAGTGTACTTTATCTAACTAAGGTAGTATTTACCCCTAACATGCAGTGCCCTTTAACTTCAATACAAGTCTCTTTCATTGACACCTAAGCATCAAATGCTATTCCAAATGAAATCCTTGTCTTCTCAATAATTCCATGGTGTTCATAACCCTTTGGTAGTTATCAAACTTCATCCCGTCTCATCCTGAAATCTACCAGGCGAACACCTAATACTCTTCTTAAAAATTCATGGCATGGTTTGGTGGGACCAAGAATTGCTCTTGTTCCCGGACAGGGAAATTTTTGCCTCCATTGATCATCTTTCTCTAAATTCTCATCACCCTTAAACTTGGGAGGATTGTAACGGCGAAAATCTCCCAAACCTCTTGACTCAGTAGCACGGATCTCTCTTTCCCTCTTTTCTAGATCCCGCAGAGTCTTGGCAGCAGCTTGTGCAACAACAGAAACATCCATGTTATTCATAGCTTTAACCAATTGATCATCGCTACTGACGTTCATTCTTGCAGCGTCATTCTTTCTTGGAGGCATTGTTTCCTCAAATCCAACATCAAGAAGGAATATCAACACCCATAGAATAATTCCAAAAATAACTTCCGACTACCTTAATACATAACAACTACACCTGATCTAAAAACTCAGAAAAATTACCTCGACGCATGATCAGATAACGATTCCCAACCTACATGTTGACTTACAATCTATAACCAAAAGCTTCACAGACGCAAAGAAATCCAAACCAAAGCTCGGATACCACAATTGTAACAGCCCGTGTTTTTTTCTTCAAAATAAAACTAAGAGATCGAAAATAAAGAAATAAAATACTTTTGGATAAAACACTTAAGTCGTAACATAACGACAAAAGCCAACAAATATTTACAAGCAGTGGAAATAGTTTTTGAAATACAAACCCAAAGTATTAAGACAACAAAATACATCGGGGCTATGAGACCTATCCGACATAGCTCATACCCCTGGGGTATTCTCAACAGACACCTGTATAAAGCACTGCCCCAAGAATTTTAACTTCCCCAAGTCGCATCAAGAAGTGGTACAAGGACCCATCAAAATAAAAGTCAAGCTGACAATATGAGGTATAGGTACAGTCTTCTAAATTGAAATAAATACATCCACAAAAGAAAGACAACTAAATCCTATACAACTCTCTAATCTGATCATGCTACAAAAAGCTATACATCTCGGGTGATCTCCACGTGCCACACAAGATTCCCTCTAACACAGCATCAGGTAGGAATGCCTAACTACCTTCCATCACCAAGGTACTAATCGGTCAGATGATATTGATTCTCATCTAAGGGCAAATCCCAGATTTCCCCAATAATTGTAAAGGTCACCAACCGAAATTAACAAATAACACATAGCATTTAAATTTTAAATGCACAAAATAACCTTTCAACTTAACATACTCTTTGAAAGGGTTTTAGTTTGCCAAACATGCATAATCAAAGTTGAAAAATGAAGTTTTTAATAAAAATGCATTGTCGTATTCGAATATAGCATCCTTGTAGTCGAATACAGTGCTATTTTAGAAGTCATTAGCTAAATCAGGACATATGTATTCAAATACACCTTCTTGTAGTCGAATACAATGCTGTTTCAGAAGTCAGTAGCAAAATCAGGACATCTGTATTTGAATACACCTTCTTGTATTCGAATACAACAGCAGAAAACATCATAAATCAGCTTTTAAATGGTTTCCCAATCAATCAACACTTACACACAAATCCAAACAATCACACTTACCAATTAGGGCACAATCATAACCACAATTGAGCATACATATACCATCATCATAGTACATAAAACATGACTCACGTGCCAAACACCCTAATGCAATGCATATATGCCCAAAATGCATGAATTCCAGAATTCCAACTAAAACCCTCCTCGAAGGGGAGTAAATCATAATTGTATCGCCTATCACATACCAATACTAACTATCGAGGTGTCACCTATCACAGGTTAGCACGATTTACTAAAAAGCGTAAATCGTAAACGTACCGCCTATCACAAACAAGTACTGTTTATCGAGGTGCCACCTATCACGAGTCAGCACGATTTACTAAAAAGCGTAAATCATAAATGTACCGCCTATCACAGACCAGTATTGTTTACCGAGGTGTCACCTATCACGGGTCAATACGATTTACTAAAAAGCGTAAATCGTAAACGTACAACCTATCACAAATCAATATTGTTTACCGAGGTGCCACCTATCTCGGGATAGCACGATTTACTAAAAAACGTAAATCGTAAACATACCGCCTATCACATATCAGTATCTTAACGTTAGCTTTAACAAGCGATTACGGTACTGCGATTACTTCCGATAAAATCTCCGCTCGCGATGTTATTTCCAAAGTTAGTTCACTAGCACCGTAGCGTGGAGGTGAACAACTTTCCCTGCTATCTCTTCGTGAAATAAAGCTTAGATCTAGAAGAAATGTGGAGGTTTGTGTTTGACAGTTTTGAAATCACCAACACCGTTTTCCTTCGTTTTTGAATCAGAGAAGAAGAAGGAAGCTTAGAAATTTGTTTTTTCTCACACACTAAGCCTTGTGTTTGACCGTAGCGATTACTTCCGATAAAATCTCCGCTCGCGATGTTATTTCCAAAGTTAGTTCACTAGCACCGTAGCGTGGAGGTGAACAACTTTCCCTGCTATCTCTTCGTGAAATAAAGCTTAGATCTAGAAGAAATGTGGAGGTTTGTGTTTGACAGTTTTGAAATCACCAACACCGTTTTCCTTCGTTTTTGAATCAGAGAAGAAGAAGGAAGCTTAGAAATTTGTTTTTTCTCACACACTAAGCCTTGGGTGTTCTTTTCTTGAAGCAAAAGAAAGCGAAGAAAGGATAAGGAAGAAGGAAGAAAAGAGGCAAACTCGCGAGACAGGTAGAGGAAGCGTTTTCGTTTCTCTTGTTTCTTTTCTTACACATATATACATATGTTACTTTATAATATATATATATATATATATTATAATTAAAATCAAGCTAACAAATATCTAACAACTCTTACACCCATCACTTCACTCCCATCTCACTCTAATTTAATAAAAATATCTACTCTCATCATAACTCAATTGACAGGTAAAATTTTCAGCAACAACTGATATTTTTAACAAAATTGTCCGGTATTAAATTTTTTGTAATGTAAATAAATTATTCTTCGATAAATAATTTAAAATGGGTCCCAAAAAGATATTTTTGGCATTAAACTCACAAAATACCAAAAACTATGCTAAAACCTAAGAAATTCAACATAAAATACCCTAAAATTGTATAATTTAGGATTTAAAATTAAAGGTCTTATAATTTTTTTAAAGATCTTATAATTTTTTTAAAGAATACCCTAAAATTAATTTTCTTTTTAATTAATTATTAATATAAATAGTTATTGTTTTAATTAAAAATAAATAAATATAATGTTAATTTTTTTTTATAATGATTATGTAATTAAAGTTTTCTTTTTA
>JBBPBR010000001.1:23845426-23858554 GCA_037974775.1 Cicer pinnatifidum | reverse complement strand
TAAAATTTAAATTAATTATTTAAATAAAATAATAATAATTTAATAATAAATTGTATATTTATTATTACGAAAGATGTTTAAAAAAAATACTCCTTAATCATACCGCTTATATTTATGCCTTCGAAATAGCACATTACTAATAAAATTAAATTTAATATTAAAAAAAGAAAGAAAAAAACTAAAACTCTATATGGAAAATCGGTTTCCCCTACACCGATTTCCCTTCATTGTATTTTTTCTTAAAAAGAATTACATTGACAAATCGGTTTCAAAAATATCAATTTCTCATCTTTTAATTTTTTTTCCTTTCAAAAACATAGTAGAATAGTATATGATTCGTAGAGAGTTGTATATATTATCGTATGTCAATTTAATAAAAAAGCCCCACCAAGGGTCCTCCTTCTCTTTCTCTCCATTCCCATTCCCATTATTCCACCCTCTTATATTCATTAATCTCTCATTCTTAATTTTAAAATCTTTGACTTTTCTCCACTTTTTATAAAATTTAATATCTATTTTACAAAATTTATAATTTTAAAAAAATATATATAATTTTTTTTAAAATTTTAACTTTTAAAAAATTATAAACTTTTTGAGAGAAATATTCATATTAATTTAAATTTAATTGATTGATTGTTTATTATTTATATTCTGCATAGAGGGTAAAAAAAGTACCACATGCTTTAGTCAATAAAATAAACTGGCATTAGCACATTTTTTACTATTAAAGTGTTTTTAGTAACTTTTTTTACCGATGCATGTATTAATCAAACCATCATGGACAACTTTATGTAATTGACATCATCTTAATTTCACTCTTTTGGCAGTAAAAAGATAAGACACAATATTTCTTAACTTAGCTTACTTACCAACACAAGACCAAATAAGTGAGCATTAGATTCTATTATTTAAAAAAGACAAAAATTTTCAATGTATAAATCTAAATTAAAATAGTCCATGAAAATGATACACTAGATTTTCTTAGTGAAGATTAACATGGTCTCAAAGATAAAACTTGAATAAACAAATAGTTAAAGTTTAACAATTAACATGGTCCTAACATATATGTCAAAATACAAATAAAAACTTAAGTAAACAAATATTTGAAATTAAAAAAAATATTTTTTTCAGATATATATTAATTAAAATGATTTTAACAAATATTTGAATTTAATTCTAGTAATTGTTTTTCATTTGTAAGCTGATCACGAATCCACAAAAATCGGCACGTCGAGGAAAAAAGCTAGCAGTATAATTCCAGTACTCATTCACAAATTATAGGCACTTAAAAAAGTAAAATTCTTATTTGAGAACAAATTATTAAAAATAAGTAAGTTTTTTTGTTGCAGACTAGTTTTTTATTTATCAAATTTTTACTGCAAAATATTAAAATTGAACCTGCACAAATCCCCATCATGTTAAAAAATGACAATTCTCAAAATAAAAGACTTATTAGTTATTCCTTCTATATGGAGTCTTTTTTTATTGTTTCAATCTACGCCAACTAATTTTATGATTTTCAACATCATTTTCAAAACATCTAAAAAATCAATCACGTCACAAATCAATATCATTTTTTAATTGGAACTAATTGTCTGAATTATCGCTTAGACATGCTTGTCTTTGTCTTGCTATTAGTTTATTTACGATGAGAAAAGTTACTAAATATGATCACAAGGACACAACGCGTGAATTTGTTGATCTACTTACTTGTATTGTTAGTGACGCGTATGATGAAAACCATAAAAGACAAAGTAAAACTTACACATCAACCACTTTCTCACAATTTACAATAATCCATACACCCCAACAACAATGTGAGCATCTACAATTAATTTTAGATAAGTAATATTTATTTGAATTTATTTTAATTTATTCATTAAATTTCTTAAGTTATTTTTTTTATTTGTTTAAATAATTATTAATTATATATATGAATCATAAATTTTTACTTCAGAATAATATTATTCTTTTTAAATCATTAAGTAGGTCTCAAAATTATCCTAAACATAATGTTGCCTTATAATTGTAAACTATCTAGTCATGTAATACTTCAAATTTTTTAATAAACTATTTTATTAGTTAAATATGATTTTAAATAATTAATTTAATATTAAAATTATTTTAGAATATATGTTGATAAATTTTGTGATTAATTTTTATTATATGGGTACTTTTTATGATGTACTAATCTTGTACATATTTAACAAAATAAGTTATATAGATAACAAATATTATATTTTATTATTTTATATATTTTTCTAAAATTAATAGAATTTTAGTGTATATATTTTAAAGAATAAAATTTTAGATCATTGTACATATATATATATATGTACATTCGTAGTTAATGTCATATTTTCTTCTATATTTGGCTAATGGAAATTCTTTTGCATGAGAGTGAGAATGATGAGAGTTGTGAGTTAGAGGGAGAGTGACGAGAGTTGTGAGTTGTAATATCCTAAATTTTATATTAAACTATTTTATTAGTTAAGTACGATTTTAAATAATTAATTTAATATCAAAATTATTATTTTAGAGTATATGATAATAAATTTTCTAACTAATTTTTGTTATATAGTTGATTTCTATGATGTGTTAATTGTATAAATCTTAGATTACATGAGCGATATAAATAATAAATATTATATTTTATTACTTGATATATTTAAAAAAAATAATAGTATTTTAGTGTAATATATATATATATATATATATATATATATATGTATATATATTAAAGAAAAATAATTTATACGATTTTACGTGTACCCTATTAATGTAATACTTTTAGGTGCGCTTGACTGATGTTAAGTATGCACGTAATTATATTTCAATTATTTATAACTATTTTCTATTTTAAGTTATTTTTTTATAAATAATTATCTTGAGATAGTAGTGATATTGTGTTTGATTTACTTTATTTTTATATATTTGTTATGACATTGTGATTTTATATATATTTATTAAGATTTAATAATTAATATAAAGTGTTGAAGTTATATTTATTTATTTTATAATTTCGACTATTCTCTAATGATAGTAATATTTTAATTTGAGTATTGAAAAGAATAAATATTATTATAGGGATTATTTTAAATATGAGATTTTTGGTTATTAATGTATTTTAAAAGATTAATTAGTTTTATTTATAAATTATTAGTTTTGAAATAGTAATAATGTTTTATTAATGAAATTGTGATTTTAAAAAATAAAATAAAACTAGTAAAACCTAAAAGGAGATCAATGGGTTTGGTTCATGTATGAATCCTAATTGTTAATAAAATAAAACAAACAAAAAAGGGAAGTGAGTTGTAAGGGCAGCCGGAAAACCAAAGAGGAAACACAATAATAACCCTATCGTTTGACATCAGTGATTGTTAATTGTTCCAGAAAACTTTCTCGATTTTCGCCCAAATTTGAGTATGTTATTTCATTCATTTAACTCGTCAGTTAAACGTAATTTTCCAGATTTTTAACAACCTCAATTTCTCTCTAAAATATCCAACTTCTTCGTTTGTAGAATTCGTTATTTTGCACCGTTCTCCTTCACCATAAGTCCAATTTGAGTGAAACCAACGGCAAAACGATCATGTGAAAAGTGGCTATATTATCCACTAATTGAGTTTCTGATTTATAGTAATTTTCCTTGACCAAATTTCTAATTTAGATTTTAGAGTATCTTCTCATAATTTATTTTTAATGTTTACCCATAAAATCTCGAGTTAGATCGATTGAAGGACAAAGAGTCAATAAACAAAGTTTGTTTTCTCGTGGAATCGTATTCGGGTGTGAAAGCGTCAAAATAAGGTAAGGGGTGAGAGAGCATTTGAATTCATGAGTATAATATAATTTGAGATGAACGGGAAAACCGTATTTCCCAACGATTCATTTGGGGCTCGCTACGTACGGCAATAGCCATTTGAGTGATAAATTAATTAATGTTAAAATATGGGAATTGTGAGATTAAAATATGGAATAGATATATTTATAAGGTGTTGATTGAATTAACTTCGTTAAATGTGTGGTATTGGATATTATTGTGATGTTTGATTTATTTTTATTAAATGTGTGATATTTGATATTATTGTGATATTAGATGTTGAATGAATTTTATGTATATGTTTGATTAGACATGTTTATGTGATGTGATAATAAAAAGTGAATTTATTTTGATACGTTTATGTGATTATGATGATGTATAATTAATAATAACGACGGTATAAATTTGTGACAAGACTATGTGATGATGTATGCTTGATAATCGTGATGCTATAAATTTGTGATGAGTTTATATGATGAGATATAGTTAATGATAGTGATATTGTAAATTTGTGATGAGAATATTGACGTAACCCCATAGTTGGTGAAATAATTGTGATTTCAATTTGTGTTTGAGATGACGGTCTTAATAGAGTATCATAGGCCAACGAGAGGAGAAAATAAATATTGAGAAGTGAAGATTATTTTGTCATCATATAGGTAGGGCCTGACAAGCCTAGTGATTCCAGGGAAGTACAACTAGATGAGCCTAATCGTGGCGGTCTGCTGTCGAGCCTTAAGGCAAGATTGTTAGACATTGGAGGTATTCGGGTGGGGAATTCCTAGGTGACTTGGAAGTAGCACTCCAAATGTCGAGAGCTACCACGCAACACATGTTTACCACGATGTCACATATATGTGTCTCAAGTTGAGTTGAGGGGATCTATAAGGACAGGGCCAATTTGAATTGTCTGTCCACCAGGATGGTGGTATAGTATCAAACCTCATAACCAAGTACTTCAGAGTTAGAATGGTACCACATTGTGGAGTAGAGTCTAAGCTCATGCATAGCATTGCATTTCAATGTAATTGTTTTGTTGTTATTAATATGTATCGTATGTGGTGATAATTTCTCTTAAACAATTTGATGTTACAGTGAAATCTATTGATTTTCCTAAAGTGATTTTGACCTTTAAATGTGATATTTTCTTGATGGAATATTTGTGTAATGATACGGTCCTATTATGATTGTTTGCGTGTTCTTCTTACTTGTATTATACTGTCATCGTGATTTCGAAACTCACCTCCTTCGTTGTTTGTGTTTGACTAGTCAGACCATGCGTTTGCGAAATCGCATTTATTACAGATTAATGAGTCTTAAAGTTCAAGTTTGAGAGGAACCACGCTCTGATAGGTGATACTGGGAATAAGGGTTTTAATTTGTATTTTACTTATTTAACTGGAATCGAATTTTTGTATGAAACCTTAGAAGTACTAGTAAGTTTTTAGAATTAAATCAAGTAATTATACTTAAATCAAGCTTATCGAGATTGCACTATTTTAATGGATAAAATAAGTTTAAAGTGTTTTTATTTTTATTTTTGAGAAACGTGATATCATAAATTAAATATAAAGTTTTTATTTTCTTGAAAATATATTTTTATTTATCCGCTGCAAATTTCATTGGAATATGATATAAATTATTATATATATTATTTTGGGATATAGGGTGTCACATGAGTGAGAGGGAGAGTGATGATTGTTGTGAGTGAGAAGGAGAGTTATGAGTTGATAGCGTTTCAGTAAGTGTACGGAATCCTTGCAAGTAATAATAAAATGGTAGTATCGAGTGTCGAACCCAAATATTGTGTTTTACTATTAATTATATTTAATTACTAAAATTGAACAAAAAGTTTCTAAATTGATTGAAATAATATTTAAAATTAACAACAATAATAAAATTGATCATTTATACTAAGAAAAATGTCAGGGATGAATTTCACTTCGAATCCAATCTTGGTGTCTAATTTGATCCTAGTTACTAAATTCCTTTATTAAATTATTACCGAATTCTCTTTATTATTCTTGCCCTAATGCCTTAGTGATAAAACCTTTAATTCCAAAGCAACCCCTAAATCCTTAGTGGATTTAAGATTAGAATTAAATCTTACCGTACATGAATTATCTTGTTAAACTATTGTCTTTGCAACTAATTTAATTGGTTTCATGACCTGCATCTATCCCTAGACTATAAATTCATAAATTTCTCATATCAAGCATTCGTAAAGTCCACATCCATTTCAAAATACGAATCGTAGAACATTTTAATGTTGTTCAAACAATAAAAAGTATTAAGTATATAGATGAGAAAAATAATTCAATAAATTCATTCATATAACTAGAAATCAAATAAAAAAATTAAGGATTTCATCCTATTACACTCATCACTGACAAATAGGGTTTAGTTACTCATGGCAGATATGGAAAAGATATAGATTAGATAAGAATTACAAGAAGTATTCTTGAATGATTCTTGATAAAATTGCTCTAATGGTGTTAGAAATGGTCGTCTTTGAGTTTCTATGCTACGACACAAGTCTTCGAACTTCCCAATAGTCAAAAAGATCCCTATAAAGTAGAAAAAATGCATTTTAATGAATGTTGCAGCATGCCACGAGCCCCTGGCGTAGCTTTTGCGTTTCAAGTGGACCCAACAGAGGCTTCAGCCTGAAAATGCGCCTCAGGCGCGACTATTGTGCTTCAGGCACACAACTTCTTCTATTTGATGTTTTATGCATTTTGCTCCTCTTTTGAGTCTAAATTGGATTCTGATGTCTTGATGAAAGTTGTAGCTATTGATCTTAGCTTTCATTTGCACTTGGTTGGACTTCAATTAGACATCTAAAACTTCCTATATGGCTGAAATACTCCACATAGATAACGTTGATTTCTCACTAAAATTCAACATTGCACTAAAACAAAAAGCAACCTAAAATTACGAACAAAATCCCTACATGATCATGGGAACAAAAACATAGACATTTTACTAACTCAAAGAACTAAAATCAATAGAAAATATCAAATAACTCTTTAAATTAACTAATGTTTAAACTAAAATTTCTTTGTTTGTAGAATTTGTTATTTTGCATTGTTCTCCTTCCGTAAGTTCGATTTGAGTAAAATCAATGCCAAAACGACCGTGTGAAAAGTGGCTATACTATCCACTGATTGGTTTTGTGATTCATGGTAATTTTCCTTGGCCGAATTTCGAATTTATTTTTTAGAGTATCTTCTCATGATTTATTTTGACATTTACCCATAAACTGAGTTAGTTCGATTAAAGGACAAAGAGTCAAAGTAACAAAGATTGTTTGCTTGCGGAATCATATTCGCGGGTAAAAGCGTCAAAATAAGGTAAGGGGTGAGATAATATTTCAATTCATGAGTATAATATATTGTGAGATGAACGGGAAAACCGTATTTCCCAATGATTCATCCGGGGCTTGCTACGTACGGAAAACCGTATAAATTGATTAACGTGAAATACGAGAATTATGAGATTAAAATGTAAAATAGAAATTTTTATAAGGTGTTGATTGATTTAATTTCCGATACGTGTGTGGTAGTTGATATTTGTCATTATTGTGATGTTGGATGTTGAATGAAATTATGTGTATATGTTTGATTAGACGAATTTATGTGATGTGATAATAAAATATGGATGCATGGTATGATATATGCTTACATGATGATAATTATTATTTTTGATTGATGACAATGATGCTATAAAATTGTGATGAGTTTATATGATGATCATGATTATTTATGATTAATGATATTATAAAATTGTGATGAAAATATTGACGTACCCCATACTTAGATGAGATAGTGATGATTTCTAAATACGATGCTCTTAATGGAGTAGTCTAAGCTAACGGGGGGAGAAAATAAATATTGAGAATTTGTGAAATGAAGATTATTTTGTCATCATATAGGTAGGGACTGACAAACCTAGTGATTCGGGAGAAGTACAACTGAATGAGCCTGATCGTGGCAGTTTGCTGTTGAGCCTTAAGGAAAGATTGTTAGACCTTAGAGATATTCGGGTGGGGAATTCCTAGATAACTTGGAGATCGCACTCCAAATATCGGGAGCTACTATGCAACACACGTTTACCTCGATTGTCACGTATATGTGTTTGGGGTTGAGTTGAGGGGATCTATGAGGACAAGGTCAATACGAATTGTCAGTTCACCGGGATGGTGGCATAGTATCCAGCCTCCTAACCAAGTACTTCAGAGTTAGAATGGTACCACATTGTGAAGTAGAGTCTAAGCTCATGCATAGCATTGCATTTCCTTGTGATTCTTTTACTGTGATTGATATGTTTCAAAGGTAATAATAATTACTCTTAGATGATTTGATGCATATTATAATGAGATGATTATTTTACATGAGTGACTTTGATGTTATAATGTGATACTATTTACTTAAATATTTGGATATATCGTAATGTGATTATGATACGGTCTATTATGATTGTTTGCACGTTCTTCTTACTTATATTATACTATTAACATAACTTCAAAATTCATCTCTTTCGTTGTTTGTGTTTGACTGGCTTGGCCCTGCATTTGCGAAATCGCAGTTATTACAGGTTAATGAGTCTTGAAGTTAAAGTTTGGGAGAATCCCACTCTGAAACAACTTTTGGTATGAAAACCTTATAAGTACTAGTAAGTTTTTAGAATTAAATCAAGTAATTATACTTAAATCAAGCTTATTAAGATTGCACTATTTTATAGGAGTAAGAAGTTTAAAGTGTTGCTTTTGATTTTTGAGAAACGTGATATCCTAAATTAGTTAGAAAAGTTTTATTTCCTTAAAAATATATTTTATTTATCCGCTGTATATTTTACATAAATATGATATAATTTATTATATATATCATTTTTGGGTTTAGGGTGTCACATTAGTGGTATCAAAGCAGGTATGTCCAATCAGGTCGACTGGGTTTTCACTATGATGGTTTTCCCGTTATATTATTGTGTTAAGTGTTATATGCTTTTGTATTATTATACATATTTTCGAGATTACTAATTAGCTATTTACTATTTGCTTACTCTAATTGTGTTATGGATTCTAAATTCCTACCTAAGTGAGTAAATAAACCATGAAATTACTTGTTAAGATTTGAGTTAATTTTAATTGTTGACAAGATTATGTTAGTTACTTGTTGCTTATTGCTTGTCTACCGAACTATGATTTTTGCATTCATGTTTTATGTCAATAGTTGGAAATATTAATTTTGGTTGACCAGATGTATGTTTCAAGTTACTAATCTTATTCACGTAATCTTAGTTATCAAATGTCAGACCTTACCAGCTTGTTTTAAAGTTCCATTTTCACCCTTAATCAATTTAAAATATTTAGTCTTGATATGAATCTATTTAAAGTGTTTGATCTAATAACTAATTGATTGAAACATTGATTTCCGTATGAATTATATGTTCAAAACTTCAAGTATTGACTTTTACTAGGTACAAATTATTATTATTTTTGTTGAAACTCAATTTAGAGAAAAAAAAATGTTTCGTTCTAAACTTTGAGTTAGATAGGAAATATGTCATTTATGTTTAAAGTTTTAATTTTAACTAAAAAATTCTTATTTTGATTTTATGTTGGCTTGTGTTAAGAAAAAAATCAATTTTAAATTGTGAATGTTAACTTTAAACCACTTGAAAGTGTTGATGATTGTATCTAAATGAGTAGATTTTTGATATTGGTTTTGAAAACAATTTAGAATGTTCGTAATGATTTTAAATAGTATGAAATTAATATTATTAGCAATAGTAATTCTTGAATATTAGAGGTTGGTAGAAGTTACAATTTTTTTAAAAATAACATTTTGAAGGAGTTGAAGTTTACTTATTTTGTATGATGAAAATAACTTTATTTGAATTACTCTTGATTATTTTAAATAAATTAAATTGAGTTGAACTTTTATTGATTTATAAAATAACAATAATTCTATACTACTGATTTTATTTAATGTTTAAAACAACTTAAAATTTACAGCATGTTTTACTATTTCTTGTTTTAAAGAAAATTGAAAAGAATTATTGTTATGTTGGTTTAGGGGATTGTGTGAATATTGAATCGTGAGGGTGTTCTGATATTTATTTGAAATGATTGATTTTCTGATTTTGATGTTATGAACTCATTAGAGTTTGAGTCGATGTTAGAGTTGTAGATTTTAAGAACTCTTCAGTGATTTACAATATTACTCATGATAAAATGTCTACTAATTGAGAAAGCGAAAGAAAAAAAAAAACAAAGTTTTTAAAAATCTTCCCAATAATAAAATTCTTTTTGAAAAGTTATCTAAATTTTAGATTTTATAATTGATGTATTTTACGAGTAAATTTTTTTTTTTTTTTAGAATTGTAGTTGTTGTGTTTTCACTGTCGAAATGTATATTTGAGTTTAATATAGAAAGGTAACATGTTGTTTGTACATTTTTTTATATGAATTAACCTAACAAAAAAAAATGTACAAACAACATTAATTTTTAAGATTGATATGTGTAGAGTATATCATGAAGATTGATATGCGTAGAGTTCATCATGTAGATTGGTATGCGTACATAAACTAAAATTAATTTTATCAATTTTTTTATTAATTATAAAATTACAACTTTTATTAGACTCAATTTTTAAGATTAGAACATAACTCCAAAATCTTTAAAATTGATGGTGTGTTATGTTTTGGACCAATTTAGGGCTTGATAGAAACTGAGGGATGTATCTATAAGCATGTTGAGTAGCTAGTGTGAGAGGAGAATATTATTTTGTAGATTTTTGAATTAGTGTAATTCATTATCATAACCAATATGTCTTATGTTTTGTGTCATGTGCACTACTTTAATGTATATAAATATACAATTTTTTTTTGTAAGTTTGATAAAATAAGAAAATAAATGGAAAGTATTTTGGAAGTGTTAATTAATTGGAAAATTTCCTATCTATCTATATATATAGTTGAAATTTTATTTCAAAATATAAGTTGAAAATAATAATTTTTAAAGTGATTAACTATTTAGAAATGTGTTTTTGATGATTAAAGTACGAGTGAATTTTTAGAAATCTTATAGATTTTAAAAATATCCATGATTTATTTTATTTTTATTGTATTTAGAAACATGATTTATCTTAGTTGTTTTATTTAGACTTGAATTATTGAAAAATAATTTAAAGAAAAATTTGGAATTCTCAATGATTTTTTTTTTTGTGTTATAGTGATATTTTTTTAATAATAATTTAAGTCTAGAAATCAATTTTTAGAATGATATTTAACCTTGAAAGTGGTTTATGCCCTACCTGATTCAATTTGGTTTGGTAATGTGTTGTATCTTCTAGTAAATAATTATTTATCTTATCTACTACTTGGAAAATCTATATATGCTTCCATTGATTGTAACTTTTAAGTGATGGTTAACTCAAAAGAAAATTTAATCGTGATCAATTTGGAGCAGTTAGACCTCTATGAGAATATGTTTCATTTTTAGAATCATCGTTTGAGTTATCAGATGAACGTAAAATCTTGGTGCTAATTTTTGGATTAGTTATTTGAATGTGTATATGATTATGTAAATATTAAATTTTTCGTGTTTCAAGTGTTCTAATTGTTGGGAATTGGTGTATAGAGTTAGAGTAGTCGAGAGCATCTAAAAGTGAAATAGTTCTATATTTCTTCAATCGGATTATTGATTATATTATTGATATTAGTGTCATTTCCTTGTTGTTGTAACTAGTTGTAAATTACCAATAAATTATTGTCAATGTGTAATTAAGTGAGTTTTTAACTTGAAGTAAATAGTAGGAGTTGTGGCGCCGCCTTCGCACTCTTGAACCACGTTAAAGATACTTTTAATTACCCATGTTTGAATTTGAATGATTATAGTTATGATTACCTTAAGTAGTTGACTACATGAGTAGGAGGGACTAGCTATCCTGATGATTCATTATTGATAAAAGAGGCAACAATAACATATTGTTATAAATATTTGTTAATTTTATTTTGGAAATAGTTAGGTGTTCATTTCTAATACTACTTTAAGTGATTATGAGTCTTATGTGACATCAATGTTGAATGTTGATAACTGATTATGTGACGCGAATATTAGGTTAGTGGTGTGTACTTAAATTAAACATTCAAATATGTATGTTTGATATTCTAACTAATTTGCTTAAAATGAATAATAAAATTGTGTTAGTATCTTATTTGTTCTATATTATTTCATTTCATAAGGACTAGAACTATTGTATGAGTTCTATAAATAAATTTTGTTTATAAGACTTTGAAAATTAAGTTGGACTTTGAGTGTGTTTAACTATATGTGAAAATATTTATCTTATTTCACTATTATTATACACCCATTTTTTTTTTTAAAGATTAAGTGATTGTATGTCATTGAGTTGTTATATGCATTTCTATTTGTAATTCTTGAAGGTGTGAAATATTTTAAATGTTTTTCTATATGTCTAACTTTTGTGAAACCTATAGAGCAAATATTTTTTGGATTTAGACATTCTTTAAGGAGAGTGAAACTGATACAATATTGTTTGAGAAATTAGTTGAAGTTGAAAGCGTATTTGATATGTGTTATTTGATGCAACTGAATGTGGAATGTTGTTGTTGAATATGATGTATTTAATTGATTTATTGTGTCATGTTAGCCTATGATGCTAAACTAATTGATTTTTGGACATAATGTGCTTAAAAAAGTAGTGAATACCTTAAATATATTTTTAGACTAAGTTTGAATCTTTAGGGTGGATGAGTTCAGTTGTTGTTAACTTCAAATTTCGAGGACGAAATTTCTTTCACGAGGGGAGAATTGTAAAACTTTAAATTTTATGATAAACTATTTTATTAATTAAATTGGATTTTAAATATTTAATATTATGTTAAAATTATTATACAATATATGTTAATAAACTTTGTGGTTAATTTTCGTGATATGGATGTTTTCTATGATGTGCTAGTTTGATACACATTATATTAAATGAGCGATATAAATAATAAATATTTTATTTTATTATATTATATATTCTTTTAAAAAGTAATAGTATTTTAGCGTAATATTTTGAAGAATAAGATTTTATGCGATTTTACGTGTATATACGCACATCCAATTAATATAACATTCTTTTATGCGTTTGATTAATATTAAATGTGTATTTAATTATATTTATTTAATTCTAAATATAATTTATTTTAATTATTTATTTTATAAATAATTATCTTGAGATAGTAGTAATATTGTGTTTGATTTTTTTTATTTTTATATACTTATTATGATATT
>JBBPBR010000001.1:23834544-23845039 GCA_037974775.1 Cicer pinnatifidum | reverse complement strand
AATATGACAGTTTTGATTATTAATATATTTTAGAATTACTTTCCAATGTCTACAATTATTGGTAATTGTAAATATGATATTCATCATCATTGTCAAAATCATTACAAGAAATAAAATATCTGACCATAACTAAATTGTAATTAAGAGATTGATTTCAAACAGATAAATGTGTAATTTATATACTAACATAAAATAAATAAATAAAATAGAATAACAAAGGATATATCAATGTGCATTCTGATGCAGGTTTTACAGTGTTTTTTTCAAAAAAAGCGTTGTAATAGATCCATTCTTATGCTATTTTTATTAAAAAACGCTGTAAATGAAATTTTAAAAATAACACTTGTTTGTATAAACAGGTTTTTTATGACATTTTTTAAGAAAGCGCTGTCTTTAAATTTTTTTCAAAATTATTTTCATCCAGCACATGATATTGACACAATTACTATATTTTTAATTTAAACAACAACAACAACAAACTTGTAACTTTACATATTGACACAATCAGTTTACAAACATCACATGATATTTACACAATTACATATTTTTTACATTTACATATTCACAATCTTGCAGCATGCCAATTTCCCAGCAAATCAAATAATTTTCATTTCGATCACATACTTACACCAGTCTTCCTTTATTTCAGTTAGATCTCTTTCAGAGTATGTTGGACTGGAATTGTCAAAGTACTGTGCGATATAAAATTTGAACACAAATAAGTTAGAATCAAATATATACATAGTTTATATATGAAAATCAAAATATAATGAAAATATTGTACCATTTCCGGGATTATAGTTTGATTCATATCAACAATTTCCTTCATGAATTGCAATATAGTACCCGCAGTCTATATTGTTAGTTTCACGAGGACATTATAAAATAAAACATATAAGTCAATAAATATTTGTGCATTGATTGTTAATGAAATTTTAAAGGCATATATTTCAAACCTTTATTGGAATCCATGTGATGTTATTTGACCTTTGCTTCGACACTGTAGCACCAATTTGAACTCGGAAAACTTGTAAAGCACTACCAAATAAATGTGATTATTATAGCATTAACAAACACATTATATATACATATATATATATATATATATATATATATATATATATATATAAGAAATAAATTAATATTACTTATGTATCAAAGATAGTCTTTATATCGAGTGATTGTTGTACTGGTCGTGCAAGGGATCTAAATAGAGTATAACTTCTGAGGTCGCATTGATTAAAAACAACATCCAATGTGCCCTACAACAACAAAAATTTGGTTGACAATTTTGTTTACACAACTAATAAATTAAGATCTCATAAATTAAAAAAGATTTAAATAGAGAATATATAATTACCCTGAATTATATGGCGCAAAGAACAACTTATCCTTCTCTTAATTTCCAATAAGATATCTACAACATATTTCTTTACATTAATTGGATCGAGTTTAAACATTGAAAGCTTATGTGGAGACAAGAATGAAAATCTATCTGACAATTTGCGTGCACACCAACTTCTCATACAAAAACCTTCAATGAAAATGTCAAATTGTATTAATTAACAATAAATTAAATTAAATTCCAATAAATTAAATTATAAGTAATTCTTATCTTAAATAAAGTATTTTACCTAATGTATAAGTTGATGACAGTAGCACTCAGCTCCTCATGATCGAGAAGTTCGTATATGTGCTCTTTTTCAAGTATTTCTTCATACTCATCTCCGAAAATAGTTTTCTTCAAGCTTATGATACGTGAATTGTTGCTCTCCATATTCGTTTTTGTTTGTATGTCGAGGCACGACCCATATCGAGCAAGGTGTGGATGACTTATTTTAGGAGCAGCAACTGATTTACCTCGATCCAGTTTTTGAATTTTGGAAGCTTTTTTACCCTCCAAATTTTGAAGTTTTCCAACATTATTTTTACCGCAAACATCCAGTTGTGGTGTGGCTTTATTTTGGCAGGTTTTTTGTGCGGGTGGTTTAGATTGAATCTAGAAAAATGAGGTTAATCAATTTTTCAGTTAATTGAATCTTAAAAAAATGACAAACCTGCCAGAATAAATGTGACAAATCTTTTTCGGTGACATGACTGACTCGTTGTGGAGATTCTTCTTGTCATTCCCTTTAGACTTTGTATGAATCTAAATAAATGTGAAATTAAAGTTAACAGCAGAAAAAATAAGCAATTAAATATAATCAATCATAATCATATATAGTGCAATTAAATATACATATCAATTAAACATACATTTCAATTAAACATACCTTATCAAGGGCAACAAGAATTTTGGGCCATGCCACGTAGCTACCTATTGCTTCTCCCAAATGCTTCATATCTCCACCGTTGTCCGGTATAGGCAATAGTGCATTTGGGTCAAAAGCAATCACAGGTGATACTTTGACATGGCCGCCAGGAATCAGAGTGTTGTGCAATACTTCTCTCAAAGTATTGTACAATGTTCATTTTCCAACCTTAAGATGAGTAGGGGAGGATAAACACAGCACGCAAGTAGAGACACCCTAAATCAATGGTTAATACATATGTGAAACAATTAGGTTGAATGAATTTATTATTTTATTAAGTAATTAATTACCTCAGGAAAACTTTTAAGACCAACGTTGCAACTAACGTTTTCACTCTCCATTTGTATTTCACGTTGGAGCTGATCCGGAAGTTGCTTTCCTTTATTCGTCTTCACCAAGAATGCCACTTTTTCTGTTAGGACTTTGAGCTTCTCTAATACTTCCTCATTGAATGGATTTGGGCGCTTCTCTTGTGAAAAATAGCGGGTTGGAGTTACGCCAAATCCTTTCCCCCTCATGCAGCCAAAATATTCAGGAACATTAAATACTTTACCGAGTATGTCCTTACAACTAAATTGTTTGTTGTCCTCTTGATTTTCAGAACTTTGTTCTAGATTCTCCTAAAATACACGTAAGATTAAATAGATAAGTTCAATATTATTTTTAAAATACAATATTAAAAAATATTAAAGTGATAATATACTTACACAAAGTTGTATCACTTTTTGAACATTTTCATTATCAACAACTCCATCTTTATTTACACGAGCCTTCTTCCACAAAATATGAGGACCTAATGGTTGATCAGATTGAGTCTCTTGTAGCTATTCATTAAGACATAAACAAAAGCTATTTGTTAAGATCATAAACAAAATATTAGTTAGAAACTATAGTTTATAATGTACCACATTATATAAAAGTGATGTTTACTTACAATTATTTGTTCTAAACGTGCAATTTTTTGCCCTATCGCGATTTGCCGTACTTATACTCTATATAAAAAAAAATAACAATCGTTTAAAAATTTAAAATACGCTATGAATATGAATAATAAAAACACAAATGCTAATAAATTAATCACTTACCACAAATGCGGGGTCTGCACGTTTAGCTACAAATGTAGTCCATTCGTCATTTGATATATAGTGTTTATATGTTTTTGGAGCTTCAACATTCATGTTTCCATCATGATCTCCTACGTAGCAGTTTGGCATATGAGATCTAAATCCCCGATGTATTTTTCCGAAAACTCTAAGCACATAAGTTTTTCTCACCTCATCAACATCAAAAGCAGACTACAAACCAAATAAAGATATAGTTTGAGTAAAGTATTTCAATGGAAAAAATTATAAGCAACAAAAAAGTGGAGTAAAAAAAGTTACTTTTATATCATTCCACAATATATCTTTTGCATCATTCAAAGCCTTATCTCTCCAATCGTCAGTTGTAATTGGGATATTCTGATGAACAACAGCACAAATATAACTTACCAACATGGAACTGTTGGGCTCAATTGATTGGCCACTTTCATTCCATCCCACCTAATAAACTCATATAGTAAGTACATGCTTTCAAAAAAGATAAAAAATAAACAGCAAACAAAGTATAGCATACCTCAAATTTTATGCCATTACTTCTTGCTTTTATGATATTTTGCAAAATGGTTGCACCCCGTTTAACTTCATTTTCATAAGTCTTAGTGTTGACAAATTTCTCATTTTGACAATCCAAATCCTTGTTATAATTCATTTATCTACAACAAGTTTAACATGCAGTTCAGTATAACTTCAACAAGTTCAACATGAAGTAGTATAAGTACGTAGCAGTATAAGTTCAACATGCATTTTAGTTACAATAAAAAATTAATAAATATAATACCTGAAGAGTGCTAAGAAATATGTAGGGTTCGTAGGAGAAAGAACAATGAGAATGCGCAAAAATACGAACATTTCGTAGGACATTGTATGGTTCGCAGAAATACGTAATGAGAGTTACGTATTTTAATGAGAAGAGATGGTTCATAGGGAAAGTAACAAAGATGGAGATGGTTCGCAATGGAGATGGTTGACAATATGGTTCGTAGGGACAGTAGGGTTTGCAATGAGAAGGACAGTGAAGAGGAGGACGACACTGAATCGTAGTGAAGTTTACGTAATGAAGAGAAAACTGAAGCGAATTTTTGTTATATATAAAACCCTATTATAGCGCTATTTTGAAAGAGCGCTGTAACATACCTCCTTAATTTAACTTTTAAAAGCCTATTACAATGCTTTTTTAGAAGCTTTTTAAAGTGCTTGTCCAAAAGCACTGTAAAAGATCTCCTTATTATATTTTTTAAAAGCCTTTTACCGCGCTTTTCCAAAAAGCGCTTTAAAAGAACTCTTTGTTTTTTTATGTAACAGGGCTGTATTTTTAAAAGCCTTTTACAGCGCTTTTGCATAAAGCGCTTTAAAAGACGTCTTTGTTTTCTTATATAACAGGGCCTTTTATAGTGCTTGTTGCTTAAGCGATGTAAAAGACCTCTTTATTTTATTTTTAAAAGTCTTTTACAGCTCTATAAAAGACCCTTTTAACTTAGTATAAAACAAAGTGTGTGACCTCCTTATTTTTTTTAAAGGCTTTCATAGCGCTTATTGACAAAAGCGCGGTAAAATTACAAGTTTATGTTCAGTTCAATTCAAGTAAAATACCTATATTTGGAATTTTTTTTCTTCCAAATAATTAGTTAATTACCTATATATATATATATATATATATATATATATATATATATATATATATATATATATATATATATATATATATATATATATATATATATATATATATATATATATATATATATATATATATATATCAATGCTAAATTACATGATCAACTCATATTGGGATGATCTGTTCAAGTTCAAGAAAAAATTCCCAGTACTCAAACAAAGCCTTTTCAAGTTCAATATAAGCTGAAAATCAGTTACAGTAGGTCAAACATACACTTAAATTACATGAACTTAGTATAAAACACTAAGATCAAGCTAGATATAAGCAGAAATTAAGTATAAGCAGAAAATCAAATACATTTTAAGCTAAATACTAAAATGCTCAATTTTGGCAGATCAAACAATTAAATTAAATGAACTCAGTTCAAATTATATGGTTTTTATAAAACAATTAAACACATTAAGATGCCCTTCTTCTTTTCCTGGTGGGATTCAAATTTGTTTGTCCATTAACGATACGAAACGATGGATTAATCCAAATTCCCTCATCATGATCATCTCTAAGATATAAACCATCATTAGTTGAATCAATTTCGTGTGGTTGTGATGTTGCAAAGAAAAGATCATTACCAACATCTTCATCATTATTGTTATCATCACTTTTTTTATTGGTCGATAGGACAACATACCATTTATCATCAGCAGGATCAGTGACATAAAACACTTATTGAGCTTGCGTCGCTAAAATAAAAGGCTCATCTTTGTATCCCGCCCTATTAAAATCGACAAGCAAGAACACTGATTCATCAATCCGAACGCTATTATTATTATCAAGCCACTTGCAACCAAATATGGGAACACGAAACATTGTGTAGTCTAACTCCCATATGCGCTCGATAACTCCAAAATATGATAGATTTGCATATATTGGGTTTTTGTCTTTTTCACTTGAGACATGCATCGCTTCAGCTACGAGAGTGACTCTGCTATTTTGCATAGTAGTTTGATCATCTTGTTCTTTGGTATAAAATGTGTAGCCATTAATTACATAACCGATGTAAGAAAAGACATCTAAACTCAGACTTTTTGCTAGCCACCTCAATCTATGTGAAACTGATTCGGGGTCTATATCAAACTTTGACTTTATGTGATTATTTAACCATGTTATAAAACTTCGATTGTGCTCTCGAGTTATCCAATTTTGATTCCTATTCATGTTCAAACTAGATAATTGATTCATGTGTATTGTAACATACGGTTGAACCTCATCATAATTGTGCATAACATACAATTGTGTCTGCTCCCATTCTGTCCTTGATTTAGTCATTAGTCTCTTTCCAATTATCCCTTCTCCTGATATTATTCCCGAATGACGAGACATGGGAAGCCCTATGAATTCAACATTGGACATATATTTAGTACAAAATTCAGCAACTTCTTCGATAATGTACCTTTTAGCAATACAACCTTCTGGTCGACTTCTACTTTTCACGTACCCTTTTAATATTTTCATATATCATTCTATTGGATACATCCATCTCATATAAGTTGGCCCATAAAGTTGTGTCTCCTTAACAAGATGAACAGTAAGGTGAACCATTATATCAAAAAACGAGGGTGGTAAATATATTTCAAGCTCACACAAGTAACAACAATTTCCCTCTGTAATGTCGGTAATTTCTGAGGATCGATCACTTTACTACAAATTTCCCTGAAGAAGAAACATAATGTCAAACTTTTTTAGGTAAAATGGAACGTATATCTATTGGTAGCAAATGCTCCATTAGAATATGACAATCATGGGTCTTCAAACCTTTTAACTTGAGGTCTTTCATACAAACTAAATTTTTAATGTTTGAAGAGTATCCTTCTAGAACTTTAACTTTGTGTAGAAATTTACATAAAACAATTTTTTTTCCTTTCAAGATAGAGTTTGAGCGGCTGGAGGTAGATATGTGCGATTTCCTTTCTTTACGGGACCCAATTCATTTCTTATTCCTATATCGACCAAGTTCAATCTTGCATTGATGCCATCTTTAGACTTTCCTGGAACATTGAGTAACATACCAACAACACTATCAAATAAATTTTTTTCAATATGCATCACATCGAGGAAATGTCTTATATATAATGACTTCCAATATGGCAATTCAAAGAAAATTGACCTTTTTTCCACCCAATTTTGACCAGCTCTCTTGCAAAAGGTTTGCCAAATTTATTGGTGAAACCTTGTACTTTTTCAAGTATTTGATATCCAGTCGGTGCTAAAGGAGCTTTATCTTCCTCTGATTTTCCATTGAATGCATTTCTCCACCCACGATACTGATGACTATAAGGTAAAAATCTATAATGTCCAAGAAATACATTTTTCTTACAATGTTTCAACCGCATCCAATTTGTACTCTCTTCACATATAGGACATGCACATTGACCCTTAATGTTATATCCTGATAAATTATCATATGCTGTAAAACTATTAATTGTGCCGAACATCATATGTATCTGTGTCAAAATCAATTGAAGCATATGTCGAACCATTCTCAAAATTAATGTTTCCTTTTTCTTTCTCACCATGTCTTATCCAACATGTATAGCTTTGATCAATTTCATGCCATACTAAATGTCCTCCCAATACATCTTTTCTAACGCGTTCTTCACTACAAATTCAACAAACTCCTTCACTCCATTTTCATACTATTTTGACAATCGATTGGCAGACATCCATTTCCGGTCAATTTTATATGACCTATATAAATGCAGTTACACAAATAATAAGTTACTGATAACATTATACCAATATATAGTACACATATCTAATATTGGAAAATGGAAACCAAGGTCCAAGTCTGATTTCAAAATAGAACAGATCAACAAATTTCAAAAAAGAATAGATTTTATATGATTTATTATGTAACAATTTATTAGTTTTCGTGACAACAAAAAATTAATAAATACAGTACCTGAGACAACATATCCAATTTTTTTTAAAGGAGGAGCAGTAGATGGGCGCACAGTAGAGGAGATGAGGGTTCGTAAATTTGTTTTTATTTCACGTAAATAATTTTTATTTAAAGTGAATGATTTTACAGCACTTGTATAATAAGCGCTTTAATAGGTCCTTTAATTATGTGAAAGCGCAAGTCTTTTACAGCGCTTGTCAAAAAAGCATTCTAATAGGTCATTTAATTATGTGAAAGCGCAAATCTTTTATAGCACTTGTCAAAAAAGCACTTTAAAAGCTATGTAACATAAGGTGGGAGCGCTATATTTTACAGCGCTCCAAAAGCGCTATAAAATATTATGTGAGGCCGCTTCAGTTTACAGCTCTTATGAAAAAGTGATGTAAAAGCCTTGTAAAAATTAGTGCAAGTTCTGTGTGACCCTATATGACCCTACAACAGCGTTTTTTCTACAACGCTTGTCAAAAAAGCGTTGTTGTATCCTCCTTTATTTTTAAAATATTATACAACATCGCTTGTATTTAATAAGTGCTATAAAATACACGCTATAAAATGTCATTTTTAGCGTAGTATATGCAATGAAATTGATAATATTTATTTAAATTGACGCGTACTGTAAACCACTCTTAATTATAGCTAAAATAAAAATGAATTCTTTATATATAGATTAATTTTTAAATATATGTCTAGTAATATAATTCCATCCTATGCCTAGGTCTAAATTGAAATAAAATAATATATGACCTATACCCATATAATTCGATCAAGTAACTGTAACTACATATACTATACTTCAATCAACTGCCCTATATTGATATAATTGATGGAATTGGAAAATTGTACTTGGTCTTTGAAATCAATATATGGCTTTGGTTAATGAAACACGGTTGGAGGCAAAGAGCAGCGGCTAATCCTAATATGTCTTCTTTCTTTCCAGTAAGCAAGAAAAGTGTTTACCGGAAAGTAGATCAACACTTTGAGATTACGCAACAGTTATTAAAATCTTACTTACAATTGGCTTATTTGCAAATAAAATGTAATATGTGTCACTGCCATCTTTGAAGTGTGTGGCAGGGATTGAATAGTGTCCGTGACTCACAATGGATATTTATTGCCATGCTATTTCATTATTGAGTTGTTTTTTTTTTTTTTAATTTCTTTTGGGGTAATTTAGGTAATTTTTTATTGGTTTGGTTGAAATTGGAATATCGAAGAAGTTCTTAAGAGAAAATTAACGCTATATATTTATTATAAATTAGATTGTGACTCACGCGTTGCACAACACATGTGTTGGTATATTTTTATATGTGTACATGTAATTTTTGTATTATGATTATATAATCACTTTTTACTATATATAAAAATAAATAAAATAAAAATATAAAGGTTTAGATATAATTAATTGTCGACATCGAAATTTAAGAGAATATTGAAATTTAAAATATTCCAACGTGATATGAGAATAATTTTTTTCATAAACATCATATATCTATTTGCTTACACTTTAAATTTTAGTTTATTTGGACCATTTTTGCTCATAAACTCTTTTATAGTATGTTTGGAAAAACCAACATTCACATCTTAAACTTTTGTTTTGGGCAACACTCTAATTGGGAGCTTCTCAAATGCACGGCAATATATGCTTTTAGACGTGAGGTTGATTGTTGAAATTTGGTTCCAAAGATATGCTTAGTTGAAGAAATAGTTATAATTATTTTGTTGAAGAACCTTTGAGCATTTCTAACTAATTTGAAATTAGATAGTTGAGATCAAATATTTTTTAAAGCAAGATGAAAAGTGAAAAGACACGTGATAAATTGACATTTTAACTGGATTAATTATTTGCAGCATACTAAAAATATTATCGATAAAAAAACGGATAGCAAAAATTAGAGGATAAAAGAACTAAAATTTTCTAAGATCGGATAACCCATTTATTTATATTGATAAAATAATGTTATTGTTTAAATAACAAAAGATTGAATCATTATAATAACACTTTTGTAAATACAATTAACTAATTTAGATGATTTTCTTGTCAACATATGTTAATAGACAACCATTAACATATCAAGAAATAAAATCAATTATGTAGTTAATTTAATTTATAAAAATTAAAATGTATTATCATATATTGATTTTGAATAATAACATAAGTGTATTGTATTATTTTTTAAATAAAATCCTGCACAATTACTATAAAAAATAACATGTACTTTATCATTTTGTGTAGAAAAACGAATCAATCATGATGTTTTATATTAAAATCAGTATACAATGATACTCCATATACTTATATGTTTTATATTAAAATCAGTATACAATGATACTCCATATACTTATAATGCTTTTTACAGTTTATTGTTTTTAGAGATATAACATTCTATTAACTTTAACATTTTGTTGAAAGTTTATTAATTTGTTGTCCGTGCTATTTAAGTGATATTTATTTGCATTTATAAATAATGAATTACAAATAATATATATTTGAATTTTGACACCAAACAAT
>JBBPBR010000001.1:23819137-23834534 GCA_037974775.1 Cicer pinnatifidum | reverse complement strand
ATTATGACATTAATTATGACATGACATATATCATTCCTATTTTGTGAAGAAATATTAAAAGTAAAAAAAACATTACTATATCACAGCTATTTGAGTAAAATAATAACTAAATTTTCAAATTAAATTTAATATTATTATGTATTTATTTTGCGAAACTCGAAACGTGTTATTTAAAATAAATTTCAATTATTTATCAAATAATTTTATAAAAGAATTGTTTATCAACTATTAAAAAAAATTCAAAATTACAATCTTTTGTATAAAAGAATAAAATGTTGTTGATCAAGTTTTTTTTTTTTATTAAAGTTTAAAAAATTAAGTTTGTATTATTTTAAAAGTCCATATATTTTATGATGGTTGAGTTAGATGAGAGACGAATTTAGACTTTCTAATATGAAGTTCCTTAAATATGACAGGAGTTCTGTTTGAAGGACATATCAAATTTGTATGCACCCCCACACCTAAATTTGTCACTCTCTTAATGAACGTAAAAATACAATTTACCCTTAATTTTTACCATCATTAAAATTCCAACTAAAACGATTTGCAAGGATATTCGAAAGTTTTGAAATGATAATTTTCAGAATTTTCGAAACTTTCAAATACAATTTGAAACTTCCGAAATAAAAAATTTTAGAATTTTTTTGAAACTTTCAAACAATTCAAAACTTTTGAAATAAGAAAATTTTGAAACTTTTCATATTTGAAAACTTTCGAAACTTTTCATATTTAGAAACTTTCGAAGCTTTTCATATTTGGAAACTTTTGAAGCTTTCCATATTTAGAAACTTTCGAAACTTTCAAAACTTTCCAAATTTTTGAAATGTAATTCTTATTTCGAAAATTTGAAACTTCCGAAAGTTTCGAAATTTTTTCGAAATGTAATCCTCATTTCAAAAATTTTAAACTTTTGAAAGTTTTGAAATTTTTTCGAAATATAATATTTTTTCGAAAATTTGAAACTTCTAAAATTATCAATGTTAAAACTTATTATAAATGATTAAAAGGGGAAAATTATATTTTCACATTTATTGAGGGGGTGTCGAGTACAATTGTGGGGTGCATGGTAGAATCCTCTAAATTTGTAGATGAAAATAGTTTTTTTTTTTTTTTTTTTTTTTTTAATTTGATGACTTAACTACATTTTTTTTTAAGATGACATAAGCTTCACATTGACGTAGAGAATACCAAAGGCGTGATGAAAACCTAGTAGAATGAAAGAGAATTGCAAATATATTTCAACTATTAACAATAATATTGAATATGTCATTATTATTTTGTGAATTAACATTACAAATAGTTTTAAGGATAACTAAAATTTCAAATTAAATTTAGTATTAGTATATATTTATTTTGTTGAAACCTGAATTATTTTGCTTAAAGTAAATTTCAATTTCAATTATTTATCAAATAACTTTATCAAAAATTTGTTTTTTTAACTATTAAAAAAATTAAAATTGCAATCTTGTGTGAACAATTTAAAGTTAGTTTCATAGGTTTTTGACTCCAAGAAATGAGCAGAGAAAGCTTCGTGAGACCAAATTCATATTTGTAAATGATCAACAAAATATTTAGGATGAAGTAATATTAGATATGATGTATTTTGTTACCAATTAATATAGATATGGTGAAAATATGATTATAACCTCAATTCTAAGGTGAATACTTTAAATTGATAGGTGTTTGGAATAGGTGTTAGATAAACATAGTTATGAGGGCTCTTCAAGGTCAATGCAGGCATCCAGGTTCATAGATTCGTGACAATGGTACTTATAGATTACACATCAATGTGCGCTTTCAAATAACTAAATGACCTATTAGAGCGCTTTTGTTACAAGCGCTGTAAAAGTCTTGCGCTTTCACATAATTAAAGAATCTATTAGAGCGCTTATTTTACAATCACTAAAAAATCATTAACTTTAAATAAAAATCATTTATTTTAAATAAATAAAAACAAATTTAAAACAAGTTTACCAATCCTCATCACCTCTAGTCTGGGAACCCTCCTCTCCTCTACGTATTGTGCGGCCATCTACTGCTCCTCCTTTAAAAAAAATTGGATACGTTGTCTCAGATACTGTATTTATTAATTTGTTGTTGTAAAAAAATCTTTAATTTTTTGATAATTGAAAACTAATAAATTGTTACTTAATAAATCTTTTCTTTTTGAAATTTGTTGATATGTGCTGTTTGGAAATCTTTTATGTTTTGAAATTGTTACGTAATAATGGACTTGGTTTCGATTTTCCAATATTAGATTGTCATATAATATGGACCGGAAATGGATGTCTGCCAATCGATTGTCAAAAGAGTATGAAAACAAAGTGAAGGAGTTTGTTGAGTTTGTAGTGAAGAATGCAAAAGATCCAAATAGAGTCGTTTCTTCTTGTTTAAAATGTTGTTTTGGAAAATGCATTAGAGAAGATGAATTGGAAGGACATTTAGTATGGAATGGAATTGATCAAAGCTATACATGTTGGATAAGACATAGTGAGAAAAAAAAAAGAAACATTAATTTTGAGAATGGTTTGACATATGCTTCAACTGACTTCGATACAAATACATAAAAAAACGCTGTAAAAGATCCTTTTAAAAATAAAATAAGGTGGTCTTTTACAGCGCTTATTTGAAAAGCACTGTAAAAGGTTTTAAATAAAACATTCATATAACATAAGAAAACAAGGAGGTCTTTTACAGTGCTTATTTGAAAAAGCATTGTAAAAGAGCCTTTTTAAAAATAAAATAAGGAGGTCTTTTACAACACTTTTCCAACAAACGCTGTAAAAGGCTTCTAAAAAAGCGTTGTAATAGGGTTTTATATATAACAGTAAACCGCTTCAGTTTCCTATTCATTACGTAAACTTCACTATCATCTCCTCTTCATCATTCTTCTCTTCCTTTGCGAACCCTATCATCTCTTCCATTACGAACCTTATTTCCACGATAATCTCTACCTGTTCGAACCATATTTCCATCCATGATCATCTTTCCCATTACACACGATACCTTTTCATTGAAATACGTAACCCTCATTACGTATTTCTTCGAACCATATTTCTGCGAATCGTATTTCTGCAAACCCTCATTTCTGCGCATTACGTATTTCTTCACTATTCAGGTATTGATGTTATTAATTTTTTGTTATCACTAAAATGCATGTTGAGCTTGTTTAAGTTATACTGATACTGATACGTACTTAGAATACTGCATGTTGAGCTTGTTGAAGTTATATTGAACTGCATGATGAACTTGTTGTAGATTAATGGATACCACCAAAGATTTAGATTGTCAAAATGAGGAAGTTGTCAACACTAATACTTACAAAAATGAAGTCAAACATGGGGCAACCATAATGCAAAACGTCATAAAAGCAAGGAGCAGTGGCATTAAATTTGAGGTATACTACACTCTGTTTGCTGTTTATTTTTTATCTTTTTTGAAAGCATGTACTTACTATATGAGTTTATTAGGTTGGATGGAATGAGAGTGGTCAGCCAATTGACCCCAACAGCTCCATGTTTGTAAGTTACATCGGGGCTGTTGTTCGTCAGAATATCCCCATTACCATTGATGATTGGAGAGATAAGGCATTGAAGAATGCAAAAGATATAATGTGGAATGATATACAAGTAACTATTTTGATCCACTCTTTTGTCATTTATAATTTTTTCCACTGTAATACTTTACTCTTTACTCAAACTATATATTTATTTCGCTTGCAGACTGCTTTTGTTCTTGATGAGGTGAGAAATAATTATATATTGAGAATTGTTGGGAAAATACACCGGGGTTTTAGATCTCACCTCTCAAATTTCTATCTAAAAGATAGTGAAGGAAATATGAATGCTGAAGCTCCAAGAATATATAAACATTATATATCAAATGAAGAATGGAGTGCATTTGTATCAAAATGTTTGAACCCTGCGTTTGTGATAAGTGATTAATTTATTAGCATTTGTGTTTGATTATTCATATTCATAGCGTATTTTAAATTTTTACACGATTTTTATTTTTTTATATATAGAATATAAGTAAGGCAAATCGCGAGAGGGCAAAAAATCCGATGCACCCATACAAAAAATCACGTGTGGGATATGCACATTTAGAGCAAAGACTTGTAAATAATTAAACATCACTTTTATCTAATGAGGGAATTTGTATTATAAACTATAGTTTCTAACTAATATTTTGTTTATGATCTTAACGAATAGCGACAAGACACCCAATCCGATCAACCGTTGGGTCGTCATATCTTGTGGAAGGAAGCTCGTGTAAATAAGGATGAGTGGTTGATAACGAAAATTTTCAAAAAGTAATAGTACTTTGTGTAAGTATATTACCACTTTAATATTTTTTAATATTATATTTTATCACTTTAAAATTATCATTTTAATATTTTTTAGAATTGTATTTTAAAAATGATATTGAACTTATCTTTTTAATCCTACATGTATTTTAGGAGAATATCGAACAAAGTTCGGAAAATCAAGAGGACAACAAAGCTAGTTGCAAGGATATTCTCGGTAAAGTGTTTAATGTTCCTGAGTATTCTGGTTGCGTGAGGGGGAAAGGAGTTGTCATAACTCCTAAAAGCTATTTTTCACAAGAGAAGCGTCAAAATGCATCCAATGAGGAAGTATTAGAGAAGCTCAAACTCCTATCCAAGTAAGTGGCACTCTTGGTGAAGACGAATAAAGACAAGCAACTCCCGGATCAGCTCCAACGTGAAATACAAATGGAGAGTGAAAACGCGAGTTGCAACATTGGTCTCAAAAGTCTTCCCGAGGTAATTAATTACTTACTTATGTAATTACTTATGTATTAACTATACTTATGTATTAACCATACTTATGTTTTAACCATTGATTTAGGGTGTCACTCCTTGCATGTTGTATTTATCCTCCCCTATTCATCAGAAGGTCGGAAAAGGAAAATTGTACAATAATTCGGGAGAAGTATTGCACAACACACCGATGCATGCGGGCTATGTCAAAGTATCACCAATCATTGCTTTGAAACCAAATGCAACGTTGCCTATACCGGACAACGATGGATATATGCAGTTTTTGGGCGAAACAATTGGTAGTTACGTGGCATGGCCCACACATCTTGTTGCCCTTGATAAGTTATATTTAATTAATAGAAATGTATGTTTAATTGATATGTTTATTTAATTGCTGATTTTTTTTCGCTCCTAACTTTAATTTCACATTTATATTTAGATTCTGAAAAAGCCTAAAGGGAATGATAAAAAGATTCCGAGAAACGAGTCAATTACATCGCCCAAAAAGGTTTGTCACATTTATTCCCTAAGGTTTGTCATTTTTTCAGATTCAATAAACTAACATTTAAATAAACCACCCGCACAGCATAATAAAGCCGACAAACCTCAAAAATTGGAGGGTAATAGAGCTGGCAAACTACAAAAGTTTGAGGGTAATAAAGCTGCTACAGCTGCAGCTAAAACACTGGATTGGGGACAATCAGTCGCTGCTGCTCCTAAAATAAGTAAGCCATGCCTTGCTAAATACGGGCCGTGTCTTGACATCCAAGTAAAAAGGAATATGGGCAACAACGACGATTCACGCATCATAACCATGAATAAAACTATATTCGGAGATGAGTATGAAGAATTTCTTGAAAATGAGCACATATACGAACTTCTCAACCATAAGGAGTTGAGTGCTACTGTCATCAGCTTGTACATTAGGTAAAAAAAATAATTTTAATTGCATTTATTGGTAATTAATTAAATTTATTGGTAATTAATCTATGTTGAAATTTTCATTGAAGATTTTTGTTTGAGAAGTTGGTGTGCACGCGCAGATTGTCAAATAGATATTCATTCTTGTCTCCGCATAAGCTTTCGATGTGTAAACTCAATCTAGTGAATGTAAAGAAATACACTGTAGATATGTTATTAGAAAATATAGAGAAGGATAAGTTGTTCTTTGCACCATATAATTCAGGGTACGTAATTATATGTTATTTATTTATATCTTTTTTAATTTATGAGATCTTAATTTATTAGTTGTGTAAACAAAATTGCCAACCAATTTTTTTTTGTTGTAGGGCACATTGGGTGCTACTTGCAATCAATGCAACCTCTGAAGTTATATACTATTTGGATCCCTTGCACGACAATTACAACAATCACTCCGATATAAAGACTATGTTTGACACGTAAGTAATATTCATTTATTTCTTACATATATATATATATATATATATATATATATATATATATATATATATATATATATATATAGATATATATATATATATATATATATATATAATGTGTTTGTTAATGCTATAATAATCACATTTATTTATTCGATAGTGCTTTACAAGTTTTTCGAGCTCAAAGAATTGCTACATTGTCGAAGCAAAAGTCTAATAACATCACATGGATTCCATTAATGGTTTGAAATATATGCCTTTACAATCAATGCACAAATATTTTATTGACTTATATGTTTTATTTTATAGTGCCCTCGTCAAACTAACAACATCGCTGTAAAAGGTGCACATTTTACAGCGCTTTTTAAATAAGCGCTGTAAAAGGTGAACCCATTATATGCATTATAATGCACATTTTACATCGCTCTTTTCAATAAGCGTTGTAAAAGGTGCATAATAATGCATATATTGGGTGCACCGTTTACAGCGCTTTTTAAATAAGCGTTGTAATATGTGCATAATAAGCGCACAATATATCTATATGTTTTATAGCGCTTTTTTATTTTAAAAAAAAACGTTGTTGTATCTTTTTATAACGCTCAATTCTACAGTGCTTTTTTTTTAAAAAAAACGTTGTAAATTGCTTAAAAAAGACATTGTAAAATCCTATTTTTCGCGTAGTGTATGAGTCAACTCTTTACTTATTGAACCAATCTTTATTGACTAATTTTTGTTACTCATGAAACTCCAACAAAATCATTGCAAAACCACTTCATTATTTCAATAGGAAATGACTCATAAATAATAAATCCATCACCTCCAGCACAACCAATATTAACTAAGTCATTTGTACACTAATTACTGATTCTCATGAGCCACTTTAACCTCTCAATCAAGAATGAGAAGTTGGTGAATTCTCTGGACCAATAAAATAAAAAAATGTAAGGTGAGAAAGGTATTTATTTAAGCTAAATGAAATAGGTAGGGTAATTGATCACTGAAATATTTAGGATGAAGTAACATTCTCTGGAGGATGTTATTACAATACTCAATATTAACATCATTTAATGAAAGTAGATAAGATGTTAGTATCGATTTATCTCAATTAATTAACTAGTGATTTCTTTTAGTTCATAGATGAGATTGGAAATATTACTAGGAACTCAAACATGCAAATGTCAAGTCTCATATTTAAGTTCAAGATATGATATCCAACATAATAATATCAACATTTATTAGTTACACTAGGATTTAAAAGCATCAACAAATAATTTTAGATTAAATGTGAAAGTCTAAGTGTAACTTTCTTAGAATACATTAATTTTATATATATAGTATAATGAAACACAGTTACACAACTTCACGAGGAAGCAAACCAAACCATGACTTGTCCTGATTTATACGACAAAAAACATTGTCCTGTAGTTTTAGATGGCCGTCTCTTTTCTCTCGTGCATATGTTTGGATGTTTTGTCATGCGTTGACTGTTTTGTTTTCATTATAGACTATAAAGTTATTCAATAATTGGACAATATTATTGCCTTTTCTTTCACAATTCAATCATCTCTATGTTGACTTATGGATGAATATGCAGATTCACAAAACAAGCCAAAAAACTATTAAGTCAAAAAGACAAAAGCTATTGAAATCATACAAATTTAGAAAATAAGCTCTATAGATGTATATATACTATTCAGAATATAACTCGAAATACTATGAAACCTTTATCAGAAAATGTCTTCTTTGACCTTACGTCTAAGTCGAATTCGAATTCTCTGCAGTCACATGATTCGAAATTTACAGAGTCGAGATTTTGTGATCTAATTTGAAAAAATGCTGCTTTTAATTTTGTTTTATAATAAAATAAATATCAAGTTCAATTCTAAATTGTTCAATCTCGCAATAGAACAATCATATTGTCCGACTGGGTGAATGCGGAAAATCCTAATGTAGGAGTTCTCATAATATGTGACTTGTCAGAAACTATATATATATATCGCCTTGAATCTAGTTGTTTAATTCTGTCTCTTATACTTTGTCTGCTCTTTACTTCTTTCTTATGGAAATCTTCTAACATGTTCTTAATTTATTCTGCTTATTTGATTAAAAAATTACATGTGAGTAACTTTTAATGATGTCTACAATTTTTAAAAAATATGGCCTTCTTGGCATGTAGGGATAATGAATAGTGTTCTTTACACATATTCCTAAGTATATGAATATTTATTTATAGACCATGAATATGACATGCTAATAATTTATGCAACAGATAGTGAAAGGAGCTTTTGCTTTTGTAATGTTCAAGCCAATAGTGTTAATATTCGTACAAGATTATATAATGTAGAAAAAGAAACTACTATATATTCTGGTTAACTTAGAAAGGAACCTATTCAAAGCAAATTCCCCCATTTCTGTAAAATAGGACCCATCCCTTCATCATTGAAGCTCTTTGAGTCTGGCCACACACCTACAACACACAAACACATTGCTCTTTGTAATGATAATTACATAAAACTACTGTTGTTAACTGCAGAAATATAACAGAAAATTGTACTTTGTTCCAAATCCGCTACACAATTTTACTATATGCCACAATAACAACTATTTAACTAACACATTATATTAAATTGTATATCAGAATTATTCAACTCTCACAAAACTTAGAATATTAGAAAATTGATAGGATATTGAATATTGGGGCTTAGCCCAATAACGAGAATGTTTTGAAAATAAGAGTTAGTTACTATATTTCCTGATTATATGAGATTCTGTTAGAGATTTATGTTATAAAAGAGAGATTTAAGAGTTCTTACAACTTTAGTTTAATTCCTTGTCTACATTTTCATATTTACACCACTGTAAGAGCTTCAAAGCTCATCAATTTGAGTCAATAAAATTATGGTTACTATCAAAAGAAGAGCCAAATTAATGAGAACAATTTACATTTAATTATATATAATTAATTATATATAAGTAGAGTAAAAACACAGACATGATTAAAAAACAAGATATATATCCACATAACGTACCACTAACAACCATTCCTAATATAATATCTTGTAATGATGATAAAACACTGTGAGCAGAAAAACTAGTGCAGATGAAGAATTTAACTGAATATGATTACTAAAACATTTCTTAGAATGAAAAGGTACAATTTTATTGTAACAGAATTTAAAAGAGATTCATTCACTAGGAATGTCACTAGAGTAAGGAAAAACTTGTATCGAAAATCCCCCGCATCATTCCTTCCTTCCCTCTATTTGTACTGACAAGAGGAATATTTTCTGTTAGGGATTCTCTCTCTTGCCCCTCCTTCTCTCCCTGATGTAAGGATCATTCACCACGTGTCCTTGATTTCCTTCTTTTTGTCCTTTTCCTTCTGCATCCATCTGCTGCCAGCCCCATATATTATCCTTAATCATCACATTACTCCCTTCATTAACAAGAACCTTGTCCTCAAGGTTAGGGTAATTGGTATGAAACTCAGACCAATTTTCCCAAGTAGTTTCGGTTGGTGCTACGCCTTCCCACTGCACTTGTACCTGGCGCACAGGCTGACCATTTTGAATGACAGTACGGTGATCAATAATGGCTAGGGGCAGCATTATTGGTCCTTGCTCAGTCGTGGTCAATGGTAGTGGCAGCAGCTGTGTAGAATGATCTCCCTTACATAATTTCAAAGCAGAAATATGGAACACAGGGTGGATTTTGGTAGTAGGAGGAAGTAGGAGCTTATAAGCAACCTGACCAATTCGTTCTATCACAGGAAAAGGACCAAAGTAACGCATACTAAGTTTGTGATTACGCCTAAAAACAACTGAGTGTTGTCTATATGGTTGCTATTTGACAAGAACCATATCACCAACTTGAAAGTCAACAGAGCGACGTTTGGTCGGCAAACTTTTTCATAATTTGTTGAGCGCGTGCCAGATTAGATTTGAGAGCTGTAATGGTATCATCTCTTTCAGTTAACATTTGCTGCAGCAAGGGAGGATCATCATTGTTGACTTGATAACGAATTAGTGTGGGAGGATCGCGACCGTACACTACCTTGAAAGGTGTCATTCCAATACTAGTGTGGAAGGAAGTGTTGTACCAAAACTCGGCCCAAGACAACAATTTGGACCACTGTCAAGGTGATTCACTAGTGAAACAGCGTAGGTAAAGCTCCAAACATTTGTTAACAGCTTCAGATTGCCCATCAGTTTGGGGGTGATAGGCAGTGCTCATAGCCAAGGTAGTGCCACTAAGTTTGAACAAATGCTGCCAAAACTAACTGGTAAATACACGATCTCTATCAAATACAATTGTCTTAGGGAAACCATGAAGTTTAACTATTGTGTGAAGGAAAACTTCAACAACTTTGGAACTATTATAATCAGCTTTGAGGGGCATGAAGTGGCTATATTTGGAAAGTCTGTCAACAACCACAAAAATGACAGTGTAAGTATTGGATGGAGGCAATCCAGTTATGAAGTCCAATGATAAATCCTCCCAAATTTGTTGTGGAATGGCTAATGGTTGTAGTAACTCTGTTGGCAAGGTAGTAGAATGCTTTGCTTGTTGACAAATTAAGTATTTCAAAATGAACTCCTTGATGTCTTTTGCCATAGTAGGCCAAAAGAATTGAGAGGCGATGCGAGCTTTGGTGCGTGTGACTCCAGCATGGCCCCCAACAGCAGAAGAGTGAAATTTAGTCAGGATGATGTGAATCAAGTCGGGCTTCTAGGGTATCACCAACCTATTTTTCCAAAATAACATGTCATGCTTGACCTGATAATGTGGTGTAGAATTGGTTCCCAGCAAGCATTGATTTCGAATCTCCGCTAAAGAAGGATCATTGTTCACAACTGTAGATATCATTGAGATAAGTTGAGGAGTTTGCATAGACAACGTCAAGAAAAAGGAACGGCATAGACTATCCACTCCTATGTTATCATCACCAGGTTTGTATTTAATAGTAAAATCATAGCCAAGGAATTTGTGAAGCCAATATTTTTTCTCTAGGGTTTGAATATACTGATCAGTGAGGGATTTGAGGCTGCGTTGATTAGTTTTGATAACAAACTTATGGCCAATGAGATAATGACGAAATTTTGCCAAAGCTTCCGTGATGGCATACAACTCTCGCACATAAGCGGATTGTTTTTGCATTCGAGGGCACAATTTCTTTGAGAAATAAGGAATAGGATGGCGAGCTTGACTGAGCACAGCTCCAATGCCCGAACCTGATGTGTTTGTTTCCAAGGTGAAGGGTAATCAAAAATCTAGCAAAGTCAAAACAGGGGCTTGTGTGATGGCCTATTTGAGCTTATTAAAAGAATTAGTAGCAGCTGGTGTCCAATGAAAAACATCTTTCTTTAACAATTCTGTCAATGGTGATGCAATAGCAGCATAATTGCGAATAAAGCGCCGGTAATAGCCAGATAATCCTAAAAAACCACGAAGCTGTTTCAGTGAAGTATGGGTTTTCCATTCCAATACAGCTTGAATTTTTTATTTATCCATCGCAACCCCTTGACTGGATATGGTGTGGCCTAGATAATCTACTAAGGTAAGACCAAAACAACATTTGGAGAATTTGGCAAACAATTCATGTTGTTGCAGCAGTCCTAACACCATTTCCAAATGTTCAAGGTGGGAAGACCAAGAGTGGATGTACACAAGTATATCATCAAAAAGAAAACCAGTACAAACTTGCGTAATTGGTCACGAAAAACAGAGTTCATAAGACTTTGAAACGAAGTCGGGGCGTTGGTTAACCCAAAAGGCATGACAGGCCATTCATACAAACCTTGATGAGTTCGAAAAGCAGTCTTATGAGGATCCTCGGGATGGACTAGGATTTGGTGATACCCAGAGCGCAAATCCAACTTAGAAAAGTAAGCAGCTCCAAACAATTCGTCTAACAATTCATCCACTGTGGGTATGGGAAAACTATCCTTGATTGTAATCGCGTTCAATGCACAATAATCAGTGCAAAAGCGCTAGGATTCTTCCTTCTCTTTGACTAACAAAGCTGGTGAGCAAAATGGACTCGTGTTGGGCTGAATAATGTCTTGCTGCAACATCTCGGACACCATCTTTTCAATCTTAGCTTTCTGACTGTGTGGATAACGGTAGGGTTTGACCTTCACAAGGTTACTTCCATCAATGAGAGGGATCGAATGATCCTGATCTCTAGATGGCGGTAAGCATGTGGGTTCATCAAACACATTCCAATAATTGTGTAACAGGGTAGCCAAGTCAACCGAGAGATTCTCAAGAGAAGTTGTTGATGATGGTTGTGCTAGGGAATGGAATTGCAATGTATATGACAAATCAATAAAATGAGTATTCTGAAGTCGACGAATGTGATGAAATTGGGACTGTCCTGGTTATGTGATTTGATTACCTCTAAGAGTGATGAACTTGTTGTTGAGGTAGAATTTAATAGACAAAGACTCGTAATCCGCAATGTGAGGACCCAAAGTCTTAAGCCAAGGCGCGTCTAAAACCAAATCAGCGCCAGTAATTGGTAGCAAATACACCAGAAGGTGGAGAGTATGACCTTGAATGGTTACTGGCAAGTCCTGAATCAACCCAGAAGTTGTTAAGGTGCTACCATTTCTCATGAGGACTTGAAATTGAGGAGCTTTGTGGATTGTTAGTTTCAAGCATTGAGCAATACGTGGTTGGAGAAAGTTATCAGAGCTACCACTATCAAGTAAAACTTGTATTTGGACGCCTTGAATTTGACCCTGGAAACGAATTGTGTCGGCACTATACGCTCCTTTGAGAGCATGGAATGAGAGATGGTGCTCTAACTAAAGGACAACGAGTAATGGATCCGAATATGGAGGATCCGTTTCGGGCTCTAGTGGGTCCGACTCATCGACTTGCAACAAGAGGTAGTGTTTATTAGGACAACGATGGTTAAGGGAAAACTTTTCATCACATTAGAAATATTGTCCTTTGTCTCGCCGAAGTTGAACTTCAGCTGCCGTGATACTACGAATCGGACGAGCTCGGGTAGTTGGAGGTTGGGAACGGGTTGAAGGAGTGGGTAAGAGAGTGTTTGTGGGTTGGGTCAGGGAGTGTGGGCTGGAATTGGAGAAAGATTTTGTGGTTTGGGGGTGAGCTTAGTAAATGAGGTGTATTTTTCCTCAAAGAGTTTGGCTAGGGATAGGGCTTTGGATAATGAGATAGGGTTTTGGGCTATAACGTCGCAGCGAAGGTGAGGCTTAAGCCCACTCACAAAACAATCCAAAAGTGCATCTAGTGAGAGACTCTAGGTGCGATTAGCAAGTGCCGTGAAGGTGGAATAATATTCATAGACGGTGGTGGTTTGGTTTAATTTGAAAAGGGTGGGTCTGAGAGATTCATACGGCGACGGTCCATATTCCAATTCCAAAGCACGAGTGAAAGCTGCCCAATATCTAAAAGGGTTGTTATGAGTAATCATTTGATACCAAGGCACAACATCCTTGTCCAAATGCACTGCTGCTATGGTGAGCCGGTGGTTGTCCGGCGTCGAGTAATAATCGAAGAATTGCTCAGCTTTAAAGATCCAGTTTAATACCTCAGTGCGGTCAAATCGAGGAAAATCAAGCTCCACGTTGCGTACCTAGAAAGGTTGTTGTCGCGATGAGACGTCGGAGTTCAAGCTACCATACAAGGCGCAAGAGAGCTGGAAACTGCCAAGTTGTGCTTCGACCTGCTCGAGGCGTGTCATATCATCATGACGGTGTTGCATGTAGTCGTTATGTCGTGCGTCAGCGTCCTCGATCAACTTCTGTATCGCGGCGTTGAGGTTGTTGATTGCAGCTTCCATACCTTTCATACGAGTATTTTCCGCCATGTTAAGGTCAATAAAAGCACCAAATGTAATGATGATAAAACACTGTGAGCAGAAAAACAAGTGGAGATGAAGAATTTAACTGAATATGATTACTGAATCATTTCTTGGAATGAAAATGTACAATTTTATTGTAACATAATTTAAAAGAGATTCATTCACTAGGAATGCCACTAGAGTAAAGAAAAACTTGTATAAAAAATCCCCGCATCATTCCTTTCTTCTTTTTGTCCTTTTCCTTCTGCATCCATTTGCTGCCAGCCTAGCCCCATATATTATCCTTAATCATCACATATCTTCCCCATGTTTTGCTTTGGCTAACATGTCTCTATTTGTCTCATTGGACTTTTCATCAAAAAAAGGATCTAATGGTCCATCTAAACCCCACAAACTTCCATGACCTTGTTGTGTGCATTGAGTAGATCCTTCTCTGCCTCTTATGCACAGAGACCACTCCTTCCATTCTTGTTTCATTTGGTGTAAGCAATGCTGCAAAGCCATTGAAAGTGTGTTTGTAACTATAAAGAAGTGAAGCTCTGGCTTCTTTCACCAAATGCAAATAAGAGTGATGTGAATTATCTATTTCATGTAATGTTTTATCTTCATTTGTGTTCTCTTTAAACTCAACTAGATAAATCTGTAAAAAAAAAAAAAAAATCACATGACATTCCACGTAAAAGTTAATCTAATAGATTAATTGTGAGAAGAATTAGTAGAAAAATAAAAGACCTGGTTGTTTTTTGGTGCAAGAGATTAATGGAAGAAGGGGGAGAAATAGGCATGTTATGGAAATAATGTTTTTGATTACCATTTTTTGGACAAAATGCAATTTGATAATGTGATATTTATAAAGGTTACACGAATTTCTATCCAATGGTTACCCTCATCTCTAGACTATATGTTTGTTATTATGTGATTAAACGACAAGATTTTATAGGCATACTATTGTATGGACATAACTCCTTTTTAGAGGTATATATCTTTTGATGAAAACTGTGTATATGAGTTAACGTAAATTTTGATTTGTTAAATTAAAAATCCTTTTTGAGGGAACTTTTAATTTGTAACTCATATAATACCAATAGAATTAAATATTAAAAAAATATCTATACTAGATTAAATCACTCTAAATTATCTTGAAGCAATTGAATTAATTATTATCTATCAATACAAAACAAACTCTATCTAGGGACTCATTAAATGATTGATTTAAATATCAAAATAGTCAAACCATTTACTTTATTTCTTTTTCAAATGAGTCATTAAATCATTTACAATCTCATTAAGGATTTTCCAAGTCATTTGCCATAATAGTCATTAATATATATTAATGACCATTAAATTGGACCGTAGAAGTAATTTTTTTAATTGAAG
>JBBPBR010000001.1:23794640-23816579 GCA_037974775.1 Cicer pinnatifidum | reverse complement strand
TTTTATCTTTTCTACATTTTGTAGATCTTACACATTAAATTGTAGAAATTTAATGATATAAGTTATTGGTGTGACTCATTTAATAAACACTATTATTAAAAAATTATAAAATGACTTATGTATAAGTGTAGCTTAAGTACCTATATAAGGGAATTCTATTCCTTTAATGGTTGATGTCTACATAGGCTATTGACTCGATGGTAGCCTATTCAGTGGTTGCACTTTAATCCAACGTATAACTGTATAAGTAGCTCTTTATGTAGTCCAACTCTCAATAATAGCAATTGTTATGACTTAAACTTCACGAACATTGTCCAACCCAAAAAATTAGTTCATTAGCTGAGCGACACACATGACTTAAAGTACTACATAGAGCTTTCTTATCTACTTTGTGGGACTCATAACATCAAGTTATTGTTTAAATCGCCGTTTACATAAATGCAATCAAATATAAATATAAATGACTTTATATCTAAGTTACTTTAATCTAAAATTAGTTCATTTAAGTCAATTTTTGTCATTTGCAAGCATACACACACTAATCTACTCGAAATATGCAAGTACTAACTTTGGAATATGGGTTGACAGGAAGTGACGAGGGAAGCAGAGGAAACGTTGCGAATAGAGGTGGTGGAAGGTGGGTTAATCAGAGATTGCCTATTATTGGGTGGCAATGATTTGAAGGATCTGATTCATACTTCCAAGGATTTTCTATTACAATTCTTTCTTGTGACTAATAAAGACCCTGAACTATAACTAGTATAGTTTCTTTTTGCTCGGTTTAGAGCTATAATACAATGGTGGCATCATTACTATCCCCTAGCACTTTATAAGTGACCAAATTTAGTTTATTTTTGTTTGCTTTTGGTTTCTTAGAATACAAACTAGGGAAGTACCTGTGCATTCATACAGACTTTGCTCTGCCGGAATCGGTTCACTTTTTAATTTAGGATTTAATTTCTTAATAGTACTTTTAATATGAAGAAGCCCTTTCTCTTCCACCTTTTAAGCAATCTTCTATTATATTGGTTAGAAAATATCTAAACAATGGTGTTGAATCCAAATACTAAATCATTTTAAAGTTACATCTAGGTGAAGAAACTTTTTTCTGCTGGCTAGCAATTATTATGGAATCTAAATTTATTATGGAATCAAATATTTGACACATATGAGCATTTCAGCTACCTGGTGTTTCTCAGGGCAAATATCATACCTTTATGCAACTACTAGAGTTTGGCTCTTCAACACGTAAGTCAATGATTGTTCCAATTAACTTGCCTTGATGGGCAAGTAGGCCATATGTTAGTTATATACATGAACCAAAAATAACTCTAAGAGTGATGTTGAACATCACTACAACAAAAGAATAAATATGTGCATCTTGTTAAGGGTGACCAAAAGTTTAAGTTTGAAATTTGAAACCAGATTTATTTTTTCCTCTGATAACAACATGGTGCTATCATGCAGAACTCCCTAGTACTTGTACTAGTAACAATAAGACAATATCAAGTTTATAAAATACATTAATCAACAGCCACAACTAAGAAGGCTGCAAAAAAATACATTACTCTCGGGTTTGACAATCATGAACACGAGTTTCATGCAAGGCAACTGGCAACAAAAAACCAATATACACCATTCGCAAGTTATATGAATTCAAATACCAGGATCAATTCAACAATGTGAAGGAATTCGTAAATCATATATCATGAGCAAAAATATATTTAAAATGACATAAGATGCAATGAAGGCACATATGTCATGATGTAGAGCTGCACTCTGATAAAAAAATTGGAAAATATTTGATGAATATCCATTTATTTAATATACACTTTGTAAGAGAAAGAAATAAATAGAATGATTTGATACATTTAATTATGTTAGTAATGTGATGAAAGAAAGAAATAAAAAATAAATAAATATAAATATAAATATAAATATAAATATAAATATAAATATAAATATAAATATAAATATAAATATAAATATAAATATAAATATAAATATAAATATAAATATAAATATAAATATAAATATAAATATAAATATAAATATAAATATAAATATAAATATAAATATAAATATAAATATAAATATAAATATAAATGCTAATTTATATAAATATATTTTTTATTTACCTTAATTTTTCTTAAATATTGTATTATATATCCGTAGGAGCATCTAGTATTCTACCCGTACTTATGCATTATAAACAAAATCACGTTTGTGGTATTTTTTTTTTTTAAATAAAACTATCTTTGATTAATAAGAAATAAAGAATTAGAGATAAAAATTAAAATCATTAAATAAAATATTTTTTAGAGACAAATACTCTATATAAATAGTGAGGGGATCCATTGTCCAAACCAAGTATTCTACCTTGCATTTTCACACCAAAACTAGTCACTCCAATTAATGTGAAAATATAATTTTTCTTTTTTAATCTTCTATAAAACCTTCAATTTTTTTTCACTCATTTTTTCACCAATTCTTTCGAAACTTTCAAGAATTAACCATAATTTTGATTATTTCCAAATTTTTGAAATAACGAAAGTGGCACTCGAATTTTTCATACCTTGGAAATAAAAAATTTTAAATTTTTGAAATAGAAATTTTCTAGATTTTCCGAAAGTTGCGAGCAGTCTGAAACTTTTAAAATAGAGAAAATTTCAAAACTTTCCATATTGAAAACTTTGGATGCTTTTCAAAATAGAGAAATTTTCTAGATTTAGAATTTATTGAAACTTTCCAAATTTTTAAAACGTAATCTTTATTTCAAAAATTTGAAACTTCTGAAACTATTAATTTTAAAATTTATTATAAATGATGAAAAGAGTAAAATTGTATTTTTACGTTAATTGAGAAGATGACATATTTAGGTGTGGGGTGAAGAGTAGAATATTCCAAAAGGTGTTTATAAATTAGTTTGAGTTGAACTTAACAATTTTGAGATAAAATCCAAAACCAAACACAACATATTGGTTTGAGCTGGATTTATTGGGTAAGATAAATAAATGTGTTGAGTCTCATAATTCCCTAATAAATTCACTTGGCTATTTAAAATATAAACTAATTTTTTTAAAAAAAAAAAATCTAGATCTAGATCTTCAATGAGATTTGAGTGCGTATCATAAATCTCTTGGTAATTCGTATTTAATATGCCTAAAAATACTCATATTTAGTACTCATGTATACAATTTTTTGGAGTCAATAGTCATGTATATACACGTATATAAACTAAAACACACGTATAAAATTAATAGTAGTGTTCTTATATAAAAATTAAAAAAATAAAAATAGTATTGTTCAAAATGTCTTCCATAGTAGTTACTACATAATAATAGTCATGGAGTGACTTATGTATCCAAATCTCAAATAACCTAAATTTAAATTAATAGAATGCAACTAAGTTTACTAATCTTATATACGGAGTTATAGTTCTATATTTTTAAATCTATTATTTGAACCGAAGATATTTAAATTTCAAAAAATTATTTTGAATTTTAAAATAAAACATTCAAACATATGGTATATCGTAAATAGAAAAATGATATTGGCTGTAAAGTGCAAAACATTTCTCAGTCAAGACCCCATTTTATGTTGACTTGTATGTGTTAGAACATGTTGTATAATTGAGAGAAATTGAAATTGATAAGAAAAAAGAAAAGCAAAATGTTCTGGTAAAATGAAGATTGATTAACTGCATTCCAAGAATGTTCTTGGTTTTTTACAAATTTATATCAAACATTTTGCATAATACTTCTTAACAAACTTAACTAAATTTTAATTGTATTTTAACTTTCCTAACTAATTACAAACCACTTTTAATTACATTTAACATGCCCTCTAATTCAAAGTGATTCTTCCAAGATTGTTCCTCGTCTCTTGGAACTTCACCCTCTCCATGCTTTTAGTTAGGATGTCAGCCTTTTGATCCTTGGTACTGCAATGCTCTACCTTTATCTTGCCTTTCATCACTTGATCTCCTAGGAAATGGAACCTTGTTTCTATGTCCTTGCTCTTTCCATGAACACCTAGATGTCTTGCTAGATCAATTACCTGATTTATTATCTATCTTGAACTTGACTGCTTCAACATTCTCCAGTCCCAATTATGTCATTAGTTCATCCAACCACAAAGCTTGACAAGCTCCCATTGATGTAGCCACATATTCAGCTTCACAAGTGGACAAGGCTACTATGCTTTGCTTCTATGAACACCATGAGATTGGTGAGTTATTGATCATAAACACATAGCCCATGGTATTGTTTCTATCATCCTTATCTCCATGCATCATTTAAGCCAATAAGTCCATCTTCAATTCCAGTCTGGTTCCTAGCATAATGCATTCCAAGCTCACTTGTTTCTTTAATGTACCTTAAAATCCTTTTGGCTTCCAAGTAGTGAGGTGCTCTAGACTTCTCCATATATCTACTAATTAGTATAACACTATATGCAATGTATGGCCTTGTGTTGCACAACTACCTCAAAGGTCCTACCATTTGCTTGAAAGTTGTAGGATCAACCAACTCCTTTTGCCTTCCTTGGATAGTGTATGCCTTGCTTCTGATGGTGTACTTGAACCATTACATTCTTGCATGTTAAACCTCTATAATACATCATTAGCATACTTCTTTTGATGTACAAAGACTCCATCCTTTCTGGACACAAACTCAATACCAAGGAAGTATGATAATGTGCCCAAATCTGTCATTTCAAACTTTTTTTCAATTCTGTCTTTGACCTGCTGGATTTTATTTTCATCACTGCCAGTCACTAGGAAATCATCCACATAAAGGTATATCAATCTTGTAGGTGTTGCTACTGCCTTTTTTTTACATAAAATCGATGCTCATTCACATACTTTTCAAATTGTTGTTGTATTAGGAATATGTCAATCCTCTTGTTCCAAACCCTAGGGGCTTGCTTCATGCCAAGTAAAGATTTCTTCAGTTTGTACATATGATATTCTTTGACTATTTCACACATATCTTGGTGGCTGCTTCATATATGTTTCTTCTTCTAGTGAACCATTGAGGAATGTTATTTCACATCCTGCTAATGCATAGACCATCCTTTGTAATTGGCCATTGAGACTATCATCTTCACTTTTTCTATTCTAACTACTGGGGCAAACACTTCATCATGATCCAGTCCATGTCTTTGCAAGAATCCCTTTGCTACAAATATGACCTTGTATCTGACAATATGTCAATTTGGCTTCAAATTCGGTTTATAGACCCATTTCACATCAAATTGGTATCTTGTTTATTCGCAAGGTCATCAACTCCCATATATTGTTCTTCTCAATTGCTTTGAGCTCTTCCTCTATTGCTAATCTCTATCTAAGATCACTCAAGGCCTATTCATCACTTACTGGTTCTGATTCAGCCAACAAAGCAAAATGAATTAATTCTCCATCTACATTGATGGATGAGTCAGATGTCACTTCATATGGCTACAATCTGAATGAAGGTTGCCTAGCTCTTTTAGACCTTCTCACAGACTCAAGGGTTTACTGATTTGTTGTTCATGTTGGCTGGACCTCATCCAGTTCCACTACTACTGCCCTATTGGTTAGATTGATTTAGTTGGTTGGTCTATCTGGGATGGATGCACTGCTCGAGCTGGCTTCAGTCATTTTATAGTCCCATCCTCTTGATTCATCCACCAATATGTCTCTGCTTATCACCACCTTTTTTTTGTTTGGATTATACAGCTTGTAAGCCCCAATTGCATCATAACCCGGAAGCACCATTTGTTCAACCTTGTCATCAAATTTCCTCCTATTTTGAGGTAGCACATGTTTGAAGCACAATGAGCCAAACACTCTCAGATGAGGCTTCTTTCTCCCTTTCAACATGTTTCTTCCCATATTAAGAATGGTTCTTGATGACTCTTCATCATATGCATATTTGTTCATTGTTTTAGTCTTATTTATCTTCAATCATTAGTTAAATTAAGGAGTTATTTGATATATTTTGTTGATTTTTGTTCTTTGAGTTAATAAAATGTTTGTGTTTTTATTTCATTGATTAAGTAGGGATTAATTTCGTAATTTTACATTGCGCTTTGCTTTAGTGCATTGCTGAATTTTGGAGAGAAATCAACATGACCTATGTGGAGTATTTCAGCCATATTTGGAGTTGTTGATGTCCAATTAGTGTCAAACCAAGTGCAAATGAAAGTTACGATCCATAGTTACAACGTTCATGAAGATATCGGAACCAAATTCAAACTCGAGAGAGGAGCAAAATGTAGTATACGTCAAACAACAGATGTTGTGCGCCTGAAGCGCAACGGTCGCGCCTGCGCCGCATTTCTTGCCTTTCAACACAGCCTATGCGCGCCTGAAGCGCGTTTTCTGCGCCTGGAGCGCGTGGACGTGATATCATTCATTAAAAACGCAATTTTTCCCTTTTTAGTGATCTTTTTGACTATTGGGAAGGGGAGAGACTTGTGCCATAGCATAGAAACTCAAATACTGTTGTTTCTAACACCATTGGAACAATTTTATCAAGAATCTTTCATGAATCTTTCTTGTAATTCTTCTCTAATCTCTATCTCTTTCATGAGTAACTAAATCCTATTTGTTAGGGATGAGTGTAACAAGATGAAACCCTTATTTTTCTGATTTGATTTCTAATTATATGAATGAGTTTATTGAATTGTTTTTCTCATCTCTGTGCTAAATGTTTTTTATTGCTTGATCAACATTAAGATGTTCTACGATTCTTATTTTGAAACGGAAGTGGACTTTACGAATACTTGAGATGAGAAATTCATGAATTTGTAGTCTAGGGATAGATGCAGGTCATTAAACCAATTAAATTAGTTGCAAAGGCAATAGTTTAACAAGAGAATTCTTGTACGGTAAGGCTTAATTCTAATATTCAATCCACTAAAGAATTAGGGGTTACTTTGGAATTAAAGGTTTTGTCACTAAAATATTAGGCCAAGAATAATAAAGAGAATTTGGTAATAATTCAATAAAGGAATTCAATAACTAGGATAAAATTAGACACCAAGGTTGGATTCGAAGTGAAACTCACCGTTGACATTTTTCTCATTATAAAGGATCAATTTTATTACAGTTGTCAATTTTAAATATTATTTCAATCAATTTAGGAATTTTTTGATCAATTTTAGTAATTAAATATAATTCAATAGTAAAACGCAATCCTTGAGTTCGACACTCGGCACTACCGTTTTATTATTATTTGCAACGATTTAGTACACTTGTTGAAACGCTATCAAGTTTTTGGCGCCGCTGCTGGGGACTGTCATATCACTATTGAATTTAATTTATTTACTTAATTGAAATTTTTTGCTTAGCAATAAAATTATTGTTTCTTTTTAATTATTATTTTTTCTTTATTTTAAAACTCTTCATTACTCACAATTTGTCTAACCTTGTATGCGAGCCCATTCCTCAACTGAATTTATCTTTGATCCAGAAATCTAAAAAACTGCGAAATCACATCGAAAGGCGGCTCGAGAAAGGAGACAAAGGGAAATACATTTATTAGTGGAAGAAGAGGTTTTGGGTGATTTCGTCATATTTACTAACATGGCTGATCCACCACCACCAAAACGTACTCTCGGTGAGTATGGGAATCGAAATAGAAATCATGCTCGATTGCCCATCCATAACCAACCATTTACAATGAACAAGTTTGAAATAAGTCCCTCTCTATATCGAGAGTTGAAGGAGATGTATTTTGCCGATATACATAACGAAGACGCCAATAGACATCTCAAAAATTTCTTTGAATTATGTGAAACTGTAAAGGTGGATGGTTGTTCTGAAGATGGTAAGATGTTGAAACTATTTCCATTTTTATTGAAAGATTATGCTAAGGAGTGGCTTCATTCCTTTCCTACCGGTAGCATCACCACATGGGATGACCTTGAAGATATGTTCTTGGAACAGTACTTTCCTCCAGCTATGTTCGTTAGAAAAAGGCAAGAGATTTCCAGTTACAAACAAAAAGAGGGAGAATCTATCGTGACAGTTACAGGAGATTCAAGAGTTTACTAGCATGATGTCCCAATCATTCTTATTATGACACTGCCCATATGCAAATATTCTGTAATGGTTTAAGGCCTAGCGCTAGAATTATGTTGCATGCCATAACAGGTGGTTCTTTGAATTACAAGACCACAATAGAAGTACAAAAAATTATTGAGATCATGACATCAAATGAACAATTGATGTTGTATGACAGATATGGTGGGTCAACTAGTGGTATATTGGAATTGAATGTTATGGATGGATTGGCTCCAGGCAAGTTGCTCTCAAAACAGATAGAAGAGGTTATTGCCATTGAGATAAAGAAGGGGATGTCAACTCTAAATATACAACCCCAAGTTGCCCTTGTCAAATTATTAAAGCATAATAGTTTGTGGGGGAGCACATAAAAATGGAGCTTGTGAAGCACTGAATGACAATGAGATAGAAGAACTAGAAGAGGTGAATTTTGTGAGCAATAACGGGAAGCAGAATAATCCCTACTCTAGAACGTACAACCCTGGTTGGAGAAATCATCCAAATTTTTCTTGGAGAGATCAGCAAGGTGGATCTTAGGGTCAAAAAGGAGCTCAAACAAACTAATTCCCACCTCGAAAGGCTAATTGGGAGAGTGTTATGGAGAAATTAGTAACAAGCACAAGTTATTTCATTGAAGAGTCAAGAGCCATCCAAAAATGTACTCTGTATCAATAAAGAATCTGGAGACTCAAATGGGTCAACTTGCTCAACAAATGACACAAAGAACACCTAGAAATATGCCTAGTGACACAGTTCCGAATCCACAAAATAATGTTAATGCAGTGACAACGAGGAGTGGCAAGTTAAGTGAAGAAGTACCACCTAAAACCAAAAAGAGTGGAAGTACTCCGACTTTAACCCACTCGGAGGAAATGGTCACACCGACATTAGTTGAGGAGCACATCACTCTTGAAAAGGAGGAAGAACCTGTGGTACAAAAAATGGAACCATTGCCAAAACTAGAAATTCTACTTCCATTCCCTCAAAAATTAAGAAAGGAAGAAACTGAAAAACAATTTGGTAAGTTTCTTGATGTTTCTAAAAAACTACAAATTAACATTCCTTTTGTAGAAGCACTAGAGCAGATGCTGACATACACCAAGTACATGAAGAAGATTCTCTCGAAGCAAAGAAAAATCGGTGGTGAAACAGTGATGTTTACCGAATAGTGTAGTGCTATACTACATAGGAAGCTGCCATCGAAGCTCAAGGGTCCTGGAAGCTTCTCAATCCCGTGCGCTATTGGAAATAGAACTTTTGGGAAGGCTCTATGTGATCTTGGGGCTGGTGTAAGTCTTATGCCCCTTTCAATATACAAGAAGCTAGACATTGGAAAAATCAAAGACACACAACTAATGTTATAGTTTGTGGATTGCTCAATGAAACACCCATATGGAGTGCGGGAAGATGTGTTTGTTAAAGTGGATAAGTTCATTTTTCCAATGGATTTCGTGGTACTAGACATGGATGAGGACGATGACATTCCTTTGATTTTGGGGAGACTGTTCTTAGCAACAGGGTGAGCTATGATTGATGTGCTAGATGGCACCTTAACCTTAAAATTAAATGAAGAAACCATCACTTTTAACATTTTAAAAGCCATGGAACATTCAAAAGAAAGAGAAGGGTGCAATCTAATCGAGATCTTAGATGGCATAGTCAACGAAGAAATGGAGCATCAAGAACCCAATTTTCCATTAGAAAGAATGTTAGGCCTACCCCAAGACGTTGTTAAAGAAAGTGAAGATCCAAAGGTGAAATATGTTTTGGCCATGTTAGAAGCATCACTATCCTACTCCTCCCGTTTTCCTACTAGATGGGAGGATTTGAAAGGGAATGAAGACAAGCCCTTAGAGAAAAAGATACCACTGATTGAACTCAAGCAGTTGCCTCCTCATTTGAAATATTCTTGGGTGAAGAAGATAAGAATCTATCAATAATTAGTGCAAGCTTGAGTGAGTTACAAGAAGAAAAGTTGTTGAGAATTATGCAGAAGCATAAGGGTGCCATCTGTTGGTCCATTAGGACTTGAAGGGAATAAGTCCAACTTTTGTATGCACAAAATCCTAATGGAGGACAATCACAAACCAGTTGTACAACCCTAAAGGAGATTGAATCCGACATTTAAAGAAGTGATTAGGAAAGAAGTGGTAAAGCTCCTAGAAGCCGGTCTTATTTACCCCATTTCAAATAGCTCTTGTGTGATTCCCGTCCAAGTTGTACCAAAAAAGGGTGGAAAGACCATCATCACAAATGAAAAGAACGAGCTAATTCCTACACGAACGATTACAAGCTGGAGAGTGTGTATTGACTATAGAAGATTGAACAGTGCTACGAGGAAGGATCATTTCCCGCTCCCTTTCATTGGTTAGATGCTTGAGCGGCTAGCTAGACATGAGTATTACTACTTTTTAGATGGCTATTCAGGATACAATCAAATAGTTGTGGCACCTGAGGATCAAGAAAAAACTGCATTTACATGTTTGTATGAGGTGTTTGCTTATCGATGAATGTCGTTTAGGCTGTGTAATGCACCTGCCACATTTCAAAGGTGCATGACGTCCATATTCTCTGATATGATTGAGAAACATATCGAAATATTTATGGACAACTTTTTTGTCTTCGGTTCATCTTTCGATAATTGTTTGATTAATCTATCTCTTGTATTATAAAGGAGTGAAAAACCCAACTTGGTCCTAAATTGGGAAAAATGTCATTTTATGGTAAGAGAGGGAAATATGTTAGGCCACCGAATCTCCCACAAGGGGATCGAGGTAGACAAGGCCAAAGTTGAAGTTATTGAAAAACTTTCCCTTCCTACCAATGAAAAAGGCATTACAAGCTTTTTAGGCCATGCTGGATTTTATAGGAGATTTATAAAAGATTTTTCTAAAATTGAAAAACTGCTTACAAACCTACTTGCGAAAGACAAACCTTTCAAATTCAATGAGGATTGTTTTCATGCTTTTAACAATTTGAAAAATAAATTGATAACTGCTCCCATTATCACTGCACCTAACTGGTCACTACCTTTTGAAATCATGTGTGATGCAAGTGGCAGTGTTATTCGGGCAGTCCTAGGACAAAGAAAAGTCAAGATGTTGCATGTAATCTACTACGCTAGTCATGTTTTAAATCAAGCACAACACAATTATGCCACAACTAAAAAAGAATTATTAGCTGTAGTTTATGCTTTTGATAAGTTTCGATCTTATTTTATAGGATCGAATGTTATTGTTTACACTGATCATGCTACCTTGAGGTGTTTGTTTACTAAGTAGGAATCGAAACCAAGGTTACTTAGATGGATTCTATTACTACAAGAATTCGAAATTGAGATCTGGGATAAGAAGGGATCAGAGAACACTGTAGCTGACCACCTATCTCGATTGGAGAAAGTTGAGGAGAATGAGGACATTAGACCGATTCGAGACCAATTTGCTGTTGAGCACATCTTCGCTATTGCCAAGGCACCTTGGTTCGCCGACTTTGCTAATTTTAGGGTAGGTAAGGCAATTCCATCTGATTTCACTTACCAACAACAAAAGAAGTTTTTCCATGATACCAAATTATGTGTATGGAACGAACCCTTTCTGTACAAAAGAGGAGTGGATGGGTTGTTGCGAATGTATGTGCCCGAGGAGGAGCAAAAAAAGGTATTGTGGCAGTGCCACAACTCTAATTATGGGGGTCATTTTAGTGGTGATCGAACTGCAACAAAAGTTCTCCAATCGGGATTATTCTGGCCTTCATTGTTCAAAGATGCATTCAACTATGTGAAGAAATGCGATCGATGCCAGCGCATCGGTAACATTTCAAAACGGGATAAGATGCCGCAAAATCATGTATTAGAAGTAGAAGTGTTCAATGTGTGGGGTATTGACTTCATGGGTCCATTCCCATCCTCATATAAAAAAGTTTATATTTTGGTGGCGGTGGATTATGTCTCAAAATTGGTTGAAGCAGTTTCTACTCCAACCAATGATTTGAAACAGGTCATCACATTTCTCAAGAATAACATATTTGCTCGTTTTGGCGTGCCTCGAGCTTTGATTAGTGAAGAGAGCACTCACTTTCTAAACCACAAAATGGAATACCTTCTAAGGAAATATAATGTGCGCCATAGGGTGGCAACCCCATATCACCCACAAACTAGTGGGCAAGTTGAAGTATCCAACAAGTAGCTTCAGCGAATCCTTGAAAAGACAGTGAATGCCTCATGAAAAGATTGGTCAACGAAACTTGATGATGCACTTTGGGGCTACTGAATAGCTTTTAAGACCTCCCTTGGTATGTTGCCATATCAAATGGTGTATAGTAAAGCTCGTCATTTGCCTCTCGAACTGGAGCATCGAGCATTTTGGGCGACGAAGTACTTGAATTTTGACTTGGTCAAGGCAGGCGAATCAATAATTCTTCAGTTTCACGAGTTAAAAGAGATCTAGAATTTTGCATATAAGAACACTAAGATATATAAAGAAAAAACCAAGAAATGGCGTGACAAAAAAATTAAATTCAAGGAATTCCAAGGAGGAGAACTAGTTCTTCTATTCAACTAAAGATTGAAGTTTTTTTCAAGAAAACTAAAGTCACGATGGTCGGGCCCTTTCAAGATAATTAAGGTATTTCCATACGGTGCTATGGAGTTAAAAGATACACACTCAAATAAGGCTCAAATCTTATTTAGGGATAGAGTCAACACTTTCAATTGAGTCCATCCATCTGATAACCACTTGAAGAGTGGAATGTCAAGACACTAAAAGAGCGCTTATTGGGAGGCAACCCAATTTTGTATCCTTTGCATTTCAGTTTCATTTTACTCCATTTAGTTTCAATTTAAGTTTTTAATTGCTAGTTGTATTAGTTTTTGATGTTTGGTATAAGCAAGGAATCAAAAAGATGTATTGGGGATTGATTTTACTGTTCAGATTGGCATCACATACGCCTGAAGCGCGACCTCAGTGCTTGAAGCGCATTTCTCATGTTTTCTCATTGTAAACGTGCTCCTGAAGCGCGGCCTCAGGCTTGAAGCGGATTTCTTAGATTTTGTTACTATCAGCGCGCGCCTGAGGCGCATCGTCTGCGCTTGAAGCGCATTCCGCTGAAATTATCACTGCTTGCGCACGCTTGAGGCACATCATGTGAGCTTGAGGCGCATTTCTCGTGTTTTCTCACTGCAAAAGCGCGCCTGAAGCGTGTCCCTTGCGCTTGAAGCGCACTGTTGATGTAGCTAAATATCACTAGAAGGGGGGTTGAATAGGGATTTTGCTATTAAAAATAAATTCTAAGTGTTTTAAAAACTATCTTCTCGCTAAGGATGGCTAGCTCGAGGATGGGATTTTTCAAATTGTTAGATCTAAGTTGAGCAAAAGAGTAGGAGTAGAATATGAGGGACACACACACAATTTTATACTGGTTCACCCAAAGATGGCTACGTCCAGTGCTCACACCCTTGTGAGATTTCACTTTCACTAACTTTCAAACAGATCGATCCTCAACCCGAGGACGATTACAAACCGTGTATTCTTTAGCTTCACCAAGCTTACAATCAATTTCCAAATATTTCCTAGTGTAACTCACAAGGAAATTACAAAGTGATATGAGAGTGATTGATACTTAATACTTTCTCTTGATAGCTTTAAGATGCTTGATCTTTTTATGCAAGTGTGTTGTGTGTAATCTAATGGAGAGCTTGTTTACATTTTATAGAGATCCAAGCTCTTGATGACCGTTGGAGCTTATTTCAAACTTTCCAAGTTTTTTATCATAATTACGGAATTGCCATTATGTCATCCTTACCTTTCTTGTAACTTGATCTTGACAAGTCTTTGTCAATTCTCTTTTATCAGCAATGCATAACTGTTTATTTGACCATGTGAGCTGCATTTTTAGAAGACTTTATGGTATAGGTTGGTTTCACCTTTTGAGGTGATGTTGACAAGAGAGAGAAAGCTAGCTTTTAAATTAGCCTTCACATGTGATCTTCCATTTTTGGCTTGTTTCAAGTTGCCTTTCTTCAACTTGACTTCTTCATGTATATATTCATGCAAACACAATTAATAGTCTGATTTTAGCCTTTGCACATGCTTGAAGAGTTGCTTTCAACTTTGCTGGCCTATCCTCGGCCTATTCTGCCATCCTCAGCATTCTAGATCTAGCTATATTCATCTTTTTCTTTTGACCTTTTGACTCTTCATTTTAAATGTTTTGTTTATTCATGTTTGACATTGTTATGTATTTGAATAAACACATTTTTATTGGTGAGGGATCAGATTGTCCAAATCTTGAGTTTTTTCAAATTGCAGGCCATCCTCACGGTTAGCAATTTTCATCCTCACGTTTGCAGCAATTTCCATCCTCGCGTTTGCAGCAATTTCCATCCTCAGATTTCAATTATATTTTACTTCCTTTTGCCTTAATGATTAACAACCTATCTTCTTGTATGAAAACACTCAAGAACACATGTTAGTCATTAATCACAATCATAATCTTTAAGCAATTTTGTTATCATTAAAATCAATTGAGAGATTTTGTCTCAACAATCTCCCCCTTTTTTATGATGACAAAATTCTTTAGATTATGATTTTAAATAAGACAAAGATAAAATGTTTATGCTCCCCGTCAATCATATGTGTAATAATTTTTAAAACTAAAAATCATTATTCCCCCTAAATGTATGCCAAGGTGTTGAGATAACATGATTTTAATCATACATAAAACATTATGATAATAAGATAATAATTTAAAGATTTGTTCAACACAGCATAAACATGGGTTCATAGGCAACACAACAATTCAACTTAACAAGCATAAGCAACACAACAATTCAACAGTTTAACACCAAACACAAATAACTAGATAATCAAAAAGCATAATCATTCTCCCCCTGAATTTGGCAGCAGCAAAAAGAAATAACCACATGGTTAATCAGATAGGGAAGGCTCAGCTGATGAGGATGAAGGAGATGGAACAACAGAGGAAGGCTGGGCTGGTAGCTCAGGAGGATGATCTCCCGGAGCAATAGTGGGTGCCAAGTGTTTGGTAACCCATTCAAGAATGAGACCAAACTGAACCAATGAGTTTTGAAAGTGAGTGAAGCTGTGAAGGATTTTCTTCTGATCCTTCCTAATCAATTTAAGCAGTTTCATTTGCTTCTGTTCCTAGTTGTCCTCAGTCCTTGTGCTAGGAACCGAATCCTTAGGCTTATCATTTACACTGGAACTCTTATTCTTAAAGCTTCCAGCCTTGTCCTTTGAATGGTTATGAGTTGTGGTAGTGAAAAGGATTCAAGAGAACTGAACCGACCTGTAACCTCAGGGAGAGGTTGGATGGGTTCTTCATGAGCTGCAACAGGAGGAATAGGAAGTTGTTGCGAAAAATCTGGTTGCAGGATCACATTCTCTTCCATTTGCATAGTTGGAGAAGAAGCCATAGGCATATCCATAGGAGAGGGAGGATAAGACAAATTAAGATCAAAATAGAGCTCCTCACCATCTTCGATATTGTGACAAGGGGTTGGTGTACAGGTATCCTTAAGGAGTGGATCGGCTTCATGAGGAGGAGTTAGATTGTGAATTGGTGAAGCTTGAGGAGATGTTTGGACAGGTGAGTTCGGAGTAGGAGAGTTATTGCCTAAAGATGGAGTATGAGCAGGAGAGTTACGCAGTGGAGAGGTAGGTTCTTGAATGAGTGGTGATGGCATATCCTCTTGTGGTGGTTGAATAGTGGCTGTTTCAGATTTCTGAGAGGGAGTAGGGGACTCTCGTGTTTTTCTTTTCTTGGAGGCAGGGAGGTTTTCATGCTTAAACTTCATTTGTTTAATATTCTTGATTGAAAAGGTGTTATTGAAATGGACACACGGTTCATCATCAAGTGGGACTTTGAAGAATTTGAAAACCTTAGTTAGTAACATTCCATAGGGAGCAGACCTTGCCATCAAAGCAGCATTCAACATAAACCAGAAAATCACATTTCCTAAGTGAAGAGGAGAGGCAATCATTAAGTGATGGATGATCATGATATCAAGTTCTGTGACTTTCTCAAAGCTGCCAGCTTGGGGTGCAATAGAGTGAACACATATGTTGTGGAGGATACGACAGATTGGACGGAGATTGGAAGCCACTAAAGGTTTTGGAGATTTGATGAGAAGGTTTTCAAGGACAGAGGTCCTGGTGATGAGACCTCTTGAATACCATCTTTCTGGTAAGTGGTCAGCTCCTTCATTACATATGTCAAGAATTTGACATAATGTGGTCGGACTTATCTCCATATGAACTCTTTTTAGCACCATACTAAAGCTAGTGGAGTATTTTGAACCATTTGCAGCAGCATAGAATGCTCGAACTAGACGAGGATATTGAGGCTCATTGATTTTGAAGAATGAAGTCCACCCTAGTTGATCAAACATTTCTTCCACATTAAATCCACCTTGTGTGATATCAGCCATATCAATTATCTTTCCATTTAGAATAGATTTGCTTTGCCATTTTTGAACATAATTCATTTCTATATCAGCCAAATCAAACAATGAGGTAATATCACAAATTTTTACTGATGAGGATGAGGGTTTTGGAGTAACATGTTTAACCTTTTTGGGAGTTGAGGCTTTGGATGTGGATTTCTTAGCAGGCGGCTGTTGTGGAGGTTCTGAGGGTCGAGGTTCCTCTGAATCATCAGAGTGGATGATATAAACGGTGTTGTCTTGAGGAATCGCCTTTTTTGATGAAATTGCTCCGGACATGATTCTGGAGGAGCGTCTGATCAGAGCTGAGAAGGATGAGTTTTTCGATGGTTTTGGAGTGAACGAAGGAGAAGAGGAACTTTTGGAAGGCTGAGAAGAAGGAATGAGGGACAGAGAGGTTCCTTCAGATTGGGTTTCTCCATTATAGTCAGATTCAGTGCTTGAGTAAACATCTTGATTTTCTTCTTGTTCTTGATAAGAGATTTTTCGTTTTGCAGTTGCTTTGGTTCGAGCCATTGAAGAAAAAATGGTGTGGAAGGGATAGAGGATGGAAGAGTAAGAGAGAGAAAAGATGGAAGCTGTGCAGATGAGCGTGGGAGGAAACGTGTGAGAGAACGAAAAAAATTTAATGCGCCGTATGCCTAAAATCTAGTGTGATGATGATCTGGACGGTTGGGGACACATAGCCGTTACTATATTGAATGCACGGCGTGAATCACGGAGGCATGCGCCACGCGTTTTGACCAATGGGATAGAGAGGCGCGTGCTCTCTTCCTAGGCTGACAGGTCACGTGATTTTACACCAATAAGGACATTCCGTCCTCTGGTGGTTTTGCTGTCCTCACAGGTTTACACTCAAAATGAATATTCATATTTAGATAAAATAACATATATTTTTGTATTAATTTTTTAATAATAAAAAATTAATAATATAATATAGAAACACACTCAAGATAAATCAATTAATTTCAGACAAATTAAGAATTGAGAGTTCCTCCAAGATCTTTTTGAACCTATCCTCTTGGAGAGGTTTGGTAAAAATATTTGCTAATTGATTCTCAGTGTCAATAAAAATCAGTTCTAAATCCCCTTTTTGCACATGATCTCTTATAAAATGATGTTTAATTTCAATGTGCTTAGATCTAGAATGTTGAATGGAATTTTTAGAAAGATTTATTGCACTTGTATTATCACAGAGGATGGGAATTTTTGTGTACCTTAGCAAGTAATCCTCAAGTTGATTTTTGATCCAAAGTAGTTGTGAGCAATATTGAGCGGCTGATACATACTCTGCTTCAGTGGTTGAAAGAGCAATGGTACTTTGCTTTTTGCATGACCAACTTATTAGTGATTTTCCAAGAAATTGGAACGCACCACTTGTGCTTTTTCTTTCAACTTTGTCTCCTGCGTAGTCTGCATCACAATAGGCTTTAAGGTCAAGATTGGAACACTTCTTGTACCATATTCCCAGATTTATAGTGCCAACAAGGTATCTAAAGATCCTTTTCACGGCGGTGAGATGAGATTCTTTAGGAGAGGATTGGAATCTTGCACAAAGACCGACTGCAAAGACTATGTCCGGTCTACTTGCTGTTAAATACAACAAGGATCCTATCATCCCTCTGTACTCCTTTTCAGAAATTGGAGTTACTCATCATCTTTGTGGAGGATGGAGGATGGGTGCATAGGAGTTCCCATACTCTTGGTTGAACTCATGTTGTATTTTTTGAGCAAATCCTTGGTGTATTGTTGTTGTGATATAAAAATACCATCCTCTCGTTGTTTGATTTGTAAACCAAGGAAGAATTTCAATTCCCCCATCATACTCATCTCAAATTCACTTTGCATGAGATTTGAGAAATCTTTACACATCTTTTCATTATGGATCCAAATATAATGTCATTGACATATATTTGAACAAACAATAAATCCTTTTCAAGTGTCTTCTTGAAAAGAGTAGTATCAATCTGCCCTCTAATGAATCCATTTTCTTTTAGAAAAGAACTTAACCTCTCATACCAAGCTCTAGGAGCTTGCTTTAAACCATAAAGAGCTTTTGAGAGTTTGAACACATGGTTTGGCCGCTTCTCATCCTCAAACCCAAGAGGTTGACGAACATACACTTCCTCATTTAAGAACCCATTCAAAAAGGCACTTTTCACATCCATTTGAAATAGTTTAATACCTTTATGAGTAGCATAAGCTAAGAGGATTCTTATTGCTTCAAGTCTTGCTACGGGTGCGAACGTCTCATCATAATCAATTCCATCTTGTTGATTATACCCTTGAGCCACTAGTCTTGCTTTATTTCTAATGACTTCTCCATCCTCATTTAATTTGTTTCTAAATATCCATTTAGTCCCAATAATAGATTTGTCCAGAGGATGGGGTATAAGATTACATACCTTGTTTCTTTCAAATTGAGAGAGTTCTTCCATCATAGCTTCAACCCATGATTTGTCACCAATAGCTTGATCAACCGTTTTGGGTTCAACTTGTGATATCATGGCCATGTTTGTAGTGCTTTCCCTTAGAGAATTTCTGGTTCAAACGCCATCCTCAGTATTTCCAATGATTAGATCTGGAGGATGATGTGTGACTGTTTTCCATCCTCTTGGAAGTTGCTGAGAGGTTGGGTCAGACTCATCCTCTCCGTGAGGACCGGGTACTTGACATGTTGATTGTTCATCTTCTTCATTTTTATCCAATTTCTCTAAACACAAGTCATCAAACTCATCAAAAATAACATGCATGGATTCCTCCACAGTTTGAGTCCTAAGATTATATATTCTATAACCTTTTGACGTTGTGGAGTATCCTAGAAAAATTCATTTATCAGATTTTGGATCAAACTTTCCCAAATTTCCTTTATTATTTAGAATGTAGCAATAACATCCAAATATATGAAAATACGAAATATTTGGTTTTCTCCCCTTCCATAATTCATATGGAGTTTTGTTTAAAATTTTTCTAATGGATGCACGATTAGAAACATAACAAGCAATGTTGATGGCTTCGGTCCAAAAATATTTTTCAATGTTGGCTTCATTTAAAATAGTTCTAGCCATTTCTTGTAGAGTTCTATTTTTCCTTTCAACAACCCCATTTTGTTGGGGAGTTCATGGACAAGAAAAGTTGTGAGAAATACCATTTTCTTCACAAAGATTTTTAAAAGATTCATTTTCAAATTCACCTCCATGGTCACTTCTCGCCGAGACTATTTTTGATCCTTTTTCATTTTGAATCTTTTTGCAAAAATGGTGGAATGTTTTAAAAATAAAACCCAAGTAAACCGAGAAAAATCATCAACAATTACAAAACCATATCTTTTTCCACTAAGACTTGGAGTTTTAATAGGACCAAAAAGATCAATGTGAATAAGTTCAAGAGGATGATTTGTTGAAACAAAGTTTTTAGAGTGAAAACTACTTTTAACTTGTTTTCCTTTTACACAAGCTTCACAAACTTTGTCTTTCTCAAAATTAATTTTTGGAAGACCTTTTACTAATTCTAAATTTGCTAATTTAGAAATAATGTTTAAGCTTGTGTGACCCGCTCGTTTGTGCCAAATCCATTTATCTTTTTCAATAGAGACAAAACAAGATTCAGTGGGTAAATCATCAAGATAAAGTTCATATAAATTATTTTTTCTAAATCCGGAAAAGAAAACTCTACCCGAGGATGAGTGCTTAACCTCACATAGAGTAGGCTTAAAAATAACTTCAAAACCACTATCACATAATTGACTAATGCTTAGCAAGTTATGTTTTAAGCCATCCACATATTGAACATTTTCAATTTTTGCAGAATTATTCTTACCAATGATACATGTTCCTTTTATTTGAGCTTTATCATTATTACCAAATGTGACTGATCCTCCATCCTTTATCTCCAATGACATGAAGTAGTGCTTATCTCCCGTCATATGCCTTGAGCAACCACTGTCCAAGTACCAAGGCATTCTTTTGTTGATTAGAGGATGAACTTGTTTTAGAGTTTAAAAGAGACTTAGGTACCCATATAGCTTTGGGTCCTTGTTTGTTAGTTTTTCCTCTTGTGAGGACATTCCTTTTATGATAGCAAATAGAATCATGGTGCCCATGTTTACCACAGAATGAGCAAGCTGACTTTACATTGTTAGCTTTCTTCTTAGCATGACAAATTTTGGAGGTATCCCAAGTTTTTTGCAAAACGTGCATTTCGGCCTATCCTCTCGTTTTTTAGGCAAGAAAAAGTTTCTATATAATTTTTGTTTTTGAGAGCTTTTAAAACTAATACCAGCCTTGTCAAATATTCCAGATTGAGACCCCATTATCTTTTGAAATGTTTCTGTAGATTTGACAAAGTTGGAAATATCATTTTTTTAGTTCCCTAACCTCAGTTTTCAAAATTTCCTTTTCTGCATCCTCGTCAGGAGGATGAGTTTCAACTATTTTCTTGTTTAAAAAATTTTGTTTCTCAAAATTTTGAAAGTGAGATTGCTGCAAATCTTGAATGATTTTAACATATTCATCATTCTTTTTTCGAAGCTCCTCATTTTGTTTCTTTATCTCAACAAGTTGGTTTTTTTGAAATATACATGTTTGAGATAAAGTGTTGGAGTCATTTAAGAGGCTATCAAATTCAATTTCTAAATTTTCACAATTAGGACATAGATCAGAAATACTTACCTTTTCAGTTTCTGGTTTTTCCATGAGACAAAGGTTCGCCTCTTCTTCCTTTTCTTCCTCCGAGGATGACTCATCACTATCATCCTAAGTAATCACCATGGATTTGTTTTTGTATGGAAATTTTCTAGAGTTCCTTTTGTTGAGAGGACACTCAGTTTTGTAGTGTCCCATCTTGTTGCATCCATAACACGTTATTTGACTTTTGTCAATTTTTTCTTTTTGAGGAGATCCTCTATTCTGTCCTCTTCTGTTTATATAGTTCGAAATCTCTTACTCCCATATCTATCCTTGCTTCTTTTACATGGCTTGATCTTTCATGATGGATCCTCCTTAGCGTTTTTGCACTCTTCAACTCTATCATATTCTTCCCTGCTCAAAGCACACGTTAGAAATAAATGAGCTTTAGAGTTTAGGAGTACCTTTGCATTTTCATCCGCCGTCCATTGTGCTTGAGGTTTCTCATCAGAGGTTGCATCTGTGTTGTTGGTTCTAATGACATGATGTCCATTTTCCACTACAGACCACATGTTGTTGTCTTGTGATATGAGAAATAGCCTCATCTTACCTTTCCAGTGGTAGTAATTTGTACCATCAAAGTAGGGAGGTCGGCTGGATGATCCTCCTTCAGGAATATACTTAGCTTTTGACATTTTTCTTTTTGGATCTTTTTCTCTTACACTGTTAGGTGTATTTTTTAGAGAACTTTGCTCTGATACCAATTAATGTAGCTAAATATCACTAGAGGGGGGGGGGGGGGG
>JBBPBR010000001.1:23707349-23784309 GCA_037974775.1 Cicer pinnatifidum | reverse complement strand
ATAAAAATGCAGTAAAACAAATGAAAGACAGTTTTTAAGTTCTAATTTAACTATACGAGTTAATTATAATAGAATTTAATTTATTTTATAAAATAAACAAAAAAAAAAATCATAATATTGTTACTATCATCGAACAATCAAACTATTTAGCATAAAAAATACTTCAATTATCAAATGGTAATGACAACTCTACTTTTATGGCAAATGAAATTAATATATAATAACTTATAATTTTAAATTACAGTCCACAACCGTAATATTGCATTTATAATATTATAGATTTTAAAGTCTTAGGAACCATATTGTCATTACAATTGCAATTGTGACCGCATCAACCCATTTGCCTGCATCTTTGTTTAACAGAAGTTTTGCAATGGACTCCAAAATTCTGATATGAATCCTTGTTTCATGATTCTATAATTATTCTTTTAGAATTTTACTCACAAGACAAGAGCAAAGATAATCCCTAAAATAGTTTATGATTTCATTGCAAGTATATTGAGAGAACTTAGATCAAAACAAAATGGCTAACAATATCATGCTTTCATTGAAAGTATATAATATTGAAAACCTAAAATGTGAGTATTAATTTATTTTTTTGAGTTTTTGAGAGATATAAAAATTACCACAAGAACAATAAGATATGGTGTGAAAAAAATTGCAGAAGAAGAAGATGACACCAGAGGAAGAAAAAAAAGTCCATAAGAAAAGAAATGGGGAAGGCAAAAATAATAATTTCATAAAGTTTAGTGATTGAAAACCTCGTATATTTAAGATTAATAAAAAGTAAAGTCTTTTGCAAAAAAAAGGAAAATTATATTTAAAAGAATATTTAACATAAACATTAAATTATTTGTGATTTATTTTTATTGGTGTCACTACGCATAAGTTACCCGCAAATTTTGAAAGAGTAACTTAAATATAAAGAATTATATTGTTTTTTTACTAGTTTTTAATGTTGAAAATTTGACCCAAACATCCTCTATTTACAACTTTCATCTCTTGTTTGACATAAACTCATATTTTATTTCTCCAATATTTATTATTATAATTAGATTTTATACTCATAGATATGGTTTATGAGACTAAAACATGGTTGATTATGCTTTTTTTTTACTAGTGTTTAATTTTGAAAATTTGGCCCAAACACCCTATATCCTTTCATATCTTTGACAAACTCATATTTTATTTCTCTAAAATTTATTATTATAATTATATTTTTTACTCATATAGATGGTTTATGAGACTAAAACATGGTTGATACTGTCTCTTCTCTTTGGGGCAAGCTACATGCAACATTGTGTCTATGGAGAACCCCAAGTGCCTTGTATTTTTATCATTAATTGGTGACTTTCTTTCTGATAGGGGAAACAATAACAATCTATTTGCAGTTGCAAAAGTTAATTTCAAGCCGTATGGCATCGACTTTCCAGAAGGCACAACTGGAAGATTTACTAATGGACTAACAGCAATAGAATTTATTAGTATCAAACATTCTTAGCATACCATTAATATCTGTTTTTTATATCTTATATAAAGTAGGGGTATTACATAATGGAAGAGTAAAATTTACTAAATATTAATCATTGTGTGTGTATTACTGAAAAAATGGGTTATATATAGGAAACCTCAAAAACTAATTATACATAAAAGAGAGGATCTAGTTAGAATAACTAACTAGCTAAAACAAACTAAACTGAATAACTAACTAGCTAAAACAAACTAAACTGAATAATCCTAAATCAAAGTATAATACAATTCTGTATATCGATACCTTCCCTCAAGCTGATGAACATATGGATGTGAGTCGAAGCTTGGATAAAAAAGTATGAAATGGTGTAGGATCCAAAGACTTTGTAAACATGTCGGCAAGCTGGAGGTGCGAAGAGATTGGAAGTAAACGAAAAAGATAACATCATCAACGTAGATCAATAAGGCTGTGAATTTATTAGTAGAAGATTTGGTAAACAACGAATGATCAGAGGCAGACTGTGAGTATCCTATAGAACATTAAGCTGTGGAAAATTTTGCAAACCATTGACGATTGGACTGTTTTAAGCCATACAACGATTTTAAAAGTTTGCAAACATGTGTAGGATTAGTAGTAGAAATGCCAGGTGGTAATTGCATGTAAACCTCTTCTAGTTGATGAATATGCCAATTTTGAGAAGAAGCAATAGATAAAAGTAATCTTACAGTTGTGAGTTTAGCGACATGGGAATATGTATCAAAAAAATCTATACCTTCAACTTGAGTAAAACCTTTAGCAACTAATCTAGTTTTATATCGCTCTATTGTACCATCAACTTTATACTTTACCTTATAGACCCATCTGCAGCCAATAGGTTTCTTACCATGTGGAAGAGGAGTCAAAATCCAAGTATTATTTTGGGTGAGAGCTTGAATTTCAGAATCCATAGCTTGAACCCAACAAGGGTGTTTGATCACCTGCTTATAAGTATGGGGTTCTTGGACAGAAGAAATAGCATAAATTAAAGAAAAATGTGCAGGTGATAAATTGTTATAAGTCAAAACAGAAGAAATCGGATATAAAGGATTGGATGAAGGATCAACCACTACTATATTGTATTGAAAATCCTGCAAATAAGCTGGTTTTTGCCTTGTTCTAGAGGACCTTCGTAAGGGAGGTGCAGGGCTGTTAGTAGAATCATTAATAATATTTGTATGGTTATCAAAATGTGAATTATGAGGTATATTAGACACATGATCAATGTTATCTACAATATAAATGGGATTATCAAAGAGAAGTGTAGTAAAATCAGTGACATCATTAGGAATACAATGCTCATTAATAGAATCAATGGAAGGATAGGGAAAGATATGCTCATAGAAAACAACTTTGCGTGAAGTAAAAATATCACGTGTATGAATGTCAAATAAAACATAACCTTTTGTCTCTTGTTTAAATCCAAGAAAGATACATTTGCGAGCTCTAGGATCCAATTTAGTCCTATTATTTAATAAAGTTGAAGCAAAAGAAAGACAACCAAACACTTTTAAGTCATGAAATGTAGGTGGCATGTTATAAAGCATATCATAAGGTGTCTTGTTGTGTAATATAGGTGTAGGTAATCTGTTGATAATAAAAGTGGCATGACAAAGAGCAAAAGACCAAAAACATTTGGGAAGTTTGGAGTAAAAAAGTAAAGTTCTTGTGATATTTAATAGATGTATGTGTTTTCGCTCAACAATGGAATTTCGCTGAGGTGTTTCCACACATGAAGTTTGATGTAAAATACCTAAAAAAAAATAGGCATCTTAAACTCAGCACCATTATCACTTCTAATAGTTTTAATTTTTGTTGAAAATTGGGTAGAAACAAAGGTGATAAAGTGCTGAAGTTTAGATCTAGTTTCTGATTTAGCTTTCATAAGAAAAATCCAAGTGAATCTTGTGTGGTCATCAATAACGGTTAAGAAGTATTTATATCCATCTATTGAAAGGTCACCAATTAGACCCCAATGTCAACATGTATTAAATCAAAAGCATGTAAAGAAATTCTAGAACTTAAAGGAAAATGAAGTCTAGAAAATTTACCAAAATTACAAGCATCACAAATCACTTTTTTATTGGTAGAAACATATGAGAACAATTTACATATATTTTGCAAAACAGAAGTAGATGGGTGTCCTAACCTATAATGCCAAATATCAAAAGAATTAGAGTTCATACTATATACTTGTTTATTACAAGAAATAGAATCAGATGGCAAAACAGATTCATCATAGGACAAAATAGAGGATTTTTTTTTAGAACACATAGATTATTATGATGCTCCACAAGCCCAATCATCTTCTGGGTATGTGAATCCTGAATAACACAAGAGTTTTTACTAAAGATTAGCCTACAATTCAGGTCATAGGTTAATTTAGAAGTTGAAATCAAATTGAATTTGAATTGAGGTATAAAGAGAACATTGTGTAAAGATAAGGATTCATCAAAGATAATGGAGCCAGAAAAATGTGCAAAGGTATGGTTACCATTAGGAAATGTAAGGTAAATAGGTTTAATCCTTTCGATTGTAGAAAAACATTGAATGAAAGGACAAACGTGATCAGAAGCACCAGAATCCAATATCCAAAAAGAGAAGTTTAAAGAATCAGAACCTGTATTAGAGACACTGGAAATCACACGATTGGTGGAATCATTGGCCGATTTTTTATTGTCGTTCATAAAATCTTGCTTTGAAGAATGAAGAAGGTTAATGAGAAGCTTAAAATCTTCCTTGGACAGTTGAGTGGAAGGATCATCTGGAGTTGAAATTGCAGAATGAACCGTCTTGTTATTATTAGCAGAATCAGAATTTGAAGTAGATGGTTTATGTGATCGATAACCCGGGGGGAAACCATGTTTGAAGTAATAAGTTTCCACTATGGGATTTGTTTTATGACAATTGGTGCAAAACACTTGATTTTTCGATTGACCTCCTCCTCTACCACGAGCATGTTGGGGTGGGCCTTGGCCAACAAAACTAGGGTTTCCAGAATTGATATGAAAGACAGTATTATCGAGCGTAGTAGGGTTGGTATTCGGTTCTTATTGAACCACCATAGAATATACCCTGCTAATGGAAGGGAAAGGGTCAATGAGAAGAATTTGTGTGCGCATATTCGCGTAATTGTCGTTCAGACCTTTGAGGAAACACGTAACATATTCCTGTTGTTTGAAGGTGTTGACGGTTGTGCTAAGGTTACATTTGCAGGTAGGCGAACAAATACAAGAAGGGGTAGGGCGAATATCTTCGAGCTCATCCCATAAGATTTCAGATTCGTGAAGAATGTCGAAAGGTTGCGATCTCCCTGCTTGATGGAGTGGATATCGCGAAGAAGATCAGAAATCCGAAAGTAGTTACCTTTGGTGAATCTTTCGCGCAGGTCACACCAAAGATCGTAAGCGGTGTCGATGCAAATAGTACTCTGAGAAATATGAGAAGATAATGTTCTAGTAATCCAAGAAATGACCATATTGTTGGCACGATCCCATAGCTCAAAATCAGGATGAGTTGACGCCGGTTGAGGAAGAGATCCATTGATGAATTGAATCTTGTTTTTGGATGATAAAGCACGTTTCATGGCCTTGCTCCAATTGTGATAGTTATTGTCGTTTAAGGGTGGTGCGACAAGAACGGCGCCGGGATTCTCACCAGGATGAAGATAATAAGGGTTACGAGGGTTGAGGGCGGGATCTTTTCAGGGAAAGAGGCAGTGTCATTTTGTGGTTCGGAATCGGAAGAATTGGAAGAAGAATGAGAGTTAGCGATGGACATGAAGAAAGGTGAAATCTGGAAAAAAATATGGGTTTTGAGAAATCAGTGAAGGAGGAAAAGAAATTCTAGGTTTTAAAAAATGAAGGAGGAGAAGAAATTCTGGGTTTGGGAAATCTGGAAAAAATTGAGGAACGTTATTCGTTTTTAGTTCAGAAACGAAGAAAATTCTCCGTTTCAATTATAATTCTGTAATTGTTAGTTTTTTGTTTTGTTGGTTAATTCTTGTTGTTGATCCTTTTTATTGTTTTAACAATGGGCGCCGTATGTGGAAGATAAAAATGCATGTTGTTTTGGTACAACATGATTTGGTGAATGCGTTGAAGGGTGAATTAGTTATTTTTGCAACAACGACTACTTATGAAAAGGAAAAACTAATTGAAAAAGCAAAAAGTATTATCATCTTGTGTCTTGGAGATAAAGCTTTGAGGGATGTTGCAAGAGAACCGACAGTAGCAGCCTTATGGCTTAAAATTGAATCTTTCTAAATGACTAAATCAGTTTCAAATAGGCTCTTCTTGAAACATCAATTGTTTTCTTTTAAAATGGATGAAGAAAAACCTATGACAATACAAATTGCTGATTTTAACAAGAATCTTGATGATTTAGAAAATTTAGAAGTCAAGCTAGATGATGAAGACAAAGCTCTGATCCTGCATAATGCCTTGCCAAGTTCATATGAACACTTCAAGGATGCTATCATGTTTGGATAAGAAAAAACAATTACCATTGAAGAAGTGCATACATCTATCCGAACAAAGGAAAGTTTAAAAAGACACGAGATCAAGAATGATAATCATGTTGAAAGTCTGAATGTTACCAGAGGAAAAACTGACAAAAAATTATCAAATGGAAATAAGTATAGGTCCAATTCAAGAACAAAATATTTTCATTGTCACAAGAAAGGACATTTCAAGAAAGATTGCCCTAAAAGAAATGAGTCAAGAAACTCTCAAGATTCTAGAAATGCTGCACTTGTTGATGCTGGTTATGAATCTGCAGAGGTCTTGATGATTTCAAATTCTAAAGGTGAAAATAAGTGGGTATTAGACTTAGGATGTACTTTCCACATGTGTCCAAGAAAGGATTATTTTGAATCAATAGCTCTTCGTGATGGTGGAGTTGTTTTGCTTGGAAACAACAAATCATGTAAGGTACAAGGCAGGGGAACCAACAGATTTAGAATGTTAAATGGCAAGGATGTATTGTTGAAGGATGTAAGGTACATACCTGAATTAAAAATAAATTTAATTTTTGTTGGCATGTTTTACATACCAGGATATTCCAAAAATATAAAGAATGGTATCACGACTATTATTAATAAAGATGATATCATTGTTAAATTGTTAAAGGCATTAAAAGAAATTACTTGTACATTTTAGATGGCTCTACCATAATTATTCAAGCTTTCGTTGCTAGCTGTAGTTTGCATTCATCTACTAGAATATAGCTATGAGGTTATGACATTAAGTGAAAAAGTCTTAATTGAGTTATCAAAAAAGAATTTACTTAATGGTGACAAAATTGAAAAATTGTAATTTTGTGATCATTGTATTCCAAGAAAGTCTAAAAGGACTAGTTTTGGTGTTGGCCAACACAACACCTCTAGACCTTTTGAATATACTCATTCTAATTTATGGGGTCCTTCAAAGATAAACACTCGTGGTGGTTGCTCTTATTTCTTAACCATCATTGATGATTATTCTAGGAAAATATGGATTTATGTCATTAAAAATAAAAGTGACACTTTTATGAAATTTAAAGAATGGCACATGCAAATTGGAACACAAAAAGAAACTAAGCTAAAATGTTTAAAAACTAACAATGGCCTGAAATATCTTTCAGAGCAGTTTAATAAGTATTGCAAGGACTTAGATATTCAAAGAAATAGAAAAATTGCAGACATTGGTCATCAAAATGGTATTGCTTAAAGAATGAACATAACAATCTTGGAAAAGGTCATATGTATGATCTTGAGTGCATGCCTTCCTAAGACTTTATGGGGTGAAGCTACAGTGATAGTAGAGTACCTGATCAATAGATGTCCTTCATCAGTTATTCGATTTAAGACATCGATTGAGATGTGGAATGGCAAGCCAACTGATTACTCAAATCTAAAAGTATTTGGATCCTTAGCATTTGTTCACACAAGGCAATATAAATTGGATCCTAGAGCAATCAAATGTGTTTTCATTGGATATCCTAAAGGAATAAAAGGTTACAAGCTGTGGAGAATTGACCAAGGTGTGCCTAAGTGCATCATATCAAGAGATGTAGTGTTTGATGAAACAAGAATGACCATGATTGACAAAGAACATTATTCGTATCAATTCTTCATAAATGAAGAACATTCTCTGTTTTAGTTATGCAAAAATGAAGAACATCAACAAAACAATCCTTCAAGCATCAATACTAAAAGTGTTCAAATTGAGGTGGTGTTGCCTTAAGATCAAGAGATTAATCATAAAGACGTGAATGATACATCACTTGATGATTATGTTGCAATAGAACCAAATTTGGTTAATTACAACTTGGTAAGGGATAATGAACGAAGGGTTATCCAGACTCTAGTCAAGTATGGTCAAGCATATGTAATCTATTATGCTTTAAGTGTTGCTGAAGATCTTCAAATAGATGAACCAATTAACAGTAAATCGTCTAAATTAGTTAATTACCACCCATGGTCCCTTAACTTAATTTCAATTAGTTAATTGTATTTACAAAAGTGTTATTATAATGAATCAATCTTTTGTTATTTAAACAATAACCTCATTTTATCAATATAAATAAATAGATTATCTGATCTTAGAAAATTTTAGTTATTTTCTCCTCTAATTTTTGTTATCCTTTTTTTTATCAATAATATTTTAGGGTGTTGCAAATAATTAATACAGTTGAGATGTCAATTTATCACGTGTCTTTTCACTTTTCATCGTGCTTTAAAAAATATTCGATATCAACTCTATAATTTCAAATTAGTTAGAAATGTCAAAGGTTCTTCAACAAAATAATTATAACTATTTCTTCAACTAAGCATATATTGTCGTGAATTTGAGAAGCTCCAAATTAGAGTGTTGCCCAAAACACGAGTTCAAGACGTGAATATTGATTTTTCCAAACATACTATAAAAGAGTTTACAAGCAATAATGATGCAAATAAACCAAAATTTAAAGTGTAAGCAAATAAATAAATGATGTTTTTGGAAGAAAAAAATTATTCTCATTTCACGTTGGCATATTTCAAATTTCAATATTCTCTAAAATTTCGATGTTCACAATTAATTATATCTAAACCTATATATTTTTATTTTGTCTATTTTTATAGTGAAAAATGATTATATAGTCATAATACAAAAATTACATGTACATATATAAAAATATATGCGTTGGGCAACACGTGGGTCACTGATAGTGTTTCAACAAGTGTACTGAATTGTTGCAAGTAATAATAAAACGATAGTACCGAGTGTCGAACTCAAAGATTGCGTTTTACTATTGAATTATATTTAATTACTAAAATTGAACAAAAAGTTCCCAAATTGATTGAAATAATATTTAAAATTAACAATTGTAATAAAATTGATCATTTATAATGTGAAAAATTTCAAAGGTGAGTTTCACATCGAATCCAACCTTGGTGTCTAATTTGATCCTAGTTATTGAGTTCCTTTATTGAATTATTATTGAATTTCCTTTATTATTCTTGCCCTAATGTCTTAGTGATAAAACCTTTAATTCCAAAGCAACCCCCAATTCCATAATGGATTTAAGATTAGAATTAAGCCTTACCGTACAAGAATTCTCTTGTTAAACTATTGCCTTTGCAACTAATTTAATTGGTTTCATGACCTGCATCTATCCATAGACTACAAATTTATGAATTTCTCATCTCAAGTATTCGTAAAGTCCACTCCCGTTTCAAAATAAGAATCGTAGAATATTTTAATGTTGATCAAGCAATAAAAAGAATTAAGCAAAGAGATGAGAAAAATAATTCAATAAACTTATTCATATAATTAGAAATCAAATCAGAAAAATAAGGGTTTCATCTTGTTACACTCATCCCTAACAAATAGGTTTTAGTTACTCATGACAGAGATAGAAAAGATAGAGATTAGAGAAGAATTACAAGAAAGATTCATGAATGATTCTTGATAAAACTGATCCAATGGTGTTAGAAACAACCATCTTTGAGTTTCTATGCTAGGGCACAAGTCTCCCAACCTCCCAATTGTTAAAAATAACACAAAAGTGAAAATTTGTGTTTTTAATGAATGTTGTCGCGTCCATGTGCCACAGGCACAGAAACGCACTTCAGGCGCGCGATGGCAGTGCTGAAAGGCAACAAATGCGCCTCAAGTGCAGAAAACGCGCTTCAGGCGTGCGCTAACAGTGCTGAAAGGCAAGAAATGCGCCTCAGGCGCGGCTGTTGTGCTTCAGGTGCACATCATCTACTGTCTGACTTATATTGCATTTTTCTCCTCTCCCAAATCTGAATTTAGTTCTGATGTCTTCATGAAAGTTGTAGCTATGGATCTTAGCTTTCATTTTCACTTGGTTTGACTCCAATTGGACATCTACAACTCCAGATATAACTGCAATAATCTACATAGGTCATGTTGATTTTTCACTAAAATTCAGCACTACACTAAAGCAAAATGCAATGCAAAATTACGAAAAAATCCCTACTTAATCAATGAAATAAAAACACAAACATTTTATTAACTCAAAGAACAAAAATCAACAAAATATATCAAATAACTCCATAATTTAACTAATGATTAAAGATAAATAAGACTAAAACAATGAACAAATATGCATATGATGAAGAGTCATCCCAACCCCAAACTTAATCTATTACTTGTCCCCAAGCAACAATTAATTTCATATTTGATACATTTAAAAGTAAACTTAAACTCAATTTCTCAAATCAAATCAAATTCAATTCTCAAAGTTCCTGCTACTACAAAACATTCATCATGCTCTATGGTTGCTTACAAAAAATAACAAAATTTATACACTTTAGCATTCATTTATTAAATTCAACTCTCTCTTCACACAATCTCACCAAAGTTTCTCTCAAGTGTCTAGAAAGGGTTATGAATTTATCACTCAAATCCTAGAACATGCATCACACTACCATAGGCTTAAAAAAATTCCAGTTAGCAATCACAATGCAACAAACACATACACTTTTGGAGGACTTTCGAGTTGTAATGGGGCTTAGGTAAGAGTAGGACATTTTGGGATATTAGGCTTTACTACTTTAAGTTAGGCATATATTTTCAAATATTCTACCACTTATTTTTTTTTATTTCTTCAACTTTTTCATTGTGTAGATTCTCAAATATTGACGAAAAAACCAAAAAGATATTATTTATCAAAGTACACAAACTGAATTTTTTATTTTTTGTGTGAATCACCACTCTAAACTTAAAAGGTTGTTATCCCATGAGCAACCCCAAACTTAGAACTTTATTAAGACAATAAATTTTTTCCTACCTAACTCCAAGTAAGGTGATTTAATTAAAGTCAAGTATTTGGCTTGTAATGTGACTAGTAACCGAAATAAAAGGGCAAGGCTCAAAGGGGTTAGCAAAGGATAAAATTTTCATAGCAAGGGAAAGGCTCAAGCGACCAAACAAAATTACCTCAATGTATCTATAAATTACAAGTGATGCAGGTCAGAATAAGTGCATGTTCTGAAGGGATAACACATGTCTGGATAAACACACAACAAAGAATTTAAGTGCTTAAGCCCAAAAGCTCACAACTAGGATAATAAGAGAGAGTATGAACAATCAAAATAATACCAAACATGCCTTTGGTAAGTTAAAATTGTATTTTTGAAAATTGATGGCATATTAGCCTTCCATAACCACTTAGTAATAAAAAAATGTATGCATTAGGAAGACTTGTCGACTCGAGCAATAACATAATCTAAGAAATAGAATTTAAGTTTTGAAATTCCAAACAGAGAACTTAAGATCAAATGCAAGTTATTACAACTTTTTCATTAAAATTCGACAATTGAAATAAGAAAAACAAAAATAAAACAAAGAAAATAAAAGGAAATAAAACTTCTTTCAGTTTAGTAATTCAAAAGGTCTTGTTTAGTTCCTCCGCTCATGTACCATTATGGTCGCCAATATACTGGTGAGGTGAAAATAAATCAGCATAAAACAGGCCTCCTGGTGTCTTAAAATTAGCAAAGTCGGCGAACCAAGGTGCCTTGATAGTAGCGAAGATGTGCTCATCAGCAAATTGGTCTCGAATCGGGCTAATGTTCTCATTCTCCTCAACTTTCTCCAATCTAGATAGGTGGTCAACTACAGTGTTCTCTTATCCCTTCTTATCCCAGATCTCAATGTAGAATATTTGTAGTAATATAATCCATCTAAGTAACCTTGGTTTTGATTCCTGCTTAGTAAAAAAATACCTCAAGGCAGCATGATCAGTGTAAACATTAACTTTCAATCCTAATAAATAAGATCGAAACTACATCTAATAATTTTTTTTCAATTGTGGAATAATTGTGTTGTGCTTGATTTAAAACATGACTAGCGTAGTAGATTACATGCAACATCTTGTCTTTTCTTTGTCCCAAGACTGCCCCAATAGCACTGTTACTTGCATCACACATGATTTCAAAAAAGTAGTGACCAGTCAGGTGCAGTGATAATGGGAGCAGTTATCAACTTATTTTTCAAATTGTTAAAAGCATGCAAACAATCCTCATTGAATTTGAAAGGTGTGTCTTTCACAAGTAGGTTTGTATGTATTTTGCAATTTTAGAAAAATCTTTCATAAATCTCCTATAAAATCTAGCATGGCCTAAAAAGCTTCTAATGCCTTTTTCGTTGGTAGGCGGGGGAAGTTTTTCAATAACTTCCACTTTAGTCTTGTCTACCTCGATCCCCTTGTAGGAGATTCAGTGGCCTAACACAATTCCCTCTCTTACCATAAAATGACATTTTTCCTAATTTAGGACCAAGTTGGATTTTTTACACCTTTCTAATACAAGAAATAGATTAATCAAACAATTATCGAAAGATGAACCAAAGACATAAAAGTTGTCCATAAATAATTCGATATGTTTCTCAATCAAATCATAGAAATACAAGAGATAGATTAATCAAACAATTATCGAAAGATGAACCAAAGACAAAAAAGTCGTCCATAAATACTTCGATATGTTTCTCAATCAAATCAGAGAATATGCACATCATGCACCTTTGAAGTGTGACAGGTGCATTACACAGCCCAAACGGCATTCACCGATAACCAAACACCCCATACGGACATGTAACTGCAGTTTTTTCTTGATCCTCGGGTGCCATTGCTATCTGATTGTATCTCGAATAGCCATCTAGGAAGTAGTAATACTCACGTCCGACTAGCCGCTCAAGCATCTGATCAATTAAACGGAGCGGGAAATGATCCTTCCTTGTAGCACTGTTCAATTTTCTATAGTCAATTCACATGCTCCAGCCTGTAACCGTTCGTGTAGGAATTAGCTCGTTCTTTTTATTTGAGATGACGGTCGTTCCACCCTTTTTTGGTACAACTTGGACCGGACTCACCCAAGAGCTATTTGAAATGGGGTAAATGAGATCGACTTCTAGGAGCTTTACCACTTCTTTCCTAATCACTTCTTTCATTGTCGGATTCAATCTCCTTTGGGGTTGTACAACCGGTTTGTGATTGTCCTTCATTAGCATTTTGTGCGTACAAAAAGTCGAACTTATTCCCTTCAAGTCCTCAATGGACCAACCGATAGCACCCTTATGCTTCCACAAAATTATCAACAACTTTTCTTCTTGTAACTCACTCAAGCTTGCACTAATTATGATTGGATTCTTATCTTTTTCACCCAGGAATACATATTTCAAATGATGAGGCAACTGCTTGAGTTCAATCAGTGGTGTTTTTTTCTCCGAGGGCTTGTCTTCATTCCCTTTCAACTCCTCCCATCTAGTAGGAAAACAAGGAGAGTAGGATGGTGATGCTTCTAACATGGCCAAAACCTCTTTCACCTTTAGATCTTCACTTTCTTTAACAACGTCTTGGGGTAGGCATAACACCCTTTCTAATGGAAAATTGGGTGTTTTATGCTCCATTTTTTTGTTGACTATCGCATCTAAGATCTCATTTCGATTGCACCCTTCTCTTTCTTTTGAATGTTCCATGGATTTTAAAATGCTAAAAGTGACGGTTTCTTCATTTACTTTTAAGGTTAAGGTGTCATCTGCCACATAAATCATAGCTCACCCTGTTGCTAAGAACGATCTCCCCAAAATTAAAGGAATGTCATTGTCCTCATCCATGTCTAGTACCACGAAATCCACTGAAAAAATGAACTTATCCACTTTAACCAATACATCTTCCACCACTCCATAGGAGTGTTTCATTTAGCGATCCACAAACTATAGCATCAATTGCGTGTCTTTGACTTTTCCAATGCCCAACTTTTTGTATATTGAAAGAGGCATAAGACTTACACTAGCCCCAAGATCACACAGAGCCTTCCCAAAAGTTCTATTTCAAATAGTGCACGGGATTGAGAAGCTTCCAAGATCCTTGAGCTTCGGTTGCAGCTTCCTCTGTAGTATAGCACTACACTTTTTGGTAAGCATCATTATGTCACCGCCGATTTTTCTTTTCTTTGACAGAATCTCCTTCATGAACTTGGTGTATGTTGGCATTGCTCTAGTGGTTCTGCAAAAGGAATGTTAATTTGTAATTTTTTAAAAACATCAAGAAACTTACCAGATTGTTTTTTCAGTTTCTTCCTTTCTTAATCTTTAAGGGAATGGAAGTCGAATTTCTGATTTTGGCAGTGGTTCCCTTTTTTGAGGTTCTTCCTCTTTTTCAAGAGCAATGTGCTCCTCAACTGATGTCGGTGTGACCATTTCCTCCGGGTGGGTTGAAGTCGGATTACTTCCACTTTGTTTGGCTTTAGGTGGTACTTGTCCACTTACTTTACCACTCCTCTTTGTCATTGCATTAACATTATTATGTGGATTCAGAACTGTGTCATTAGGCAGATTTCCAGGCGTTCTTTGTGCCATTTGTTGAGCAAGTTGACCCATTTGAGTCTCCAGATTCTTTATTGATGTAGAGTGATTTTTTTGGATGGCTCTTCACTCTTCAATGAAATAATTTGTGCTTGTTACTAATTTCTCCATAGAACTCTCCCAAGTAGCCTTTCGAGGTGGGAATTAGTTTGTTTGAGCTCCTTGTGAACCTTGAGATCCACCTTGTTGATCTCTCCAAAAAAAAAATTGGATGATTTCTCCAACCAAGGTTGTAGGTACTAGAGTAGGGATTATTTTGCTTCCCGTTATTACTCACAAAATTCACCTCTTCTAGTTCTTCTATCTCATTGTCATCCAATGTTTCACAAGCTCCATTTTTGTGTACCCCTCCACAAAAGTTACAACTAGTATGCTTTAATAATTTGACAGTGGCCACTTGGGGTTGTATATTTAGAGTTGTCATCTCCTTCTTTATCTTAATGGTGATAACCATAATTGTACATAGTGTTATATATATATATATATATATATATATATATATATTTGGATAGTGTTGTAAATAGTAAACAATTTATTTACCTATTATACCAAGTAATTAATTGGTATTTGATTGTTGTGTTGTTTTATTTCTTTCGTGGACTATTAGAGGTGGTGATTGGCGAAGATGCGACACATTAAATAAGTGGATCGACTTCGTTTGGAAAAATCTTCAACCAAGGTAAGGGGTGAGAGGAGGTTCGATTTTATGAGTGGGATGAACGAGAATACCGTAATTTCCATATATTCATCTAGGGCTTACTATGTACGGCATGAACAATGTTTGAAAATCAAGTTTTTGACAAAAATCAATGTTTTATTCGAATGCAACATGTAGCCGACTACGAGACAATGTATTCGAATATGATTGCTAAGTCAGTAACTAAAACTAAACATGTTTATTCGACTACGAGACAATGTATTCGAATATGATTGCTACGTCAATAGCTAAAACTGAATATTTGTATTGGACTATGAGAAATGTATTCAAATATGAGTGCTAAGTTAGTAGCTAAATTTGGACTTTTGTATTTGACTACGAGACAATGTATTCGAATACGAGTGTTACGTCAGTAGCTAAAACTGCACATTTGTATTTTACTACAATTTGGTGTAGCCGAATACAAAACCAAGTCAGTGGCCAAATTCACACATCTGTATTAGAACACAAGCTTCAAAATTCAAATAAAATAGAACGTTGCAAAAAGGTGTATTCGACTACACTCTTGCTGTAGTTGAATACAACTGCGAAATAATACAATTTTTCAGTTCAGATTCATTCTGGATCATTGCATATGTTCATCAAACCTCTAGGAACAATTGCCACTGATTTAAAGTGATATCTAAGGAGTATAAATACTTTATAGCTTCAGACTTAACGAATAAATATTTTCAAGATGTTAACATCAATCTTATAACAACTTTGAACAAACTTTCTAAAATTTTGATTTATTAAAAGTCTCAGTTTCATATTTCAAGTACAGATTTTACAATGTCATATCATTGAGAAAAGTTCTCTATTGTACTTGAAATTATATTAGACTGTTATCATTATACTCAATTGTTATACACTATTGATCTCAATCAAAGTCATTATTGTAAACCATTCAAGTTATTGTGTAAATCGAGGATAGTGTTCTTTCTTCAAGTGTTGTAAACTAAGATAGGAGAACTTGAATGGTGATTGTTAGGAGTTTGTAATAGAGGTCCTATGGTGGAACTTGCATTTATTTTAACAATAGTGGAAAATCTCTTGCGGTGTGCAAGAGGATTAGATGTACCCTTGGTTGTAAGGGGAACCAGAAAAATATTGTTGTGTTCTTTATTTTTATGCCATTTAATTTTTACCATACACTATCCTAATCAGAAAAATATCCACTAAGTCTCTAAAAACAAGAAAATTTCTCGCTCTGATAGTGACAACAGTTTGGGACTATATTGACTTTTATTACTAAGCTTATTTTCATGTATTTCATATAAATTTTGTTGTCTAATATTATGACTTCGAGATGTTAAACTTGATGGATATTTTTGGATTACGTGATGTGCTAAGTGATTACGTGATACCCTTTACCTTGTAAAAAGGTTCAAAAGTTTATTTATATATTTTTTCTCTTGAAAAAAATTTCATTACTCAGTATCAAATTTCAAAAATATTAATTTGGGGGTTTAGATTGTCACAATTAGAGCCATGAGATTGCGTTTCATAGATAGAGAGATCCAATTCTCTTGTCTTATAATCTATAATGGCGCATCGAAGAGTCAAATTTTTGTTCCTTCTCTGCGCTCGTTGTTATTCTCTCCATGCCATTTTTCACTACAAGAAAAACTGGATATACCTATGGCTTATTTTATCTTTACCCACGGCATGTCCGTAGGTAACTAAAAATTAGGCACGGATTACCTACGGACACGGGTTCGTAACTAAATCGCTCGTAGGAATTTATTTACCTACGGAAAAGCAACAGGATAGATTTACTTACGTATTGTCCGTAGGTAGTATAACTTACGGATTGTCCGTAGGTAGTATAACTTACGGAGACTCCGTAGGTAACGTACTTATAGATGTTCTATGGATAATGTCGTAGGTAATTACCTACGGACATGTCGCAGTTAACATTACCGACGGAGATTCTGCGACAAATTATATTGTTTTTTATTTGATATTTATAATTTTATCCATGACATGTCCGTGGGTAATGAAAAAATTATTGAAATCTATTTTTTGTTTTTTTTACGGTTTGCTGTATTTTTTTAATATATGTCTAAATTAAATTGTAAGCATATTAAAACATAATTATCAAAATAAAGTGAAATTTTATATAAACAGTGTTTTTAAAATACACATCCTGACTTCCATAAGGACAACTTACACTACCATAATTCTCAAAGTACAAAGTCACTAGCAAAAGTTTCAAAATACACATAATAACATTATCGTAAAAATATATAGATAATGCCTACACAAGTCTAAGCAAAATATGTAGTAAGTCATAACTACTATATGAAAATGACACTGAAACCAGTACTAATCATCGTCGTCATCATTGTTAGACTCATCCTCGTCATAATCTGGATGACGACGATGACGGGATGACTCGGCCTGTATGGAAGCAACACTTTTTGCCAATGTTGCTAGCTGTATCTGGAGCTCTTTAGTGCGCTGCTCATCCTCTTGTCGACGTTGCTCTGCTTTCTTTAGTTCCTCTGGCGCCTCTCGTGCCTCGTGTTCTGCTGCTTTTCAGCAAAATAGCTCTATGCATTTTGAAACAACAACACAACAAAACAATAAAAATAGCAAAGTCTAATAAGTAATAACAGCATCTATTCTCAATTTTTTACAATCCCAAATTTAAAATTCATGTCCAGTGTCTAGAAATCCATATAATCAAGCAATCACTTGCTAAGTTGCTAATAAAAGTTAGGGTTGTCCACAAAAGATAAGCAATGGATCCAATATCTCCAAGGAATCTCCATGGCATTAGTTTATATCACAAAAATGTTATTTCATCAAGGATATAGAAAGTGTACCATACGAATGGTATGTTCAACAATGGATATAGATCCACCAGTATGGAGAGCTCCTCCTTTAGAAGAAGCACGATTTTTCTTAGCTCGATTTATGATGGCCCTCTCTGTGTCACTGTGTGAGGCCTTCAAACTTAGCTCAAAACATTCAAAGCATTACATTTAACCATTTATATATTCAGTACCCCTTTCCCTTTAAATGTCACTCATGTTGATTTCATATATCATATTGTTTTTCATGTAATATAACAAAATAAGGATATTAGTTCTCATAATCAACTTTTTCTTCCAAGTCATAGTTACTGGAATCACTACTTGGTTGGTGGACAAAAGCGGGCGAAGGCTACTTCTAATAGTAAGCATTAAGCAAAAATTTAAAATTCATGCTTGTATGAACAATTTCTAATTTTGTATTAGAAGATGCACATGGAATTTAAAAAACAAAAACATATATTTTATCACTTATGCAGATATCCTCATCTATAATGACAGGAAGCCTTATTCTTGTTTCTCTAGCATTCTATCTTGAGGTTAGTAGCTAAATATTCAAGCTTGATTTAATATATCAGAACATTTGTTATGTTAACAAATTCATTTTATTGATACTAGGGAGTCACAGAGAAGGATTCTCCTCTATACAGCTTTTTGGGAATACTTTCTTTTGTTGGGCTTGTGGTATGTTATGTGGGCTAAGGTTTTTTAACATTGTTTTTTCCATGTAAAAAATTGAAGAATTTAAGAACTTATTGATTTGATCATTTTTTTTTCCTTTTTAGGCCATGGTGATTGGCTACTCTCTTGGACTTGGACCAATCCCTTGGCTTATAATGTCTGAGGTACTTTTTAATATTCACATAAATAAACTCTATTAGTATCAAAATACTTCTACATTCATATAGAGTATCAATATACAATTTTTGTTTTACATTTTCACTGTATTTAAAAATGTTAAAAATTATTCACTTTAAAAAGTTTTTACTTCTTTATTAACAAATAAAACTAACATAGATTTTAGGAGATAAAAACATGAAATATTTTCACAAAAATAAACTGCCCCTGGGATTCACAAATCTTTATTATTTTTATAAGCCTATCACTCTAACTTACTCCCCGAGTAACTGTTCACTCCAAAATTGAAAACCAACTCTCCAGCAAACTAAGGGGTTGTTACAAAACAGAGAAGTTGAGTTAAATTGTTTATTAAACATAAGGAATATCTCACTTATTAATTAATCTTATTTTTCAGATACTTCCAGTGAATATAAAGGGCCTTGCTGGCAGCATTGCCACCTTGACAAATTGGATGACTTCATGGATAATCACAATGACTGCAAACTTGCTTTTGACTTGGAGCAGTGGAGGTATGTTTTTGTGTTTCATGTACATTCATGATCCATGCATGTTCTTATATATGATACGTATAAAATAATAATAATAATACTAAGGTTTTGCTTTCAACAGGAACATTCACTATCTACACTGTGGTAGCTGCATTTACTATTGTTTTTGCAGCAATTTGGGTCCCAGAGACCAAAGGAAGAACATTAGAAGAAATTCATACCGGGATGCAATGGGACTTGTAACCGGAATTCCTACTAGCAAATGAAAGTCCTAACAACAGCTGCAAAATTGAAAGTCCTATTAGCAAATGAAAGTCCAGTTAACAAGAAAGCATCCCTTGAAGTCACAATACACCATACAAAGGTGTTAACAAGACAGTAAAAATTCAAATACATTTTCACACAATCCTTAGAAAAATAATGTCCAAACAAAAATCACACCCTATACCACATAAGTAAAACATCCCCAAATCATGTGCTATACATGTGGCAGTTCACATTAATAAACTACTTTTATTCACTTAATAATACATTCTATGGAATTATGAACAAAAATCAGTTAGAATTATCAATGCAGATGTATAAAATCAGCCTATTCAATTATCAATGGGTGTTAGAATTATCAGCCTATTCAATTATATAAAAATATAGTTTCCTAAATCTTGAGAATTATCAATGGGTGTAACATTACTTGAACAAAAAACTTGACTCAGTATGAATATATTTGGAACTTTTAACAAGTTTTTAAAAACAAAATATTACTCTTATCCAGCAAAACACTTGGGTACCCACTTTGTTTTGGGTCCTTGAGAGTTAGATTTGAAGATTTCTTTCTTCTTAAGATAGCACATCATTTTTTCATGACCGGTTTTGAGACAATGTGAACATTTTATTGTTAATTTAGGAATTGATTTTATAATCTGGGTTTCAACAAGTTTTAAACTTGATTTTGAAGTAGTTCCAGATCGCTCTCCTTTTTCAAATTTTTTGGAGAATGTTTTGCTTTTGATTTGGAACGTTCTTTGTTTTGATAGCAACATGAAGAATGTTCTCCTTTTCGCGTATTTTTTAGTGCTAGTTAAGCATAACGATCTTCTCTTTTAATAAATTTTTTGTTTTCAATCTTTTCATCTCTTTTTTCTAAAATTGCATGCAAATTCCAGATGTCCAAGTTTTTTACAATATGAGCATCTAGTTTAACATTTTTCTTCCTTTCTTTCTGGGACAAAAAAGTTTTCATACATTTTTGCTTTTTTAGTTTGATTAAAACCAAGACCAGCTTCATCAAAGATTCCTATTTGAGATCCCATGATTCTCTGGAAAGTTTCAATGGCTTTAATAAAATTTAACAAATCAGTTTTAAGAAGTTCAGTCTTCTTCTTCTTCTTCTTCTTCTTCTTCTTCTTCTTCTTCTTCTTCTTCTTCTTCTTCTTCTTCTTCTTCTTCTTCTTCTTCTTCTTCTTCTTCTTCTTCTTCTTCTTCTTCTTCTTCTTCTTCTTCTTCTTCTTCTTCTTCTTCTTCTTCTTCTTCTTCTTCTTCTTCTTCTTCTTCTTCTTCTTCTTCTTCTTCTTCTTCTTCTTCTTCTTCTTCTTCTTCTTCTTCTTCTTCTTCTTCTTCTTCTTCTTCTTCTTCTTGTTTTCTTGAGATGCTTTTAGTGATATTGCCTTTCCCTTCTTGATTGATTTGTCTTCTTGTAGCAATACTTCATATGCTCTTAAGGTTCCAATTAATTCTTCCAGGGGAAGTGATTCAAGATTCTTGGCTTGGCTTATAGTTGTTACCATTGGTCTCCATACGATTGGAAGACTCCTCATGATTTTTCTTACTCTTTCTGGAACTATGTAAGCTTTCCCAAGAGAATTCATTTCATTTACTATTGTTGTGAACCTTGAGTACATTTCATCAATAGTTTCTCCTTCTTGCATTTCGAGCAATTAAAATTTCCTTATGCCAATGTCTATCCTTGTTTCTTTGACATGGCTTGTTTCTTCATGATGAGTTTGCAGTGTATCCCATACTTCTTTTGTTGTTGTGCATTCATCTAGTCTTTCAATCTATTCCCTGCTTAAGGCACATGATAAGAATACTTGAGCTTTAGAGTTTAGGAGTACCTTAGTTTTATCATCAGTTGTCTAGTCTGCTTCTTTCTTCACAGTAAAGGTTGAGTCATCTTGATCAACTCTTGGTATGAAATCTCCATCTGTAATGATGTGCCACATCCCTGTATCTTGAGATTTTAGAAACAGCTGCATCTTATTCTTCTAGAAATAATAATCAGATCCATCAAAGAATGGTGGTTTGTTTGAAGATCCTCCTTCAACAATGTATTTAGCTTTCGACATATTTTCTTCTAGATATTATCTCTAACACTTATTAGGTGTTCTTAATCTTTCTATAGACTGAGTTCTGATACCAATTGAAGTAACAATGTCGATTTACAAGGAAGGGCGTTTGAATTGTAAATGTACCTATTTAAAAAATTCCTAAAGAAGCCTTAAGATTTAACTCAAGAATGATCTTGGTTAAGAAAAATAGAAAACGAAGAACGTTCTTGGTTTTTACTAGAAAACTGAGAACATTATTGGTTAGCTTAAAAACAGAAATTCAGTTTATATTTTATCTCAGTTAATCAATTAAACTTAATAAATAAAGAGATAAGAGAAGGAATAACACACATAGATATAACCTGGTTCACCCAAGTTAGGATACGTCCAATCCTCAGAACTATGAGATTTTCCATTAAGTGTTCAAAACAAATAACCTTCTTGGTTTTACAACACCTAGCTTAGATAAACCTTGATCTATTACAAGCTCAACTTCTTTACACCCAGAAAGTAAATTAATCACCTATCGATCTTGAAAGGATTCGTTACAATCTTTTCAAACTATACTTAAACTCTTATAGTTTGAGTTTTACAATAATGATGAGACTGTTTTGATAGAATCTGAGATGTCTCAACTCTTGTTTGAGATTCGATTCTTTACAAAGAATTCAGTAGTAATAACACAGTGTGATATAAAAGTTCAGAACAGATTCTTCTTTGTGAAAATGAGAATTTAAAGTATGTGAGGGTGAATGATTTATGAGATTTTGATAGCATTTGAACTTCTTCCATTTTCCTGAACATTGGCTTTTCTTTTATAGGCGCTTGGAGCATTTAATAACAGTCAAAAGAGTTATTGGTAGTGCTCTGTCAGTTTTGACTATAACCAATATATGTGATTAAAAATATTCCAACCTTTGAACATTTTGAATATGTTTTGACTGATGCTATTAAAGTCTTTCTTAATTTGTTTGCATTCGAGTTTAAAAAGATTTGAAGCTTCTCATTTAATCATTGATGATATAGCTTCGATCTGGAGCCTTGAATCTGTCCAAAATAGTTTGCTGAATGATTATAAATTTATGCAGAAGTAAGGAGATCAATGCTGAAATTCTGTAGAAACAGAGATTGATTATCAATTTGGTTTTTGTCAGTTTGAACTTTTTGGAGATTGATGATCAATCTAGAGATTCAGTTTTGATCATTTTGGATATCTTCCTAATTTCTTGTTCAGATCAAGATTGATTAAACTTTGCTGACAGTTTGGCTGAAGGTGTTCCAAACTGTTTCAACTAGCTTGATTCGAGACCTTTTATCTTAATGATTCGAAAGCCTTCTTTGACTGAGATGAAACTTATTTGTTCCTTGCCATGTACTGATGAACTTAGTATAAAATTCAAAGGCAAAAGCTACGTTGAAATAGTGGAGATTGATTTGTCAAGATGTTGTGTATCAGTCTTGAATCTGGAGATCATTCTCTATTTTGTCCAAAATGTTCTTATTTCTTTGTCTGTTTAGTTTTTAATTGTTTTCTTTCATTTGCTTGATTCCTATCTTTTAATTGACACACTCAAAGGCACAAGTTAAATTAACATAATATTTTAGAATCATAATTAACAATCTTATCTAACCTTTGTTTATTTTCATCAAAACATTAATTTGAGAGTTTGTTTTAACATGATGTACTTCTTCTATCACTCTTATCTCCACACCAATCAGACTCTAAATAGCCTACCAATTATTCATTTCCTTTCTCTAAATTTGTTGCAAAAAGAATACCATGCTCCAATGTGCCTTGAATGTATCTCCACATAGAAATTATATCAGGTCTTGTATTACAGAAGTACCTTAAGGAACCGATAACTTACTTAAATAGGGTAGTATCAACCAACTCTTCTTCAATATCTTTTCACAGCTTGGATTGATCACACTTGGAGTGACAACAGGATTACAACCCACCATATTGTACCTTAGAATTTCTACAACATATTTCTTCTAATGCATTAGCAGCCCTCCTTCTATCTCAGTGAATTTCATGCCCAAGAAATAGCTTAGTTTTCCTAAATTTTACGTTTTAAACTCATCCTTCATGATTTCTTTGAATTCTTCAATTTTTTTTTGTTGCTGCCAGTTACCAGCAAGTCATTAACATATAGACGTAATAGGATCATTGTAGGTCCTCCATTCAGTGTGTAATTCCTCACATAAACTCCATATTCCACTGTGCACTTGATGAAGCCAATGCCAATTAAGAATGGGTCAATAGTTTTGTTCCAAGGTCTTGGAGCTTACTTCAAACCATAAATAGCTTTCCTCAATCTAATCACTTTATCCTCCTTTCCCTCAATCATAAATCCTGGTGGTTGAGAGACATACATATTTTCTTCCAGCGATCCATTCGAAAATGCAGACTTAACATCAAGGTGGCACATCAGTCAACCTCTAGCACAAGCCAATGTTATTACTAGTCATTGTTTCAATCCTGGCCATTGGAGAAAACACTTAAGAGTAGTTTATGCCTAGCCTTGTAAGAATCCTTCAGCAACGAGTCTATATTTGAATTTAGAAATTGTTCAATATGGATTCAACTTGAGTTTGTAGATCCATTTCACTTCAATTTGCTTCTGTTTTGGAGGCAAGTCAATTAAGTACCAAGTCCGAGTTTACTCAATTATGTTGATTTCCTCTATCATTGCTTTCTTTCAGGGTCCTCTCTTCAAGGCTTTTTCAACATTCAATGGTTATGTATTTTCAAATAATGCAAAGTGAACCAGATCTCCATTTTTTTAAATTTCACTATCTTTGTACACTTCAAATTATTTTAAGTGTGTTGGTGGTTGTCTTTTCCTCTGGGATATGCTTGACTTTATCCTTTCTTCAACTATGTATCCACTAGTTTGATGCTCATCTTGTACATATGAAGCCATTTATGTAGGCTGGCATGTGTTGATGGTCTCTTGTTGCCAGTCCCAATGTTGGCTGCTAGCAATTTGTTTCTAGTGCTGGCTGATTGTCTCCTTATGTTTCCAGTCCCAATTTTCTTGTTCAATGATCTTCACATCTCTGCTGACTACCACCTTGCCTCTGGTAGGATCATAGAGCTTGTATGCACCAGTTGGATGGTATCCTACTAGTATCATGACTTCACTTTTGTCCTACAATTTCTTTCTCTTTTGGTATGGCACATGTTTGAAGCATAGACTACCAAATGTCCTCAATTGCCCTACTACTGGTCTTCTTCCACTCCAGATCTCCTCTAATACCTTCTTTAGAAACTTCTTTGTTGGACACTTGTTTAAAATGTAGGCAGTTGTTGATGCAGTCTCACCCCAAAATTTGTGTGGCAATTCTTTTTATTTTAGCATGCTTCTAGTCATGTCTAATATGGTTTTATTCCTTCTTTTAGTCAGGCCATTGTGTTGAGGCATTTAAGGAGCAGTCATCTCATGTTCAATTCTATTTTTAACACAAAATTCATTAAATTCATGTGATGTATACTTACCACCTCTATCTGTTTTTAGCACCTTAATTGTTTCTCCATTTTTATTTTGAAGTTCTTGAATATTTCAAATGCTTCATCTTTGGTTTTTATCAAATAAATCCACAACATTCTACTAGATTCATCAACTAAAGTTACTAATTACTTATTACCTCCTAATGATGGTACTTCAAATAGTCCACAAATGTCACTATGAACCATTTCAAGACACTTCTTTGCCCTTGCTTGCACTTGTGATTTGAAGGAGTTCCTTGATTGTTTTCCTGCCATACACACTTCACACACCTTGTTAGGGACATCAATAATAGGAGTTTGATTAACCATTCTCTTTTATTCCTAGCTGTTGCAGGTTTCTAAAGTTGAGATGGCCAAATCTTGAATGCCACAACCAGTTTTCATCAATTGAGCTCACCACTTCTAGGCATTGGATATATGCAACTTGTATATTAATTGCCTATCATACATACCTAAAATCCTTTCTGAATCAGCTTACCTATGCTCAATAAATTTCTCTTCATTCCTGGAACATAGAACACATTTTCAATCACAACTGTTTTTCTATTTTTCCTTTTGATCACCATGTTTTTAGCTCATTCAACTTCCAAGGTTATATCATTAGCAAACCTGAGCTTGCTCCTTCTTGATGTATCAATATCAACTAGGCATTCCTTGTGACTTGTCATGTGATTTAAACATCCAGTGTCAAGAATCCAAAATTGGGATTGAGGGGGTTCTTCATTTGTGATAGCCATCAACAAAACTGTGTCTGATTCAGAATAATCTTTCTTCTTCTACTTTCCTTTTCCAGCACAATATTCATCATCAAAATGTCCATACTTCTCACAATTGTAACATTTCACCTTCTTCTTATCAAATTTCGTTGATTTTCCTCTTGATTTGCCACTTGTATTGCTTGCCTTTAATGAGAATTCAGGCTTGTCATCAGGTTTCTTGAATTTATTCTTTTTCCACTTCTTTCTCAATATCTTTTCACACAATTTCTCTTCAGACAACTTCTCACCATAGTCTGCCATTTGATTTGAGATATTCATCAACCTTGAGATCAAATGAGACACCTTCTCTTGTTCCTCCGTATGCAACAATTCAAATTGTCTTTGTAGTGTATGAAAATTCACCTTCTTGACCTTGATGTCTCCTACATAACATTTCTCAAGAATATCCCATGCTTCTTTTGCACTTCTTGCATCAGATATCTTGTCAAAATTGACAGTAACAAGCATTGATGAAGAATAAATGTAGCCTTACAATATATCTTCTTGCTTTCTCTAAATATGGATGTTTGTTCCTTTGTTAGATTTGCATCTAGTTCATCAAAGTCATTTTCTATGATCTCCAGTACTTCTTGAAAACCACACAATTCCCGAATATGCACCACCCTCCATGTATCTCAGTCCTTCCCATCAAAATATGGCATGTGGGCTGGAAAATTCCCATCGTTTGCACTTGAACTCATACTTCCTTCCCTCATGTTTGATCCTCACACGCTGCTCGTGTTTGCACTCTTCAATTTGGATCAACAAATCTTGCTCTGATACCAATTGTTAGAGGAATGTTCAAGTTTTCAAGTTTCAAGTTGTTTCTTGTGCAGCAAGCAACACATAAAATGTATATATTTTGAAATGAATTCAACTACTTCTCATTGATAAAACTATGCTATTTACGCATGGCTTTGTCCTCATTCATTCTAACTATATTCTAACCAACTAACTAACTAATCAAGTGGTTAGTTAGTTGTCATATGTAACTAACACATTGCTTGAATTACAAGTAATCTAACAGTTTTGGCCACTAATTTGACTTTAGAAGTTATTGATTCTACTAGTTACTTGAATCCTTTTATAATAGTAGAGGTTTTAAAATTTGAGTTGAGTTGTGGTTATAGTTAGTTTGTGGTTATGTCTTTTATGATGGCTTCAACAAAAGATTATTCGTCTTTTGTTATTTTGGGTTGGTTTAAGAACTTCTTGACAGTTTTCTTCAATATCTTGGTTTATATGGTAATTGCTAATTGAGCTTATTGATTTCTTGTTGATTATTTAGTTGTATTGTTGATCCATGTTTCTCTAGTATCCTCTTTGGTGGAAGAGAGAGCAGTCTGGTTGTTTTAATTTTTCTTATAAGTGTTTATGCTTACTTTGTTGTTATTGTATCGAAGAAATAACTAATTGCTACTATTTTGGCATCAAATGTAAGTCTCTTATCTAATATTATACTATGTAGTAATAGTTATGGTTAGTTTCTATATGTATAATTTATCATGGCATTGCTGCAATGTGATTGTTTTTTCTTTATGGTTCATAATAAAATATATAAATTGTTGTCGTATTGGATTATAAGTCTTACCAATTTTCTCTCGTGAAAAAGATATTCGGTAACAAAAGTAATAGTAAAAGTTTCAATTACTTTGTGAAAATAATAAGTTTTTAAAATATGGATAATCAAATTTTTAATTAATCGAATTTTAATTGATTTTCAAAAAAAAAATAATTTTAAATTAGATTTTTCGAAAACCAATTGCATGACTAAAAACCAATTATTTAACTATAATTAAATTTATAACCGATTTTTTTTTTTTTAAAAAAAAAAGTAGATTTTGTTATAAATCTTAATTTATATAATAGTTTTAAAATAAGATGATTTGATTTTTTATATAAAAATAAATAAATAAATAAAACAACCTTGAACAGTAGAGGATTTGTAGTATAAATAAATGTGCCAGACCTTGAGCCAATTTGTGCGAGTCAGTGATACACTAACATAATCAAATCCACCAAATTTACATTGTCTAGAGTCCTCAGCCAAACCAAAAACATTTCAGCTAAATAATAGGGTGTAGACTATTGAATATTTTTGGTAGATCGTCTCAAACTTCAAACGGTACAGCAGATTCAAGTCTTACACGGTTTAATCGAACAGTTCCAAGAATGTACTCTGGCAGCTCCGGCTCTTCTTTTGCCTGGAAACATGACAATGGTAAGTATATGGAATATAGAGGCGAGGAAGTTGATGAATTCAAGTGGATAAGTCATTAGTCATCGATTACTAATTTACTACTAGCAAAAACTCCATTAGAATGCACTTTATAGATTTGGACTTGTTTTATGTGAGAAATATTGAGAGTTAATACTTAAATTAGTCCCTAAAATTTTAGGACTCTATCAATCTAATCTCCAATATTCTAAAACATTAATTAGATTCGACCCTATGCAAGGACTACAATATTAATAAGTCAATAATGTTGATGATGCATCTAAAATTAAATAAATAATGTCAGAGATCGATGCATTTGATAACAAAAATCCTGACAGAGGATAATTTACTCATAAATGTTACGACTGAAATGGCGCAAACCTCTATTAAAATTGCAAGGTCCACAACTAGACTTGTGACGTATCCAAGAACAAGGCCAACAACACTCCTGGCTACAGAGGATGATCCAATATCCACATCTATCTGCATTACCCATAAAATTGCAATTAAATTATATGACAATATAACAAAAGTTTCAGGTATGCATTCTTAAATTCTATGACCAGTCAACATATTTTGCACACAATTTTAATAGCAATATAAATTTGGTAATCTTCAATGACTAGAAAGCAGCATCAAATTATACTTTTAATAACAAATCTTAACTTGCTATTGTAGCTTTACCTCCAAAAAATTATCTTGCTTGAAATATTTACAAGTCACAGCTTTTCCCAATAGGCAAGCTTTTGTTCCAACAGCTCTCTTGACCATCCAATATCCCTTTACCCAATGAAAATCATTAGCTATAGAGTTAATGCTTTTATATATAGAAAAGGTCATATGAAATTGATTGAGAATCACACACCTCAATTATACTTGGAATTAGTTTGAATCTTGAGTCTCGAAATGTATCATTTCCATCCAAAAACTTACCCAATAATGAATCTTTATTTATAGGTCTGTCAGATGCATAATATAGAACCAAACTGTAGTTTGGTTTAGCTGGAACCTGGGATTTACAACAAAGTATAAACTACCTTGATAAATTCCTCTTTTATTGGAAACAGAAACATTGATACGAAGATCACTAAGCTTAATGATGAAGCTAATTAATGCACAACCATAAAATTAGATTTCAAAAAGCGACTTGATAATAAGTTTTGTAAACTTCATCTTTCAGTAATCTGATATGCAAGCACAGAGATATATCCATACCTGGAGATTAAATACTAGAATAAATGGAAGCTTTTTCCCAGCTTCGGTCTGCAATTATGAAGGCAAGGATACCTTAGTGTATTAATTTTTAATATAAAAAAAATCTAAGCATCAATTAAACATATTAGTTACTTAGTTATACAAATACAATAGTAATAATTAGTGAAGTAATTATCTTATTATTTATTATACTTTTTAATTTTTTATCTAAAATTATAATATGATATCAGAATAATAATTATCTCGCTACATTCTTTTTCAAGATTTTCTTAAAAAAAATTTCATTTAAAAACTTCATTGATTCATTTTTAGTTTTTCACTTTCTATTGAATTCTTGAGATTTTCTATCAAGACTCTTGCTAGATTCTTACTTGATTCTTATTGTATCCAATTTTATTTTTCAATTTTTCTTTATCATTGATCTCATTCTATTCTCTCATCTGTTGCTACATTTGGAAAATGTCATATTGAACATTGTCTTAGATGATACTGTTGGTTTGACGAATCTGTAACATCTCACTAACATGTTGAAGCAAGCAGTCAAAACAACATTTAAATTTGAATATACTTTCACTTATAAGAATAAACATGCTAACGACAAATTTTCAAATTGCTACGTGTTCTTTCTTTTTTCTCAACTTGATTGCGTAATATTTGAAGATTGAAGATGATTTGTAATTTATAATATGATTCTTTAAAAAGTTTATTGTTGATTAGCCATTATCTTTTTAGTGATACGTTTTACTATAATTTCATTTTTTTTAGTCATTGTTGGCTTTCTCTCTTTGAGTTTCTACCATATGGTAGTAAAACAATTATCATTCTCTTTGTTATTTTATCCTATGGTATTGACATTTCTCATTCTCTTTGTACTTCCATATTATGATGGTTAAACTTTGTTGGACAAAATTGACATTTAAAGACCCAAGTGGGATTCTCGATTTTATATTAAAGTAAGTGATGTAGAAACAAATAAAGATTTTCACGTTAGTCCAAAGTAGGCAGAAAACTTCAACTGCTACCACTTCCTAAGTCAATTTTCTTGTTTAACCGATGTGATTATGACTTGTATTTTTTTCTTTTATAATTTTTTTTCGTTACTTACATTGTATTTTCTTTTTCTTATATGGTTTTTTTCAAATTGAAAATATTAATCGACACTTCTAACTTGTATGGTTGTTAGATATGATTTAAGGTATTTAAAAGTTAATTATATTTAGGTAGAGTTTTGTGAGCTTAATTACTTTAAGAGTGAATCATACTTTAATTGTATAATAATTAATTACTAGATCATTTGAAATTTAATATTTCTCTTTAATTATTTCTTTCTTTCTTCGACTTAACTATGATTAAACATCTATCTTAAATTTTCATCATAATGTTTCCAGAATATTTTGGTGATAGACATAAGTTCAACAACATAAGCCTTAAGCGTAGATCATCCACATGATTTAAAATAAAGTGAACAAGAGAACACTATTATAAAAAATTAGCAGAAACAGAAGTGCACGAAATGTGTCAAATTAGATGATCTAAAACTAAAATATGGCAACCATATACATTAAAAATAAAAATGAAGTCTTAATTATAATTTTGAATCCTTGAATTTCTCAATTACACTATTTTGGTCTTTTTAGTTTTAAAGTAGCAATTTTGCTCCTCTAAGAAAAAGAATAAACCAATTTTGCATGTTAGAAGTGTGGATTAATATTTTCAATTTGAAGAAGGAGGACCAAGGAGGGAAATTTGTTTGAGAGGCTGAAAGGAGAAACAACAGAGAGCCCGAGCGATACAAGAAACAGAGTTATGTGGGCAATTGTTGACATACATAGCGACAGCAAAAAGGACTACGTTTGCAACAACAAAAATCGATATTAACCAAGGAAACCGTTTTTATAATGCTTGATTTCCTAATACCATCATAGTAGCGTTGATTTTGAACTGGAAGTGAAACTGGGTTAACAACGTTGTTGCTGCAGTTGTTGTTGTTTGTTTGTTCTGGTGGAGGTTGTTGAGTGGATCTGTAATGGAGGTGGTTCTTCACCAGGTGCCATGGAGAGAATAGGAATTTAGAGAAAGAGAAAGTGTTTTGATGGTGCATTTGATTTGATCAGATAATGGGAATGGAATTGGGGAGATGAATTCTATTGTGCTTCTTACAGGCCTAATAGATTCATTATTCTTTTATAAAAACTTTCTAATATCCACTTTTGGCCAAGAACGAAACAAGTGTCTTTAATTTACAATGTCAGTATTGACTATTCAAAACCAGAGTGTAGGATTAAGAAATTAAAAAGGAAGATAATTAGAGACATTAAAATTGCTCATTTAAAGCTAATACGATCAAAATTGTACAATTGAAAAGAACAAAAGTATAATGAAACATAAAATGAAATGCAGCCGATAAGAAAATGAACAACTATAAAAAAACTCAATATCAACAATATAGTTGAAAAGAACAATTTTAGAATACCATGCAATGAAATTGAATTTGTCATATAGGTTTGGAAAATTCAATCTACACACAAATGATTTACAATTTACTCCAGTTTATACCAGTTGTTGATAGTAATTATAATTATCTGCGCATCAAAAATATATTTTTAAGTAGCAAGAGTATGTATTGAACATTCTTAAAGATCATATTAGATTGTTTTGTTGATCATAATTTTAATACGACGTTATAGGTTTAGGTGGATGTGCATGAATGGTGGACCAATCTCCTTAGTAGTTTAAGCATTGTCAATTATGAATAATTTTGTTTGTCATTGAAGTTTTGGCGATGGGGATTTACTATATTTTAGCTTCTTAAACAAAAAAGTTATAATGATAATTTATTATTACTTTATTATTTGATATAGTTCCCATATAAAATTTAAATTAAGCCAAGAAAGGAAAATAAATGATGAACCTGTCCTATTAAAAGGAAGAATAATGCAGCAAATATTTCTACTTAAAGATAGTCCTATTTATAACAAATATGAGACACATATAATATATGATTTTCAATCAGTCTAATTTGGGTATAGATGAACTTCAGAAATTTAAAACCTCAAGTTAATCAATGGTTTTAGGGAATAGATTTTAAATATCCACAAATCACGATACCACACATGAAACCAAACTGATCATATTTTTCTAATGATGCATAAATTATTTTTCAGCAAAAATTTTATACACATGAATATTAAGATATAAAGTCTTGCAATATCAAATTTACCTGAACCATACTTCTACTATGCAACGCAACTCTATCTGCAGGTTTATCAACTTTTAACCAATCAACTGCTACAAGTTTGAGAAGAGGATCTCCTCCAACTACCTACATAGAAATGTCATATTCGAATTATCTGAAGCTATATATATTTTGATCTTTAAAAAATTGTAAAAAGTTAAAATTACTAATATCCATGAAATCCCCCCAGAGTCACAACAATAAGTGCAAAGTGAAACACATGTACTACACGTGCTATACTCAAATTCTACAAATTTTTACTATCTTTTCTTCTATACTCAATCATCAAATGTAACCCAAACAATTAAAAACCCTCAAGGATTTGAAATTAAACAAATATTCCATTCTGTTATTATTATTAATATTATTTTCCCATAATTGGAAATAATACCAACCAAAGTCACGTGCTTTTGATGCCATGGATAACGAAAGTAGTTAACTCACCTTAGAATTATCTTTTAGATAGTTCTTTCCTCTAATCTTAAATCCTTCACCACTAGGAGACGTCCAACAGTTTGTGTCAATGTCATCCTTTCCTTTGTTTAAAGATCCATGAAAGTCACTAGCATCAATTCTTATAGGACTTACATCATGATCTAATTCTTTGCTTCTATCTGGAGCTGCAACCAGAATGACCACATTTTAGACTAAAACTTTGAATATATTCATGTAATTGACAACTTAATTTTCAGTTTACAGGTTTAATTAGTTATAAACATAAGATAGTTTGAAGACAATAAATTTTGGGCAAAAATATACCTATAGTCCTTTTAAGTTTAACTCAATTCCCGCTTAAGTTCTTTAAGTTTATTTTATTTTGATTTGGTTTTTTAAATTACATATTTGAATAGTTAGTCATATATTTCAATTTCAACAACAATTAGTTTAATTGAAGAATGTTAGTGTTGGGAGCATGTCCAACATTCCAAGAATTTAGATTGGGCAGAGCACTGTAGGTGATCCAATCCAAACACATAAGTGTGTTTGTTTAGCATAAATTATCATTAATGCCTTTAGGCCCTTTATCTCTTCAAAAATAACAAGAAACAGAGAAAAAGCTGACCTGCTGTTCGCTTCAAAGGTAAAGTTGTCATGGCCCATGAAATATTCTTTAGTTTGACCCTTTGATCCTGAAAAACTTGACGAAAGTATTAGAGAATATTGTTTTGCAGAAATAGTACGTTTTCTCTCTTTCAAATCAGTAACACAGAATTAAAATCTATATCTAATACAGAATTTTTGTAGTAATCAGGAAGATTCGAGGAGACCTTATGTTCAAGTTCGTCGTCATCATCACTTTCCTCATCAGATGTTGATGACTCAGCTGCAATTGCATCATAAAATTCATCCTGGACTTCTGCATTCTCATATTCAGCTCTGGACAACGAAATACTGGAGATATTTGAATGAACAACGGTTCCAGCATCTTGTTGGTGGATTGCCGGATTTGCCCCAATATATTCCTTTAGACCTACCATTTATTTTTAACACACATTAAATATCACTACGTAAATAGCACATTGAGCTCCTATTTTTAAGTATTTTAAGTATTATTGGATATTTGTGAATATTATTTTTTAAATAATTTTTTTATTTTTTTGCAATTACATAACTTTTTTTCTCTATTTAATAAAAAAAATATTAACATCTAAAAACATTAATACATTAACAAATAAATTAAATATATAACAAAATTATGTCATAAAAACTGTTAATATATTACTCAAACAAAAAATATTATAACATATAAATTTTAGTAATTTATTATCGGATATATACATCCTCGGGTACAAATATCATAACATTCGTTCTTTGTATCCATTAATTAACGGTAGTCATAATATCCATTTATTTTATCTGTGAGCATCCATTAAAATATCCTCCCTGTATTAGTTGCGGGTTTTATCATCGGGTTATAATTTCTTTTTCTTCTCTAAAAATAACTATAGTTATTTTAAAAAAATTAGTTAAAAGATGTTTTAAAGAATCAAATTCATTTATAATTGACGTTATACTAAATAGATTGACAATGTCTTTTACAATTTTCATTATTGATAAAGTTGTTTTTTAGTTGTCGTAGAGATTTGAAACATCAAAATAAGATGAAAAAATTATCAATCAAGTAATATTATTTTAACTACCCTATCTCTATTTTTTATAAATAAATTTATTTGAGATAGTTAAATATAAAAATATATCAACTTACTAAACAAATGAGGTAGCTAAGGTTATCCCATTGTAACACTACCCTTTACTTCTACACCAAGAGTACATTGCAAGATGGAAACTGTAAAATATGATTTCTTAGTTTAAGTTAGTATCAAACAAGATTATATACCTCTTTGTTGAAATTCAACTATGTGAGTGATTAGTCTCAGTTCTACTAGTAATGTAAGAAATGGTAGATATATAAGAGAAACGACTCAAATATCTAATGCCTTAAGATTTTTGGTGGAGATGTGATGTTAAAGTCTCTTAAAGATCACGTTTAGTCCGCTGCTCTCGGCGCTCCCCCGGACTCCCCAACAAGTGGTATTAAAGTCATGGTTCATCTTGGTGGGCGAGTGAGAGTGAGATATCATGTGTATCAAGTCTAATGTTGTGAGTAACTCACACTTGGGGAAAATATTATTGAAATTCAAGTGTGAGTGGTTAGTCTCATGATCATAGCATTTGGGAACATGTTTCTAGCTTTTTAGTTTGATATTTTAAAAGCTCTTTATAGTTTAGGATAATTTTTTAGCTTGTTTCTAAACTTTGGGTCGAAATTGAATTATAATTTTATTATTTGCGTTTTGACCGATGCTCGCTCTATAGGCCATAACTTGAGCTCTGGATGTCGGATTGATGCATACGAGTAGGTGTTGGAAAGTTAAAAATCAGAGCTACAACTTTTGTGTTGCAAGAAAATCCCAATACCGAACTTTAATGTGCCTATATTGCAGATTTTGTAATTTGGACTTTTGAAATAATTTTAAATAGCGGGCCACTTGTTTTTAAGCCCTAAATCCTAAAGCCCAAAATCGAGTACTATATATTGAGAGTTTTCTTTCTTTTCTAGGGAGGAAATTTTAGGATTTAAAGAAATAAACAGTTTTTGTTTTAATTTCATGGAAGACTAATTTTATAAGATTAATCCACGAATTCAAAGTTTCATCAAGACCTTGAGATTCAGGTCACACTGTCTTCATGATTCTATCTCTGTTTATTTGATTATATTGATATTCTGATTGCTCAAATTGAATTTTAATAGGATCAATTATATTCATTTGACAGAATTTGGTTTCGGTTGCTAATTTAATTTAATTATAATTTTGTGATGCTTGATCGTTAATTATAATATTTTGATGATTGTGATGCTTAATCCAGTCAAAGAAACCGAATTTACATAGGATTGATTATGCTTGTTTGATTAATTATATAGTCAAATAAGAATAGAATCGCGAATTAGAAATTAAACTCATTGATAGAATCTGTGATAGGTCTAAAACTCGAATTAGTGGATTAATCGTTTTGCTTATTGGTTAAAACAAAAATATAAAAAAAAACCTTTTCTAATTTCAATTTTCAATTTGGTTAATATTATTATATTAGAAGTCCTTGCAAAACGGCTCGAGTTATTACCTCTATGTACATTTTATCAATTGTATTTGACCCGTGTGCAATAGCGGATCATCTCACATCAACTAGAAAAAGAGGAAATATTGGATATATTAGAGAGGTGACCTATATACCCACTACCTTAAGGTTTTGGATGGAGATGTAGCGTCAAGGTATCTTAGGGATCTTTGGTCGTTTAGCCCATTTTTGCTCCTGCGCTGCATGCACTCCCAAATAAGTGGTATCCAAGCCTTGGTTCGACTTGGTGGAGAACGATAGTGGGATCCTAATGTGGATCAAGTCTAGTGATATGGATGACCCACAATGTCAGGGGGGGGGTTATTTTTGGAATTCAAGTGTGTAAGTGGTTAGTCCCACTACGACTAGGAATGAAGGGAATGTTGTATATATAGAATAGTAGACCCATATACTTAATGATTTAAGGTTTGAGGTGAAGATGTGGTGTCAAAGTCTCATAGGGATCCTAAAATTTTAGCCCGTTGCTTCTAGCGCTCCCCTGAAATGGCCAACACTTTTCAAGTTGGAGCATACATATCTTATGCACCAAACTCGTTACAAATAGATTCAACCAAATGTCCCCTAGGAGATATAGAAAATACACCAACCAATGAATAATTTGAACCGATAAATATTTGTGATTTCCTTTAAAAGAACTTATCTCTTACAAAGTGAAAATCAATCTGTATGTTCTTCATTCTTTCATAGAATACCCAATTGGAAGCAATATGAAGTGCAAATTTGTTATAACAAGTTAGTTGCATTGCCTTGAAATCTCCTTACTTGAGTTTGAGTAATTGACTTGGCCATGTGAGTCACAAGTCGTTGCTACCATAACATGATACTCTGTTTCTACACTCGATCTTGCACTTTGTTTGACCTCTTGCTTTACCACAATATCAATTTACCTTCAACAAGGACATAATTCCCATAAGTGGATCTTCTTTTTAATGGTGACCCTACCCAATCAACATCAGAGTAGCCCACAACTTTGATGCTACCCTTGTCTCCATAAAGTAATCCTTTACCTAAGAATGTGAATGACAAAATTCCAGTGGATATTACATGTAACATTTATAGAAAATGTAATATCAAGTATGATTATTGTGAGGTAATTAAATTTTCCCACCAGTCATCAATATCTATTAGGGTCTTACAAAGACTCCTTCAAGCCTATTACTAGCTTCGCATTGGGATTGATAGGAGTACCATGTGGTCAAAAATCAAGCATCCTAGTTTCATGAAGTATATCAAGAGCATATTTCTGTCAAGTAATTGCTATACCTGTCATAGACAATGCCAGCTTAACCCGCAAAAGGTATTTTAGCAACCCCAAATCCTTATTTTGAAAGTTTAAATGCAAATTTTCTGAAGGTCAATATTTCCTTCAAGCCCAACTTTCAATATAGACCCATTGACAACCCATTATTGATTTACTGATAGGAAAAGGTACCACATCATAAATATCATTAAAGCACAAAGTAGTCATTTCATCTACCTTTGTATGCTGCCAGCTAGGATTAGACCTAAATTCACCAGTAGTTTTTTAATTAGATACATAATCCATATAACCCATAAGGGAATAATAGGATGGAGATAATCGATGATCATCCAAATGAGAAGCATAAACATGAATAGGATTACATGATGACATGTTACCTTTACGTAGAGTGTGAGAGTTTGACTGACTCAAAATCATAAGATGCAACTTTTGAAGTCTAGGATGGCACCAACGTTGATGAAAAATATGCGGAGACTAAATGGTTGAACATGCAATAGGAGTTGCCGGTATCAAAAGGTAATATAAGATTTGAGACTCATGCCATATTCCAAATTCGTCTTAGTACTTTGATCCTACATTCGAACATAACCATTATCAAATGTAATAAAATAAGGTAGGGTATGAATGGGTTTATTGATTGATATTAAATTAAATGGACAACCAACGACATAATTATAAATTTCAAAGAAAATGTGGGTAGGGGTTAGCTTGACCAATGCAATGACATTTGGTTTGTGAACCTTTAGCTAAATTAATACTACGGAATGTGTCCATATAAGTCAAACATGAGAATTTTTTTTGTTACTAGGCATATGATGAGACGAGTCTGAGTCAAGTATCTGAAATCCAAGTGAAGAAGTCTCTTTAATAAAGGCATTAGGATTATCAGTCGAAGCAACAGAGGCAACATGTCTTGTAGTTTTCATTTGTGCCTTCATCTTGATGTACTCATTATACCATGTGTTAGAAAGGTAGACTTGATCATTCATCTTAGATGACTCAATTTAAACAACAGGCTTGACTTTGAGTTGGAATTGATTAGCTTTGGTGCAACATGTTTGAACTAAGTTGGTTTTACATTTAGAGTTTGGATGTTAACAAAAGTATTTTATGAGAACAATACATTTGACTTCAAATAGTATGAAAGAAGATTCCATTTTTGAAAAAAAAAAATCTAAAATAAGATTTGATTCAAATTTATAATCGAAGAAAATCTAAAATTAGATTTGTTTCAAATTTATAATTGATGAAAATCTAAAATAAGATTTGATTCAGATTTATAATTGAAGAAAATCTTTGACCAAATTAAAAAGAAAATATAGTCAAGATTTGAAGAAGATTTGATCAAAATTTGAAGAGGATTTGATTACGATTTATTTACAACAACATATGAATAAAATCAATCTGACGAATTCACAAATTCAATTTGAACAACATACATATAAAATCAATTTGAAGAATTTACAAACTCAATCTGAACAAAATACAATTCATAATTAAACAAGGATTAAATTGAAGCCCTAATTTCAACTAAAAATAGATACTCAATGCTAAAGAAGAAAATCATCAAAAACCAGAAAAGAGAAGAACTCAAGCTCAAATTCAAAATTCATCTTAGAGTTCAAAGAGAGAAACATTTGTTCGAATGAGAATTATTTTCTAATTCTTTTTTTTAGAGTGTGAGAGTTATTATTATTATTATTATTATTATTATTATTATTATTATTATTATCATTATTATTATTATTATTATTATTATTATTATTATTATTATTATTATTATTATTATTATTATTATTATTATTATTATTATTATTATTATTATTATTATTATTATTATTATTATTATTATTATTATTATTATTTGTTCCCTCTTCAATCTAGGGATGTCAGGCTCTTAAGAGAAGACTTTGCTTGGAGAGTTAAGGTGGTTAGATCTTTAAAAGTCTGGAGTTGTCAGCCTTCTTGGGAAGATTGAATTGCAGAGTCAGGTGATTTGTAATTCAAAGTATTTGAATTAATAGAATAAGGTCTTTTGAATGAGGGGACTCGATGTAGCCAAGTTAGTGGTGAACTAGGATAAATATATGTCTTCAACTATTTATGCTTTCATTGTTTTCAACATCTGAACCCGATTACTTCTTATCTAAGTAATTCATAAAAATCAACCAACCTTCATCAATTTAGTAAAAAATTATCAAATTTGTCAAACACAATTCAACTGCCTTATCTTGTTTCCACCTTCACAACATTGCACTTCAACAAAGCCAAAACGGTTGTAATAGCTGCAACGAGGTTGAGCCAAATTATTTCCAAATTCTCCTCCTATACCACCTCATTTTTAAGAATTAGAGACGAGTATCATAGAGTCAATTAGCACATTGACAGAAACTGAGGTTAGAGCAAAAGCTAAAGGGGACTAAAGATCGACAAATGCCAAGACCATAAAGAATTTTCGTGTTGTCTAGCATGTGTTTAAACACTTAATGTTAATGGAATAAGTGCATTAAAGGAAACAATCTAACTATCATGTTTACCTATATAACATTGCATGCCCATGTCATGTTTGTTCATTGAAATAAGATTACAGACAACATTGTACAAACTATTGACGCACATGAATATGTTTTATTCGCCTTTTGCCAAACATCATAATGTGTCATAAATGAATAGATTTGAGATTGAAAATTGTGTAGATTGTGAATCAAATAATCCACATAGAGAGGCATCAATTTGTTTCCAAATAGTCCACATAACCTTATCCAAGAAACCACAACTCAACAAAAGTCACCTAACTTGCATACTTTGTAGCATCTACCAATTTTTCACAAATGATCAAATGAAGAGTAATGATATTGAATACGGAAGACGAGGCAACAAAAAATTTCGTGTTGGACATGAAAGTCTACATGAGTTGGAAGAGAAAAACTTGTTGGAAAGTCACCTTGAAATATTAAAAAAGATGTTAAGTTACGAACGACAATGACAACTTGTGGCTGAAGAATGCTTCACGCACTGCATTTGTCAAGGCATGTGGGTCGCATGCATCGAGGAAGTAGTGACACGTGCAACATATTTTAGGAATGCATAAATTACTGATGTTCTCTCCAAAGGATTGTGCAATTCTTTGTGGTAGTTTTAGGAAGTGAGTCACACTAGAAAAAGGGCAGCTGGTTATGGCATACCTGAAAATGTGTATAAAGCACACATAGCTAGTAAAATGTTGGTTATGGGACCACTAGTAAACACATACCGATGGTGAATTACAACTACTACAATGTCTCTCAAAAAGGATCATATACCTTCTATTTAGAGAATTTAATTTCCATGCAATGCGACATCCAATCAAAAAAGTGGATGCGATAGCCACACAAACAATATCTTAATTTTATAATTTAAAGTATTGAGTTTGAATTTGTGTTCTTTGATCTTAATTTAACAACCATCGGTGTTCGAAATGCATGAGTGTAGAGATGGTTAAGTCGAATTCCTTTAAATTGATACAATAATTACATGGAAATCCCAAAAAATTGTATAAAGTTGGAATAATGACAATTAATCTAGGAAACTATACGGTCTAAGAATGATAAAAAGATATATTGAATTTCAACAAAAACCAAAGATTAATTCATTTACCTGCTACTTGGCACAACAATGCATAAGGTATGCTCTTCTCAAATTTTGTGCATTGGTTGTTCTTCCATCGATGCCAGGTAGTAGAGTGTATCTCTAATGTGTGTGTCACTAAACACCTTGGTATATTTGATCCCATAGGTGTGTTTAAATTTCTAATCTCCCATGTAGATGCTGCACCACAATAAAATACACGTGTGGATAAAATTTGTGAATCACCAAAACAAAGAAATTTAACGTAATATTTTTTCGTTTTTCTTCTATTGAATTTTCAATGATGCTAAAAATTCAAGATTCAAATTATATATTTGATCCTTACAGTTATAAAGTTTTCTTATTTTGTTTGATTTACATCCCTGCAAATACATATTCATTTTAAAATGGTCTCTTAGTGTAACTTTTGTTAAAAGATTCTAACACCGTAAAGTTAATCTTTTTAATAAAAAATAAAAAATAAAATAGAAATTAAAAATGTGATTATTTTTTTGAGAGGAAGACCAAAATTGAGAACTCTAATTTTCATTGTCTTCCTCTTCTCATGATCTTCTCACATTCACTAAAATTAACATTGATACGATATATTACTAAAATTAACGTTGATTTTTTTCGATTTGATGTTTCTATTGATTTGTCTCGGTTTTGCGGATTGAATATCGAGGATATATAGAAGAAAGTCATTGGATTTTAATTCGAAATGGAAGGCTGGGGTTTAAAAGTAAAAGATGAAGTGTTCTCAATCAAGGTTAGATGACGAAGAAGCAGTTAAGCTTTGTAAAGATAGAAAAAGATTCATAAAAGAAGCTGTTGAGTTTAGAACTCAATTTGCAACTGGACATATAGCCAACATTCAGTCTCTAAAGAGAGTATCAACTGCTTTGCTTGATTATTTTGAAGGAGATGAACACTTGAGTTTTCATTGGATTCATTCATGACACCGTCATCAAAGAAAAAATTAGGGTTCTTAATTTTAATTTTCTTTTCAAAAAATAACCAAATTTTTAATTTTTAATTTTTAATTTATTTTTTGTTTTTTATCCAAAAAATTATAAAACATGGTGACACCAGCTTGACGGTGTTAAGATTTTATTAGTAGAAGTTGGACTAAGAGACCATTTTAAAATGAATCTGTATTTACAGCGACGTGAATTGTAAAGACTAAAGACATATTTAAATCAAAATTCAAATAAAGATTTAGATATAAGCCGTTTCTATTAGAAAAAATTAGCATCAAATATGAAAACACACAAATTTATGTGATTCGACGCCTTTTTCGTACATTAATATAAACAACCCAAACAAAAAACTTGTGCTCGAACTGAAATTAAATTACCAAAATAATATATCTTACGATTAATTTTTGTTCGTCGATATCCTAATCTTGGCGGCTTTTTCTTATGTATTGCTGGAAATTGCAAGATAGCTGCATAAATTAAACATATAATATATGTCAGCCTAAATGAATCTATTCCGAATACAATATAATTCCAAGAAAAATAAGGAAAGAAATAAAAGAATCACTTCTGATGATTCATGGAATCTAAGTCTACGAAAAGTATTGTTGTGCTAAGAATGGTGGATGTGAAGCTCCATTTGAGAAACTTCTCTTCAAATTTCATAAGTATTTCAGTTTGATAAGTAATTTAAAAACTTTTTTCTGTTGAAAATTCAGTACAAAATTTAAATTCTTACTGTATGTTCCATCTTGTGCATGAAACCATTGCCTAGAGAAGATGAAATCTCGCTTTGAGTGCCATCTGGATTAGGATGGAATAGAAATTTATGAATGAACAACCTTTAATGTTAAACAAAGATTACATCACAATAGTTTTAATGAAACTAGCTCCATGTTCCTTTGAAGTTAACAATCATTGATTACCTAGTTAGGTACTTAGGATCATATGTCCCATAAACAACATCGTAATGCCCATCATAAGACTCTACCAACTCTAAGTCACCCATCAACATATCCCACCTGAAAATTAATCATGTTGATGAGTGATTTTCACATGATATTATTAATCCAATCAAGCCTCTCTTATAGAAAGCTTACTCATATCTTTTCTTTCTATCAGTGTTTAAAAACACTTCAAAAACACTATCTACAGTTGCATCAATAACACCAACCGATTTAGCGAGGATACCTTTACCATTCTACAAAGCATAAAAAAAATGTTAAAGCATATAACATACACACAAACCTATCTATTCCATTATAAATGTCAAAGCATAAAACACACACACACGCCTATCTATTCCATTATAATGAGGTGTAAGGGATAGGTCCTCTTAGAAGTTTAGAAAAAGAGTGAAACCGAACCTAATGGGAGATGGGAATGGATCAGACTAAGTCATACTTTTCTTAAATAAGTCAAACTTAGTTTAAAATATTTAAAGTCTGGGTCTGATTTATCATGTGTCAAATGCTTTATTTTATGCTCCTTTTTAAAAAATAGACTTGATGTACATATGAACATAAATTATAAATAAAATAAAATAATAAAACACAATTGTTAATTTATTTTTGAATAAATATTTTATTTTTATTATATATATAATACATATTTATAAAGAAATTAAATTGGTTTCAACGATCACTCAAACGCTAGAAGTAAACCGTCTTTAATTGAGAAGAGCATAAGAAGAAGGGTGGAATAGTAAATCCACATGCGAAGGTCCCTTTGAGCATCTAAGAATATATTCAACGTTGGTTAAGTTAAGTAAAGCTTAATAGAGAAATACATGAATTCAAATATTTTGTTTTAGGATGAGTGATAGTATAGTGCCATGGATTACCAAATACAGTGTGATAAAATCCCTCTCCAACTAAACTAAAGGTACAATCTAAGTAGTGTTTATAAAGCTTAGTTAGTCTTGAACTAAAAAGTTTGTGTCACAAGATTGAATTAGGCCCTAAGTCTAAGAGCCTAAGTTAAATAGTTTTTAAAAAGCTTGAGTAATCGTCACCTTACAATATATTTTTTGTGAATCCTTTCCTTAAGTCGTTGTATTTGTTATTTTTCATTTGTACATATATCTTTGTATTGAAGTAATGGTTTTAAATTGAACTCTCCGTCGATTTCATTTGCTTGCAGGGAAATTGCAACAGCGATCACAACTCCATTTAAAACCATGTTTGAATTTTTAAACTATAATAAAAAATTATTTGAATCTTAAAGTAAAAATGATCATCTTAGGGACAAAAGTTGTATATCTAGTATGATGATGCCTATATTGCATATCATTTTCTTAAGCATTAAAAATATTTTTACTATATTTTTTATCACGAAATTCGCGTCACTTAAAATTGAATAACTACATATATTCAAAGTAAGACATTTTGTGTCATCCTAAAAAATAATAGAAGAAATATATGCAAATTAAAAGAGCACTTGTAAAAGATATAATATGTTTAAGGCCAAACAAAAACTTATACATACGTTTACATACCTTGTGACTGGCAATATCCTCAAAAATTCTAATACCTGAAACCACAAACAAAAATCAACTAGAAGAATTAGGATAAACCCAACTATAACTTTTTTGAACATTGTCAATCAAATAAAGAAATACAAGTACAAAAAATATTAGCATAATCATAATTATTTATTTTGCAGTTTTCATATACCAAAGAATGGTTATAAAACATCTCATAAAAATGAAATATAGAGTCGTCTAAGGACTCATATGTTAAGAAAATAAATGGTCACGTTTAAAAATATTATAAACCAACGATTCAACCTTAAACCTTCTTCAACAATTTCACTGCATGATACTTACTTCATAATTGAATGAATTATCTCTCATTATTTACAAAATGGTACTAAATATATTTACAAAAACAACAATGTCGAGTCCTTTAATTTTGATGTCACAAATCAATGCAATCGAGGTTATCTATGATAAATATGAAAGACTATTAAGAAATGAGAGGTAAGAATTGTAACAGAAAGGAAACATAAATACCAATTATGATTGATATCAATAGTTCCGTCAAGGTATATCATTTGTATGATATCCTTGGAACATGTAAAAATACTCCCCTCAAGTTGAAACATGTATGTTTGATGCCTATAGTGTTAGGAAACTATGTCAAATTTCCTTGTTGTGAGATTATAGTGAAAGTGAAAAATGGAATAATAACACACAAGAATTAATAAGGGAGTTCAACCAATTCTTCCAACGTCTCCTAACTACTAGTAGGCTCTTTATTGAAAAAGAAAATTTACGCAATGTGTTTACAAATAGTCACAATCTCTCAATACCCACAACTCAAGTCATGAAGTATTGCTTCCCATCAATGAATGCGACTATCGTTGGACCACAAACATCAATTTCTACTAATCAAATATTTGGAAATTTACTCTTTGAGTGCATGATCTTTGACACATCCCGTGCGATTTTTTAAAATATAATAATAATTAATTAATAATAATAAATACAAACAAATTAACCCCACTCATCCTCTCTCTCTTTCCATCTCACTCCCTCATTTTCTCATTTCTTCTCTCTCTCCCTCTCCCTCTCGGCACACACCACACCCCGTTCCCCCCATTTTCATTTTTTCTTTTCTTTCATTCTTCTTCTTATTTCTCTCACTTAAAGCCACAATAAACCCATGGAAAGGGTATATATTCCCTAAGCAAGTTGCTTCCTCATAATTTCCCGTTCTTGGATAAAATTTTTGGGTTAGGGTTTGTGTTCTAAGAAAGGAAAAGGGGTACCCATCTCTTGAGAGTTGTTGATTGAGACTCATTGAGGTAAATGCTCAACTCTAATCCTAGTATGAATTCATAGAAAGATGTAGATTTGAGTAAAAATATTATTTTGTGCTTAGAGTATATTTAAATGATTTTCAGGGTTTCCTAGAGTTAGCAAAATTGTAGAACAAATTTTCTAAAGTCTTGAAAATATTTTTGATACTCAGATTTGTCAACTAAGATCCTACCGGCTACTCTGAGAGTTGTTGAAGAGAAAACTTAGACGATTCTCCATAGCTATGAGTTGACGACGATCATCGTCATATATTTTTATACTACTACTATTATTATTTTACTTGTTTTCTATATTAAAGTATTTATTGAAAATTTTGGGAAACACAACCTTTGAATTTTATCTCAATTTCGTCAATTATTTAATTTAATGTTCTTTGTTATATAATATGTTATTTGTTGGATTTACGTATGAGTTAAAGTATTTAAATATTTATTTGTTATGCGATTGAATATATTTTTTATGAATTACGATGAGATATGGTGTTATAATTATTAATGCGTTAGGTGCACCTAATTACCACGTGTTGATTAGGGAGAGTTAACCGTTAGATGGAGCCGCCCCTACGAGAGAGGTCATCCGTTGGAGGAGAGGGCTATCAACGAGATGTAAGTTCCCTAATTGATACGTGATGATGCGTTGCGGGATTGAGAGGAGAGAGCCATCCGTTAGATGGAGCCGCCCCTAAGGGAAAGGCCACCCTTAGGAGGAAAGGGCTATCAATGAGATAAAGCCGCCTTTTGGTAGGCTTCTTTGATCGAGGACCATTTTTTTATAATGTCTGTTGAGTCTGATGTAAATTGCAGCTATTTTGGAGTTTAGAAAGTCTATTTAGTTTTTGGGAAGTGTATTCAAAAATTTGATTATGTTATTTGAATTGTGACTGAATTGAGAATTTGACAGGGATTTCATAAATTTGGAAATGTTGAATTTACAGAGGATACTCTGTCGAAATTTCGAGTAAAAAGTATATATATATATATATATATATATATATATATATTTTTTTTTTTTTGAAATTGTAGTTAATTGATAGGCTTGCCAGGCTAGGAGTATAGCTTTTGCGCCGGTCATGACATTTAAATTTCGGGTCGTGACAAAGTTGGTATCAGAGCCAGGTTGTAGGTCTTAATAGCTGCAAACGTAGGGTGAGATTCTTGTCAGTAAATTGTGTACCCGGGCACAACTTACTTATAAGGGCTATTAGCACTCTATGAGAGTCTCATCTGTTGTCTGAATCTGTGTTTAAATTCATCATCACTATCTCTCCACAATTTCTTGTCGTCTTATTCAAACTTTGATCAATGTTCTTTGAATAGGTGAGAATGCCACCCAAGACTAGGAATCCTACCATAAGGGAAATTGTTGATGAATCAATTTCCCAAGCTCAAGGCGTTCGTCAACGAGGTCGTGTTGCAGTTCGTGCTCGAAATAGGCGTACAACTAATGTTGGCAGACGTGGTTTGAATGCTGAGGTTGAGGTACCTAGGAGGAGGCGCGCGAATCCAGCCATGGAAGAGTTTGCTGCTGGTCTGCAGGGATTACAACAGGTTGTGCAACAACTTGTTGGGGTTGTCGTCGGACAACAACATGAGGGTGATCAAAGACATGAAAATTTCAATGGTCAACAAGAGGTTAGACAAGCCGAGCATCAGGCGACTGCTGCAATGAGGGGTATTGAGGTCACTTTACCAGACTTCATTAAGCTTAAACCCCCTACTTTTTCTGGGTCTAGTGCAACGGAGGACCCACAACAATTCATTGATAGTCTAGAGCGGCTTTGGAGGGCATTGGGTTGTTCTGAGGTAAGGGTAGTAGAATTGACATCATTTTAGCTAATAGGCATGGCACGTGATTAGTTTGACGTAGTGTCACGTGGAAGACAAGTGGGGTCACCTCCGTTAGCATGGAGAGAGTTCTCTCAGTTGTTCATGGCTCGTTTTCTTCTGGAGAGTGTTAGAAATGGGTTAGCTCATGAGTTTGAGCGATTGGAGCAAACGGAGGGTATGACAGTTTCAGAGTACAGTGGTCGTTTTACACAACTCTCTAGACATGCTCCTTATCCTACCACTGAAAAGATGCGTGTTAAGAGGTTCATTAGAGGATTGAAGGATTATTTATTTAGATCGGTGGTTGGATCTAATTGTTCTACTTTTGCTGAGGTTTTGAGTTTGGCCCTTCAGATCGAGCAATGACAGAAGGAAAAAGGATGCAATAGGCAAGATTCACGGAAGAAACAAAGGGTTGAAGGATCTTACAGTAGCTATTTAAATCATGGTGGTGGGTCTATGTTTGGTTATCAGGGGCAACAAAGACTCATGTCTCAAAGGGGTGGTCATAGTGGGAGTCTTCTGAGACAGTGCAGATTCGTAGATCAGATTCTGGAGCAGCATCACAATCCACTTTCCCTCAGAGACATTCTGGTGTTTCAGCTACACGATGTTCTACTTGTGGTAGGCTTCACTTCGGGAATTGTTCTAGAGATGGTAATGCTAAGGTGTGCTACCAATGTGGCCAAATAGGTCACATTAGGAGGGATTGTCCTGTAGACACGACACATCCATCCTCTAGTTATGCATCAGCACCAACAACTTTGGCATCTCCTCAGACTCATTTTGCATCTGTGCGTTAGAGTGGAAATTCTTATGTTAGAGGTTCAAGAACATTTCGGCAGCGAGGTAGAGGATTTGGTGGTAGAGGTCAGGTACCAGCAGGAAGAGGTCAGGCTCGAGTGTTTGCTTTGACTCGTCAGGATGCTCAGACATCCAATGCAGTAGTTACAGGTATACTTTCTATTTGTTCTAGAGATGCACATGTTTTGTTTGATCCTGGAGCTACACATTCTTTTGTATCCTCGTGGTTTGCTACTCGTCTTGGTAAATGTTCATCTTCTTTAGAAGAACCTTTAGTTGTAGCTACACCTGTTGGAGGAAATTTGCTTGCTAAGTCGGTGTATCGTTCTTGTGATATAACTATTGATGGCAAGGTGTTGCAGGTAGATTTAGTAGTTATTGACTTGATAGATTTTGATGTGATTTCGGGTATGGATTTGTTGGATTTTCATCATGCCACTTTGGATTGTCATAACAAAGTGGTGAAATTTGAGATACCGGGGAAATCAATCTTCTCGTTTCAAGGAGAACGTTGTTGGATACCACATAATCAAATCTCAGCCTTGATTGCTAGCAAGTTAATGAGAAGAGGTTGTCAAGCGTACTTAGCCGTGGTAAGGGATACACAAGTGGCTGAAGAGAAATTGGAAAAAATTCCAATAGCATGTGAATTTACAGATGTTTTTCCTGAAGAACTTCCTGGGTTACCACCTGATAGGGAGATTGAATTCTCTATCGACTTAGTTCCAAACACTCATCCTATATCCATACCTCCTTATCGTATGGCCCCAGCAGAACTTAAGGAGTTAAGGGAGCAACTTCAAGATCTTCTTGATAAGGGTTTTATTTGTCCAAGTTCTTCTCCTTGGGGAGCACCAATATTATTTGTAAAGAAGAAAGATGAATCCATGCGGTTGTGTATAGACTATAGGCAGTTAAATAAAGTAACTGTAAAAAATAAATACCCTTTGCCACGCATTGATGATTTGTTTGACCAACTTCAAGGAGCTCAATGTTTTTCTAAGATTGATTTGCGTCGGGGTATCACCAATTGAAGATTAAGAGGGATGACATAACGAAGACAGCCTTCCGCACGTGTTATGGGCATTATGAATTTCTGGTTATGTCCTTTGGGCTTACTAATGCCCCAACAGCTTTTATGGATTTGATGAATCGTGTTTTTAAACCATTCTTGGATCAATTCGTGATTGTGTTTATTGATGATATCCTTGTTTTTTTCCAAGAGTAAAGAAGAACACAAGCAACATTTAAGGTTGGTTTTGCAAACCTTAAGAGATAACCAATTATATGCCAAATTCTCAAAATGTTAGTTTTGGCTGGATAGTGTGGCATTTTTAGGACATGTTGTGTCTAAGAATGGAATAAGTGTAGATCCAAGTAAGGTGGAAGCAGTCCAGAATTGGCCCAGACCTACCACAGTGAAGGAGATTCAGAGTTTTCTTGGTTTAGCCGGTTATTATCGACGTTTTGTGAAGGATTTCTCAAAGATTGCATCTTCGTTGACTAGGTTGACCCAGAAGAAAGTTGAGTTCCAATGGACTGATGCATGTGAGAAGAGCTTTCAAAAATTGAAGGAGTACTTGACGTCATCACCTATTTTGGCATTACCTATAAGTAGTGAAAGTTATGCAGTTTATTGTGATGCTTCTAGAGTTGGTCTCGGTTGTGTACTTATGCAACAAGGAAAGGTTATTGCCTATGCATCTAGACAACTCAAGAGGCATGAAGTGAACTATCCCACACATGATTTGGAAATGGCTGTAGTTATTTTTGCTCTTAAGATTTGGAGACACTATCTATATGGTGAAACTTGTGAGATTTATACCGACCATAAAAGTCTTAAGTATATCTTTCAACAGCGAGACTTAAACTTAAGACAAAGAAGGTGGATGGAACTCTTGAAAGATTATGATTGCACAATCTTATACCACCCAGGGAAAGCAAATGTTGTTGTAGATGCTTTGAGTAGGAAATCCATGGGCAGTCTTGCTCATATAGCAGAAGTAAAGAGGCCAATAGTTAAAGAATTTCAAGAAGTTGTTGAAAGTGGAATTCAATTTGAACTTGGTCATTCGAGGTTATTTTTAGCCCATGTACAAATTCGTCCAACCATAGTTGATGATATCAAAGAAGCTCAAAGTCAAGACCCATACTTGGTGAATATGGTAAATAATGTTCAGAATGGTAAAATTTCAGACTTCTCAGTTGATTCTGATGGTGTGCTGAGGTTGAAGTCTCGGTTGTGTGTTCCAAATGTTGGCGACTTTAGGAGGAAAATTTTAGAGGAGGCTCATCATTCTTCTTACACTATTCACCCAGGTTCTAATAAGATGTATCAAGACTTGAGAGAATTGTATTGGTGGAAAGGGATGAAAAGAGACGTAGTAGATTTTGTCTCTAAGTGCTTAGTGTGTCAACAAGTAAAAACTGAGCACCAAAAGCCTGCGGGATTACTTCAACCTGTTGAAATACCTGAGAGGAAGTGGGAAGGCATCGCTATGGATTTTGTCACAGGATTACCACGAACCCAAAGGGGTTATGACTCAGTGTGGGTGATTATAGATCGGTTGACCAAATGTGCACATTTTTTGCCTGTGAAGACTACTTATATTGCATCTCAATATGCTAGACTTTATTTAGATAAAATTGTCTCTTTGCATGGTGTACCAGTGTCTATTATTTTTGACCGTGGGGCTCAATTTACTGCTCAATTTTGGAAGTCGTTCCAAACTTCATTAGGAACTCGTTTGAAGCTTAGCACAGCTTTTCATCCCCAGACAGATGGTCAATCTGAAAGGACTATACAAATATTGGAAGATATGCTTCGTGCTTGTGTCCTGGATCTTGGGGGTAGTTGGAATCAACATTTGCCCTTGATGGAATTTGCATACAATAATAGTTATCAATCTAGTATTCAGATGGCTCCGTTCGGGGCTTTGTACGGAAGACGTTGTAGGTCTCCGATAGGATGGTTTGAAGTCGGTGAAGCTAAATTAGTCGGTCTAGAATTGGTTCAAGATGCCATTGAAAAAGTTAAATTGATTCGAGATCGCTTAGTGACAACTCAGAGTAGACAAAAATCTTATTCTGATAAGAGGTGTCGTCCCTTAGAGTTTTCAGTGGGAGAACATGTATTCCTACGAGTCTCACAAATGAAAGGAGTTTTGCGATTTGGTAAAAAGGGGAAACTAAGTCCAAGATTCATTGGACCATTTGAAATTTTGGAAAGGGTTGGACCAGTAGCGTATCGCTTGGCACTTCCACCGGATCTCTCGGGAGTTCATCCAGTTTTTCATATTTCGATGCTTCAGAAGTATCTTCATGACCCTTCTCATGTGATTAATGATGAAGACGTAGAATTAAATGAGAGGCTATCATACGTTGAGCATCCGATAGCTATATTAGATCGCCAAGTGAGACGTTTACGCTCAAAAGATATTGTTTCAGTAAAAGTCCTTTGGCGTGTCCCATCTGGTGAAGAAACTACTTGGGAAACCGAAGAAGTCATCCGTGCAAAGTACCCACACTTAAGTTGAAACTCAAGGTTAGTGGTATGGATTAAATAAATTCGAGGACGAATTATTATAAGGGGAGTAGATTGACACATCCCGTGCCATTTTTTAAAATATAATAATAATAATAATAATAATAATAATAATAATAATAATAATAATAATAATAATAATAATAATTAATAATAAATAAAAACAAATTAACCCCACTCATTCTCTCTCTCTTTCCATCTCACTCCCTCATTTTCTCATTTCTTCTCTCTCTCCCTCTCCCTCTCGGCACACGTCACACCCCCTTCCCCCCATTTTCATTTTTTCTTTTCTTTCATTCTTCTTCTTATTTCTCTCACTTAAAGCCACAATAAACCCATGGAAAGGGTATACATTCCCTAAGCAAGTTGCTTCCTCATAATTTCCCGTTCTTGGATAAAAATTTGGGGTTAGGGTTTGTGTTCTAAGGAAGGAAAAGGGGTACCCGTCTCTTGAGAGTTGTTGATTGAGACTCATTGAGGTAAATGCTCAACTCTAATCCTAGTATGAATTCATAGAAAGATGTAGATTTGAGTAAAAATATTATTTTGTGCTTTGAGTATATTTAAATGATTTTCAGGGTTTCCTTGAGTTAGCGAAACTGTAGAATAAATTTTCTAAAGTCTTGAAAATATTTTTGATACTCAGATTTGTCAACTGAGACCCTACCGGCTACTCTGAGAGTTGTTGAAGAGCAAACTTAGACGATTCTCCATAGCTGTGAGTTGACAACGATCATGGTCATATATTTTTATACTAGTACTATTATTATTTTACTTGTTTTCTATATTAAAGTATTTATTGGAAATTTTGGGAAACACAACCTTTGAATTTTATCTCAATTTCATCAATTATTTAATTTAATGTTCTTTGTTATATAATATGTTATTTGTTGGATTTACGTATGAGTTAAAGTATTTAAATATTTATTTGTTATGCGATTGAATATATTTTTTATGAATTACGATGAGATGATTTTAAATGCGTGTTTGGGGAAATTGGTGTTATAATTATTAATGTGTTAGGTGCACCTTATTACCACGTGTTGATTAGGGAGAGTTAACCGTTAGATGGAGTCGCCCCTACGAGAGAGGTCATCCGTAGGAGGAGAGGGCTATCAATGAGATGTAAGTTCCATAATTGATACGTGATGATGCGTTGCGGGATTGAGAGGAGAGGGCCATCCATTAGATGGAGCCGCCCCTAAGGGAAATTCCACCCTTAGGAGGAAAGAGCTATCAATGAGATAAAGCCGCCTCTTGATTCTAAAAATTTGTATTGTTACTTGTTTGACTTTTACGATGATTTTAGGGTTCATTTTGATTTCATTTTGTTATCAACTGGATTTTAATACTTATGTCAAGCGATTAAATAGTTATTCGTGCCTTTTGTGTTTCCCTTGTAATCGATGGTGGTTGTTGTCTCCTCACTAAGTCTTTGTGACTTACCCTTTATGTTGCTTATTTTTTTTCAGATTCGTAAGTGGCTGAGTAGGAATCTATTATTTGATTCAAGTCTCAACATACTTCTTTTTTTTTTTTAGTAGGCCTCTTTGATCGAGGACCATTTTTTTGTAAAGTCTGTTGAGTCTGATGTAAATTGCAGCGATTTTGGAGTTTAGAAAGTCTGTCTAGTTTTTGGGAAGTGTATTTAGAAATTTGATTATGTTATTTGAATTGTGACTGAATTGAGAATTTGACAGGGATTTCATAAATTTGGAAATGTTGAATTTACAGAGGATACTCTGTCGAAATTTCGAGTAAAAAGTATATATATATATATATATATATATATATATATTGAAATGGTAGTTAATTGACAGGCTTGCCAGGCTAGGAGTATAGCTTGTGCGCCGGTCATGACATTTAAATTTCGGGTCGTGACAATCTTTTTATTATTCTTACTCTTTGTTGAGTTACAAAATTAATAATGTCGAAAAGAGAAAAATCCGAAGGGAAATGAGAAGGTCAAGACTTATTGACAAGACCTACCAAATTGACTGTCCCAAAAATCTAAAATTTAGAAACACACATTGAAGCCTATAACTTTACAATACCTGAAGTTGTGTCAAACAATATAAATATTAGACCGGTGATGTGGGTCATGTCAACGCTACTAGATATTGTCAACGTTCTTTGAGCTTGACTTATCAAAGTGATGTTTGACCTTAACTATCCCAAATGCAATATAGGTAATATTATTGTACTAATAAGTTATACAATGCTAAACTAGTGATGTATATCAGCTTCCCACTAATGAAACCAATTTGTAAACATGACAAAATTGTGGGAACCAAGCATTTCCACATGTTCATAATTCATGCAAAGACAATTTAAATGAATTGACAAGTTTCAAGATGCACAAAAGGCTAGTGGGTTGTTCCATGTAAGGAAACTTGATTTGCTCTCTCTTTGTATTTAGAGAGAGGTTATATAACCATGTCCATTTAGTGAATTTTCCCCTAATTTTTTACCTTTATTTATTTGTGGTTTTCCATGTAATATTTGTTTTTTGAAATAGCTAATGTCAGTAATTAATTGTTAATTTTGTTAGAAGGGGAGATGAACTCATGGCCTTCTTATCACTTCAACCTTCTCGTTATGTTCAATTCCCCTATATATTATGTTCAATTCCCCTTTTCTTATCTCTAATTTTAGCTTCATGATATTATTTTGTTACTATCGTACTTGATAGGTTTATTAGAGCCACTGATTCATGATCGTTGTTTCTAATAAGCAAAATGTTAAGGTGACCGTCCCTCTTTCCTAGGACCTTACTTGGTGTGTTTTTATAGGGATTATGATCACTATTCTAGCATACAATACTCTTCACGGAAAATATCACTATTCTAGCATATGATGTTCTTCATGGAAAATTTGTATAAGTAGGGACGATTAAAAAATTATTTTTCAAAAATCCATGTTAGCAAAATTTGAGATAGTTAGGTTGAATGGGAAATTTCACTTTTGAAATTGAAGAAAAGAGAACATTTTTTGAAAAATAATTTTCTAGATGTAATAGAATCCAAACTTATAGACATCACCGATAAAAAGTGGAATGAAATGGATGGCAACATGGTTGCCAATTTGCACCTAGGATTGAAGAAAATGGATGGCAAGATTGATCAAACAGAAGAATTGAAGGTAATGACAGGTAGCTCAATGGAATGTGGAAGTAGTGGGAGACATATTCATGGTAGAATAAAATCTCTAAAAATGAAGAATTTAACATGCTACAATTTTGATATGAAAAAAGACTTAAAGATGTGTCGTTATAATAAGAAGAATGGGTAGAAGTTTTATAATACTTGAATATCTCAACGATGTGTCACAAGTACCTTAGATGATGGATAAATCTTGTTTTGCGAACCAATAACTAGTTCAAAAGACTAACAATGATTGAATGATGTTGGGATAAACTATTCAGGTGCAACATGGCACATGATTTCACTAAGATTGGTTTTTCGCTTATAATCGTATCTCAAAATCAAAAGGATCTATGTACATAGGAATCTTGGAAATTTCTGAAGTCATTATAATCATATTAAAAATGCACGATTATATTGTTTACAAAGAACAATTAGTACATCATGGAAAAGGGTTGAAGAAAAACATAATGTCTATTGAGAATTTGGATGACCTCGAGTTCAATATCAATAGTGAGAGTGGCATATTGAAAGAAATGAAAGACAATCTTGTGGTGATGAAAGCAGAAAAAATGACAAGTAATCTATATATGTTTTTGGCACATAAATTGCAAGAGGAAAATGCATTAGTTATAGTAATAAGCCAAGAAGAAACAACGATGATGTGGCATCATAGACTAGGCGATATTACAAAACGTGGCTTGAAAGTCCTTGCAACAAGCAATCTCATTCACAAGCTCAAGATGGTAGATTTACGATTCTACGAGCACTATGTGATAAGCAGGCAACATAGATTTAAGTTTTTTTTATAGTAACTACCAAAAGAAAACACAAAATGGACTTGGTCCATTCTGATGCATGGGAGTCACCAAAAAATCTCTAAGCAAAGCAAAAAAATTATTTCATTTATTCAGGACTATTTCAAACCAAGTAGAACTTGAAATAGAGAAGTAAATTCAATGCTTGAAGTCATATAGTGGAGGAGAATATATCGAGGGTAAATTTTCAGCATTTTGAAAAAGGGAGATATTGTAAGACAATACGCAATTCCACATACACCAATGTATAATTGTGTAGTAGAGCATATGAATAGAACTCTCCTAGATAGAAGAAAAAAATGCTAAAAATAGTACGACCGGCTAAATCTTTCCAGGCATAAGCATTTAAAACTGCCAACTATGTAATAATTGATCACCATCAATAGTGATTGATTTGAAGACATTAATGGAGATGTGTAAAAGAAATCATGTTAATTAGTTTTGCTACAAATTTTTGATTGTCATGTGTAAGTGATGTACAACTCCCAAGAAAGAAAAAATTTGACCCACATTTTAGGAAATGTATCTTTTTGTGTTATGCTGACAATGTTGATTGATAGCACCTGCAGGATCTTACTTTTCGCATGGGCATAGTCTTTACACAAAATAAATTGCAAGATGAGAATAAAATTAAAGCAAAATCCCAAAGAGTCTTTTTATGTTATAGATGTCTTTTATCAGAATCAAAACCAGTGCATGAAGAACAAGAAACATTGAAGTCACTAACGAAAATGTTCATAGAACAACATGTTGGGTGAAGAAACCATTTTTGAACTTAAAGAATTAGTGAAAAATCACAATGAATAATGTATTCTAACTAAATAAGGGGAATCATTAACCTTTGAAAAGACTTCGAACAATCTAGATATTTTTCAATGAAAGCCAACAGTGCATAAAAAATTGGTAGCCTTATATAGAAATAATACATGGAAGCTTATCGAACTTCCAAAAGTTTGGAAAGGCATTAGGAACAAAATGGTATACAAGATAAAATATGATGACAATGATCAAATGGAACGATATCGTGCAAGATAGGTGGTCAAAGGATATGCTAAGAAAATGGTATCGACTTCAATGAGCTATTCTCTCCCACAGTAAGACTTACTACTTTGATAGTAATGTTGGAGATATATGATGCATTTGATTTATATCTCGAACAACTAGATGTCAAGACTGTTTTTTTGATGGAGAGCTTGAAGAAGAAATCTATATGCTCCAACTAGAAGGCTTCAAAGAAGAAGGAAAATAACACTAGGTTTATAGGTTGACCAATTCTTCGTACGATCTAAAACAATCACCCAAATGTCGGTACAAGAGATTTGATTCTTTCATAATGAACCTTAATTATAACAGACTAAGTTCAGACCATTGTACATACTATAAAATGTTTGATGATAATGATTGTTTCATTTTTCTGTTGTATGTTGACAACATGTTTGTAGTAAGTCCCAACAAAGATCAAGTTTGAGAATTTAAGGCATAATTGGCTCGGGAAGGCTTATGTATGTCATAATATGTACAAGACTCGCCATTGTGCAAGCAATAAGAGTGGTTAGTCAATTTATGACGGATCTGGGTAAAAAGCATTGGAATGTTGTAATGAGAATATTGAGATGCATTAGGTGTTGGACGATCACAATTAATTTTCAAGGGTTATGTTGATTCTAACTTTGCAAGTGATCATGATAAAAGAAAATCTATAGCTAGCTATGTTTTTACATCTGCAAGAGGAGAAGTAAGTTGGTTATCTAAATTAAAAACTATAATAGCTATGTCCCCTGTAGAGGCTGAGAACATGGAAGCTACCTGATAGAACCACTGGTAACAATCACTAAACTGACTTGAATCAATGAACAATACCTAACCAGAACCAATATGATTCTGTTAGGAATATTAACTCTCACTTTATTGAATTGAATGATTATAGAAGATGAAACAATAGATCCCGCGATCTTGTCCTGTTTCCTCAACCAGTGGTTACAAATAATTCCCAACCCCCCTCTCATTCTCACTTACTCTCCTTTTATAGAACAAACTCCTAACTGCCTAAGCCAAGCTAACAAACTCCTAACTGCCTAATCCAATTGCCTAAGCCAAGCTAACCAACTCCTAACTGCCTAAGCCATGCAAACAAACTCCTAACTGCCTCAGCCCAGCTATTAGTCACGTGTTACAATTAAGAACAAGTAAGAAGGCTTCATCCAAACCTTCTTATTTCCCCTCTTATATAAATTTCTAATAATAGGCTCTGGCCTATTCCTATCAATACCCCCCTAAAAGAATTAACTTGTCCTCAAGTTGAAAGTCTGGAAATTTGTCTTGAATATCAGCTGCCAATTCCAACTGTTCTCAAAGTTGGGTAGATCTTGCCACTTAACTAACACTTCCAAGTAACCCTGTTTATCCTCTCTACTATTCAAAATATCTTCTGGTGATACTTCAAGTTCAAATTATTTATTCAACTTAGGTGGTAGTGATTGAGGTTTCTGGTTTGGTTTGATAGCTTTTTTCCACAAGGAAACATGAAATACTGGGTAAATTTTAGCATAGTCAAGTAAAGCCAACTTATAAGCAACAGGTCCCACTTTACTCACCACCTGATAAGGCCCATAGTATCTTGGTGCTAGTTTAGCATAAGGCCTATTAGCTAATGACTTAAGCTTGTAAGGTTGTAATTTAAGATATACCCAATCATCCACCTCAAATTCCACCATTCTTCTATGTTGATCAGCATATTGTTTCATCTGATTCCGAGCCTTGGACAAATTAGCTTTCAATTCGTCCAAAGTAACATCTCTTTGTAACAACATTTGATTGATATCCTCAATTTTAGAAGGTATAGCCCCTGCCTTTAACAAAATAGGAGGGTCCCTACCATATAAAGCACGAAAAGGAGTCATACCAGCCGACATATTGTAGTTTGAATTAAACCAAAATTCTGCCCAGTGCAGCCAATCCAACCATTTCTTAGGCTTAGGACCCACAAAACACTTGAGATACGTCTCTAAGCACCTGTTAGTAACTTCAGTCTGACCGTCTGATTATGGATGGTAAGAAGTACTCATTTTTAGTTGAGTGCCAGTCAATTTGAACAATTCTCTCCAAAATTGGCTCATGAACAAAGGATCTCTATCTGATACAATAGTAGTAGGAAACCCATGAAATTTCACTACTTCCTTCACAAAAACAGTAGCTACTTCCATGGCTGAGTAAGGGTGGCCTAAAGCAAAGAAATGAGCATACTTGGATAATCTATCTACTACTACCAATATTGTATCCTTTCCTCTTATCCTAGGTAAAGCACCAATGAAATCTAGAGAAATATCCATCCAAACTTGCTGCAGAATAGGCAATGGTTGTAGCAACCCCGCAGGGGTAAGTGTCGAATATTTACTTCTTTGACATACCTCGCATTGTTCAACAAACTTCTTAATATCTGACCTCATGCCTTCCCAAAACAGAAATGTAGCAATCTTCTTGTAAGTTCTAAAGTACCTTGAGTGGCCTCCCATAGGTGTTTCATGAAATTCTAAAATAATGACAGGAATCCTATTAGATGATTTTGACAGCACTAACCTCCCATTATAATAAAGAACCCCTTTTTTCAATTCAAAATTCTGATGTGCAGTGGGTGAAATAATCAAATTCTGCATCAGTTTCACCCATTTAGAGTCCTGCTGCAACTCCTGATTCCATTATGCTACTTCCTCAACTATTAAAACTGATATTGCTGCATATATCATTTTCCTTGAAAGAGCATCAACCGCAGAGTTTTCAGTCCCAGGTTTATACTGTATTTCAAAATCCAGACCCACCAACTTAATAGCCCATTTGAACTGCTCATCCGAGAACAACCTCTGTTCAGTCAGGAATTTCAGGCTTTTCTGATCTGTTTTAACAATAAAGTGTCTTCCCATCAAATAGTGTCTCCATTTTTTAATTGCTTGAACCAAAGCTAGTAATTCTCTTTCATAGACTGACCTTTGTTGAGCTTTTGCAGATAACCCTTTACTCCAAAATGCTAAAGGTTTTCCACCTTGCTTTAATACAGCTCCTAGGCCTTTGCTAGATGCATTAGTCTCCACCACAAATTCTTTATTAAAATCAGGAATAGCTAACATAGGCAAATCCATCATAGCAAATTTTAATTCCTCAAAAGCAGCAGTAGCTTCTACTGTCCACACAAATGCATCTTTCTTGAGTAAATCGGTGAGTGGCTTAGCTTTCTTCCCGTAGTTTTGGACAAATCTTCTGTAATATCCCGTCAGCCCTAGAAATCCTCTTAGACTCTTGATATTAGTGGGTTGAGGCCAAGACTTCATATCTTCTATTTTAGAACAATCCGTAGTCACTCCTCCAGCTGAAAATGATGTGTCCTAAATATTTCAGGCTAGTTTGTCCAAATGTACACTTCTTGAAATTTGCCTTCAATCCATTCTGTTTTCGCACACTCAAAGCTGTATGCAGATGTTGTACATGTGAACTCATGTCAGCACTGTACACTAATATGTCATCAAAGAAGACCAACATGAATTTCCTCAAGTAAGGCTTTAAAATTTCATTCATTAAGGCTTGGAAAGTAGAAGGGGCATTAGTTAACCCAAAAGGCATAACTAGGAACTCATAATGTCCTTCATGAGTTCTAAAAGCAGTTTTCTCCACATTTTCTGTTCTCATTCTAATTTGATGGTAACCCGATTTGAGGTCCAACTTAGAAAATATCATAGCTCCTCCCAATTCATCCAACAATTCCTCAATGATTGGAATTGGGAATTTATTAGGAATGGTGATTTTATTCAGAGCTCTGTAATCTACACATAACCTCCATCCACGATCCTTCTTTTTCACCAGCAATATAGGGCTAGAATAGGGACTTATACTCGGTCTAATCACCCCAGCCTCTAACATCTCAGATACCAATTTCTCTACCTCATTCTTTTGGTAATAAGGACATTTATAAGGCCTCACATTGGGTATCTCCGCTCCTTCCTTCAAGTGGATGGCATGGTCATGCCTTCTAAAGGGTGGTAGCCCTTGAGGATTTTGAAATACCTCCTGAAATTGCTGCAATAACTCTTCTAACTCCCTTGAGACCTGCTGTTTCTCATGCTGAAGTTATGTTGCTGTCTCACCTTGCATCAGCAACCCTTCACCTTCTTTCAACAATACTTGCATAAATTCCCCATAGGATAACTCAGCTTTAGTTAGCGCAGGGTCCCCTGTTATAGTAATTGATGAATTTCCTTTTTTCACTGTTAGTTGCATATTACCAAAATTTGCTTTCACCCTTCCTAAACTTGCAAGCCATTCCAGCCCCAACACTAGATCAACTCCCTTCAAATTAAACAAGTAGAAGTCTTGAATCACTTCTAACCCTTGCATCCAGGTTTTCAATTCCTTACATTTGCCTTGACATCTAATTTGATGTCCATCACCTACCTCTACTGTATAAGTTTGAGTAGCTGCCACCATAAGTTGTAACATTTCAACCATTTCTCTTGCAATAAAGTTGTGAGAGGCCCCACAATCTACAAGAATCACTACTGGAGTCTCCTTGATTGTTCCTCCTACATTCCATGACTTCGTAGAAGTGAGGCCCGTCATATAATACATGGATAATTGCAAAGAATTAAGAGCTTCCCCCACTTCTGATTCCTCATTCTCCTTATCTACTTCTTCCTCCTCAGCCAATATGAGCATTCTCAATTGTTTATTCTTACATACATGATATCTATTAAAGGGTTCATCACAACGAAAACATAACCCTCTTTCCCTTTTTTCTTTCATCTCAGCACTAGTTAATTTTATGTAATCTCCCCTCACTCTAGAACTTTCACTACTTTGATTATGTCTCATAGTATTATTTACACTCCCCATTGATGATGCTTCTCTGTTGTTACTCATTGGAGGTTGGGGTTCCAATGTCACTACCTTACTGTAAGAATTTGGCTTATAGGAATTGGAAGATCTAGTGTAAGTCCCACTGTTTTTCTTTGTTAATATCAAATTTTTCTGTTCAACAAGTATAGCTTTTTGAATTAATTCTGATAGATTAGTCAACTCATACAACTTAACTTTTGCCTTAATTTCTTCTTTCAATCCATTAAGAAATATTCCCCTAACAAAATCTTGGTTAACTTCCCTTAAAGCCCCAGCATATTTCTCAAACAATTCAACATACTCTTCAACACTATTGTTTTGTTTCAAGGAATGTAATAATTCGAATGGATTTTGAATCATAGAAGGTTGGAAGCGTCTTACCGCCGCAATCTTGAAGCTTTCCCACGTTGGATTAGGGGAGTAACCTTCCCACCATTGATACCAACTAAGAGCTTTGCCTTTCTAACGAAATCATTGTAGCTTGCATCTTCTCTTCTCGCGTCACTCCTCTGAGTGTAAAATATCTCTCTAATTTCTGAACCCACCCATAAGCATCATCTCCAGCAAAAATAGGGATTTCTAACTTTCTCCATCGACATGAATTCACGTTATGCCTATGATTTTCACCTTCGTTCTCGTTCTCACTCCCCTCATCAAATGAGTTTCCTTCTGGATTCACCCCTAATTTGCTCGCTATCGCCGCTAACAGATCTTCCGATTTTTTCGTTCGAGCTTCATGGAGCTCCATTCGCATCGTCAATATTTCACGATCTTTCCCCAATTCCTCGAACTCATTGTTCCAGCTGTCTTCGTTTCTGGTTGACATGCTTCTGGTAAAAACCATAGACGATTGTAGCAGCGCTCGTATGGTGGTTCCACTCCCTCAGGGCACCTAGATCGGTGCTCTGATACCAGTGATAGAACCACTGGTAACAATCACTAAACTGACTTGAATCAATGAACAATACCTAACCAGAACCAATATGATTCTGTTAGGAATATTAACTCTCACTTTATTGAATTGAATAATTATAGAAGATGATACAATAGATCCCGCGATCTTGTCCTAGTTCCTTAACCAGTGGTTACAACTAATTCCCAACCCCCCTCTCATTCTCACTTACTATCCTTTTATAGAACAAACTCCTAACTGCCTAAGCCAAGCTAACAAACTCCTAACTGCCTAAGCCAACTGCCTAAGCCAAGCTAACAAACTCCTAACTGCCTAAGCCAACTGCCTAAGCCAGGCTAACAAACTCCTAACTGCCTCAGCCCAGCTATTAGTCACGTGTTACAATTAAGAAGGCTTCATCCAAACCTTCTTATTTCCCCTCTTATATACATTTCTAATAATAGGCTTTGGCCAATTCCTATCACTACCCAAGGATGTAAGGAAGTTTTTTAGATAAAAAGGTTAATGGAGGAACTAGACACAAGCGACATAAAGTTATTGAGTATTGTGACAATCATAGTACTTTGCGAATTTTAAGAAATCCAACATATCATTGAAGCACAAAGCACAAAAATACAATATCATTTTGTTAGAGAATTAGTGGAGGAAGGAACTCTGGATATGTAGAAAATTCACACCAATGATGAAAAATCCAACCAATGGTGATAAGTTTATATAGTGTTTAGCCTCATATTACCTATCACACACATAGCAACAAGTAGTTGACTACGGTCAAACTCCACAATTGTTCAAAGAAGAAGCTTGTGAATGGTAAAGCCACTGTTGTGGCACGGAAAATTGTGGGGTTCGACCGTACCCACATCTCCATGATGCATATAAAGACAAATTACATTTTGCATGTCACAGAAAGTGAAAAAATCCATGCATTTACAAGTTGCAAGATGCATGGAAGGAAAATGTGCTATTACATGTAAGTAAACTTGGTTTGTATCTAGTATAAATAGCATCTTGGACAAGTATACAATGATTATCTTTAATATCAAGTAGTAACACAACAAGAAGTACCATAACTTGTTTAGATTTAGCGAAAAAATATAGAGAAAAAGATTAGTTTCTCTTGTATGGTTTCTCCTAGTGTAAGTATTTTTCTATTTTCAAGAAAGTGTAATTTTTATCTCGTATATATATAGAAAGAGATTTTGAAATTTCTTACACTTAGTGAAAATTCTCTACTTTTATTTTGTGATTTTTTACACTTATTTGTTGAGTATTCAATTCCTCTTTTCTCTTCTATTAACTTAGTTGCATGATATTATTTTGTTAGTTTGGTGTCCATTCGAACAAACTCAAAATTCGGTTGGCTTTAGCTTGTATAAATGAGGATAAGTGCTTTCTCTTGTCTAATAAACATCCAACATTGCCATTCAAATTAATATAAATATAATTTCATGTAACCAAGTATTTATTTTCCTAGACTCTGCCATGGTTGGAGCTTTATGAAAAAGGATAACCTTATACTTATATAAACTTTAATAAATATTAACAAAATAAGGTATTGAAGCCACAAAACATGGGAGTGAAATAGGTTGTAAAATTTAGTGTGTGTGTGTGTGTGGTCAAAGAATAGTACCAGACATTGTACGAACACATTTCCAATGATGTGCATCAAATGCATCTCCTGTGTCCCCTTCAAACGCATCTGAACTACCGAAAAACTTTGATGATAGCCGTAAGAGTGTCTCTGGCCCTTTAAAAGGAAAGAACAAATAATATCACCAAAGTCTACACTTTTTTTTGTACAAATCGATGATGTAAATCTCACTTTGGTAAAATGCATTGCATGTGGTTTATGTAATCATAAGATGTATGAATCATTAATAAGATATCAAAATCCCCCGAATAAATATTTGTAACCAAACTACAGTGTTTATCAATTTACCTTGGCCAATTCTTATAAGCTTCCTTAGCCCAGATGCATACCGCCTCACTATATGTCGATGTCCATCTAGATTGATCCTTCCAAAATAGAAGAGAAGTGATATGCCAATTTATAATGAATGACTTTTAAGGAAGATCACCTAACCATGGTTCAAAAACTATACAAATCTTTCATGAATATTAACACGCCAAACATGAATAATGATATTTAACTGTGATGCATATTTTTGAAAAGATTAAATTTTGGATTAATCTCACTTTTGGATTAGGCTCTTTGGTTGGACAATGTATTATTTTCATACTTTAAGTTTCACATCCAATCCAGTCCCTCTACTTTTAGGATTAAGTCAATTTGGTCTTGCCATTACTTTTCTTTTATTGAAAAACCATAAATTCTCAGTTTCTATACAATTATATGTGGTTTTATGATTATGATGGATTAAGGAAATGAAATAATAATTGAAATTCAATAAATTTGATTGATGTTGTAAAATGTGAGGGTAAAAAGAGATAATAGATTTGGGATCTCTTAATTTTGGATAAAAAGTGATATTCGTTTTGTTAGTTCTTAGCAAAGAAGGTTTAAAATGAAATCAATTCAATTTCTAATGATTTGGAATCGAAATTCAAAGTTTAAGAGTTTGAAATAGAAAGAATGCGTTGAATAAAAAATACAGAAGAAAAAAAAAATAAAAGAATGACTTATTAGAAACAATTCATACCACTACTAGAAATTTTGTCTATAGTGATCGATTTAGAGACCAAATATTTTCAGTCACACTAGCGACCAAATTAGAGACCGAAATTTTAAACGTATGAACTAAATATTTTTTCGTCACTAAATCGGTCGCTAATGAAATTTAGAGACTGAAATAGCAACTTATAGAAAATTAGAATAAAATAAAAGAAAATAGAGAATATATTGAATAAAGTTGCACTTATATTAAATATTGATTTATATAGACAACCAAGAAAAGTTGCATTAATGATTAGACTGTTCGTGTTATTCTATATTAAGTTTGGATAATTATGTTATCGAGAAAAAAAATTGCATACTCGGTTTCCTGATTCAGTTTATCTCTAGCACTTGCTCCTCTTGATAACTCATACTCAGCCTACAAAGAATATATTGAATAAAGTGAAATTTGTATTAAATATTGATATTGTTCAATGACATGTAATATTCTTCTAGATAGAAAAGGACTTACGTACATTCATAATTTTAATGTACTATAAAAATCTATATAGTTGAAAATATTAAATCCAATGCACATCCTTACAATTATATTCTCATACCTGATTCTTGGCATGTTCAAATGCTTCCATCCATCTTTGTGCTTCTCCAGCCGTTGCACAAGAAATCTTGAAAATAAAAAGTATGTAAATACTCATTTCTATCCTAAATAAAGAAAAATAAACAAAAAAAGTAAAAGAACATGATAATATGGTTTGGACTTAGCTTAAATGTGACTTGTTAATTTACTAACAAAACTAGTCACACTCAATATCCTACATCTGAGAAAACTAAATTCCAAAAAGTAATGGAAAGAAACTAACTTCACTGATTATCGAAAAACAAAGAATCAAATGTTTTGTTTGTGATGCACCAAACTAGCACAAAAGGAGAAAGATATGCAAATAGAAACTTTTCAAATTAGTGATGAATTTATTACTTAAAAGAGTAAGCATAATGTCCATCATCTCGATCAGGTAATTACAAGCTTACATCATATGGTCAAAATTTTACCACCTTCAATAAATGTATATTGATCAAGAAACACTAATCTTAATTGCACTAGCTTGTCAGCATAAAGAGGCATAACCATACCTTAACAAAAATCAAGTTCTCCAAATAACCCACTAAGATAAATAAAATCAAAAGTTAAAACAAGTAGAGACACAACCTGATATTTTAACTCGATGGATTATCCCAAAAATATGAAACTATGACTTTTACCCTACACATTAGAGCATTCCAAAATATTAGAATGCAAAATAGATTGAACCTTACTCGACTTAAATATCTAGATCAAAGGGGAATTTCTTTGGTTATTTTGTCCTTACACCAAACATATCTAAGACCTTAACACACACTATTTACTATATGGACTTGACATGTCTCACATGAAATTTGCATAATTAGACATTCAAATGTTTATTATTATCATTATTATTATTGAATCATCTGTCATCCTTCAACAAAGTTTTCATCTTGAAAACTTGCTCTAATGACTCCTATTGTCTTTTCTTCATTTGTTCTTTTTGAGCTTGCAATGAACCTTCTAATTCCTAAATAACACATATTACAGAGTCGAACTTATGAGTCAAGGAACGAAGAATTTTATCGCTACACAAATATCGTCTATCTTGTCTCCATATCTCTTAATTTGATTAACAATTGTCTTTACCCTTGAGCAATAATATGAAATCGATTCGAAATCCTTCATCTTCAAAGCTTCAAAATCTCCCCTTATAGATTGAAGTCTTATCTTCTTCAGTTGGTCAATATCTTGGAGTGATTTTTCCAAAATCTTCTAAGTTTCCTTTGAATTCGTAGAATCGACAACCTTCTCAAACATAGAATCATCAAAACATTGATGAATGAAAGTAAGAGTTTGTTGATCCTTCTCCCTTGTCTTTGACAAAACCTCCTTCTCAACTTGAGACAACCCCTCTTCATCTTGTGGTTCATCATAGCCTTTTTCAAAAATCTCTCATACACTTTGACAGTCAAGCAATGCTTTCATGCGAATACACCATTTTTTATAATTCTCTTTTTTTAGAAGAGGAAAGTGAAAAGTAATGTAATCATGAGTCACCATTTCTGAACTCTCACAACCAAGCTCTAGATACTAGTTTGTTAGAGAAAGGAAAATATTTCTAATAGAAAACTCACAATTTGCTTGAGGCATGATGTCAAGTACAATGGGGTATCTATAGGTACAAATAGTAGGTACAATGGGGTATCTATAGGAATATCATTTCTGAACTCACAATTTGCTTGAGGCATGATGTCAATACACATTTATAAGAGCTTCCTAATTAATACTCACTTCTAGATATTTCGCACAATTTTCTATAATTAAAACACTTCTAGATTCTTACATAGAAGTTCTACATGATTTTAGACTTATTTAATTTCAAATTATTAATAACAAGAATCTTAACAAGATGAAATACACACTAGAATGATATTCCTTTGGATCTCAAATATAAGAAAATGTACGGTGAAAGAAAATTTATGTATTTGATCCAAAATTTTGACCAAAACATCAATTTTCTTTAATACAATTTTGTTTAATTTACTTCACTGCTAGCAGTAAACATAATAGGAAGACTGCAAATATTGACTAGCATGATAAACTACAAAAGCATAAAAAAACAATGACATGATGAGTAACAGACAACTAATTAACTAAGTTTTCATATGAAAACTAAAAATATAATTTCTTTTTATGCCATATGACAAAGGATTGAAGCAAACAATTCTATTTAATGTTTCTAAGAGCTGCACTATGCGTTCTTTTTAAACTTTTATACACTTGTTAAAAGAATGCAATACAACAAGCACATTTCTTTCAACAGTTGTAAAAGAAACAAGTCAAAAGTGGAAACTTTAACTTACTTCTCCCTTTCTGGACTCATCTAATCGATTGTAAAAGCGTATGACATAAAAATCCTGTGAAAGTAAATGAAACTCATTTAGCTTACATCAAATTTACATTGAAGGGCAAGTATATATGGTTCAAATGAGTTTTGATCTACAATCGCTCAACTTTAGATTATCATTGATATGTTTATAAAATATTAAATAGTTATAATGCTATAATTTATCATTAGGAATGGAGTTGGTCCATCATGAACCAAAACTAATTTGGACTATGTTACAGAAATCATGTAATTGAATTAAACATATATATCTTAAAATCACAACAAAGAAGTTTGTTTTGAGATTTCTTCAAAGATTAAAACAAATTCACAATCACTTGAATTCATTGAACATAGAAATGCAAAAACAAGATTTTACCCCATTGTTGACCTTTCGACGCCCAAGCTCCTCTACCATCAGCGTGGGTCCTATAACACCTTGCCTAATGGGTTTCTGAACAAAATGGAAATTTTAACATGGAATATCAAAACATTATTACAACAACAACATAAATGAGATCTCACTGAATTAGAAGAAAACAACAAAAATAAGAAAAACCGTAACATTATTGAATATTTGGAACCAACAATAATGCATATTTAATTAAACACCATTATTTATACTATGTATATAGCTAGTGGTGCATTAAAATATAAATCATAAAAATATGATCATTTATATTATACATATAATTTGATCATACATTCAAACTATAGTATTAGTAGCATCCATTTGTCATTTCCTATTTTAGTAAAGTGATAAAAAAATCACAGAAAAATAACTGCAATGAAATAGTGCTAATAAAACTCGGTTGTAAACAAAATGCAAGAATCCCTTTGTTTTCAACATACCAAGGTAAAAATCACTTTTTTGAAAAATTTATTAAAAGTAATAATGAGAGGTTCAATAAATAAAATGGAGGAAATCAAAGATAAAAGGTATAATAGAACTCTTTTTTTTTTTTGTCAAACTAGCTTATCCTTAATAACCAAAAAAACTCAAAAAGTGACATGTATTAGGAAATTGGAGTAGTACAAATAATTTAAATCATATTTGTATAATGCTGTAATTGATTCACATTGTGATTATCGCAATCCATAACAACATTAAATCATGTTTTTTAATGCTACCGCTACAACAACTTAAAACCTTAGTTACAATATAATACTTTTCAAAACCTCTATAACTTCAATTATATAAATAATGCCCATGTTCCTTTAAAAATATAAAATAATGTAGCATTGACGCTACTCCAATATATAATGAAGTAGCATTGATGAATGGAAACATGCAAAGGTTTAAAGAAACATCTACGACTACGATTTAGGCCGTAGCATAAGTGTTTTTAATGTGTAGACGACAACAACGTGATCCCGTTAAAGGCCTCATAAGGAAAATTTGATAATGATTCTCTAAAATAATTTCAAGGATCAGCTATTTAAAAATAAAGACTTTTTCAAGAAGAAGAAATGATGATATAACAATGAAAGATAGACGATGGAAGAGAGATACAATGCCAGGATTCTGATGAGGATCACGTTTGTACATAGAAACACATTTGCCTCTAATGAAAAGGAAACGCAAGTGACAATATTCATGGCCGATAGAATTGACTCCTAGATGATAAATCCAACCGAAATACTCAAACATTCCTTTCTCTTCTAGTCCTCCTCCTCCTCCTCCACTTGATACCTCCATTAGTCTAATATGTTGTGATACAATTTATGAATTTGATTAGATCCGAAGGCACTCAATTATTTTACTCCGTCTTCAGTTCTTCCTAAATTGCGTGTTTGGTGTTCCTTAATATACGTTTCTTGTTAGTTGTGAGTAATTCATAAGGAAAAACATACCTAACACATCATCTTTTACAAACAACCAATCATATTTTTTTTTTTGATTAAATAATAATTAAAATATTAAAAGTAAACACATTTTCTTCCTTCTTATTTTTCTCATATTTCTTATATAAATCATCTTTTTCATATCTCTCTCAATCTCTATTGTCACTAGTTTTCTTAAAAGAGAAAATTATAAAGAAAATTTAAGAAACAAAACGAGGTAATGACATTGTTTCACAATCATCACAAGGAAAACTAATAAATCTAGAGGAGAATTAAGAAGATCAACAATACTAAAATCTCTAGTTAAATTAATGTTAACTAATTAGTCTACACACGTAATAGTCTCTCAATTATTATTATTATTATTATTATTATTATTATTATTGTTATTATTATTATTATTATTAATATTTAATTTGATTTTCCATATATATATATATATATATATATGGATATGTGTGTCTTGCCTGTGTTCCTCCGTTCCTTTCTTTCATCATCTCTCTAAAACTCAAACTTCACGCAATTGGCATCGTCTCTTTCGTCCTTCACTCCAAACTCTGTGTCGATTCTTTCTCAATTAGATCATGTCATATGTTATTCCTTCATCCGATGTTATTCTTATTTCTCACTTTTATTACTGAAAAATTATTAGTATTTGAGATAGTATAATTAGTTTAGAATGTAGTTGAATAGTATAGAAGGTTTGAGTTGATAGTTGGAAGGTAATATTATCAAGTAGTGTGAAGTATAGAGTAAACAATAGTTTGTATTGCTCTCAAATTAGGCTTACATGAGCATTGGTTGCCTATTTATAGTTTTGTGGAAGCCAAATTCTGTTGGAAAAGATCTTAGAAATAATAGAGATTGAAATTCGATGAAGAAAGAATGAAATTTGTGTGAAAAAACTGAGTTACTTGTTATGCAAGTAATCTATCCATCCTTGTATTTATATCAAACACTTATGCATAGTTTATTACAAAATTGAATTTAACTACTTTAACTACCTTTTAACCATCCTAACTAACTTCTAATATCAATATCGAATTACATTTAACATGCCCCATAGTTCAGTTGATGTCAATCCAAACTTATTTATCATCTCTTGGAACTTTACCCTTTTCAAACCTTTGGTTAGATGTCAGTCTTTTGATCATTAGTATTGCAATACTCTAACTTTATCTTGCCTTTCATTACTTGATCTCTTAGAAAATGGAACCTTGTTTCTATGTGTTTGCTCCTTCCATGAACACTTGGATGTCTTGTTAGATCTATTGTTGATTTGTTGTATATCTTTAAGTTCACAACTTCAATACTCTTTAATCCCAATTTTATCAACAGTTCCGGAAGCCGCATATTCAACTTCACAAGCGAACAATGCTACTACGCTTTGCTTCTTTGAACACCATGAGATTAGTGAGCTATTGATCATAAACACATAGCTCGTGGTTCTCTTTCTATCATATTTGTCTCCACACAAGTCAGCATCAATAAAGTCAATAAGTTCAGCTCCATCTCTATTCGAATTTGTAGGATACAGTAGGCCAAGCTCATTGGTTTCCGTAATATATCTCAAAATCCTTTTTGTTGCTATGTAGTGAGATGTCCTAGACTTTTCCATGTATATGCAATATTAGGTCTTGTGTTGCACAAATATCTCAAGGATCCTACCATTTGCTTTAAAGTTGTAGCATCAATTAACTCCTCATTGCCTTCCTTGGACAATACTAGCCATTCTTCTGATGGGTACTAGTTCCATTGCAATCTTGCATATTAAATCTCTTTAATACATCATTGGCATACTTCTTTTGATGCATAAAAATACCATTTTTTTTAGTTTCAAACTCAATGCCAAGAAATATGACAGCTTGCCTAGATCAGTCATCTCAAACTCTTTCTCAACTTCTGAGTTTGTGCTTCACCACTACCAGTCAATAGTAGATCATCGACATAAAGGCATATCAATAATGTAGGTGATGCTGCTGCCATTTTGACATAAAATCCATGCTCCTTCACAAACATTTCAAATTGTCGCTCTATGAGGAATCTGTTAATCCTCTTGTTTATGGCCCTAAGAGCTTGTTTCAGGCCATATAAAAGCTTTCTTCAATTTTTATACATGTCTTCTTTACTTGTTTTTACATATCCTGGTGGTTGTTTCACATATACTTCTTCTTCTAGTGATCCATTGAGGAATGTTGATTTGATATCAAGTTGATGCATAGATCAGTCTTTGCAACTAGCCATTGATACGACCAACCTTATTGTTTCAATTCTATCTACTGCATAAAGCATTTCATCATAGTCCGTCCATGTCTCTACAATAATCTATTTGCTACAAGTTTGGCCTTGTATCTGGCAAGCTGTCCATCAAGCTTCAATTTTAGTTTATAGACCCATTTCACATCAATTGGTCTCTTGTGCACTGATAGAGTCATCAACTCCCATGTGTTGTTCTTTTCTATGGCCTTAAGCTCTTCCTCCATTGCTAATCTCCATCTAGGATAAGTCAAGGCCTCTTCGGCACTTACTGGTTCTGATTCAGCCATCTAAAAAATGAATTAATTCTCCATCTGCATTGATGGCTGAGTAAGATGTTATTTCATATGGATTCAATCTGACTAAAGGTTTCCTGGCTCTTTTAGATCTTCTAACAGCTTCATAAGCTAGTTGACTTGTTGTCCCTGCTGGCTAGCTAGCCCTCATCCAGATCCACTATTGTTAACATGCTGGCTAGACTGATTGAGATGCCTGGTTTGTATGGGCTAGATGCACTACTTGAGCTGGCTTCACTCAATGTCCAATCTCATCCTCTTGATTCATCCAGCATTATGTCCCTGCTTATGACCACCTTGTTCTTGTTTGGATCATACAACTTGTAATCCCCAGTTGAATCATAACCTAGCAACACCATTTGTTCATCCTTATCATCAAGTTTCCTCCAATTTTGGACTGACACATGTAATAATCATAATGAGAGAAACCCTTTTAGATGATTCAAAGCTGGCTTTCTTCTAGTTTAGGTCTCTTCGGGTGTCCTAGTGCCTAGTCTTTTGGTTAGACATCTATTCAAGATGTACACTGCAGTTGATATTTCATCTCCCCAGAATTTGTAAGGCATTTTATTTCCATTCAGCATGCTCCTAGCCATTTTTAAGATATGTTTCTTCTTTCATCAGTGCCATTACATTGTGGAGTGTATAGTGCAATCACTTCATGCAATATCCCTTCTTTTTCACAAAAAATATGGAATTCGTGATATTTATATTCTCTTCCTCCATTTGTCAACACTATGTTAAGACCACTTTGTTTTTCGGCTATCCCCTTGAAATTTTTAAGAACCTCAAGCACTTCACATTTTCTTTTGATTATATATATCCAAATTTTTCTTGTAAAATCATCAATGAATGATACAAAGTAGTAATTACCTCTTATTGACTCTTCTTCAATTGGACCACAAACATCATAAAAGATTACATCCATCATTATTGAAGATCTAATTGGAAATTCTAATTTGAATGAATTCCTATGTTGCTTGGTCTGACAAAACTCCTCACATATCTCCTTTGTATCTAAATTTTTGGAATTTCTAGCACCATGCCACTTCTCTCTACAACATTTGAAGACTTCTTAACTTCAGGTGTCCAAACCTCTGGTGCCACAATCAATCTTCACTTCTGACTTCAGCAGCTAGGCAATAATTCTAATGGAATTTCTAGCACCATGCCACTTCTCTCTACAACATTTGAAGACTTCTTAATTTCAGGTGTCCAAACCTCTGGTGCCACAATCAATCTTCACTTCTGATTTCAGCAGCTATGCAATAATCAATCTTCACTTCTGATTTCAGTTGTCACTATGCTATTATCCAAAAATATGATCTCCCTTTTCACCTTCTCATCAATGCTCACAAACCAATATTTATGGCAAGTGATGTGATTTGAGTAGTTTGTGTCAAGATACCATAATCTTGGAAAGTCATCTTCTATGCTTGTAGCAGCCATCAACAACACTTCATCAGAATCAGAATTTTTTGCCTGGGCCAGTTTAGCTTCATCATCCTTTCTTTTCATCTTCTTTGATATGCATTCCTTAGAAAAGTGACCCCATTTTTGACAATTGCAGCATTGAATTCCCTTTTTGTGAAATTTCTTCTTGCCTATTTTATCATTGTTTTTACTATCATTGTTGTTCTAATTCTTTGAGGATTCATCACATTCATTAAGATTTGGCTTCTTGTACCACTTTGATTTTTCCTTTCCCTTCTTGTACCACTTTGATTGGACTTCTTGCTGACTAGAGCCTGTAGTGCCTGTGATTGTGTATGTGACTCATTTCTTTGATCCTCAGTTCATGAGCTTCTAAGGAGCTTTGCAGATCTTCCAGTTTCATTGTATCAAGGTCCTTTTATTCTTTAATTGCCACCATTATATGATCGTATCTTTTTGTTTTTGTCCTCATAATTTTTTCAATTATAACCATCTCAGTTATCACTTCTCCCTTTGCTTTCATTTGATTAGTAACTGTCTGCACTCGATTGAAAAAATCAATCGCATTTTCATTCTCCTCCATTTGTAGCAACTCTTACTTTCTTTTTAACATTTGAAGTTTGATTTTCTTGGTCTTTTCACCACTTGTGTAATACTTCACTAAGATATCACATGCCTCCATTGATGTAGATAACTTCGAAATTCTCTCAAAATTGTTTAAATTCACACTTTGCTGGATGTAAAACAATATCTTGCAATATTTGAAAATGGTATGTTGTCTTTCTTTAGGATTCACACCTAGCTAGTCATAACTATCTTGAACAATATCAAACACATCTTGAGCTTCCAATAATGATTTTATTGTAGCCGCACATCACTCCCAGTTATTTACATCCAGAATTGTCAAGTAAGACGGAAATCCCCCTTCATTCATGATTTCTTTTTTTTTTTCTTTTACTCACTTGTGTTTTCCAATTTTAAATCCCTCACTTTTCTCTCGTGTTTTCCTAGATTGGTTGCTCTTGATACCAGATGTTGGAACATATCTTAGGAATAATAAGAATTGAAATTGGATGAACAAAGAATGAAAATTGTGTGAAAATTTTGAGTTACTTGTTATGCAAGTAATCTGCCCAGCCTTGTATTATATCAAACACTTATGAATAATGTATTCCAAACGGAATTTTAACTACTTTAACTACCTTCTAAAAATCCTAACTACCTTCTTAAATCAATTTTGAATTACATTTATTAAATTCTAGATGTTTCCTTCAAGATTCTTCATGACATTTTCTAATACAAATGTAATAATTATCTACTCTATGAACTATGCATATATTCTAGAAAAGTCTAGGCATACTCATAAATTAATAATTAATATTCTCTCCCTGTTGATTAGATCTTAATATTTCATAATTCGATAAAATTTTCAAACTAAAACAATTGCATTCATAATTTAATATATCTTAATAGCTAATAGTGCAAACGAAAAGTGTATTTTTTTTTTTGCTTATATTATAAGAGAATGTGCTTTTTTTTTAGATTGTTTAATTAATCAAATTTTATGATTGGTTGTTTTTTTAAAAAAAATTACATGTTAGATGAGTTTGTACATAAAAATTTCTAGTTAGTTGTTTGTGCTCATTGAATGTCTGAGTTGGGACCTACTTTTTAAACCTCATTAGGTTGACCTCTAGGTTGATTAAAAAGATTTATAATTAATATATAGTGGATTTGACTCCTTTAAAGTGAATAATTTATATAATAAAATGAATAATATCAATCATTGATGATTAAATGAATAGTTGATATTATGTACACACGCATGACAATGAATATAATATCAACTATTGATTCACTTACTTTAATAACTTCTTTTGTGAGTCATGTATGGTAATTGCTTGAGGATTAAAAAAAATGTAAATTGATATCTTTATAGTTATATTAAAATTAAAATAAAGAAAAAATATACTTGTGTAAATTTATTTAGAAAAATTGAGCTAATAACCTGGAATATGGATTGCTTAGTTATGGTTCACGAGTCTCCTTCTAATCTGTCTTCAACTCTTTTGGTTGATGTCATGGGTGTGTCCTTTATAATGACCTAGTAGTCTAGTTGTTTGGCTTCTGTTTTCTTTTTCTCATATAAAAAAAAAAAAAAATTAAACTAGAGGTCATTTATCTTATTTAGTTGTAAGTATTTATTTTTCTTTTGAAATAGGTAAAATATATCCCGCGGTCTTTTAATTTACAAGAAAATAATAGATTAGTCATTTATCTTTTTTTGTAACAAGTTAGTATTTTATCTTTATTTTAGTCTTAAATTCGTCATTTGTGTTTGTAAATATTTACACCAATGATCCTAATTTCAAAACATCAAAACTGAAATTCAAAATTCTCTCAATTTTTAATAAACCCGTGTAATGTTTTAAGGGATTTTGATTACAATAATCATAAGAACATAACCCTTCAATCAAATTTTAGAAAAATTACTAAAAAAGAGAGAATTCGAGTGAGAGAGATTTTAGGGTTTTCGAAATTAAACACAAATTTATCTCAATCTATGTCATCAAATCACATGAAAATTTATTATATTATTCTTTGTATGATTGATAACAAAATTCATAACATTTTAAAATTCTCTAACTAAAATTGATTGAAATGATGTTAAGATAAAAAATAGTTCAACATTGTAACTTTTACATATATAAATGATTAATTTGACACAAAAAAGTTAAATAATCAATTTGATATTTTTATGTAATTTAAAGAACTACACCATATATTTTACCTTTTATATAATATTGAAAAATGTTGAA
>JBBPBR010000001.1:23680734-23707075 GCA_037974775.1 Cicer pinnatifidum | reverse complement strand
AAAAAAAAAACAATTCAAGTTTATTCCGTTCTTAAATCCTAACGATAAATGCTGATATTGCTAGGTTGGGTGTCTTGTTCCAATTAGAATTATCAAGAACGATGTTCATTATTTCATTCACATATTGTCTTTAGATATTCACAAGGATGGATCAATTTGATCCTTTAATTATGTAGACAATAATTACATGAGTAACGAAAATAAATAGGGTCATTGAATGAAATAAAACCATAAACCGTTACAGTAAAGGGAGTTATGAGATAACAAAGAGTCATGGGATTTCTCTAATTCTCCCCCTCAAACTGATGGTGTAAGAGTCATCCCAAGTTTTTCTTTCTACATGTTGAACCTTGTGTGAGTGAGTGGCTTAGTCAAGCAATCTGCTAATTTATCAGCTAAGGCACATATGTCCCAATGATTTCATTTTGTAAGACTTGATCACGTATGTAATGAACATTGATCTCAATGTGTTTGGATCTGGTATGCATGACTCGATTAGAGGCCAATGCATTGGCACTCAAGTTATCACACCATAAGATTGGCTTCCTATGTAATGGGGATTTCAATTCACTTAGGAGGGATCTAACCCAAGCTATCCCAGTTGCAAGATCATCTAGAGTACGATATTTAAACTTTGTGTTGGATCTAGAAACAACCTTTTGTTTTCTTAAGGACCGAGAAATCAATAATTCTCTTAGGAATACACATTGCCCTAACATGGATTTCCTTTCATCTACACTTGTGGCCTAGTCAGCATCTGAGAACCCTGTTATATCTAAATTAGTTGATGTCTTGATGTGAAAGCAGAAGTTCATTGTTCCTTTTAGATCCTAAGTTTGCATATTCTATGGTTAAAGAGTATGGATGACAGGATTTAGAATCCCATCCAGGTATGTAGTCTTCATGAATTTGATTGGAGTGTTCAAAGAAGTCTCTTGATTTTGATTGTTCATTTGACACTTATGTTTTTGCTGATGTATTAGGTTCTTCTGGTAATTTGGGAACTGATGGTAATTTTGATTCTTCTGGCAGTTCCAGTTCTGTTGATATTTGTGATTTCTCTGTTAGTTTTGATTATGTTGATTCTTTAGATTTGTTTTATATTTCTGGTTCAACATATGGTTCTAGTTATGATAGGTATCGATCTTCCACCATAGTCAATTGGCTTCTGTTTGTTAGGTCTTGGAACATAAACCTTTTTACCTTCTATATTGCAAGCACCCATTGACTTGGCACCATGACTGGTGTTTCAATTTGGTTGCTTAGAACATATGCACCATAAACAATTTTATCCTTTCATACCCAAAATTGGTTGGGTTTTGGTTTATTAGTTCTTAAAGGTTTCTTATCTTTTTATGTGGTTAGCATGTGACAAGATATTTTAGTGTGACCTTTCTTATAGCAAATAGTACATAAATCATTAGAGGGAACAAATTTAGGTTAAGTTATTTTTTCTTGAAATCATTTCCTCTTTTACCATTCCAACTAACACCATAAATTATATTTGCATACTTGCTTATTTCCATACCATTATCAAGAAAATCTTGAAATACTTCTTCATGCTTATCATATTTACATGTTGTATTTTCAATTGATGATGAACTATAATTACTTTTCATAGTTAGATTTTTAGCATTAAGTTCAACAATATCAATTTTCAGATATGCACTCTTTGTTTTAAATTTAGTAATATCAGTTTTTAGTGATGCTTTTTTGTTTTGTTTTATGTTCAATAATATTAGTTTTTAAAGTTTTGTGTTCTGTTTTAAGTTCAATAACATCAATTTTCGGAGTTGCATTTCCTATTTTAAATTCAGAACTTTGATTCTTTAAAGCATTAACTTTTTCAGTTAGAATTGTATTTTATTTCCTAAGTGTTTTCAATTTTAAAGACAATTTGTGATTTTTATTTAAAAAATCAATTGTAGCAATAATTAAATGAGATCGAGTAAAGTAAAAAAAATACCTCAATTTCTTCATTTGTTGATTCACTTCCAGAGTCATAATTTATGTTGGATCCAGCGTCAGAGTTGGTAGGAGCCATTAGAGACAACTCTGCCTGCTCTTCATCTTCATCTATCTTGAACAATTCATACCTTTTAACTAGGAGGTTGACCTTTGCTTCTTGAATTTGCTTGTTTCCTTTATAGGTCAGAATCATAGTATCATAAATACTTTTGGTTGAATTGGAAAGATGGATCAAGAGTTAGAGTTATCAAGAATGTTGTTCAGTATTTCATTCACATACTGTTTTTCTATATACATAAGGATGGATCAATTTAATTTTTCAATTATGTAGGCAATAATTACATGAGTAATGAAAATAAATAGGACCACTGAATGAAATAAAACCATAAATCTTATGAGATAGCAAAGAGTCAAGGGGTTTTTCTAATTGTCTTTGGTTCGAATTTGAGACCTCGTAGTTCTTTGAACTTATTATGATGAAAAACCATATATTCTAAGACAACAGAAAAAAAAAAAAAAGTTTAATTCGAAAAACCACATTATCTAATACCAGCTTTTGATAGACAAGTCAATGGTCAATATTAAATGTACGTACATTATCAATCACGAGTGGTTATAATAACAATGTGTAATTCACCCACTTTACTAGCATCTCACTTTAAAGAAGTCAAATTTATAGTTGAGTGTTGTTTTGAAAATGCTAACAACACACTTCTCAACACACTCTTTACTATTGATTGAATTTTATATGGAACTCAATAAATCATGTGGAGCCCACATAAAATTGGTCACTACCATGTGAATTTCAACCAATAGGGAGGAGTGTGTCGAGAAAATGTGTCTTATTAACACTTTTCAACAAGAAATCCATAAACTTAAAATATTTGATATAGGGATAGAAAGAAATTTCACATTTGCGGATAAAATTTGCAACCAGCATGAGACATGTAGCTTAATGGGTACCAGCAAATTAAATATACATATATTTTGAAAACATGTTAATTAGTTGATATAGATGCAAATGTAATGGTATTCGTACTTGCAAACATGTGTACACAATAAGAAATTAGTAAAATTAATATGTTGTAATGATTTATTTTGATGTATTAACTAATCTAGTTGAGCCCGTATGTTGCACGAGATAGAAAGAAAAAAAAAGATTCTTTATGTGTAAATTACAAAGTTTAAATATTATTATAATTGCAAATAAAATAATATAATAGAATCTTAATAATCACATTCACTCCCTCAGTCACTTACACAGACGATTACACACACACACATAAACACCATCGGATTTTCCATTCTCCTCATCACTCTCTACACCAACACCCACATCAAAATCTAATTTCTACACTAGCAATAACTTAACCATTCCTTCAACACTTAAACTCTCGTTCACCCTTCACACCATCAATATCATTACCATCTCATCCTTCTCACTCTCCTTTTCAAACAAGTCCCAAAACTATTTACATTTTTCTTCAAATATAAAAAGAAATGTGTAATTGACAGCTTAGTATACTGTGATTATGAATTGCTTTCGTTGTTTATAGGCTGGATGGTGAAAACAGAGAGAAAACCCCTGAATTCGCATAAACTGGCTAAAAGAAAATAATTTCGCTGACCATATTTGGTCTTGAAACCAACTTGTTGCTCTTTACTTAATTTCGTTAAGCGAAATTGGTTTAGCTAAGTGACTTTGACATATTTTGGAAATGTTAGACCTTGTGTTAGATTTGATGAGCGAAGTCAGTGTTGTTGTGTGTGTTTCTTTTTCTTTCATAATTTCATGTCAATTATGAGTGTTTATTCAATAGTACTCTTTACTATTGGTTTGAATGATATTGTTAATTAGTTGATTGATTAATGAACTTGGAGTTGTGCATGATATTACAGTTTTCTTATATTAAAATTTCAATTTTTTTAATTATATTTTATATTAAATGATTGAAAAAATGATACAGTGAGATATGATAGTGTTTTTCATAACGAAATATCTATAAAAGGAAGAGAAACTAGGGTTATGGCTAAGACCATACTTACAAAAATTATCATAATATTTAACTTTGTGGTTCACGTTGAGATAATTGAGCTACATTATCTACATAATATTATACGGAAAAATGGATTGAAATGAAAGGTTTGCAAACTTAATTTTTCCATAAACCCTTTTTTTTAAAGGAATTGTCTTACTTCTACTTTTAATGTTTTAAAAATATATTTTCTAAGCACCTTTCCTTTATGGAATTCACTGGAATTATTATTCCACCCCTTATTTTTATGCACTATAGCAGATAAAAAATATTAAAGTTTGGATTTAGAGTGAGTGCCTACATATATAGTTATTTTGTTGTTTAGTTTTTTGTAGTACTAAGAAATTCTTGGATTGTATTGTAAACTATAATGTACGGTTGGAATGTATTAATTTTTAAGCTTCTACATTATTATATGCTAATGTATATCAATATAAATTAGTTCAATTCTTATGCACTGTCAATGTAAAAAGTTTTACGTTGTAAACACGTCATATGCACTCATAGCTATTAGTTATTATTGGGTGGACTCACTCCCCAAGTAGAGTCCACCAAATTTTATTAATATTATTATTATTATTAGTATTAATATTGTTATGATTGAAAGAAAAAAAGGGGAGAATATACGGTATTATTGGGCTAGGCCCATGTGAAGTAAATAAAAGGGATTAAGAAAACCCTAAGAAGCATGAATGAGAACAATGCCAAAAAAGCAAAGGAAAAGCAAACTTGGTTCTGGTGGTGGTAATATGTGTGTAGCAAACTTGCTCCGTTTGATCTACAATTTTGATTGGTTATTTCTACACTGAGTTTGTTATTTTAATATACAGTTTGAGTAGTTTTATCTTCTTTTAGAGGTAGTTTGGCATACCCACTTTTAGTGGAATATTGTTATAAGGTTATTATTGTTGATTGATGTTCCGTATTGTTATTAGAAAGACTTTGGTGTACCCATTAATTATTATAGTGGAAGTTTTTACTATTTATGCTCTTAATTTGAGGGAAGTTTTCTACGTTAAAAATTGTGTTTGCTCATATTTAATTTTCTGCCAAATTATTTTTCTCTGTGGAATTGGATTTTCTATTTGTCAAATTATCTGCACAGGTGGAAAAAAATATTTCGCATTTTTGAGATATTTATCTCTAATCATCTCTGATTTTTCCCAACACTTTATGATAATTTTGGTAAAAGTCAAATATCCCTAATAATTTAATAGTTATTGTAAACTAATGGTGTAAAAAAAACTACGCTGACAATGTAAATATATATAATTTCCTTTGCAAATAAATGAGAATATATAGACGAAGATTTTACTTGATACTATTCAATTATACAAATTTCTATAATCCTGGTAAAGATAATTGACAATTAGTGAAGTGTATTCTCAGATACCTTAGAGACACTCCCAAATAGTGCTTATATTATGGAGGTGGTGAACCTGTGTTGGATGGCTACACAGATGCAGATGTAGCAGGTGATCTTGATTCTAGAAAATCTACATTTGGTTATATGATGATGTTTGTAGGGGGAGTTGTGTCTTGGCAATCAAGGTTACAAAAATGTGTTGATTTATCTCCTTCTAAAGTTGAGTACATTGCAGCAACTGAAGCTTCCAAAGAACTCTTGTCGATGATGAATTTCCTACATGAGTTAGGCCTCAAGCAAGACAAGTTTGTGTTCTTCTGTGACAGTCAGAGTGTGATCTATCTCAGCAAGAATTCGACTTTTCATGCAAAGACGAAGTATATTGAAGTGTGGTATCATTGGATACGAGATGCACTGAAAATAAAGTCATTTTTAATTGAGAAGATTCACACTAATGAGAGATATGATGACGAAGACCTTGCTAGTGTCGAAGATGATATGTTGTAGAAAGAAGACCAACATGGTTGAGCAGTACCTTCCCACTTTAGTCATGGGGGGAGATTTGTTGGGGAGCCTCACTCCCCAAGTGGAACCCACCAAATTTTATAAATATTATAACAATAATAATTGTTATTATTAGTATTAATATTAATATTGTTATTATTGAAAAAGAAAAAAGGGAGAATATGTGGTATTATTGGGCTAGGCCCACGTGAAGGAAATACAAGGGATTTAGAAATCCCTAAGAAGCATAAATGAGAACAGTGCCCAAAAAGCATAGGAAAAGCAAGCACGACAAAACAAAGAAGAGAAAAGGGTTTGGTTCCGGTGGTGGTAACAAGTGTGAAACAAACTTTCTCAGTTTGATCTACAATTTTGATATGTTATTTCTACCACTGAATTTGTTATTTTAATATACAGTCTGAGTAGTTTTATGTTCTCTGAGAGTTACTTTGACATACCCACTTTAGTTGAAGGTTGTTATAAGTTTTTTTATTGTTGATTGATGTTTCTTATTGATATTCGGAAGACTCTGGTGTACCTATTAATTATTATAGTGGAAGTTTTTACTAGACCTATGGTTATTATTCTCTCAATTTGAGGGAAGTTTTCCACGTTAAAAATTGTGTTTGTCCCATATTTAATTTTCTGCCAAATTATTTTGCCTTGTGGAATTGGATTTTCTGTTTGACAATTTATCTGCACAGGTGGGAAAAAATATTCCGCATTATTGAGATATTTATCTCTAATTATCTCTGGTTTTTACCAACAAAGTGGTAACATAGCACAATTGATTTTATTTGTGCATTTAAATGGAGGAGGAAAATAAAAGTCCCACTTTGAAAGACTCTCATGGAAGGCATGCTATACATTAAAGATTGTATGATCCTATTGAGGGTAACACTGCTAAACCCGCAAATAAATCTAATGTTGACTAGAAGAATATGAATAGAGAAAAGTAGTGGCGTTGATCAGGCAGTGGTTGGATCTGAGTGTATATCCACATGTTGAAACTGAAATAGATGCTAACAAGATGTGGGAAAAATTAAAAGAGTTGTATGAAAGAAAAAATGTGCAAAGTAAAGCATTTTGATTTATAAGTTGGTGAATATGAAATACAAAGATGGGGATTCAATGGCAGAGCATATGAGTATTTTTAAGAATAAAATGAATCGGTTGATAATCGCATAAATTAAATTAGATGATAAGTTGCAAACCTTGTTATTATTGAGTTCCTTGCTTGATAATTGGGAAGTCTTTGTTGTGACATTGACCATTTCAGCTCCAAGTGGAAAGTTGAAAATGTCAACAGTTAAAGAGAGCATGTTGAATGAAGAAGCTCGAAGAAAGGAATGTGGTTTGGTTGGTTCTTCCTCAAATTCAGAAGCATTAGTTACAGAGTCACGAAGGTGAAGTCAAACTATAAACTTCCATAGACGCGACAACTCTGAGAGTCGTAGCAAGTAAAGCATTTTGATTTGAAAGTTGGTGAATATGAAATACAAAGATGGGGATTCAATGGAAAAGCATATGAGTATTTTTAAGAATAAAATGAATCGGTTGACAACCGCATAAATTAAATTAGATGGTAAGTTGCAAACCTTGTTATTATTGAGTTCCTTGCCTGATAATTAGGAATTCTTTGTTGTGACATTGGCCATTTCAGCTCCAAGTGGAAAGTTGAAAATGTCAACAATTAAAGAGAGCATGTTGAATGAAGAAGCTCGAAGAAAAGAATGTGGTTTGGTTGGTTCTTCCTCAAATTCAGAAGCATTAGTTACAGAGTCACGAAGGAGAAGTCAAACGACAAACTTTCCATAGACGCGACAACTCTGAGAGTCGTAGCAAGTCGAGGACTAGAAAAGAAGTAGTATGCTATCATTGTGGCAAAGCGGGTTACATAAAAAGAAATTGCAGGTTCCTTAAGAGAGATCAGCCAAAGGAAAGAGATGAAGACAAAGAGAAGAAAAATGATAAAGATACAACAACAGTTGCATCTGTTAGTAATGTCTACATTGTTTGTGATGGTAATTCCATAAACCTTGCATGTCAGGATTCAACTTGGATTATTGACTCAGGTGCCTCATATCATGTTACTCCTAGGCGTGATTTTTTCTCATGTTACAGTGCTGGTGATTTTGGCATGGTAAAAATGGAAGATGAAGGAGTATGTTAAATTATCAGTATGGAAGATGTTTGGGTTGAAATTGGGATTGGTTACAAGCTTCAATTGAAGAATGTTAGACATGTTCCTAATATTCCCCTCAATTTGATTTTGGTGAAAGCCTTGTATATTGATGGTTATCACACTTACTTTGGTGGTGGTGGTATATGTAAAATCACCAAAGGGTCCTTAGTGGTTGCAAAGGAGCAAAGTTTCACTTCTCTTTATAGGATGTCCACGATGCTATGCAAAGAAGAAGTGAAGGCAATTGAAGATGCATCTTTTGATGGCATATGCGCCTCGGTCACTTGAGTGAGGAAGGACTCAATATACTTGCAAAGAAAAATTTTCATCCTCTGAAAGGTACGTCTCTAAAAACATGCACTCATTGTTTTGTTAGAAAATAACATAGAGTTTCTTTTCATAATATTGGTCCTCATACGAGGCAAAATATTCTTGATTTAGTTCATACTGATGTTTGTATGATGGATAGTAAATCTATTGGTGGTGCATCATATTTTGTTACTTTTATTGACGACCACTCTAGAAAAATAAGGGTCTTTCCTTTGAAATCTAAAGATCGTGTACTTGGAGTCTTCAAGCATTTCCATGCATGTGTTCAAACAGAAAATGGAAGGAAATTGAAATGTGTTCGATCAAATAACGGTGGTGAATATAGAGGTACGATTGAAGAGTATTGTAGAGAACATGGAACCAGACTTAAGAAAATAGTTCCAAAGACACCTTAGTATAATGGTGTTGTAGAGAGAGTGAATCATACGATTAATGATAGAATCAAATATATGCTCTCATGCAAAATTATCGAAATCCTTTTGGGGTGAAGTATTGAAAATTGCATTGGATTTGATCAATCTTTCTCCTTTTATTCCACTTGATGGGGATGTTCCAAATAGAGTGTGGATAGGGAAAGATGTCTCTTACCTTCATTTGAGAGTGTTTGGCTGCAGATGTTTTGTTCACGTTCCAAGATATTGAGAGGTCCAAGCTTGATAGTAAATCTAAACAGTGTGTATTTGTTGGGTATGGTGATGAAGAATTTGGTTATAGATTATGGTATTCCGTTGACAAGAAAATCATCAGAAGCCAAGCTGTGATATTTCTTGAAGACCTGACAATGGAAGATTTTGATAAAGCTGAGAAACAGAAGAAAAAAAATCCAGAAGTTATATTGATGTTGCGCCTAAGCCCCCTACATAAACTCTTGTTCATAGGGGATATATATAGGAAGATGATGAGAATGTAACTGATGATCATGTACCTCACTATGATGAGCAAGTTCCAACAGAGCCACCAGTTGTGTTTGAGTTGAGAAGATCTAATAGAGAACGTTAACCTTCTCAAAGATATCCACATGAGTGTGTGATGATCACTGATGGTGGAGAGCCATAGTACAATCAAGGAGCTATTACAAATGTTGATAAAGAAAAGTGGCTTAAGGCCATTGAAAAAGAGATGAATTCGTTGCATGAGAATCACACATTTGATTTGGTAAAGTTGCCTAATGGCAGAAAAACACTCAAGGACATATGGATATACTTGATCTATGCTTTTTATTCTCTCAATTTGAAAGAAGTTTTTCATGTTAATAGAAAATATATATTTTAGTATTATAGAAAATATATGTGTGTATTTTTTTTAAGGTCAATTTATTACAAATATGGTGATAACATGTTCCCTTGTCGCAACGCTACGCCAAAAATGACATTTTATAGCGCGCCTTTTATAGCGCTTATTAAATACAAGCGTTGTTGTATAATATTTTAAAAATAACAGATGATACAACAACGTTTTTTTTACAAGCACTGTGGGAAAAGCATTGTTGTAGGGTCATATAAGGTCACATAGCGCTTGAACATAATGTTTATAAGGCTTTTCCAAAAGCGCTGTAAAATGAAGCGCCCTCACATAATGTTTTACAGCGCTTTTGGAGCGCTTTAAACACAAGCGCTGTAAAATATAGCGCTCCCACCTTATGTTACTTAGCTTTTAAAGCGTTTTTTTGACAAGCGTTGTAAAAGACTTGCACTTTCACATAATTAAATGACTTATTAGAGCGCTTTTTATACAAGCGTTGTAAAAGACTTGCGCTTTCACATAATTAAAAGATCTATTATAGCGCTTATTACACAAGCGTTGTAAAATCATTCACTTTAAATAAAAATCATTTAATTTAAATAAATAAAAACAAATTTACGAACTCTCATCTCCTCTACTATAGGAACCCTCTTCTCCTCTACGTATTGTGCGCCCATCTACTGCTCATCCTTTAAAAAAAATTGGATACGTTGTCTCATGTACTGTATTTATTAATTTTTTGTTGTCACTAAAACTAATAAATTGTTACATAATAAATCATATAAAATCTATTCTTTTTTGAAATTTGTTGATATGTTAAATCAAACTTGGACCTTGGTTTCCATTTTCCAATATTAGATATGTGTACTATATATTGGTATAATGTTATCTGCAGCTTATTATTTGTGTACCTGCATTTATATAGGTCATATAATATGGACAGGAAATGGATGTCTTCCAATCGATTGTCAAAAGAGTATGAAAATGGAGCGAAGGAGTTTGTTGAGCTTGCAGTGAAGAATGCAAAAGATCCAAATAGAGTCGTTTGTCCTTGTTTAAAATGTTGTTTTGGATAAGACATGTTGAGAAAAAAAAAAAGGAAACATTAATTTTTAGAATGGTTCTACATATGCTTCAACTGATTTCGACAAGATACATATGAGCCAGACCGAGTTGAGGAGATTGTAAAAGCAGTTGACGAAGATCTTCGGGATTGTCCTAAAATGTTTTAGAGTTTGTTGAGTGATGTAGAGAAACCATTATATTATGGTTGTACTAAAGTCGTGTGGAATATTTTTGACTGTAAACCTGCTTGCACACCATATGATCCAAGTGTGAAATTTTTCAAGAACACTGGTGAAGGTGTTACACAACTGAACATGCGAGCATCATTGGCAGCCACATATATGCAACTGATTGTACTAAACCCGACATTGCCTATGTCATGGAATTGTTGTGCAACTTTACTAGTAGACCTAGTATGGAACATTGGCACACTATGGAAAAAGTCATGAGATACTTGAAAAGGACCATGAGTCTCAGATTACATTATCAAAGATTTCCTATAGTCTTTGAAGGATACAATGTTGTTGATTGGAACATCTTATCAGATGACTCCTGTAACACCCCGATTTTTAACAACGGGAGTGTATATTTTTTTTTTCAAAACAAAATCATAAAACAAAGAAATAAATAAGGAAAATACCTTTGGATAAATATTTAAGTCGTACACAACAACAAATAAGTCAATAGAATTTACAAGCAGTGAAATAGTTTTTGAAATACGAATTCAAAGTATTTACACATCAAAAAGTGGTACATGGAACCCATCGCGAATAAAATTACATGCTGACAATATTGGTATAGGTACAGTCTTCCAATTTAAAATAATCACAATCGAAAAGAAAGACATATAGTCCCTATACGTCAACCTAATCTGATCATTCTACAAAAACTATACATCCTGAGTGATCTTCACGCGCCACGCAAGATCCTCCTAACATAGCTCCAGTCTGGTGTTTCCAACTACATTCCCATCCACAGGGTACGGACCGGTAGGATGGTCTTGGTTCTCATCTGAGGGCAAAGCCCAGATTTTCACAATAGTGTCAATGGTCACCAACCGAAATTAACAATTAACACATAAAATTTAAGTTTTTAAATGCACAAAATAACCTTTCAACTTAGCATGCACCTTAAAAGGGTTTCCATATGCTAAACATTCATATAATACTTGCCAAGTAAAAATGAAATAAAAAATAAGGTTTTAATCAATCAAGTAATAAATCAACTGACCAGTCAATTGATGAATCCATTGGACAATCGATTGTCTGACTTAGAATGAAAGTTTTTACAAAGTAAATCGATTGGGAAATTGATTTCTTAAAGGTTTTGAGTGAAACCTGTATTTTGGGTTTAAATCAATCGATTTGCACATCAATTGAGAAATCGATTTTGTGATTCACAGAACAAAGATTTTGCTGAGTTAATCGATTGGGAAATCGATCTCTTAAATGGTTTTTATCAGACCTGTGTCCTATGATTAAAGAAATCGATTGAACAATCAATTGAAATAAATAGCTGAGCTACTGTAACAAGCCAAAGCGATTGGCAAATCGATTAGTTCAATATATTTTCAAGATTCAAGAAAAATAAGAAACGTAATAATCGATTAGGCAATATCACCAAATGGTTTTGCAAACAAACACACTATCACACAATTCCAAAACATAACTCTTAGCAGTTATAGCACAATCTCCACGACAACTTGAGTTCGAACACTCAATCATAATCTTGAATCAAACACGACTCGTGTGCCAAGCACCCTAATGCAATGCATATATGCCAAAATACATGGACTCGGAATTCCAAACCAAAACCCTCCTCGAAGGGCCGTAAATCATAATTGTACCGCCTATCACAGGTCGAATTACCGATGTGCCACCTATTACGGGTTAGCACGATTTACTAAAATGCGTAAATCGTAAACGTACCGCCTATTACAGACCAGTACTGTGTACCGAGGTGCCACCTATCACGGGTCAACACGATTTACAAAAAGAAAAAAATGTAAATCGTAAACGTACTGCCTATCACAGGCCGAAGTACTGTTTACCGAGGTGCCACCTATCACGGGTCAGCACGATTTACCAAAAACGTAAATCGTAAATGTACCACCTATCACAGACCGAAGTACTATTTACCGAGGTGCCACCTATCACGGGTCAGCATGATTTACCAAAAATGAAATGCATGAGCATACTCTGACTCTATCCACGACAATTGTTAAGTAAATGCAGATATTAAAAGATTCCCCATTTTTAATACTCATTTAACTCTAACAATTTTCACGACAATAATTAAGTAAACAAAGATATTAAAAGATTCCCCATTTTTAATAGTCGTTTAACTCTAATGACTTTCAAATTCCTCACATTGCATACTCAGACATATTCTCAAATTCAATCCACAATTCACAGCAAATCACATCAGTTCATTTTTCCACAAAATCCACACAAACACATCTCAAGATTTATAAGTATTAATTACGAACACGTCAAATACGACAAACACAAATCATCACAACCCACCACTCAAACACATCAAATTTCATTTCCTCAAAATCATACATAAATGAGTTAAATTCATTTCCCACGAAACACTCATCAATATCACCAAAACCCAACATTAGAATTTCACCCATAAAAGTATTAAATTCATTTTCTCCAAATCAACACTTCAACCCTAACAAAATTCTTTTCCACACAACCACAGATAAGTCCCTAAATGAAAACTAAAAGTTTGGAAGGAGCCATTACCTTAACGATAGCTTTAACGAGCGATTACCGTACCGCGAGTAAATCCGGTAAAATCTCTGCTCGCGACGTCGCTTCCAAAGTTAGTTCACTAGCACCGTAGCGTGGTGGTGAGCAACTTTCCCTTCTATCTCTTCGCGAAGCAAAGCTTAGATCTAGATGAAAAGTGGAGGTTTGTGTTTGACGGTTTGAAAATCCATAACACCGTTTTTCTCCGTTTTTGAATCAAAGGAGAAGAATGAAGCTGAGAAATCCTTGTCTTCTCACCCACCAAGCCTTGGGTTTCTTTTCTTGAAGTAAAAGAAAGCCACGAAAATGAAAGAAAAGATGGAAGAATAAGAATGGGTCGCGAGGCAGGGAGGAGGAAGAAGAGCAAAGGAAATGTTTTTCTTTCTGTTTTCCTTTCTTCCTTTTTCCTTCCTTTCTATTTATTTCCTTTTTCCTTCCTTTCCTTTTCTTTTCCCTCCAACCAAATTTATATATTTATATTTATTAATTATAACTTAACAAATATCTTAAAATATCTAGATATTTATTAAAATTATCATTTCACCCATAACCTCTCCAAACCACTTTTTGTTAAAAATATCTACTATCGTTGCAACTGAATTGACAGATACAATTTTCAGCAACCCGTGATATTTTTAACAAAACTCCCCGGAATTAAATTCTTCGTAAAAGATTCACCGCACATAATTTAATTTATTAATCGACGAGTAATTCTAATCGGGGCATCAAAATATATTTTTGGGCATTTATATTCACAAAATATTAATAACTTTGGCTAAAAAGCCTCCGAGTTCAATACGAAAATACACTAAAATACATAAAGTATAATTTAAAATTATGGGTCTTACATTACTACCCCCCCTAAAATTAGTTTCGTCCTCGAAACTTAAAGTACGAGTAACAATCCACACTAGGTTTGTACTCAAATTCAACATTCAAGTCACAACTTGTTCCACCCGGCCTCCTCGAAGAAAGTGTTGCCTACCCCTTTTCATAGGGTGCTTAATAACTCTACACACATCCATAGTCGGTAAGGCTCGTCCATTCCATTCAACATGATTTTGTCTACTATCAACAAGAGATTAAGGATGATCAGTCCCTCAATTTGTCAATAAATAACCAACAACCATGATAGTGGCTTAGACTATCTTAACCGAATTGTAATAGCACTCCTTGCAACTTACAATTGAGGTTATCCTAATGTACAAGCAGTCAACAATCTTCTCAAAGTCCACTGAGTTTCCCTTATTTCCCTATAACTTTGATCCTGCCAACGAAGTACAATTTCCCATAGCTATATTACATAGCCTCATTTGCATCCACTAGGTACGAAACATCCATTTGGTACCAAACCGAAACACTAAGTATGACACCAACACACTGAGCACAAAACAATCACTATAGTCGAATACTCCTAAATTTCTCCATTGTCCACAAATCCTCGATTTTTCTTTAGTCTTACAACTACGTCAACCGTAGTGTTCTTATCAGTATGTTATTCCAATTATAACTTTAATAATTCTATCCCCACATCTACTTGGTGATCCAAGCTTCCTCAAAAAAAAAAATTCGAAATCATGCCAAAGACTATAATACTACTTAGGACACACAACCTTCTTTTTAGTTTAGTACTTCATTTCAAGAGTCACATTTCCAACAAAATCCAACTTGAATTTAATTCATATATCAAGGTCTACATTTGTCTCATGCCTAACACCTCAAATTCACGCTTCACTAGACAATTTCTTACATACTTCACAATTATGCACAAACTCGAAAATAATTCCCCTACATCTACTGCCAACATTCATTCTGATACTTCTCAATTCCGTTGCGTCCTTCACTTGCAACTTGATGATTATCCTTTCATTATGACAGGTCAAACGCATTGTATTCACTCCATCACTTTTCCATTTATTCAAACCTTAAATTTCTACCTCGAACCTTGATACATCTTCATTATAGTGATTCCAATAAATCAAGGCTTACTAATTTCCACCAAACTTTTCCATTTCATGTTCAATTGTTTCCTTTATAATAATAATGCCTGAATTATAGGTGAGATAATTCCTTTCCTAAATCTTTAATTGTCATAAGTTACATCTCTATGTGTTGCTCCAACAAATTTCTTGGCACATTTTCCAATATATGGTTCACTCGCTGGATCTTATTCCTTCTCAACCTTCACCGAGATACAAACTGAAAGAATCTGAACAATCGAACGTCCTAAAGAATTATTCTTCAAACATTCCCCATAAGCATTTCCTAAGAAATAATTATCTATAACTTCATCCTCATAAATTTTGCAGTAAAATATCTCAAAGACCCACATACCTTTCATTGTTCATCTAGTCACTAAAACACTCATTTTAAATCTCAACGCTTGATTTCCAAAGACCAACAACTAAATCATAAATCATTCGTTACATCTCTTCTTTTTCACTTTCTATCATTTAATAGGATTCTAAAATTTAATCCTCAAAATCTCCGAACACTTCCATCCTTAACATGAATTATTTATCACTTTTCTGCCTCAACTCCTTCGATTATGAATGTTTTAAGCATTACTTGGTCCTCCATCCAACCTTGTGGATTTTAAATCATCAACTAAAAAAAAAACAACCATCTTAGGGTCCCAAATCAAATCTCGAATAATCCTTCCGACCTATCAGAATATTAACATCCTCTTAGTAATTTCCATCCTTTAATAGACTCTCAAAACTTATATTACCGCAATCTCGAAGTATTCTCGTACTCGATACTTCAAATTCCACTTAATGGTAACATAGAGTTCAATACATCAAGGCTTAACTCATTATGTTTTTCCGAACATTGCTCAAAATTCACACTTACGTGTCTATAGTTTCATCCAATATCACTATCCATATTTACTATCTCCTAACCCACAAAGAGATTTGTCACTTATCAACAAAATATATAGTCTCACTCCTATACCCATCATTAGATTCATACTTAATAATCTGAGTTGCGAATCAAGTTTAACTCGAATGCTCAACTTTACCCCTCAAGGTATCGATTATTCCTCAAAGTGCACTTTATCTAACCAAGGTATTATTTACCGTTAACGTGTAGTGCCCCTTAACTTCAATACATGTCTCTTTCATTGACACCTAAGCACCAAATGCTATTCCAAATGGAAGCCTCATCTTCTCAACAATTCCATGATGCTCACATCTCTTTGACAGTTATCAAACTTCATCCAGTCTCATCCTAAAATCTACTAGGCGAACATCTAATACTCCTCTTAAAAAGCTCTCCACTTAGATCTTTACATGAAATCACCTATTAGTCTAACTTTAATCCATCCATACTCATCATCTTCGAGTTACCACCAACAACATAGCCTCTATGTCCTTGGAACCACATGATAAATCCTATGCCGTCATGATTCGCTTCAACTCTGCCTGATAATCCGTCATCTCGGAGATCTTTTCCATTTCTTGAATCCACTTATTGGAATTTTCTGAGTTATCATCACCCTTGAACTTTGGAGGATGGTAACGATGAAAATCTTTCAATCCTCTTGACTTAATAGCACATATCTCTCTTTCCCTCTTCTCCAGATCCCGGAGAGTCTTTGCAGCTGTTTGTGCAACAACAGAAACATCTATGTTATTCGTAGCTTCAACCATTTGATCATCCTCATTGACGTTAACTCTTGCAGCGTCATCCCTTCTTGGATGCATTGTTTCCTCAAAACAATCATCAAGAAGAAACCTCAACACCACTTAGGAGATCTTTTCCATTTCTTGAATCCACTTATTGGAATTTTCTGAGTTGTCATCACCCTTGAACTTTGGAGGATGGTAACGATGAAAATCTTTCAATCCTCTTGACTTAATAACACATATCTCTCTTTCCCTCTTCTCCAGATCCCGGAGAGTCTTTGCAGCTGTTTGTGCAACAACAGAAACATCTATGTTATTCGTAGCTTCAACCATTTGATCATCCTCATTGACGTTAACTCTTGCAGCGTCATCCCTTCTTGGATGCATTGTTTCCTCAAAACAATCTTCAAGAAGAAATCTCAACACCACTTAGGAGAATTCTGAAAATAACTTTCGACTACATCCACACAAAATAACTACCCCTGAGCTAACAACTCAAACAATTTACTACGACGCATGATCAGATAACGACTCACAACCTACAGGTTGACCTACAATCTATAACCAAAAGCTCCACAATCCCAAAGAAATCCAAACCAAAGCTCTGATACCACAATGTAACACCCCGATCTTTAACAGCGAGAGTGTATATTTTTTTTTCAAAACAAATTCATAAAACAAAGAAATAAATAAGGAAAATACCTTTGGATAAATATTTAAGTCGTACACAACAACAAATAAGTCAATAGAATTTACAAGCAGCGGAATAGTTTTTGAAATACGAATCCAAAGTATTTACACATCAAAAAGTGGTACATGGAACCCATCGCGAATAAAATATCATGCTGACAATATTGGTATATGTACAGTCTTCCAATTTAAAATAATCACAATCCAAAAGAAAGACATCTAGTCCCTATACGTCAACCTAATCTGATCATTCTACAAAAACTATACACCCTGAGTGATCTTCACGCGCCCCGCAAGATCCTCCTAACATAGCTTCAGTCAGGTGTTTCCAACTACATTCCCATCCACAGGGTACGGACTGGTAGGATGGTCCTAGTTCTCATCTGAGGGCAAAGCCCAAATTTCCACAATAGTGTAAAGGGTCACCAACCGAAATTAACAATTAACACATAACATTTAAGTTTTTAAATGCACAAAATAACCTTTCAACTTAGCATGCACCTTAAAAGGGCTTCCATATGCTAAACATTCATATAATACTTTCCAAGTAAAAATGAAATCAAAAATAAGGTTTTAATCAATCAAGTAATAAATCAACTGACCAGTCAATTGATGAATCAATTGGGCAATCGATTGTCTGACTCAGAATGAAAGTTTTTACTAAGTAAATCGATTGGGAAATCGATTTCTTAAAGGTTTTGAGTGAAACCTGTATTCTGGGTTTAAATCAATCGATTGGACAATCGATTTGCACATCAATTGAGAAATCGATTTTGTGATTCACAGAACAAAGATTTTGCTGAGTTAATCGATTGGGAAATCGATTTCTTAAATGGTTTTTATCAGACTTGTGTCCTGTGATTAAAGAAATCGATTGAACAATCGATTGAAATAAATAGCTGAGCTATTGTAACAAGCCAAATCGATTGGCAAATCGATTAGTTCAATATATTTTCAAGATTCAAGAAAAACAAAAAACGTAATAATTGATTAGGCAGTCGATTAAGCTGGTATTACATTTTAACAAAATCGATTGGCAAATCGATTTTTTCTGAAGTTTTTCTAAAAATACATAAACTAAATCAATCACAATTACACACAATTCCAAAACATAACACTTAGCAATTATAACACAATCACCACGACATCTTGAGTTTCGAAATAGTTTTGCAATCAATCACACTTACACACAATTCTAAAACATCCACACTTGGCAATTATAACACAATTACCACGACAACTTAAGTTTCGAAATGGTTTTGCAATCAAACACACTATCACACAATTCCAAAACATAACACTTAGCAATTATAGCATAATCTCCACGACAACTTGAATTCAAACACTCAATCATAATCTTGAATCAAACACGACTCGTGTGCCAAGCACCCTAATGCAATGCATATATGCCAAAATGCATGGACTCGGAATTCAAAACCAAAATCCTCCTCGAAGGGCCGTAAATCATAATTGTACCGCCTATCACAGGCCGAAGTACTAAATTACCGAGGTGCCACCTATCATGGGTCAGAATGATTTACTAAAAAGCATAAATCGTAAACGTACCGCCTATCACAGACCAGCACTGTTTACCGAGGTGCCACCTATTACGGGTCAACACGATTTACAAAAAGAATAAAACGTAAATCGTAAACGTACCGCCTATCACAGGCCGAAGTATAGTTTACCGAGGTGCCACCTATCACGGGTCAGCACGATTTACCAAAAACGTAAATCGTAAATGTACCGCCTATCACAGGCCGAAGTACTATTTACCGAGGTGCTACCTATCACGGGTCAACACGATTTACCAAAAATGAAATGCATGAGCATACTCTGACTCTATCCACGACAATCGTTAAATAAATGCAGATATTAAAAGATTCCCCATTTTAATACTCATTTAACTATAACAATTTTCACGACAATCATTAAGTAAACAAAGATATTAAAAGATTCCCCATTTTTAATACTCGTTTAACTCTAATGACTTTCAAATTCCCCACAGAGCATACTCAAACATATTCTCAAATTCAATCCACAATTCACACCAAATCACATCAGTTCATTTTTCCACAAAGTCCACACAAACACATCTCAAGATTTATAAGTATTAATTACGAACACGTCAAATACGACAAAAACAAATCATCACAACCCACCACTCAAACACATCAAATTTCATTTCCTCAAAATCATACATAAATGAGTTAAATTCATTTCCCACGAAACATTCATCAATATCACCAAAACCCAACATTAGAATTTCACCCATAAAAGTATTAAATTCATTTTCTCCAAATCAACACTTCAACCCTAACAAAATTCTTTTCCACACAACCACAAATAAGTCCCTAAATGCAAACTAAAATTTTGGAAGGAGCCCTTACCTTAATGATAGCTTTAACGAGTGATTACCGTACCGCGAGTAAATCCGGTAAAATCTCTGCTCGCGACGTCGCTTCCAAAGTTAGTTCACTAGCACCGTAGCGTGGTGGTGAGCAACTTTCCCTTCTATCTCTTCGCGAAGCAAAGCTTAGATCTAGATGAAAAGTGGAGGTTTGTGTTTGACGGTTTGAAAATCCATAACACCGTTTTTCTCCGTTTTTGAATCAAAGGAGAAGAATGAAGCTGAGAAATCCTTGTCTTCTCACCCACCAAGCCTTGGGTTTCTTTTCTTGAAGTAACAGAAAGCCACGAAAATGAAAGAAAAGATGGAAGAATAAGAATGGGTCGCGAGGCAGGGAGGAGGAAGAAGAGCAAAGGAAATGTTTTTCTTTCTGTTTTCCTTTCATCCTTTTTCCTTCCTTTCCTTTTCTTTTCCCTCCAACCAAATTTATATATTTATATATATTAATTATAACTTAACAAATATCTCAAAATATCTAGATATTAATTAAAATTATCATTTCACCCATAACCTCTCCAAACCACTTTTTGTTAAAAATATCTACTATCGTCGCAACTAAATTGACAGATACAATTTTCAGCAACCTGAGATATTTTTAACAAAACTCCCCAGAATTAAATTCTTCGTAAAAGATTCACCGCACTTAATTTAATTTATTGATCGAGGAGTAATTTTAATCGGGGCATCAAAATATATTTTTGGGCATTTAAATTCACAAAATATTAATAACTTTGGCTAAAAAGCCTCCGAGTTCAATACCAAAATACACTAAAATACATAAAGTATAATTTAAAATTATGGGTCTTTCAACTCCAAAGCAATTGATGACTATATTTTAATTTAGTGAGTGGTGTTGTATCTTAGAAATCAAAGGACAGACGATATTGACTCAGTCCATTATGGAGTCTGAAATGATACCACTAGCTACTACTAGTGAAGAAGCAAGCTAGTTGAGATGCTTGCTAGTTGAGATCCCTATATTGGAAAAACTTATGACAGATGTGTTGATCCACTGCGATAGTATCGCGGCTATTGCAAAGATTGAGAATCGTTATTACAACGATAAGAAACGACAAAATCGTCGTAAGCACAACATTATTAGAAACTTTTTACTAAATGAGTTGTTATAGTGGATTATGTATGCACTGATGAGAATTTAGCAAATCATTTGACGAAAGGATTAGCTATAGAGAAAGTCATAAATACATCCAAAAGGATGAGACTAATGCCTATAGACTCACCTATGTGAATGTGGAAGTGGGGACGCTTCCTATAGAATTTCAAGTCAGAATTCCTAGAGAGTTCACTATACTGGGATACAGATGCAGAGACATTAATGCAAGGGCTTTTGAGAATACACCCTATGAAAAGGTTGTGTGTGGATTTGATATCAGAGAAAGAGTTAAAGACTACGAGTCACTCTTGTTGAATCTGAATCTTACTTCTTATGCAAAGGTTCAAGTCAAGAGACACCTTTGTTTATGGACGATCTTATAGAAGCGTTTGACGCTATTTTAGAAACAATTTTTTTTTAAATTCAAGTGGGGGATTGTTGGAAAATAAGTATATTATTGTGTGAATTTAATAATTTATTGGAGTCCCACATTGGAAAGAAATAATTTTGAAATCCCACATTGGAAAACTCTAGTATTTTGAGTAGTTTCAAATCTATACATACTAAAGTCCTGCATTGCTTAGAAAACAAATGTGAGTTTAGTTCCATCACTATATAATGAGCTTCAAACTATTGTGAAAAGTACACCAAAGTTGGATGCTTTTCCCAACTTTCTCTTTTCTCTCTCTTTTACATTCTGCTCGGCTAATTTCGAGCCACTTCTCCCCTTTCTTTCTGTCCCTTCGGTTTTAGAGCGGCTGTAATGTCGCAGTCCCTTCGGTTTTTAGAGCGGTCATTATACCGCAGTCCCTTTCGGTTTTTAGAGCGGTCATTATATCGCAGTCCCTTTCGGTTTTTAGAGCAGTAATTATGCCGCAGTCCCTTTGTTTTCTAGAGAGGTTGTAATGCCATAGTCCCTTTTTTTTTCTAAAGCGGTTGTAATACTGTAGTTATGAATGGTCCTAGTACCATATTGTGAATGACTTTAATCGTCATATTGAGAGTGACTTTAACCGTCATATTAAGAGTGACTTTAAGCGCCATATTGAGGGTGTAATTCTAGAACGGTTTTCTACAGTGCAATGGAACTCCGATACAGTGAATCTGGGCTATTTTATCTTGGGGACTTCGTGGTTAATAGTCTGTCTTGCACAATTTGGGCAGTGTCGCGAAACATCTTAAGAGAGCGACCTAGTTCGCGACTCAATCTAGTAATATCTTCGGTGGCATAAATTGTGATTTTTAAATAATTTTGAAACCCAAAATCCAACAGTATTATATAAATATTTCTGCAACACATGAGAAGAAGAAGAAGAATGTTAAAATCAAGCTCATACCACTTATCTAGACTGTCGCCTAAATTTAATTAAAGCATCTTAATTTACTAAAAGAATTTTGAAACTGATATATACATTATTCATTAAACTTTATTTTTTTTTCCCTTATTTTTACTTTCTTATTGCCTTTGTGTCAGTTTATTATCAGTTTTTATTTTTACTCACTTTATGGTCAGTTATATCATAAATAAAAAAATATATCTATCGACACAAATGTATTATCAGTCAAATTTAAAAATATCATTTTTCATATTATTTTTATTATTATAAAATTTGTGATAACTATAACAAAATTTGAATTTTCATATAATTTTATAAAATCTAAAAGACAGTTTTTGGCGATGCATTTTACTAAATATATCAAGAAAGTAAAATTATATCATACAAATCTCTCTAAAATCTACCTGCAACAATGTAAGGTCTTGTCTCGAATGCAATAGTCACTCGTGGCATCGTCAAATGATATATGAAGAAAATGGTTACAAACTACATCAGTATCTACACAATTTTTATAAAGAAAGCATCCCGGTGGAATTTTCACTTTGGCATATTCTACTATAATTAGGGGTGGGATCGAATAGGTCAGGCCAAGCCAGACTTTGAAAGACATGAATCTGACCTACAATTTATATTTTAGGCCTAAGCCTGGTCTACAATCTATCATAGACTTTTTTTTCGGTCTGGTCTGACCTTTTTAAAAGTTTGGTCTACTTGGAAGCCTATTTAAAATTTTTATTTACATTAAAACATTTAAATAATTTACTAATACCACATGATACTCTCCACATACCAATATAAATGTCTATATATCTATATATATTAAACAAAAAATAATTTTTCTAACAAAATAAATTTAAAAAAAAATCTAAAACAAACATCATCTAAACCCTAAAAATTAATTTTTGATTTCAAATAATAGATAGAATTTAAAATAGGAAATAATATTATTAATATAATAATAATAATAAAAAATATTAATAAATAATAAAATATATATATATATATATATATATATATATATATATGTCGGTCTGTCAGGCCTAATAGGCTTTTTTATAAGCCTGAGTCTGGCCTATTTAAATAAATAGGCTTTAAAAACAGCCTAAGTCTAGCCTTTTTATTAAATAGGTCAGACCAGATCAGGCCATAAGTAGGTCAGGCCATAGGCCCCTGACGGACTGTCTAGCCTATTCTCATTCCTAATTACTATTAATGAAACTTCGTTAGAAATAAAATATAACATTCTAGAGAATCTTTTTGCATTTCAAACATATGATATATATTTTCATAAAAAAATTACTCTAAAAACATAATCTAAAAAAATTGCATATTAAACACCACTCTTATTTTTCTGAGATCCAAATATTTTCATTGAAGATGCACACGAATTACCGGCTCTTCTTATAGTTGCAAATGATAAAATGTCACCATAAACCACCGTAGATCCTGTAGTCTAGATAATCAAAATAAGTAAATTTTTTAGATAAGAATGATAGGGTTGACAAACAAAATAACAAAAAAAAAGATATATTTAGAATGTTGATCTTTAGCTCAACCACCAACACATAATCAAAAAGTCCATATATAAAAATCTTAACATTTAAATATATATACCTTTATTCCATCATAACATGGTCTAAAAGGCTGCGGGATTTTCAACCTAAACTCTAATATCCTTAACTAATCCATCCAATAAGGATTGTGTGTTAGAGAGAAAAAATTAATAACCAAAATACCATAACTCTCAGTGATAATTGAATTTAATTTGACTTTATTCCATCAATCTAAATAACACACATTATTTTGAAGTTATAATAAAGTTTGAAACTCTAATGATAAGTAAAGAAGAGTAGAATGGTACCACATTGTGATTGTTTTGTTGTGATTATCATGTATCGTGTGTAGTGATAATTTCTCTTACACGATTTGATGTTATTGTGAAATTTATTGATTTTCCTTTAGTAATTTTCACTTTTTAATGTGATACTTTCTTGATGGAATGTTTGTGTAATGATACATTTCTATTATGATTATTTGCGTGCTCTTCTTACTTGTATTATACTGTCATCATGATTTCGAAACTCACCTCCTTCGTTGTATGTGTTTGACTGACTTAATCCTGCATTTGTGAAATCACAATTATTACAAGTTAATGAGTTTTGAAGTTCAAGTTTGGATGGAACCGCGCTCCAATAGGTGATAGGGGAAATAAGAGTTTTATTTTATATTTTACTTATTTAATTTGAAACGAATTTTTGTATGAAAATCATAGACGTACTACTATATTTTATAATTAAATCAAGTAATTATACTTAAATCAAGCTTTTCGAGATTGCACTATTTTAATGGATAAAATAAGTTTAAAGTGTTTTTATTTTTGTTTTTGAGAAACGGAATATCCTAAATTTCGAGATTGCACTAGTGTTAGTCAAATGTGAGTCATCTCAATTGTGTTTTCTTGGGTATTAATTAATTTCACTATGTGATGTATGTTTTGTATAATTGTACATATTTTTGAATTTACTAATTAACTATGTACTATCTTCTTACTCTAATTGCGTTGTGGATTCTAAGTTCTTGCCTAAGTGATTAAATATAATAGGAAATTATTTATTAAAATTTGAGTTAATTTGAATTGTTGACATGATTGAGTTAATTAACTTTTGATTGGACTTGTTTATAACTTTGATTATTTGCTCTTTTCTTATAGTGGATAGTTAGAAACAAATTTTTCTTTTGATTGGCTACTATATGTTTGAAATTATGAATTTAATTGATCTGATACTAATTATAGATTGATAGATCTTGTCTTTAGGGTCATTACATGATTATTAAAGTTTTGATCGTGCTAATGAAGACAATTTAGAAAGTTGGCAGTAATTTTGAAATATTAGGAAATTCATATTAATAGTAATAATAATCCTTGAATATTAGAGGTTGTAGAACTTAGAAGAAAGAAGAAAAAAAAATTATGTGAAGGAGTTAGAGTTGACTTATTTGGTAAAATAAAAAATAACGTTTGTTTGAATTACTCTTGATTATTGAAAAACAAAAATTAAATTGAGTTGAACTTTTATTGTTTATAAAGTAACAATATTCTATACTCTTGATTTTATTTACTACTTAAAATAGCTGAAAATTTACACCATATTTTACTATGTGTTGTTTTTATGAAAATCAAAAAGATTTGTTGTTATGTATGTTTAGAGAGGGTGATGTGAATATTGAATAGTGAGTGTGTTGGGATATTTCCTTTGGAATGGTCGATTAACTGATTCTGATATTATGAACTCATTAGAGTTTAACTTGATATTAGAGTTTTAGATTTTAAAAAATCAGTAGTGATTTATAAAGGTACAAAAAAGAATGGGGGGTCACATGATAAAATATCTACTAATTGAGAAAGAGAAGGAAAATAAATAAATAAATAAATAAATAAAAAGGTTAAAAAAATTTATTTTAAAGCGAGGATTTTAATTTTAAATCACTTGAAAGTGTTGATGGTTGTATCTAAATGATTAATGTTTTTATATTGTTTTTGAAATCAAATTAGGACATTCTTCATGATTTTGAAATAGTATAAAATTCATATTATTAGCAATAGTAATTCTTAAATATTCAAGGTTGGTTGAAATTTTATAGTTAGACTTTTAGAAACAAAGAATTGTGAAGGGATTAAATTTGATTTATTTTATAATAGGAAATA
>JBBPBR010000001.1:23660830-23680046 GCA_037974775.1 Cicer pinnatifidum | reverse complement strand
AAATTTATATCTAATTCTATATACATGATTTGATTTGATTTCAAAATATAGGTTGAAAAAAAAAATGATTTTAAGAGTGCTTAAATATCTTGAGAGGTATTTTGGTGGTAAGGATATTGGTGAAATTTTAGTAATCTTATTGATTTTAAAAGTAGTTAAAAAAAATTGTAAGATTTATTAAGAAGTAATCCAAGGAAAAGTTTGAAATTATGAAGAAAAATTATTTTATGGTATTAAAAGATTCATGATGCTTTTAAAATAATTTAAGTGTTTGAAATCAAATTTTAGAGTATTAATTAACTACTAAAATGATTTATGAACTATGAGATTTATTTTTGTTTTATGATTATTATATTAACTTCCAGTAAAAAAAATATAGTTGCTTACTTTACCAGTTAATTGAAAAATTTGTTTCAATTTTTGTTAAATGTTAAAGATTGATTCAAAACAAAAAAAAAATTAATTAATAATTTAATTGTGATAAATTTGTAGTTGTTGGATTGCTATAAGAATATTCTACATCATGATGCCAATTGTTGAATAAGTTATATGCATGTATTTATGATTAGGTGAATGTGAAAGTATTTACATTTCAGGCGTTCTAAGTGTTGGGAAGTTGTGAATAGTGTTTACTGTAGTTGAGAGTGTTGAAAAGTGAAATAATTACAAATATCTTTATTTTTATTGATGATTCATATTGATGCAAGTGTCCTTACTTTTTTTTGTTATAACAAGTTGTAAATTACAAATAAATTTCTAGGAAGGTGTAATTAAATGGATTTTTAACTTGAAGTAAGGAGTGGGAGTTGTGGCGCCGCCTTCGCAATCCTGAATCATGTTAAAGATACTTTTAATTACCCCTGTTTGAATTAGAATGACTACAATTATGATTATATTAAGTAGTTGGCTACATGAGTAGAAGGGACTAGCTACCCCGATGACTTATCGTCGATAAAAGAGGCAACAATAATATATTGTAATTATTGCTAGCAATACTTGTTAAATCTATTTTTGAAATAGATATAAATCATGCTCACCTCTTATACAAATTTTAGTAATTATGAGTCTTATGTGGCATCAGTGTTAAATGTCGATAATGGGTTATGTGGCATGAATAATGGTTGAAGTGAGTTTTGAAACTATGAGAAAATATTTGTCCTCTTCCACTATGGTTATGTACTCTAGTTCTTGATTTCTAAGAAATTGTTCATGATATGAATTCGTATGTGTGTCTTCATTTGAAATTCCTAAGGGTACGAAATCATTGAAATATCTTTCTTACTCAACTGAAATCTATTGAGAAATTGATAATGTTATTTAAATTTTTTGAGAGTAAAACTAGAAAATCATTGTTTGGGTAGTTAGTTGAAGTTAACAATCCACTTGGCAAATTTTCGCTTCATTGAACTTGATGTAGTAAGTTTGTGGTTACTAAATCTATAAGTTTTCTTTTCTTCGTAAATTATAGTGGGTACTTATAGTATTTCGTTCATGATTGAAATATTAGTTGCGATTGTTTAAATGAATAACTGTGTCATTTTAGTCTATCATGCAAAGGTAATTGATTTTTGACATATTGTGCTTAAATGAATATTGAATACCTTCAATATGTTTATGGATTAAGTTTGAATCTTGAGGGAGATTAGTTAGATATCAGTTCGGTTATTATTCACTTCAAATTTCGAGGACGAAATTTCTTTAGCAAGGGGAGAATTGCAACATCCCAAATTATATGATAAATTATTTTATTAATAAAATATTATTTTAAATAATTAATTTGGTGTTAAAATTATTTTAGAATACATGTTGTTAAATTTCATGTTTAATTTGTGTTATATAGGTGATTTCTATAATGTGCTAGTTTTATAAATATTAGATTACATGAGCGAAATAAATAACAAATATTATATTTTATTATGTGATATATTTTTTTGTTGAATAATAGTATTTTAGTATAATATATATTTTGAAGAGAAAGATTTTATGCAATTTTACATGTGTATACGTGAATCCAATTAATGTAATATTTTTGTGTGTGTTTGACTAGTGTTAAGTATGCACGCAGTTATATTTCAATTATTTATAACTATTTTTTATTTTTAGTTTTTTTTATAAATAATAATCCTGAGATAGTAGTGATATTGTGTTTGTTTTCCTTTATTTTTATATACTTGTTATGTCATTTTGATTTTATATTTATTTATTTATTAAGATTTAGTAATTAATATAAAGTATTGATGTTATATTTATTTATTTTATAATTTATATTATTCTCTAATGATGGTAATATTTTAATTTCAGTATTTGAAAAAATAAGTATTATTATAGGGATTATTTTAAAATAGTAATAATGTTTTATTAATGAAATTGTGTTTTAAAAGAATAATAAAATAAAACAAGTAATAGTAAAACCTAAAAGGAGACTAATGGACTTGACCCATGTGTTTAAAGAATTTAAATTGTAAATAAAATAAAATAAAAGAAGAAGGAAGGAACAATCGGCCATAAAAACAAATATGAAACACAACAACAACCTATCGTTTGGCATCGGTGATCCAGAAAAGTTTCTTCGTTTTCATCTAAATTTTAGTAGGTTGTTTTACTCATTTAGTTAGTAAATTAAAAACACTTTTCTAGATTTTTAACAACCTCAATTTCTCTCTAAAATATCTGACTTCTCCATTTGTAGAATTCGTTATTTTGCATCATTCTCCTTGACCATAAGTCCGATTTGACTAAAACCAACGTCAAAACGACCGTGTGAAAAGTGACTATATTATTCATTTATTGGTTTTTTAATTTAAGGTAATTTTCCTTGACTGAATTTCGAATTTAGTTTTTAAAGTATTTTCTCATAATTTATTTTTTACGTTTACCCATAAACTATCGAGTTAGACCGTTTGAAGGACAAATAGTTAAAGAACAAGGACTGTTTGCACGTGGAATCGTATTCATGTGTGAAAGCGTCAAAATAAGGTAAGGGGTGACATAGCGTTTGAATTCACGAGATAGCATTTGAACACATGTTTTTAGATTTTTAGTTTGGCATTTTAAAAGCTCTTTATACCTTAGATTAATATTTTTAACTTGTTTCTAAACTTTTGGTCGAATTTGAATTATAATTTTATTATTTCCATTTTAACTCTTTCTCGCCCTATAGGTCATAACATGAGCTCTGGATATCGGATTGGCGCATATGAGCAGACGTTGGAAAGATAAAAATCTGAGCTACAACTTTAATCTTGGAAGAAAAGACCAATTTCTAACTTTAGTGGATCTAAATTGCAAATTTCGTAATCTGGATTTTTATAATAATTTTAATTATGGGTCACTTGTGTTTAAATCCTAAAGCCCAATATCAAGTACTATATATTGGCAATTTTGTTTCTTTTCTAAGGACGAAAAAATTGGGATTCAAATTGCTACAAGAAAAAAACAGTTTTATTTTAATTTCATGGAAGGCTAATATTATAAGATTTATCCACGAGTTCAGAGTTTTATCAACACCTTGAGATTCAGATTACACTGTCAATTTCTATTCATGATTCTATTCTTGTTAATTTGATTATATTGATATTTTGATTGCTTAAATTGAATTTCAATATGATTGATTAAATTTATCTTACAAAATTTGGTTTCGATTTCTAATTTAATTGAATTATAATTTTACGACGCTTGATCGTTAATTGTAATATTTTTATGATTGAGATGCTTAATCCAATCAAAGAAACCAAATTCACATAGGATTGATTACACTTGTTTGATCAATTATATAGTTAAATAAGAATAGAATCACAAATTAGAAACTAAACTCATTGATAGAATTTGTGATAGGTTTGAAACTCAAATAAGTGGATTAATCGTTTTGCTCATCTGTTAAATAGAAAAATCTAAAAAACCCCATTTTTTAATTTCAATTTTCAATTCCGTTATTATTAATATATCAGAAGTCCTTGCAAAACGATTCAAGTTATTACCTCTATTTACATTTTATCAATTGTATTTGACTCATGTGCGATAGTGGATCAAATTGGCGTTGTTGATGGGACTCTTTAATATTAATATTAACCCCATTTTTAGGCAATTATCTTGGATTGCTCCAAAATTTTGCCTAAAAATCAGAAGAAAAAAATCAAGGAACAGGACTTCGTATAAGTTTCTTATACGGAAACAACAGTCAAAATCCCAAATTCCTTCTTTTAGACCCTTTTTTAAATTTGTTTAATTTTTCATATTCTCCAAAAATTCCAAAAAAAAATTGCATTGCCTTTATTTGATTTTTAGAAATTTTTTGTGGTATTTTTATATTTTATGGATTTTATTTGATAAGGTTTTTGATTTTTCACTTCAATTTTAGCATTCGGGACATTGTTGGAACTTTTAGAATTGTTATTTTGTATTGCATTGTTATGATGATGCATGACTATGGCTAGTTATGTGAATCTTCATTCTCTTGAACCTGAAATAGATAGGACATTTCATTTAAGTTGTAGACTTAATAGAGCTGTTAGTGTTAACGAGTTAGAGTCATATACTGAAATTGACAACTTGTTGGAAAATATGGCTGATGCGAATAATAGAACCTTAAGACAACTTGTTGCACCTAATGTCAATTATAATGCATTATGTATCACATATCTTGAAATTACTGTACCATTTGAACTTAAATCTGGTTTAGTACACTTGCTTCCAAAGTTTAATGGTCTTGCAAGTGAGGATCCCCACCAACACTTGAAGGAATTCCATATTGTGTGTTCTACCATGAAGCCTCAAGAAGTCACAGAAGACCATATTAAGCTGAGAGCCTTCCCATTTTCACTCCAAGATATTGCCAATGACTGGTTATACTACCTTCAACCAGGCTCTGTTACAAGTTGGAATGATCTCAAGTTATTGTTTCTAGAAAAATTCTTCCTTGCCTCAAGAGTTGCATCAATCAGAAGGTGGCATCACGCAGATTGACAGGGATCATTACATGAGTATTGGGAGAGATTCAAGAAATTAGTGCCAAGTTGTCTTCATCACCAGATTTCTGAATAATTGCTCATCCAAATTTTTTTGAAGGCTTGCTATCTATGGATAGAAGCATTTTGGATGCTGCTAGTGGGGGAGCACTTGTCAATAAGACACCATAAGCGGCAAGGGCTTTGATTGATAACATGTCCACTAATTCTCAGCAGTTTACAACTAGAAGCAATTCAATAGTGTTGACAAAGGGTGTGACTGAAATTCAAGCTTCTTCCCACAAGAATTTAGAAGGAAAACTTGATGAGCTTACATCTTTAGTAAAAAAATTGGCAATAGGTAAAACTCAAGCAGTTGTCTGTGGTATTTGCACTTCTCCAGATCATCCTTCAGATTCCTGTCCTACATTTCAAGAAGATCCAATTGTTGATGCTCCTCAAGCATATGGAACAAATATATACAATCTGAAGTAGCAATGTCACTTTACAAGAAACAGGGGATTGAATTGTAAATGCACCTTTTAAAAGTTCCTGTTAAGTTCTTGGTTTTAACCAGAAAAAGGAGAAAGTTCTTGGTTTTAACCATAAAATGGAGAAAGATCTTGCTTTTAACTAGAAAATGGAGAAAGTTATGGGTTTTAACCAGAAAACGGAGAACGTTCTTGGTTAGTTAAAATCAGTAATTCAATTTATGTATTTAACTCGATAATCAATAAAACTGAAAGTAAATAGATAAGGGAAAAGATACAACACAAGGATATATCCTAGTTCACCCAACTCGGGCTATGTCCAGTCCTCACAACTGTGAGATTTTCCACTAAGTGTTCAAAATAAAGAACCTTCTTGGTTTTACAGTAATTAGCTCAAATCAACTTTGACATGTTACAAAGTTAAAACCTTTCCACCCAGAAAGGAGTTCAATCTAGTCACCTATCAACCTTGATAGGATTTCTTACAATCTACCCAAACTATATTAAACTCTTATAGTTTGAGTTTTACAATAATGATGAGATTGCTTTGTTAGAACTTGAGAAAGCTCAACACTTATTTGAGTTCTAATTCTTTGATAGAAAAAAACACGAGAATGATTCTAGGAATCAAATGGGAAAATCAGAATTCATTCAATGTATTTGTGTGAGAGAAATTCAAGTATGATTGAAATGAGTAATGAATTTTCTTAGTACTTGAAGCTCTGATTTTTCCTTGAGCATTGGCCTTTCTTTTATAGGCTTTTAGGACATTTAATAATGGTCAAAAGAGTTGTTGGTAGTGCTCTGTCATATTTGACCAAAACCAATATATTTGAATAAATATATTCCAGCATTTGAACATAATTTGAATGTTCCATATAAACTGTCAAGAATATTCTAGAGAATGTTTTGCTTTTCTGCAGAATGTTCTGCTCTTCTGCATAATGTTTTACTTTTCTGCACAATGTTCTGCTCTTCTACACAATGTTCTGCTCTTTTGCAGAATGTTTTGCTTTTCAAGAGAATGTTTATGTCTTATGCAGAATGTTCTAGTACTGCTTTCAGAATGAACCTTTTTGCTTAAATTGATCATTCTCTTAGCTTTTGCCTTTATCGTTCTCCAGCTTTTAGGAGGAGAATGAAACGAAGACTGTTTATCAATCTCAGTTTCTTGGAAAGCATTTTGTTGCTGCTGTCCATAATGTTCTTCTTCTTCATCTCCTTAGCTTCAATGTTTCCAAAGGATATAAATACTCGAAATTTTTTTAATGAGAGGAGGCACCATACTTTTCCATTCATGTGTATTGAGCATACCTTATCCATGTATCAATGTTCTTTCTTGATTGTTGAATGGTGTTCCTACATCACAAGTTAGTAATGATTTTGGTACCCATATTTGTTTGTGTCCTTGATGGTTAGTATATCTTCTTTTAGAAGATTTTTTAAAACTTGATCTCTTTTTAAAGTAGCAAGTTGATTCAAAATGCCATTTTTGGAATAGTAGGACCACTTTGTTGTTGATCTTCCATAAGGTTTCAAAATCTGAGTTTTAACGGATTTGAAATTGATTTTGCTGAAATTCCAGCCCGTTCTCCCTTTTTCAAACTTTCTAGAGAAAGATCTGTTTTTGTTCCACAACATTCTCTGTTTTGAGAACAACCTGGAGAACGTTCTCCTTTATGCAGATTTTTCAAAACTGGTTCAACTTTATTTGCAGAGCGATCTTCCCTTTTATAAAACCTTTTTCTTTTAATCTTTTCATCTCTTTTCTTAAAGTGACAAGCAAATTCCAAATGACCAATTTTCTAACAATATGATCATTTGGTTTTGCATTTATCCTCTTTTCTTTCTGAAACAAAAAAGTTTTCTTATGTTTTCATTTTTTGAGTTTTATCAAAACAAAGACCAGCTTTATCAAATATTCCCACTTGAGATCCCATGATTTTTTGAAAGGTTTCAATTGCTTTAATAAAATTTGACAAGTCATTTCTAAGAAGTTCATTTTCAGTTTTAAGGAGAACGTTCTTCGTTTTTGTTGCAAAACATTCTTGATTTACATATTCATTATTTTCCTTAAAATGAGATTCCTGCATGTTCTGAATGATGTTTTTTAGTTCATCAATCAAAACCTGAGCTTTCTCTTTTTCCTTTTTTTCTTTTAAAACTTGATCCTTTAAAGAGTAACATTTTTTAACAAGCAGATTTGATTCATTAAGTAAGCTATCAAAATCTTTTTCAATTTGTTCACATAAAAGACATGGTTCATAATTTATTACCTCTTTGTCTTCAGTATCTGCTATTCAACATAAGCTGGCCTTTTCAGGTTTCTCTATTTCGGATTCATCAGAATCATCCTAGGTCACCATCATGGACTTTTTCTTGAAAGGGAACTTCTTTGGTGCTCTTTTGTTCAAGGGCCATTCAGTTTTACAATGTCCTTGTTTATTGCATCCAAAGCATATGATTTGACTTTTGTCTACCTCTATTTTGAAGTTTTCTTTTTGATTTGAAAATCCCTTTTTATATGATCCCTTATTCTCAACATTCTTTGTATCTTTTTTGTAAGACAAACTATTTCTTCATCAACATCTTCTTGTTTGATTTCTTTTGAGTCCTCATTTGGACTTTCTTGCGATGTTTTTAAAGCTATTGCTTTGCCCTTTTTGATTGGTTTGTCTTCTTGTAGCAGGACTTCATGTGCTCTTATGGTTCCAATTAATTCTTCCAAGGGAAGTGATTCAAGACTCTTGGCTTGGCTTATAGCTGTTACCATTAGTCTCCATATGATTGGAAGACACCTCATGATTTTTCTTACTCTTTCTTAAATCGTGTAAGCTTTCCCAAGAGAACGAATTCCATTTACTATTGTTATGAACCTTGAGTACATTTCATCAATAGTTTCTCCTTCTTGCATTTCGAACAGTTCGAATTTCCTTATGCAAATGTCTATCCTTGTTTCTTGGACATAGCTTGTTCCTTCATGATGAGTTTGTAGTGTATCTCATATTTCTTTTGCAGTTGTGCATTCATCTACTCTTTCATTTTCTTCCCTACTCAAAGCACATGATAAGAATAATTGAGCTTTTGAGTTTAGAAGTACCTTAGATTTTTCTTCTACTGTCCAATCTGCTTCATTCTTTTTAGTAGAGGTTGAATCATTTTGGTTGACTCACTGTATGAAAATTCCATCTGTAATGATGTGCCACATTCCTGTATCTTGAGATTTCAAGAGCAACTGCATTTTGCTTTTCCAGAAATAGTACTCTTTGCCAACAAAGTAAGGTGGTCTGTATGACGACACTCCTTCAGCAATGTACATATTTTTTGACATTTTTCTTCTAGATCTTTTTCTCTAACACTTGTTATGTGTTTTTAATATTTCTAAAGACCAACCTCTGCTACCAATTGAAGTAGCAATGTCGATTTACAAGAAATGGGGATTTGAATTGTAAATGCAACTTTTAAAAATTCCTATTAAAAACTTAAGAAAATAACTCAAGATTGATATTGGTTGTGAAAACAGAAGACGGAGAACGTTCTTGGTTTTAACCAGAAAACGGATAACTTTCTTGGTTTTAATCAGAAAACGGAGAACGTTCTTGGTTAGTTAAAATCAGTAATTCAGTTTATGTATTTAACTTGATAATCAATCAAACTAAAAGTAAATAGATAAGGAAAAAGATATGACACAAGGATATATCATGGTTCACCCTACTCGGGCTACGTCCAATCCTCACAACTGTGAGATTTTCCACTAAGTGTTCAAAACAAAGAACCTTCTTGGTTTTATAGCACTTAGCTCAGATCAACTTTGATCTGTTATAAAGTTAAAACCTTTCCACCCAGAAAGGAGTTCAATCAAGTAACCTATCAACCTTAATAGGATTTCTTACAATCTACCCAAACTATATTAAACTCTTATAGTTTGAGTTTTACAATAATGATGAGATTGCTTTGTTAGAATCTGATATGGCTCATCACTTGTTTGAATTCTAATTCTTTGAAAAAAAAAATACACGAGAATGATTCTAGGAATCGAATGGGAAAAATCAGAATTGATTCAATGTATGTGTGTAGAAGAAATTCAAGTATGATTGAAATGAGTAATGAATTTTCTTAGTACTTAAGCTCTGATTTTTCCTTGAGCATTGACCTTTCTTTTATACGCTTTTAGGACATTTAATAATGGTCAAAATAGTTGTTGGTAGTGCTCTGTCATATTTGACCAAAACCAATATATTTGAATAAAAATATTCCTGCCTTTCAACATAATTTAAACTTTATTAACTAGGTTGGTTTCTTTGTTCTTGATCAGATTTATCTTGTGTTTAATGATCCTTGAAGCTTCATATGCAATTATTCATGTAACCGCTTCGATCTGGCGCCTTGATTTTGTCCAAAACAGTTTGGTGAATGATTATACACTTTTGTAGAAATAACGAGATCAATATTGAAATTTTGCAGAAACGAAGATTGATAATCAATTTGGAAACTCTTCTGGTAATTCTAGAGAAAGATGTTTGCTGCCGAAGAAAGTGTAACAATCTGGAGAATATTTATCAATCTGGAGACTCATATTACACTGTTGTCTAGATTGATCAGAATGCTGTCAAGAATGTTTAGATATGTCTGGTCTTGCTAATTCATGATCTTCTCTCTTTCTGATTCGAGTAGTTTCTTTGAATCTAATCATCTTTGTTTGTTCATTGCCAAGTGCTGATGATATAGATGTAAAATCCATAAGCTAAAACTTCTTTTAACTAGTGGAGATTGATTGGTTTTGGAGCTATGGTGATCATTCAGAAACTGGAGAACATTCTCCGTTTTCCAGATTTTGTTAAGAATGTTCTCAATTCTTGTCTGTTCAGTTTCTTGGCTTTTTATGCTGATTTATTTGCATTGTTTAAATCCTATCGTTGAATTAATACACTCAAAAGCACAAGTTAAATTAACATAACATTTAGAATTATAATTAACATTCTTAATTAACTTTTTGTTTATTTTCATCAAAACATTAAATTGAGATTTTGTCTCAACACAATCCTCAAGCCAACTATGATCTATCATCTAACATGTACAATCCTTGTTGGAGAAACCATCCCAACTTGAGATGGGAGAATTCATCTGCACAAGAGCAACCTAGGCAGCAACAGCAAAATATTCCTCAACAGCAAAACAATGTATCTTCATTAGAGGACCTCGTTAAATAGATGGCTATCTAGAATCTCCAATTTCAACACAGAACAGATTTCACCATTCAAAATTTGGAAACAAATATTGGTCATCTAGCCACTTCAATCAATCAATTGCAGACTCAGTGGTCAAACCAATTGCCTGCACAGTCAGTAGTAAATCCAAATGCTCCCAATGTCAGTTCAATTACATTGAGGTCTGGGTAAGGTGTTGAAATACCAAAGGTACCTAAAACTGTAGTGAAAAATAACAAGGTTGTTGAGGATACTTCGATATCTGAAATTGATGATGTTGAGCAAAATATACCACTTCCTTTTCCTCAAAGGGCATTGAAGACTAAGAAAATGGACAAGGCAGATAGGAACAACGAGATCTTGGATACATTTAGGAAGGTGGAAGTGAACATTCCCCTCCTTGAAGCAATTAAACAGATTCCAAGATATGTAAAATTTCTAAAAAAAATTGTGCATAAACAAGAGAAGGTTAAAAGGTAATGAAAGAGTAAACATGGGGCAAAATGTTTCACCCCTCGTTCAGCCTATACCTCAGAAATGCAAAGATCGAGGAACTTTTTCCATTCCATTTACCATAGGCAATAGTCATATTGAAAATCCTATGTTAGATTTAGGAGCTTCCATTAATGTTATGCCTACATCTATTTTTAACTCTCTTGTTCTTGGACCTTTACAAAGTACAGGCGTTACCATTCAATTGGCGAACAGGAGCAATACTCGTCCCACTGGACTTGTGGAGGATGTACTTGTTCGAGTTAATGAATTGATATTTTCTGCAGATTTTTACATTCTGGACATGGAGGGAGAGAATAAGTCCAACAGGGCGCCTATCATCTTAGACAAACCATTCTTGAAAACTGCTACAACAAAAATTGATGTGTATGCTGGAACTATATCCATGGAATTTGGTGATAGCATTGTATGCTGGAACTATCAGATTAGGTTGACGTATAGGGACTAGATGTCTTTCTTTTGGGATGTGTTTATTTTAATTTGGAAGACTGTACCTATACCAATATTGTCCGCTTGACATTTTATTTTCGATGGGTTCCATGTACCACTTTTTGATGTGTAACTAAATGAGTCTGATCATGGCAGTCTATTGTCGAGCCTTAAGACAATATTGTTAGACCATGGAGGTATTCGGGTGGGGAATTCCTAGGTGACTTGGAGGTAGAACTCCAAATGTCGAGAGCTACCATGCAACACACGTTTACCTCGATTGTAACGTATATGTGTCTTGGGTTGAGTTGAGGGGATCTATGAGGACACGGCCAATTTGAATTGTTCGTCCACCAAGATGGTTGCATAGTATCAAGCCTCCTAACCAAGTACTTCAGAGTTAGAATGGTACCATATTGTGAAGTTGAGTCTAAGCTCGTGCATAGCATTGCATTTTATTATGATTAATATGTATCATGTGTGGTGATAATCTCTCTTAGACGATTTGATGTTATAGTGAAATTTATTGATTTTTCTTGAGTGATTTAGACTTTTTAATGTGATACTTTCTTGATGGAATATTTGTGTAATAATACAGTCCTGTTATGATTGTTTGCGTGTTCTTCTTACTTGTATTATACTATCATCATGATTTTGAAACTCACCTCCTTCGTTATTAGTGTTTGACTGGCTTGGCCATGCGTTTGCGAAATCGCAATTATTACAGGTTAATGAGTCTTGAAGTTCAAGTTTAAGAGGAATCCCGCTCTGATAGGTGATATCGGGAATAAGAGTTTTAATTTGTATTTTACTTATTTAATGTAAAACGAATTTTTGTACGAAAATCTTAGAAGTACTTGTAAGTTTTTATAATTATATCAAGTAATTACACTTAAATCAAGCTTATTGAGATTGCACTATTTTAATGGATAAAAGAAGTTTAAAGTGTTTTTATTTTTATTTTTGAGAAACGTGATATCCTAAATTAAAAATAAAGTTTTTATTTTCTTGGAAATAGATTTTTATTTATTCGCTACAGATTTAATAGGAATATGATATAAATTATGATATATATATATTATTTTGAGGTTTAGGGTGTCACATTAGTGGTATCAGAGCCTGGTTTGTCCAATCAAGCCGAGTGGATTTAGTGTTAGTTAAATGTGAGTCATCTGAATTGTGTTTTCTTTGATATTAATTATTCTCACTATCATGTTTTTATCTCTCGTTATATTATTGTGTTATGTGATGTATGTTTTGTATAATTGTAAATATTTTTGAATTTACTAATTAACTATGTACTGTCTTCTTACTCTAATTGCGTTGTGGATTCTAAGTTCCTACCTAAGTGATTAAATACAGGAAATTATTTGTTAAAATTTGAGTTAATTTGAGTTGTTAACATGATTGAGTTAATTAACTTTTGATTGGACTTGTGTTTATAACTGTAATTATTTGCTCTTTCGTTATAGTGGATAGTCAGAAACAAATTTTTCTTTTAATTGGCTACTATATGTTTGAAATTATGAATTTAATCGATGTGATACTAATTATCGATTGATAGATCTTGTCTTTAGGGTCATTACATGATTATTAAAGTTTTGATCTTGCTAATGAAGTCAATTTAGAAAGTTAGCAGTAATTTTGAAATAGTAGGAAATCCATATTAATAGTAATACTAATTCTTGAATATTAGAGGTGGTAGAACTTAGAAGAAAGAAGAAAAAAAATACGTGAAGGAGTTAGAGGTGACTTATTTGGTAAAATGAAAAATAATTTTTGTTTGAATTACTCTCGATTATTTTAAATTAAAAAAAAATTAAATTGAGATGAATTTTTACTGTTTATAAAGTACCTATATTCCATACTTTTGATTTTATTTACTACTTAAAATAGCTGAAAATTTACATCATATTTTACTATGTTTTGTTTTTACGAAAATAAAAAAGATTTGTTATTATGTATGTTTAGAGAGACTGATGTGAATATTAAATAGTGATTGTGTTGGGATATTTCTTTTAGAATGATTGATTAACTGATTCAGATATTCTGAACTTATTAGAGTTTAACTTGATATTAGAGTTTTAGATTTTAAAAACTCAGTAGTGATTTATAATGGTACTAAAAGAGAATGGGGGATCACATGATAAAATGTCTACTAATTGAGAAAGAGTAAGAAAATAAATAAATAAATAAATAAAGAGGTTAAAATAAATTGATTTTAAAGCGTGAATTTTAATTTTAAATCACTTGAAAGTGTTGATAGTTGTATATAAATAAATAATATTTTTATATTGTTTTTGAAATCAATTTAGGACATTTTTCATGATTTTCAAATAGTATAAAATTCAAATTATTAGCAATAGTAATTCTTGAATATTCAAGGTTGGTTGATGTTTTATAGTTAGGTGAATGTGAAAGTGTTTATGTTTCAGGCGTTCTAAATGTTTGGAAGTTGCGAATAGTGTTTACTGTAGTTGAGAGTGTTGAAAAGTGAAAAAATTACATATCCCTTTATTTTTATTGATGATTCATATTGATGCAAGTGTCCTTACTTTTGTTGTTATAATTAACTAGTTGTAAATTACAAATAAATTACTAGGAAGGTGTAATTAAATAGGTTTTTAACTTGAAACAAGGAGTAGGAGTTGTGGCGCCGCCTTCGCACTCGTGAATCATGTTAAAGATACTTTTAGTTACCCCTATTTGAATTTGAATGACTACAGTTATGGTTACCTTAAGTAGTTGACTACATGAGTAGGAGGGACTAGCTACCCCGAAGACTTACCTCGATAAAAGAGGCAACAATAATATATTGTAATTATTGCTAGAAATACTTGTTAAATCTATTTTCGAAATAGTTAAAAATCATGTTCACCTCTTATACAAATTTGAGTGATTATGAGTCTTATGTGGCATCAGTTTTGAATGCCGATAATGAGTTATGTGGCGTGAATAATGGTTGAAGTGAGTTTTGAAACTATGTGAAAATGTGTGTCCTCTTCAACTATGGTTGTGTAATCTAGTTCTTGATTTATAAGAAATTGTTCATGATATGAATTCTTATGTGTGTCTCCATTTGAAATTTCTAAGCGTACGAAATCATTGAAACATCTTTCTTACTTAAGTGAAATCTATTGAGAAATTGATAATGTTATTTAAATTTTTTAGAGAATAAAATTAGAAAATCATTGTTTGGGTAGTTAGTTGAAGTTAACAATCCACTTGGCAAATTTTCGCTTCATTGAACTTGATGTAGTATGTTTGTGGTTACTAAATCTATAAGTTTTGTTTCCTTCGTAAATTATAGTGGGTACTTATAGTATTTTGTTCATATTGAAATATTAGTTGCGATTGTTTAAATGATTCATTGTATCATGTTAGTCTATCATGCAAAGGTAATTTATTTTTGACTTTGTGCTTAAATGAATAGTGAATACCTTAAATATGTTTATGGATTAAGTTTGAATCTTGAAGGTGGTTAGTTAGATATCAGTTCGGTTATTATTCACTTTAAATTTCGATGACGAAATTTCTTTAACAAGGGGATAATTGCAACACCCCAAATTTTATAATAAAATATTATTTTAAATAATTAATTTGGTGCTTAAATTATTTTAGAATACAGGTTGATAAATTTTGTGATTAATTTTTGTTATAGGTGATTTCTATGATGTGTTAGTTTTATAAATATTAGATTACATGAGTCATATAAATAATAAATATTATATTTTATTATTTGATATATTTTTTAAAATAATAGTATTTTAGTGTAATATATATTTTAAAGAGAAAGATTTTATGCGATTTAACGTGTATATATGTGTGCCCAATTAATGTAATATTTTTATGTGCGCTTGATTAATTTTAAGTATGCACGTAGTTATATTTCAATTATTCATAATTATTTTCTATTTTTACTTTTCTTTTATAAATGATTATCTTGAGATAGTAGTGATATTGTGTTTGATTTCCTTTATTTTTATATACTTGTTATGACATTTTGATTTTATTATATTTATTAAGATTTAGGAATTAATATAAAGTGTTGATGTTATATTTATTTATTTTATAATTTCGATTATTCTCTAATAATGATAATGTTTTAATTTGAGTATTTGGAAAAATAAGTATTATTATAGGGATTATTTTGAATATGAGAGTTTTAGTTATTAATTTATTTTAAAAGATTAATTATTTTTATTAATAAATTATAAGTTTTGAAATATTAATAATGTTTTATTAATGGAATTGTGTTTTGAAAAAATAATAAAATAAAACAAGTAATAGTAAAATCAAAAAGGAGACTAATGGACTTGACCCATGTGTTTAAAGAATTTAAATTGTAAATAAAATAAAATAAAAGAAGAAGGAAGGAACAACAACCTATCATTTGACATCGGTGATCAATAAATGTTCCAGAAAAGTTTATCCGTTTTCATCCAAATTTCAGTATTTTGTTTTACTCATTTAGTTAGTCAATTAAACACACTTTTTCATATTTTTTAACAACCCCAATTTTTCTCTAAAATACTCGACTTCTCCATTTGTAAAATTTGTTAGTTTACACCATTCTACTTCACCGTAAGTCCGATTTGAGTGAAATCAACGCCAAAACGATTGTGTGAAAAGTGACTATATTATCCATTGATTGGTTTTCTAATTTATGGTAAATTTTCTTGACCGAATTTCGAATTGAGTTTTTAGAGTATCTTCTCATAATTTATTTTTTACGTTTACCCATAAACTATCAAGTTAGATCAATTGAAGGACAAAGAGTTAAATAACAAAGATTGTTTGCTCGTGGAATCATATTCATGTGCAAAAGCGTCAAAATAAGGTAAGGGGTGAGAGAGCTATTGAATTCATGAGTATAATATAATGTGAGATGAACGAGAAAACCGTAATTCCCAACGATTCATTTGGGGCTCGCTACGTACGGCAGTAGCCCTTTGAGTGATAAATTGATTAATATAAAAATATGGTAATTGTGAAATTAAAATATGGAATAGAAATATTTATAAAGTGTTGATTGATTTAACTTTGTTAAATGTGTGGTATTTGATATTATTGTGATGTTTAATTAATTTTTATTTAATGTGAGATATTTGATATTATTGTGATATTGGGTGTCAAATGAATTTTATGTATATGTTTGATTAGACGTGTTTATGTGAGCATCACCAATTAATTAATAATATGAATCACAAAATTTTACTTCAGAATAATAATATTCTTTTTAAACCATTAAGCAGATCTCAAAATTATCCTAAACGTAATGTTGTCTTATAATTCTAAACTATCAATCACGTAATACCTCAAATTTTTTAATAAATTATTTTATTAGTTAAATATGATTTTAAATAATTAATTTAATATTAAAATTATATTAGAATATATGTTGATTAATTTTGTGATTAATTTTTATTATATGGGTGTTTTTTATGATGTATTAATCTTGTACATATTTAACTAAATAAGTGATATAGATAACAAATATTATATTTTATTATTTTATATATTTTTCTAAAAATAATAGTTTTTTAGTGTACATATTTTAAAGAATAGGATTTAGACCATTATACATGTATATATACATTCGTAGTTAATGTGATATTTTCTTCTATATTTGACTAATGTTAATTCTTGTGAGTGAGAGTCAGAATGATCAGAGTTGTGAGTGAGAGGGAGAGTGATGAGAATTGTGAGTGAGAGGGAGAGTGATGAGAGTTGTGAGCTAATAGCATTTCAATAAGTGTACTAAATTGTTGCAAGTAATAATTAAAACGGTAATACCGATTGTCGAACTCAAAGATTGCATTTTACTATTAAATTATATTTAATTACTAAAACTGAACAAAAAGTTTCTGAATTGATTGAAATAATATTTAAAATTAACAACGGTAATAAAATCGATCTTTTATAGTAAGAAAAATGTCAGGGATGAGTTCCACTTTGAATTCAATCTTGATGTCTAATTTGATTTTAGTTACTGAATTCCTTTATTGAATTATTATCGAATTATCTTTATTATTCTTGCCCTAATGTCTTAGTGACAGAACCTTTAATTCAAAAATAGCCCCTAATTTCTTAATGGATTTAAGATTAGAATGAATTCTTATCGTACATGAATTCTCTTGTTAAACTATTGCAGATGCAACTAATTTAATTGGTTTCATGACCTGCATCTATCTTAGACTATAAATTCATAAATTTTTCATCTCAAGCATTCGTAAAGTCCACATCCATTTCAAAATACAAATCATAGAACATTTTAATGTTAATCAAGCAATAAAAAACATTAAGCACAGAGATGAGAAAAATAATTAATAAACTCGTTCATATAACTATAAATCAAGTCAGAAAAATAAGGGTTTCATTTTATTACACTCATGCCTAACAAATAGGGTTTAGTTACTCATGACAGAGACGAAAAAGATAGAGATTAGAGAAGAATTACAAGAAAGATTCATGAACAATTCTTGATAAAACTGCTCCAATGGTGTTAAAAATAGTCGTCTTTGAGTTTTTCTGCACAAGTCTCCCAATAGTCAAAAAGATCCCAATTAAGTGGAAAAAAAAATGCATTTTAATGAATGTTTCCGCGTGCCACGCGCCCCAGACACAACTTTTTGGCTTTAAGCGAACCCGACAGAGGCTTCAGCCTAAAAATGCGCCTTAGGCTTGGCTGTTGCGCTTCAGGTGCACAAATTCTTATGTTTGATATTTTATGCATTTTGCTCCTCATTTGAGTTTGAATTGGGTTTCGATGTCTTCATGAAAGTTGTAGCTATGGATATTAGCTTTCTTTTGCACTTGGTTGGACTTCACTTGGATATCCAAAACTTCCGATATGGTTGAAATACTCCACATAGGTAATGTTGATTTCTTGCCAAAATTCAGTATTGCACTAAAACAAAAAGCAACATAAAATTATGGGAAAAAATCCCTACTTAATCAAGGGAATAAAAACACAGACATTTAATTAACTCAAATAACTAAAATCAACAAATAAAATATCAAATAACTCCTTAAATTAACTAATGGTTAAAGATAAATAAGACTAAAATCAATAAATAAAATATGCATACGATGAAGAGTCATCACAACCCCAAATTTAATCTATTGTTTGTCCTCAAGCAACAATTAATTTTATATTTGATAAAGTTAAAAGAAAACTTAAACTCAATTTCTCAAAAAAAATCAAACTCAATTCTTAAAGTCTCCACTACTACAAAACATTCATCATGCTCCATGGTTGCTTAAAAAAAACACAACTTGTACACTTTAGCATCCATTCATCAAGCTCAACCATAATTTAAATTTTTAGACTTTCAAAGATTTGACTCAATTTAGAGGGATTCAATGTGTGACAATAATATAACAAAAGTAAAACAGATATTTTCACTTTGTCATTAGTTTAATTTTTTTAATTGTGTGACTTAAAATATTTAAAAGCACTTAATCATTTATGAATATGACTCTTGTTTTAAAACCAAAAGAGAATGTAATGACTAGTTGAAAATTTAAATTTACATCACTTAATTTTTTACTACATCTGGTCTTATATATAAGAAAAAATTGGACTAATTAAAGTTAATTTACTTAACTTAGATTTAAAATTAAATACATT
>JBBPBR010000001.1:23637590-23647835 GCA_037974775.1 Cicer pinnatifidum | reverse complement strand
AAAAAAAAAAAAAAAAAAAAAAATGAAGAATACATGAAATATATTAATATATATGAAATTTGTGATATACATGAAATATATGTCATCTATTAATGAATATTAGTTATTGTATGTCATTACCAAAGTAATTGAGTATGCAAAATTTTCATTATACATTAAATATAATACATACATTTCCTATAATAAAATTTATGTATTTGACTATGCAAATCATCACCAAAGTAGTACAATACGACATATTACATACATGAAATTTATTAATATACATGAAATATGTTACATACATAAAATATATATCTTATACTAATGAATATTTTTTTTTGTATGTCATTATTGAATGTGATATTTAAAATATGTACAATAATGTTATGTTATTGACTATGCAAATCATCACCAAAGTTGTATATGTAATATATTTCATGTATTTTAATAAATTCCATGTATGTAATATGTCGTATTACATGTATGCAATATATTTCATGTATGTATTATGTCGTATGGCTGCTCGATTTTTTAGCTATAAATTCGCTTAATATAACACTACATCTAATAGAGAGATCAACAGGAAAAACTCAAAAATCAGTCTGTTGATGTATTAAAATATCATTAAAGAAATCAACATTACTTGTATTAAAATATTTCTTCTGTAAAGCACAAAATAATGTTAAATTTATTTGATATATTTGTACTCACTGTTATTCTCTTCAAATTTATATTGATTTTGGTTTGTAGAACGACTTCAGTAAGATGTGGTGGAAATTGACTAGAATTAAAAAAATGTAATATCATCCAACATAAATACAAAAAGCTCTCTTTTTTCCTTTTTGTTAAACCAAATATAAAAGAAAAAAATAAGCATATGAACAAAAAAACAAAAACAAAACACAAAACTTGGAAAAAAAGAGTAGGGATAAAGGGTATTATACATGTGGTAGACACGAATCATTACTAACATGAAAATGATTGATATATCTACCAACCTATTCATAAATAATGTCAGTTTAATGGAAGGGTATGATTTCTACGTACATAACATAATACAAAAAAAATATATTATTTTTATACATATAATAGAATTTAAAAGAAAAATATTATTTCTATACAAATAACAGAATATAAAAAAGATATATATATCTACTAATCTCCGTATTATCGCTTGTTAACATTTACGCAGGTGAAATTAACTTTTTCATTTCCGTATTCCTTTACGATTCATAAATAGTTCTAAACTTTTGTGAGTAACTCATAGGTTGAATTTGATATCAACCCATGCGACCACAAAAACTGCGTTATGGAGTTGTAATGTGTTAAACTCTAAAAAGGGAATTTCTTATCTACAAATATCAAAAAAGGAATCAAAATTACATTTACAAAAAAACTCTTGGTATCATACCCAATAACACTATAATAAAAGGAAAATGAAATTAGCAATCAATACAGATTTGATAAAATAAATAACATTTTTCAATATAAACCTGGACTTATTTCAATTTGAAGGATAATTCAGAAACCTATTTATTTGAAAAGACCAACCTGAACTCCAATATATATTCAATTGATAAAACTTACATGCAACTTTACCATGATGTAATCCTAGAATAGAGAGCTTTTTGTACCTCTTTTCTATTGAAGTACTTGAATATTATGTCTTCAATGAAAAAATCTCTCTTTTTTCCTTTTTTCTAAAACAAATATAAAAAGAAAAGAAAACATAAGAATATGAACAGAAAAACAAAAGACAACTCGAAAAAAAAAAGAGTAGGAATAAAGTGTATTATACAGGTTGTAGACACAGATCGCTACTAACATAAAAATGATAGATAAAGCTACCAATCTATACATAAATAACATGTCAGTTAAATGGAAAGGTATTTCTATGCAAATAACCTAATACAAAAAAAATATATATATTATTTCTGTGCAAATAACAGAATATAAAATAAATACATATTATTTCTATGCAAATAACATAATTTTAAAAATATATATATATATATATATATATATATATATATATATATATATATATATATATATATATATATATATCTACTAACCTCCATACTATACCGCTTGGTAACATATACACAAGTGGAATTAACTTTTCCACTACCATATTCACTTACTATGAGGGAAAAGTTGCACATTTGATATTAACCCATGCGACCACAAAAATTATCCCCTAGAGTTATAATCTGTGGTAAACTCGGAGTTTCATATCTACAAATATCATAAGAGGAATATTACTCATTAAACAACAACAACAACAACAACAACATGTACAACAACAATAACATGTACAACATGTACAACAACAACAACAACATGTGGAAAAGAGGAATTGAAAAGAGGAGGAACCTTGCAAGAGAGAGAGTAGTAATGGTATGCTTTGTTTTATGCTTAGGTAGAAAATGGAACCAGAATGCGTGAAGAAAGGAGAACGGCGCAAAAGCAAAAAGCATCTCTTTTATATGTAAGAAGAAGAAACTCTAAATTTTTTTTTTCATACATGTTTTTGGGTTCAGTGTTTATGTCTTCAATAAAAAAAGCTCTCTTTTTTCCTTTTTTCTAAACCAAATAAAAAAAGAAAAGAAAACATAAGAATATGAACAGAAAAACAAAAGACAACTCGGAAAAAAAAAGAGTAGGAATAAAGTGTATTATATAGGTGGTACACATGGATCCCTACTAACATAAAAAGGATAGATGAAGCTACCAACCTATACATAAATAACATGTCAGTTAAATGGAAAGGTATTTCTATGAAAATAACCGAATACAAAAAAAAATATATATATTATTTATGTGCAAATAACAGAATATAAAACAAACACATATTATTTCTATGCAAATAACAGAATTTAATATATATATATATATATATATATATATATATATATATATATATCTACTAACCTCCATACTATACCGCTTGGTAACATATACACAAGTGGAATTAACTTTTCAACTACCATATTCCCTTACTATGCGGGAAAAGTTGCACATTTGATATTAACCCATGCGACCACAAAAATTATCCCCTAGAGTTATAATCTGTGCTAAACTTGGGGTTTCCTATCTACAAATATCATAAGAGGTATATTACTCATTAAACAACACAACAACAACAACATGTACAACAACAATAACATGTACAACATGTACAACAACAACAACATGTGGAAAAGAGGAATTGAAAAGAGTAGTAATGGGAAAAGAGGAGGAACCTTGCAAGAGAGAGAGCAATAATGGTATGCTTTATTTTATGTTTAGGTCGAAAATTGAAACAGAATGCGTGAAGAAAGAAGAACGGCGCAAAAGCAAAAAGCAACTCCTTTATATGTAAGAAGAAGAAACACTAAAATTTTTTTTCATACATATTTTTGGGTTCAGTGTTTATGTCTTCAATGAAAAAAATCTCTCTTTTTTCCTTTTTTTCTAAACCAAATATAAAAAGAAAAGAAAACATAAGAATATGAACAGAAACACAAAAGACAACTCGAAAAAAAAAATAGTAGGAATAAAGTGTATTATACAGGTGGTAGACATGGATCGCTACTAACATAAAAAGGATAGATGAAGCTACCAACCTATACATAAATAACATGTCAGTTAAATGGAAAAGTATTTCTATGCAAATAACCGAATACAAAAAAAAAATATATATATTATTTCTGTGCAAATAACAGAATATAAAACAAATACATATTAATTCTATGCAAATAACAGAATTTAAAAAATATATATATATATATATATATATATATATATATATATAAATATATATATATATATATATATATATATATATATATATATATCTACTAACCTCCATACTATACCGCTTGGTAACATATACACAAGTGGAATTAACTTTTCCACTACCATATTCCCTTACTATGCGGGAAAAGTTGCACATTTGATATTAACCCATGCGACCACAAAAATTATCCCCTAGAGTTATAATCTGTGCTAAACTTGGGGTTTCCTATCTTCAAATATCATAAGAGGTATATTACTCATTAAACAACAAAAAACAACAACAATATGTACAACAACAATAACATGTACAACATGTACAACAACAACAACATGTGGAAAAGAGGAATTGAAAAGAGTAGTAATGGGAAAAGAGGAGGAACCTTGCAAGAGAAAGAGCAGTAATGGTATGCTTTATTTTATGCTTAGGTCGAAAATTGAAACATAATGCGTGAAGAAAGAAGAACGGCGCAAAAGCAAAAAGCATCTCTTTTATATTTAAGAAGAAGAAACCCTAATTTTTTTTTTCATACATGTTTTTGGGTTCAGTGTTTATGTCTTCAATGAAAAAAGCTCTCTTTTTTCCTTTTTTCTGAACCAAATATAAAAAGAAAAGAAAACACAAGAATATGAACAGAAAAACAAAAGACAACTAAAAAAAAAAGAGTAGGAAGAAAGTGTATTATACAGGTGGTAGACACGGATCGCTACTAACATAAAAAGGATAAATGAAGCTACCAACCTATAAATAAATAACATGTCAGTTAAATGGAAAGGTATTTCTATGCAACTACCCGAATACAAAAACAATATATATTATTTCTGTGTAAATAATAGAATATAAAACAAATACATAATATTTCTATGCAAATAACAAAATTAAAAAAATATATATATATATATATATATATATATATATATATATGTATATCTACTAACCTCCATACTATACCGCTTGGTAACATATACCCAATTGGAATTAACTTTTCCACTACCATATTCCCTTACTATGCGGGAAAAGTTGCACATTTGATATTATCTCATGCGACCACAAAAATTATCCCCTAGAGTTATAATATGTGCTAAACTCGAGGTTTCCTATCTACAAATATCATAAGAGGAATATTACTCATTAAACAACAACAACAACAACAATAACATGTACAATGTAACACCCCGTTTTTCAAAGCGAGGGTGTATTTTTTTCTCAACAGAAATTAAAATAAAACAGAGAAATAAATAAGTTAACACCTTCGGATAAATAATTAAGTCATTATAATTTACAAGCAGCGGAAAAAGTTCACAAAATATGTATTCAAAAGATTTACATAACAAAAGTGGTACAGTCTTCCAGTTTAAAATTTAAACGCAACCCAAAAGAAAGACATCCGTTCCCTCTGTGTCAACCTAGTCTGATCATTTTACAAAACAACTAAACACCCTGAGTGATCTCCACGCGCCCCGTGAGATCCTCCTAACGTAGCTCCAATCAAGCGTTCCCATCTGTAGGGTACGAACCGATAGGATCATCCTGGCTCTCATCTGAGGGCAAAGCCCAGATTTCCACAATAGTTGTAAAGGGTCACCAACCGAAATTAACAGTTAACACATAACATTTAAGTTTTTAAATGCATAAAATATCCTCTCAACTAAGCATGCACCTTAAAAGGATTTTCCATATGTCAAAAGTTCATATAATGCTTGCCAAATGTAAATGAAATCAAATAGATTTCTCAATCCATCAAGTAATACATAACTGAACAAAACATTGATAAATCATTTGAGCAATCAATTATCTAACTCAAAATCAGATTTTCCACTGAGCTAATCGATTGGGCAAATCGATTTCCTGAAAGTTTTTAGTGAAAATTGAACTCTGAACTTACAACAATCGATTGAGGCAATCGATTTCGAGAAGGACTAAGCCCCTGTGTTGGCCAATCGATTGGGCAAATCGATTTCGTGCAAGACAGAGCCCCTGTATTGAAGCCAATCGATTGGGCAAATCGATTTTCTTAAGTGGTTTTGAAAAACATATTACAAAATCGATTGGGTAAATCAATTTTTGGCAAGGGAAGCCCCTGTAACTCATCAAATCGATTGGGTAAATCGATTTCCCTGTATATTATTTCAAAAATACATAAACTAACTCAATCATATTCAAACACCACTCCAAACCTTAACGCTTAACAATACCCCTACAATCACCACGACATTATGAGTTTCGAAATCGTTTTACAATCTAACATACTATCACACAAATTCCAAAACATAACTCTTAGTAAAATCAACACAATCACAAATTTGAATCAAACACACTTACACATAATTTTAAAACATAACACTTAGCAAAATCCACACAATCATAATTTGAATCAACCACGACTCGTGTGCCAAGCACCCTAATGCAATGCGTATATGCCAAAATGCATGGACTCGGAATGCCAAACCAAAACCCTCCTCGAAGGGCCGTAAATCATAATTGTACCGCATATCGCAGGCCAAGGTACCAATTACCGAAGTGCCACCTATCACGGGTCAGCACGATTTACTAAAAAGCGTAAATCATAAATGTACCACCTATCACGGGTCAGTACTGTTTACCCAGGTGCCACCTATCACGGGTCAGCACGATTTACCAAAAGAAAAAGCGTAAGTCGTAAGTGTACTGCCTATCCCAGGCCAAAGTACTACTTACCGAGGTGCCACCTATCACGGGTCAGCACAACTTACCAAAAAGTAAATCGTAAACGTACCACCTATCACGGGTCAGTACAGTTTACCGAGGTGCCACCTATCACTGGTCAGCACAATTTACCAAATGAAATGCATGAGCATACACTAACTCCATTCACAACAATCGTTAAGTAAATGCAGATATTAAAAGATTCCCCATTTTTAATACTCATTTACTTAACCAATTTTCACACCAAAACATTAAGCAAACAGACATATTAAGAGATTCCCCATTCTTAATATACTTTTGACTTAAACGGTTTCCACACAAAACATTCAGTAAATAAGTCATTAAGAGATTCCCCATTCTTAATACTCATTTAACTGAAACGATTTTTCAAAAACAAACATTAATTAACCAAGACATTAAGAGATTCCCCATTCTTAACGCCCATTTAACTTAAATGATTTTCAAACAACATTAAGTAACTAAGACATTAAGAGATTCCCCATTCTTAACGCCCAATTAACTTAAACGATTTTCAAAACAACATTAAGTAAACGAGACATTAAGAGATTCCCCATTCTTAATTCTCATTTAACTTAAACGATTTTCACAAACTCACATTAAGTAAACAAGACATTAAGAGATTCCCCATTCTTAATACTCGTTTAACTTAATGGTTTTCAAATTCCACACAAAACAAACTCAAACATACTCTCACATTCAATTCATAATTCACACCAAATCATTTTCCACACAAACACATCTCAAGTTTCATCAGTATCAATTAAGAACACGTCAAAAACAAAGAACACAAATCAACACAATCCACCACTCAACACACAAGTTTCATTTACTCAAAATCATACATAGATGAGTTTAAATTCATTTTCCACGAAACATTCATCAATATAACCAAACCCTAACTCTAAGATTTTACCCATAAAGCCTTAGATACATTTTCCCAAATCAATACTCCAACCCTAACAAAATTCTTTTTCACACAACTACAGATAAGGCCCTAAATGCAAACTAAAAGTTTGGAAGGAGCCCTTACCTTCACGTTAACTTTAACGTTCGATTACAGTCCAGCGAATAAATCCGGTAAATTTTCCGCTTGCAACGCCGCTTCCAAAGTTGGTCCACTAGCACCGTAGCACGGAAGTGAGCAACCTTCCCTTCTATCACTTCTTGAAACGAAGCTTAGATCTAGGTGAAACGGGGAGGTTTGTGTTTGAATCCCTAATACCATTTTTCTCCGTTTTCGAATCAAAGAGGAAGAGTGAAGTTGAGAAATCCTTGTCCTATTACCCACTATCAATTTTCGAACTTAAAGGAAAGAAAAGAAAGCAAAAACGAGCAACAATGGAGGAAGGGAGAATAAGGGGTGAGCGCAGGCAGAGGAAGAAGAATGGAAATGTTTTTCTTTCTTTCCTTCTCTTTTCCTTTCTTTCTTTTTCTTTCCTTTCTATTTCTTTATATATATAAACATATATATATATATTAATTATAATTAACAAACATCTCAAAATTTTAGATATTTATTAAATTACCCTTTCACCCATAACGCATAAAACTCTTCTTGGTCATATAAACTCCAAAATATTGATTCACCGCAGTTAATTTAATTTATTTATCGACGAGTAATTCTAATCGGCATCAAAATATCTTCTTGGTCATATAAACTCCAAAATATTAATAACTTTGGCTAAAAAGCCTCCGAGTTCAATACCAAAAATACACTAAAATACATAAAGTACACTTTAAAATTATGGGTCTTACATACAACATGTACAACAAGAACAACATGTGGAAAACAGGAATTGAAAAGAGTAGTAATGGGAAAAGAGGAGGAACCTTGCAAGAGAGAGAGCAGTAATGGTATGCTTTGTTTTATGCTTAGGTCAAAAATTGAAACAGAATGCGTGAAGAAAGGAGAACAGCGCAAAAGCAAAAAGCATCTCTTTTATATGTAAGAAGAAGAAACCCTAAATTTTTTTTCATACATGTGTTTTGGGTTCAGTGTTTATGTCTTCAATGAAAAAAGCTCTCTTTTTTCCTATTTACTAAACCAAATATAAAAAGAAAAGAAAACATAAGAATATGAACAGAAAAACAAAAGACAACTCAGAAAAGAAAGAGTAGGAATAAAGTGTATTATACATGTGGTAGACACGGATCGCTAGTAACATAAAAAGGATAGATGAAGCTACCAACCTATACATAAATAACATGTCAGTTAAATGGAAAGGTATTTCTATGCAAATAACCGAATACAAAAAAAATATATATATTATTTCTGTGCAAATAACATAATATAAAACAAATACATATTATTTCTATGCAAATAACAAAATTTAAAAAAATATATATATATCTACTAACCTCCATACTATACCGCTTGGTAACATATACACAAGTGGAATTAACTTTTCCACTACCATATTAACTTACTATGCGGGAAAAGTTGCACATTTGATATTAACCCATGCGACCACAAAAATTATCCCATAGAGTTATAATCTGTGCTAAACTCAAGGTTTCATATCTACAAATATCATAAGAGGAATATTACTCATTAAACAACAACAACAACAACAACAACAACAACAACAACAACAACAACAACAACAACAACAACAACAACATGTACAACAACAACAACATGTGGAAAAGAGGAATTGAAAAGAGTAGTAATGGGAAAAGAGGAGGAACCTTGCAAGAGAGAGAGCAGTAATGGTATGCTTTGTTTTATGCTTAGGTCGAAAATTGAAACAGAATGCGTGAAGAAAGAAGAACGGCGCAAAAGCAAAAAAGCATCTCTTTTATATGTAAGAAAAGAAACCCTAAATTTTTTTTTTTTCATACATGTTTTTGGGTTCAGTGTTTAAGACCCCTAATAATAGCCCAATTTTCATTAGGTTGATAAGGAATCTCTTTTATACACTCTTACCTCTTGTTTTTACACTCCCTCTCCTTCACGTGACAACCACCAATGGTCCTCCTTCTCTATGTATTTTGATTTTAAAGAAAATAGAATATTAGTTAGAGTCTAATAAAAAGAAATAAATTTTTATCTACGAAAAACACTAACTTGACATGTTCTATAACCTGAAATATGCCAATAAGTTCTAGTTCTCGCTTTTTCTATAGTATTACTGTTTCTTTTCTACTTAGAAATTAAATCTATATTATAATATGTTAATTTAGCTAAAGTCGGTAATTATGAAACTGAATTGAGGTTCTATAGAGTCCGGTTGCAGGACATTATTAAATAATGGTATTTGTAAAAATTATAAAACAATAATGATAACGAAAATTTGGTGGTGTTAATTACTTTAAAGAATTTTTGTAAAATCTCATGTTTAAAATTTAATTCTTATTGGAGTAGGAGTTATTAGTTGAAAAATAATAATAATAATAATAATAATAATAATAATAATAATTATTTAATAAGTTAATTATCATTAATTTGAAGGTGTGGATTGACGGAAGTTAGATTGCAGTGTATAATTATAGGTACGACATCGGTAATAATTATAAGGATATAATTTCATTCGCTTTTCTACTCGAATTATATTGATATAAATATACTTTGATATTATGTATTGGTTTGACTGATGTATTATCTTCAAAATATATGTGTTATATGAATTACAAGTTTAGGAACTGATATTATGATATCAAGCAATTTTCAAAATATGTCTTTTTTAATTATTATTATTATTATTATTATTATTATTATTATTATTATTATTATTATTATTATTATTATTATTATTATTATTATTATTATTATTATTATT
>JBBPBR010000001.1:23625005-23637580 GCA_037974775.1 Cicer pinnatifidum | reverse complement strand
AACAAGAACATAAGAAAATAATGTTCACTATATACAAAAACAAGTCTAGGGTCGTCAAATATTAATAAGTTCAATTCAACATCTTAACAATTATTTTCATGCTAATTTGCACAAAATAAAATAAAAATAATTTTTCATTTCATCTGTCACAAAATTATTGAATAATTTGTTGGTAAAGTAGGAAAAACCAACATCTACCAGAAATTCCAAATAGAGCATGTTACCTCTACACGGTTATCAAAATAAAAGAAGAAAAAAACAACCAATTTTGAGTAAGCATAGAAGGATTATTAAAATTCAACTAAAATACATGTAAAATACAAGTATAACATAAATATAAAATTGTTGCCTTATTTTTGTTCCAATTATAGTCATTTTTAACCAAATCATTTTTAATTGGTTTAAAAGGCTCATACTCCATAAAAACTCCAGCTTCAAAACCCACGTAATAACATTCTTCGATATGTTAATTAATAAAAAAATAATTTCAATCAACTTTTAATTGCAGATTAGTGGTTGGGTTCATATTACTTCTATACAAGATTGTTTTAATGTTTTTGAGGTCATGTTCGAATCTAAAAATTGGACTATAAAATTACAAAATCCAACATATCATAGTGGTGGAAAATCAAAATTGTAATATTTGGTGGTGGATGGTGGCGCCTGGTAAGATGCAGCCACTGTCATAGACTCATAGTGGTGGAAAACTATATATTTATTCTAATCATAAAGTGCAAATATAAAAGTTTAGAATTTTTAACTTACAGAAATAAGATATCAATGCAACTTTTTAAGTATATTATAAAAAAAACCAAAAAAAAAAATTGGGGTTCTTCCTAATTGGGTATCCTCTACCAATGTTTTTGTTGCACAGGTTGATAGTCGGCACTGTTTGGAAGCTGACTCAATTTATAGTTCAAATGAAACAATAAAATAGGATTCTTTGTTGAATTTCATCCACTCTTAAATTGTAACGTCACCTTATATTAGGGATGACAACATAACCCGTACTAGAGAGTATCCACACTGAAATTATATTGATTTGGGCAAGGAAAATCCGCTTTGATTGTGTGTGAGTACGGGTTTTCCTCGGAATTAAAATATGGGGGTGGGGACAGGTGCGGGTGTGTTGAATCCACCCCCCACATACACCTGTACCCGTCCCACTAGTAATATTATTGTAATTTATAAATTTTATATACGTACATATATGAATATACTTACTATTTTTCAAGAATATTAAAAACTATAATTTCATCTCTATAATTTGTTTAATTTCATTATTGTTTAATAATAATAATTATTTTATTATATTAATTATAATATATATATAATTTTTAAATTTATAATTTTATATATATGAATGGTACAGGTGTGGACAAGAAAACTCGTTGCGGGCAAGGATGGAGTCTAAATTTTACATTGCTAAAAACTATGGACGGATGTAAATTTTTTTCGATTAATCAGGTGCAGAAGTGGGAAACACATTTTATATATATATTCATTTGACTTTATTCAAAAAAAAAAAATTTATAAAAAGTAGTGTGAATAATGTAGGTAGCTTTTCTTATTTTCTAGGCATTCAGAAAAGAACAAAAAAGAGGGCATGTTATTTTATAGGTAGTTTTTCTTATTTCTTAGGTATTTGAAAAAGAATAAAAAAAAAGAGAGAATGTCGTTTTTATAGCTAGCTCTTCTTATTTTCTAGCCATTCACAGATTCTTGGACAACGGATCTAGACAGTACTAGTATTTAAATTTTTATGCAAAGTATTAGAATTTGTTCAAATTGCGTGGGAAAGGATAAAAAAAATCTTAGAGTTTAAAATTTAATAGTGTAAAATTACAAAGATAAGATATATTTTCTTTGAATAATAATATTTTATATATTATTTGTTTCTATAAAAAATAAAATATATGTCATTAGTTTTGACCGGTTTAACTCCAGTTAAAGTTTTGAATCATAAATTGGTTAAAACATCGGTTCAATACCTAGTCTAATTTTCATAAATAATTTAAACTCGGTACACTAAATGATATTGGAGCCACCTTGTGGACTTTTAGTATTTTCCATAGTTTGGGAATTGTGATAAATTAGACAATTACTAATTTTAACTGATTCTCGATATTTTTGTCGATTTTTCACATTTTTATTTTGACATTTATTTAGCCGGTACTAGCAGTAAAATGAACTTAACAAAAGTTATATTCTCGATTGAATTGGTTGGTCTAGTTCGATTTTTTTTACCTTGATCTTAGCACATGATTTTTTGTTTTAATTGGAGACCCCTAAAGCACTTCTATATGAGAAGTCACCTAAAATAAAAGTTATGATAAAATCTATGGTGAGCTTGAATGGAAATCAAGCAGACTTCCAAGTAGTAGTATACCTCACTAGTGCTCATCCAAATTGTTTTCGAATGTGTCTTTTTGAGGTGTCAAAACAGGCAACTCAGTCTGCATTGGACTTGCCCACTTTAGCAACAGGTTTTTCTAGGTTAGGTTAGAAAGCCCAGATAGAATGTGGGCTACAAATTTAGTACTCAAGCCTAATCCTATAATGACACAAGCTTTTCAGGTCGAACAATATATTATATTTATAATTAAAATTAATTTTATCAAAATAAACAAATAAATAATTTTCTAACATTAGAAATTTCAATTAACTAACTTTATGTCAAAATAAAATTAACCTAACAATGTATTTAATTCATATAATTAAGTTTATAATTGTGATGCGAACCATTTAGAATTAATATATAACAAAAAATTGTTGTTCCAATAGTTAATATTAAATATTCAATTTTTTTTCAAAAAATATTTAGCACATGAACGTATATATAGCTATATAAAAAACAAAACTCAATAAATATTTAATTATAAGTAATAAAATAAACTGAATGTTTTGATGAGAACATTCAGTTAAAATTATGTTTTTTTTTTAAATTAAGTGAATTGTGTTGAATTTGTAGTTTATGAAACTCTAGTTTATTGTTTTATTATTTATAAGTTCAACTCAACATTTTAGGTATTATTCTCATGTTATTCAAAAAAAAGTAAATATACCTATCATTTCATCTATCAAATGAAAAACAATTGTAAGTGTGCACAAAAAAAATATTACTATAATTCAAAGAAATGATTTTTCTAATTACCTTTGTTCTAATTGTAGTCAACCTAGTGATTCAAATATCAACGAGCAAAAGTTTATTCCATCATGTTACGTTGTTTAATCATGCATGTAGAAGTAATCCTAAAACCAATCTAATTAGGATTAACTATATTGATGCAAAAGACAACACACATTAGAAAACAAATTCTCATTGGATTAGACGACGACAACAACAACAACCTATTGTGTACAACATGTACAACAACAAAAAAAATATATTGTGTACAACATGTACAACAACAACAACAATAACAACATGTACAACAACAACAACAACAACATGTACAACAATAATAACATGTACAACATGTACAATAACAATAATATGTGAAAAAGAGGAATTGAAAAGAGTATTAATGGGAAAAGAGGAGGAATCTAGCAAGAGAGAGAGCAGTAGTGGTAAGCTTTGTTTTACTCACAGTTATTCCTTTCAAATTTATGTCGGTTTTGGCTTGGAGAATGAAGAACTTTCCTCAATAATGAAGAACTCATTATTTTTGTACTGCTTAATTATTGTGAACCTATATTGCAAAAAAACAAGAGTATCTCTCGATTTATATTAGACATATAGAGTGAAACTTATGTCAATTTGATATAATGACATGAATTCAAAACAAGTTAAACTTAATGTTTTGATGAGAACATTGTGTTAAAATTATGTTTTTTTATTTATTTTAAATTAAGTGAATTGTGTTGAATTTGTAGTTTATGAAACTCTAGTTTATTGAGTTATTATTTATAAGTTCAACTAAACATTTTAGGTATTATTCTCATCTTATTCAAAAAAAAGTAAATATACCTATCATTTCATCAATCAAATGGTTAACAATTGTAAGTGTGCACAAAAAAATGTTACTATAATTCAAAGAAATGATTTTTCTAATTACCTTTGTTCCAATACCTTTGTTCCAATTGTAGTCATTCTTAACCAAACCCTTTTCAGTTGGTTTGAAAGGACAACCCAGCCATAAAAAACATCATATTGTTAGATACATTAATTGATTAAATTTTAAGTTAAAACATTTTCTTGTGCTTGAATTCATATTACCTCTATGTAGCCACACAACTAATTATGGTTTTGAAGTTGGCTGAACTTCAACTTCAACAAAATAATAAAATAAAAATCTTTTTTCTATTTCTTCAATAGTTATGTAACTAGAGTATTGGAGAAATTCCAGCTCTGATTGTTGCAGTAAATCAGTTATTCTATGACTGCGAGAATTTAAATAGTAGAGAGCAAAGAGATATGATAGAAACAAAAAACATGATGAAAGTAGTATGGAAGAAATAAATTAAACAAATGTTGTTCATCTTTTAATCTTAGTATGAATTGGAAATAAAAAACCAAAGAAAGAATGAAGAGTAAGGAAGAATGAATGGATGAAAATTTTGTGGTAGTATTTTGTTGTCCGTAGTATTTGTCTTGTGAACAACCTTCTTCTTTCTAAAATGGGCAGAAAACAAAACATCAGTATAAAAGAAACAGTTTAACAGATAAGTTAGAAATAATACAGCCACCTCACACAAATAATAAACCATTATAGAATAAAGGAGTCAATTAGTTACATCATAAAGTAATCATTTTACAAAACAAAACTGAGATTTTCAAGATGAATGGATGGATAGCCAAAGTAATAAGGTTTTTGTTGATTGCATATCCTCCACTCCGTTAAAATTTAAAGGAAATATTTTTGCTTTCAGTCAATATGATATGTATTTGTAGAATAAAAAAATTATGTTTCACCACTGAAAATAATTAAAGATGAATAGATTAATGGTGTCAATATTAAAGATTAAGAGAAAAGGAAGACAATATAAGAAATTAGAATCAAAAGTTGGAGGAACATAAATGATTAAACAAAATTAGTATAAAAAGGTTACGTTACATATTTCAAGGACACGTCATCTAAATCTGTAAAAGTAGTCATTAACTCACATAAACAAAGCTAGAAATCAAATAACTCATTGACTTAAATTAGAAAGGAAAAACAAATACATATCATATTGACTGAAAGCAAACATATTTCTTTTACTATATCGACCTAAAATAGTCACAAGAGAATCAGGAAAAAGAGAAAAAGAAAGTTCTAAAAACAGGTATCAATATTCTAAAATAGATGTTTGAAAATTGATCCTTCTCATTCCTATATATATATATAAGTTAAAACCAAACAACTAGAATTAAACCTTGTTTATAATCTAACAAAGAAAGAACTAGGTATCCAACAGTAAATATACATTTTAGGAATTTTACTCTTACATTTAATGATAATTCAACTCAATCATTTGAAATAGGCAACCTAGTGCTACAAATATCAACGAGTAAAAGTTTATTCCATCAAGTTACGTTGTTTAATCATGCATGTAGGAGTAATCCTAAAACCAATCTAATTAGGATTAACTACATTAAAGCAAAAGACAACACACATTAGAAAACAATTTCCCATTAGATTAGACGACAACTACAACAACAACAACAACATATTATGTACAACATGTACAACATGTACAACAACAACAACAACAACATATACAACAACAACAACATGTGGAAATCAAGCAGACTTCCAAAGTAGTATACCTCACTAGTGCTCATCCAAATTGTTTTCGAAAGTGTCTTGTTGAGGTGTCAAAACAGGTAACTCAGTTTGCATTGGACTTGCCCACTTTAGCAACAGGTTTTTCTAGCTTAGGTTAGAAAGCCCAGATAGAATGTGGGCTACAAAATTTAATACTCAAGCCTAAGCCTATAATGACACAAGCTTTTCAGGTCGAACAATATATTATATTTATAATTAAAATTAATTTTATCAAAATAAACAAATAAATAATTTTCTAACATTAGAAATTTCAATTAACTAACTTTATGTCAAAATAAAATTAACCTAACAATGTATTTAATTCATATAATTAAGTTTATAATTGTGATGCGAACCATTTAGAATAAATGTAACAAAAAATTGTTGTTCCAATAGTTAATATTAAATATTCAATTGTTTTTAAAAAAATATTGAGCACATGAACGTATATATAGCTATATAAAAAACAAAACTCAATAAATATTTAATTATAAGTAATAAAATAAACTTCAGTAGATAAATTCTTTTGAAAGGTCAAGATAAATAGGCAACCTAGTGCTACAAATATCAACGAGCAAAAGTTTATTCCATCATGTTACGTTGTTTAATCATGCATGTAGGAGTAATCCTTAAACCAATCTAATTAGGATTAACTATATTGATGCAAAAGACAACACACATTAGAAAACAATTTCCCATTGGATTAGAAGACGACAACAACAACAACATATTGTGTACAACATGTACTACAACAAAAACAATATATTGTGTACAACATGTACAACAACAACAACAACAACATGTACAACAACAACAACAACAACATGTACAACAACAACAACAATAACAACATGTACAACAACAACAACAACATGTACAACAACACATAGAGTGAAACTTATGTCAATTTGATATAATTACATAAATTCAAAACAAGTTAAACTGAATGTTTTGATGAGAACATTGTGTTAAAATTATGTTTTTTTTTTTTTTTTAAATTAAGTGAATTGTGTTGAATTTGTAGTTTATGAAACTCTAGTTTATTGTTTTATTATTTATAAGTTCAACTCAACATTTTAGGTATTATTCTCATCTTATTCAAAAAAAAGTAAATATACCTATCATTTCATCTATCAAATGGAAAACAATTGTAAGTGTGCACAAAAAAAATATTACTATAATTCAAAGAAATGATTTTTCTAATTACCTTTGTTCTAATTGTAGTCATTCTTAACCAAACCCTTGTCAGTTGGTTTGAAAGGACAACCCCGCCCTTCAAACAGCATACCGTTAGATACATTAATTGATTATATTTTAAGTTAAAACATTTTCTTGTGGTTGAATTCATATTACCTCTATGTAGCCACACAACTAATTATGGGTTTGAAGTTGGCTGAACTTCAACTTCAACTAAATAATAAAATAAACCATTATAAATAAAGGAGACAATTAGTTACATCATAAAGTAATCATTTTACAAAACAAAACTGAGATTTTCAAGATGAATGGACGGATAGCCAAAGTAATAAGGTTTTTGTTGATTGCATATCCTCCACTTCGTTAAAATTTAAAGGAAATATTTTTGCTTTCAGTCAATATGATATGTATTTGTAGAATAAAAAAATTATGTTTCACCATAGAAAATAATTAAAGATGAATATATTAATGGTGTCAATATTAAAGATTAAGAGAAAAGGAAGACCATATAAGAAATTAGAATCAAAAGTTGCAGGAACATAAATGATTAAACAAAATTAGTATAAAAAGGTTACGTTACATATTTCAAGGACACGTCATCTAAATCCGTAAAAGTAGTCATCAACTCACATAAACAAAGCTAGAAATCAAATAACTCATTGACTTAAATTAGAAAGGAAAAACAAATAGATATCATATTGACTGAAAGCAAACATATATCTTTTACTATGTCGACCTAAAATAGTCACAAGAGAATCAGGAAAAAGAGAAAAAGAAAGTTCTAAAAACATGTATCAATATTCTAAAATAGATGTTTGAAAATTGATCCTTCTCATTCCTATATATATATATTTATATATAAGTTAAAACCAAACAACTAGAATTAAACCTTGTTTATAATCTAACAAAGAGAGAAGTAGGTATTCGATAGTAAACATACATTTTAGGAATTTTACTCTTACATTTAATGATAATTCAACTCAATCATTTGAAATAGGCAACCTAGTGCTACAAATATCAACGAGTAAAAGTTAATTCCATCAAGTTAAGTTGTTTAATCTTGCATGTAGGAGTAATCCTAAAACCAATCTAATTAGGATTAACTATATTAAAGCAAAAGACAACACACATTAGAAAACAATTTCCCATTGGATTAGACGACAACTACAACAACAACAACAACATATTTTGTACAACATGTACAACATGTACAACAACAACAACAACATGTACAACAACAACAACAACAACAACGTGTACAACAACAACAACATGTGCAAATTGTTTTCGAAAGTGTCTTGTTGAGGTGTCAAAACAGGCAACTCAGTTTGCATTGGACTTGCCCACTTTAGCAACAGGTTTTTCTAGCTTAGGTTAGAAAGCCCAGATAGACTGTGGGCTACAAAATTTAATACTCAAGCCTAATCCTATAATGACACACGCTTTTCAGGTCGAACAATATATTATATTTATAATTAAAATTAATTTTATCAAAATAAACAAATAAATAATTTTCTAACATTAGAAATTTCAATTAACTAACTTTATGTCAAAATAAAATTAACCTAACAATGTATTTAATTCATATAATTAAGTTTATAATTGTGATGCGAACCATTTAGAATTAATATGTAACAAAAAATTGTTGTTCCAATAGTTAATATTAAATATTCAATTGTTTTTCAAAAAATATTTAGCACATGAACGTATATATAGATATATAAAAAACAAAACTCAATAAATATTTAATTATAAGTAATAAATAAAACTTCAGTAGATAAATTCTTTTGAAAGGTCAAGATAAATAGGCAACCTAGTGCTACAAATATCAACGAGAAAAAGTTTATTCTATCATGTTACGTGTTGTTTAATCATGCATGTAGGAGTAATCCTAAAACCAATCTAATTAGGATTGACTATATTGATGCAAAAGACAACACACATTAGAAAACAATTTTCCATTGGATTAGACGACGACAACAACAACAACATATTGTGTACAACATGTACAACAACAAAAACAATATATTGTGCACAACATGTACAACAACAACAACAACATGTACAACATGTACAACATATAGAGTGAAACTTATGTCAATTTGATATAATTACATAAATTCAAAACAAGTTAAACTGAATGTTTTGATGAGAACATTGTGTTAAAATATGTTTTTTTTTTAAATTAAGTGAATTGTGTTGAATTTGTAGTTTATGAAACTCTAGTTTATTGTTTTATTATTTATAAGTTCAACTCAACATTTTAGGTATTATTCTCATGTTATTCAAAAAAAAGTAAATATACCTATCATTTCATCAATCAAATGGTTAACAATTGTAAGTGTGCACAAAAAAATGTTACTATAATTCAAAGAAATGATTTTTCTAATTACCTTTGTTTCAATACCTTTGTTCCAATTGTAGTCATTCTTAACCAAACCCTTTTCAGTTGGTTTGAAAGGACAACCCAGCCATAAAAAACATCATATTGTTAGATACATTAATTGATTAAATTTTAAGTTAAAACATTTTCTTGTAGTTGAATTCATATTACCTCTATGTAGCCACACAACTAATTATGGTTTTGAAGTTGGCTGAACTTCAACTTCAACAAAATAATAAAATAAAAATCTTTTTTCTATTTCTTCAATAGTTATGTAACTAGAGTATTGGAGAAATTCCAGCTCTGATTGTTGCAGTAAATTAGTTATTCTATGACTGCGAGAATTTAAATAGTAGAGAGCAAAGAGATATGATAGAAACAAAAAACATGATGAAAGTAGTATGGAAGAAATAAATTAAACAAATGTTGTTCATCTTTTAGTCTTAGTATGAATTGGAAATAAAAAACCAAAGAAAGAATGAAGAGTAAGGAAGAATGAATGGATGAAAATTTTGTGGTAGTATTTTGTTGTCCGTAGTATTTGTCTTGTGAACAACCTTCTTCTTTCTAAAATGGGCAGAAAACAAAACATCAGTATAAAAGAAACAGTTTAACAGATAAGTTAGAAATAATACAGCCACCTCACTCAAATAATAAACCATTATACAATAAAGGAGTCAATTAGTTACATCATAAAGTAATCATTTTACAAAACAAAACTGAGATTTTCGAGATGAATGGATGGATAGCCAAAGTAATAAGGTTTTTGTTGATTGCATATCCTCCACTCCGTTAAAATTTAAAGGAAATATTTTTGCTTTCAGTCAATATGATATGTATTTGTAGAATAAAAAAATTATGTTTCACCACTGAAAATAATTAAAGATCAATAGATTAATGGTGTCAATATTAAAGATTAAGAGAAAAGGAAGACAATATAAGAAATTAGAATCAAAAGTTGGAGGAACATAAATGATTAAACAAAATTAGTATTAAAAGGTTACGTTACATATTTCAAGGACACGTCATCTAAATCTGTAAAAGTAGTCATTACCTCACATAAACAAAGCTAGAAATCAAATAACTCATTGACTTAAATTAGAAAGGAAAAACAAATACATATCATATTGACTGAAAGCAAACATATTTCTTTTACTATGTCGACCTAAAATAATCACAAGAGAATCAGGAAAAAGAGAAAAAGAATGTTCTAAAAACAGGTATCAATATTCTAAAATAGATGTTTGAAAATTGATCCTTCTCATTCCTATATATATATATAAGTCAAAACCAAACAACTAGAATTAAACCTTGTTTATAATCTAACAAAGAAAGAACTAGGTATCCGACAGTAAACATACATTTTAGGAATTTTACTCTTACATTTAATGATAATTCAACTCAATCATTTGAAATAGGCAACCTAGTGCTACAAATATCAACGAGTAAAAGTTTATTCCATCAAGTTACGTTGTTTAATCATGCATGTAGGAGTAATCCTAAAACCAATCTAATTAGGATGAACTATATTAAAGCAAAAGACAACACACATTAGAAAACAATTTCCCATTGGATTAGATGACAACTACAACAACAACAACAACATATTATGTACAACATGTACAACATGTACAACATGTACAACATGTACAACAACAACATATACAACAACAACAACAACATGTGGAAATCAAGCAGACTTCCAAAGTAGTATACCTCACTAGTGCTCATCCAAATTATTTCTGTGCAAATAACATAATATAAAACAAATACATATTATTTCTATGCAAATAACAAAATTTAAAAAAATATATATATATCTACTAACCTCCATACTATACCGCTTGGTAACATATACACAAGTGGAATTAACTTTTCCACTACCATATTAACTTACTATGCGGGAAAAGTTGCACATTTGATATTAACCCATGCGACCACAAAAATTATCCCATAGAGTTATAATCTGTGCTAAACTCAAGGTTTCATATCTACAAATATCATAAGAGGAATATTACTCATTAAACAACAACAACAACAACAACAACAACAACAACAACAACAACAACAACAACAACAACAACATGTACAACAACAACAACATGTGGAAAAGAGGAATTGAAAAGAGTAGTAATGGGAAAAGAGGAGGAACCTTGCAAGAGAGAGAGCAGTAATGGTATGCTTTGTTTTATGCTTAGGTCGAAAATTGAAACAGAATGCGTGAAGAAAGAAGAACGGCGCAAAAGCAAAAAAGCATCTCTTTTATATGTAAGAAAAGAAACCCTAAATTTTTTTTTTTCATACATGTTTTTGGGTTCAGTGTTTAAGACCCCTAATAATAGCCCAATTTTCATTAGGTTGATAAGGAATCTCTTTTATACACTCTTACCTCTTGTTTTTACACTCCCTCTCCTTCACGTGACAACCACCAATGGTCCTCCTTCTCTATGTATTTTGATTTTAAAGAAAATAGAATATTAGTTAGAGTCTAATAAAAAGAAATAAATTTTTATCTACGAAAAACACTAACTTGACATGTTCTATAACCTGAAATATGCCAATAAGTTCTAGTTCTCGCTTTTTCTATAGTATTACTGTTTCTTTTCTACTTAGAAGTTAAATCTATATTATAATATGTTAATTTAGCTAAAGTCGGTAATTATGAAACTGAATTGAGGTTCTATAGAGTCCGGTTGCAGGACATTATTAAATAATGGTATTTGTAAAAATTATAAAACAATAATGATAACGAAAATTTGGTGGTGTTAATTACTTTAAAGAATTTTTGTAAAATCTCATGTTTAAAATTTAATTCTTATTGGAGTAGGAGTTATTAGTTGAAAAATAATAATAATAATAATAATAATAATAATAATAATAATAATTATTTAATAAGTTAATTATCATTAATTTGAAGGTGTGGATTGACGGAAGTTAGATTGCAGTGTATAATTATAGGTACGACATCGGTAATAATTATAAGGATATAATTTCATTCGCTTTTCTACTCGAATTATATTGATATAAATATACTTTGATATTATGTATTGGTTTGACTGATGTATTATCTTCAAAATATATGTGTTATATGAATTACAAGTTTAGGAACTGATATTATGATATCAAGCAATTTTCAAAATATGTCTTTTTTAATTATTATTATTATTATTATTATTATTATTATTATTATTATTATTATTATTATTATTATTATTATTATTATTATTATTATTATTATTATTATT
>JBBPBR010000001.1:23610671-23624805 GCA_037974775.1 Cicer pinnatifidum | reverse complement strand
TTGTGGCGACCCATATATTTACCATGTACGTAATACACGAATTACAATTCGTTAATCTAATAAATAATTTTTGTGTCTTTTTTTCTTAATTATACATATATGTATTTACCATGAGCATTGTTTCAAAACATTCTAAAATTTGCACAATAAAATATTACAATATTAATAATTTATTTACTTAGATAACTTATATATTTTAATAAAAATAAAGTATATGATTATCAATTATATAACTTTTCAATTAAATCATAGTTAATATATTATATTCATAAGATGTCAAACAAATGGTAGAATTTTAAAATTGTAAACAGAGTTTAAATCCAACTTGAAACGGCTGTAAATTTTCTATGATTAAACTTTTGTAAAATATTATTTTATCATATTATTTTAGAAGTACAAATATTTATTTAATCATAAACTTTACAATTTTATCATATTCAATTTATTATTCTCATAACTTTATCTATTTACAAAATTAATATATTAATAAATTATATATATCACGTTCAAATAAATTTAAACTGGCGTAAAGTGCGAGTAATTTTCTAGTTATAATAAGTTCTAAACTCTAATCTAAATCATCTATTTTCACAATAAGTTGGGATGCAAAATCACCTCAACACAAATATTATTATCATCCAACATAAGATCCAAAATAAAAATTATATTCATTTGGCACAAAGGTACTACTTGCATAACTCTCCGGTGTAACCAAGTACTCATTGTTTCTATATTGTGAAAATCTTGTGAACCAACAATGTGAAAAAAGATAACATTACCTTTTGTTTTATAGCATAAAGCTAGTATTAGATCTTGAGAATGATGATATTATAACATAAATTCAAAAGATAAGTAACACTGCATGTTTAGATGAGTAGATGGATTTAATTGATTCTGTTAAGACTTTGTTTTATATGAAGCAATCTAATTTAACATTTTTCTTTTTCCCTAAAATCTAGTTTGGCTTAAATGAAATGTAAATTTCTCCATCAAACATAAACTATTTTTAAAATTTATATTTAATATGAGCTTTAGATGCAAAATTAATTTTGACATTTATATAACCGAACAAGAACATAAGAAAATAATGTTCACTATATACAAAAACAAGTCTAGGGTCGTCAAATATTAATAAGTTCAATTCAACATCTTAACAATTATTTTCATGCTAATTTGCACAAAATAAAATAAAAATAATTTTTCATTTCATCTGTCACAAAATTATTGAATAATTTGTTGGTAAAGTAGGAAAAACCAACATCTACCAGAAATTCCAAATAGAGCATGTTACCTCTACACGGTTATCAAAATAAAAGAAGAAAAAAACAACCAATTTTGAGTAAGCATAGAAGGATTATTAAAATTCAACTAAAATACATGTAAAATACAAGTATAACATAAATATAAAATTGTTGCCTTATTTTTGTTCCAATTATAGTCATTTTTAACCAAATCATTTTTAATTGGTTTAAAAGGCTCATACTCCATAAAAACTCCAGCTTCAAAACCCACGTAATAACATTCTTCGATATGTTAATTAATAAAAAAATAATTTCAATCAACTTTTAATTGCAGATTAGTGGTTGGGTTCATATTACTTCTATACAAGATTGTTTTAATGTTTTTGAGGTCATGTTCGAATCTAAAAATTGGACTATAAAATTACAAAATCCAACATATCATAGTGGTGGAAAATCAAAATTGTAATATTTGGTGGTGGATGGTGGCGCCTGGTAAGATGCAGCCACTGTCATAGACTCATAGTGGTGGAAAACTATATATTTATTCTAATCATAAAGTGCAAATATAAAAGTTTAGAATTTTTAACTTACAGAAATAAGATATCAATGCAACTTTTTAAGTATATTATAAAAAAAACCAAAAAAAAAAATTGGGGTTCTTCCTAATTGGGTATCCTCTACCAATGTTTTTGTTGCACAGGTTGATAGTCGGCACTGTTTGGAAGCTGACTCAATTTATAGTTCAAATGAAACAATAAAATAGGATTCTTTGTTGAATTTCATCCACTCTTAAATTGTAACGTCACCTTATATTAGGGATGACAACATAACCCGTACTAGAGAGTATCCACACTGAAATTATATTAATTTGGGCAAGGAAAATCCGCTTTGATTGTGTGTGAGTACGGGTTTTCCTCGGAATTAAAATATGGGGGTGGGGACAGGTGCGGGTGTGTTGAATCCACCCCCCACATACACCTGTACCCGTCCCACTAGTAATATTATTGTAATTTATAAATTTTATATACGTACATATATGAATATACTTACTATTTTTCAAGAATATTAAAAACTATAATTTCATCTCTATAATTTGTTTAATTTCATTATTGTTTAATAATAATAATTATTTTATTATATTAATTATAATATATATATAATTTTTAAATTTATAATTTTATATATATGAATGGTACAGGTGTGGACAAGAAAACTCGTTGCGGGCAAGGATGGAGTCTAAATTTTACATTGCTAAAAACTATGGACGGATGTAAATTTTTTTCGATTAATCAGGTGCAGAAGTGGGAAACACATTTTATATATATATTCATTTGACTTTATTCAAAAAAAAAAAATTTATAAAAAGTAGTGTGAATAATGTAGGTAGCTTTTCTTATTTTCTAGGCATTCAGAAAAGAACAAAAAAGAGGGCATGTTATTTTATAGGTAGTTTTTCTTATTTCTTAGGTATTTGAAAAAGAATAAAAAAAAAGAGAGAATGTCGTTTTTATAGCTAGCTCTTCTTATTTTCTAGCCATTCACAGATTCTTGGACAACGGATCTAGACAGTACTAGTATTTAAATTTTTATGCAAAGTATTAGAATTTGTTCAAATTGCGTGGGAAAGGATAAAAAAAATCTTAGAGTTTAAAATTTAATAGTGTAAAATTACAAAGATAAGATATATTTTCTTTGAATAATAATATTTTATATATTATTTGTTTCTATAAAAAATAAAATATATGTCATTAGTTTTGACCGGTTTAACTCCAGTTAAAGTTTTGAATCATAAATTGGTTAAAACATCGGTTCAATACCTAGTCTAATTTTCATAAATAATTTAAACTCGGTACACTAAATGATATTGGAGCCACCTTGTGGACTTTTAGTATTTTCCATAGTTTGGGAATTGTGATAAATTAGACAATTACTAATTTTAACTGATTCTCGATATTTTTGTCGATTTTTCACATTTTTATTTTGACATTTATTTAGCCGGTACTAGCAGTAAAATGAACTTAACAAAAGTTATATTCTCGATTGAATTGGTTGGTCTAGTTCGATTTTTTTTACCTTGATCTTAGCACATGATTTTTTGTTTTAATTGGAGACCCCTAAAGCACTTCTATATGAGAAGTCACCTAAAATAAAAGTTATGATAAAATCTATGGTGAGCTTGAATGGAAATCAAGCAGACTTCCAAGTAGTAGTATACCTCACTAGTGCTCATCCAAATTGTTTTCGAATGTGTCTTTTTGAGGTGTCAAAACAGGCAACTCAGTCTGCATTGGACTTGCCCACTTTAGCAACAGGTTTTTCTAGGTTAGGTTAGAAAGCCCAGATAGAATGTGGGCTACAAATTTAGTACTCAAGCCTAATCCTATAATGACACAAGCTTTTCAGGTCGAACAATATATTATATTTATAATTAAAATTAATTTTATCAAAATAAACAAATAAATAATTTTCTAACATTAGAAATTTCAATTAACTAACTTTATGTCAAAATAAAATTAACCTAACAATGTATTTAATTTATATATTTAAGTTTATAAATGTGATGCGAAGCATTTAGAATAAATGTAACAAAAAATTGTTGTTCCAATAGTTAATATTAAATATTCAATTGTTTTTCAAAAAATATTGAGCACATGAACGTATATATAGCTATATAAAAAACAAAACTCAATAAATATTTAATTATAAGTAATAAAATAAACTTCAGTAGTTAAATTCTTTTGAAAGGTAAAGATAAATAGGCAACCTAGTGCTACAAATATCAACCAGCAAAAGTTTATTCGATCATGTTACGTTGTTTAATCATGCATGTAGGAGTAATCCTTAAACCAATCTAATTAGGATTAACTATATTGATGCAAAAGACAACACACATTAGAAAACAATTTCCCATTGGATTAGAAGACGACAACAACAACAACATATTGTGTACAACATGTACTACAACAAAAACAATATATTGTGTACAACATGTACAACAACAACAACAACAACAACAACAACAACAACAACAACAACATGTACAACAACAACAACAATAACAACATGTACAACAACAACAACAACATGTACAACAACACATAGAGTGAAACTTATGTCAATTTGATATAATTACATAAATTCAAAACAAGTTAAACTGAATGTTTTGATGAGAACATTGTGTTAAAATTATGTTTTTTTTTTTTTTTTAAATTAAGTGAATTGTGTTGAATTTGTAGTTTATGAAACTCTAGTTTATTGTTTTATTATTTATAAGTTCAACTCAACATTTTAGGTATTATTCTCATCTTATTCAAAAAAAAGTAAATATACCTATCATTTCATCTATCAAATTGAAAACAATTGTAAGTGTGCACAAAAAAAATATTACTATAATTCAAAGAAATGATTTTTCTAATTACCTTTGTTCTAATTGTAGTCATTCTTAACCAAACCCTTGTCAGTTGGTTTGAAAGGACAACCCCGCCCTTCAAACAGCATACCGTTAGATACATTAATTGATTATATTTTAAGTTAAAACATTTTCTTGTGGTTGAATTCATATTACCTCTATGTAGCCACACAACTAATTATGGGTTTGAAGTTGGCTGAACTTCAACTTCAACTAAATAATAAAATAAACCATTATAAATAAAGGAGACAATTAGTTACATCATAAAGTAATCATTTTACAAAACAAAACTGAGATTTTCAAGATGAATGGACGGATAGCCAAAGTAATAAGGTTTTTGTTGATTGCATATCCTCCACTTCGTTAAAATTTAAAGGAAATATTTTTGCTTTCAGTCAATATGATATGTATTTGTAGAATAAAAAAATTATGTTTCACCATAGAAAATAATTAAAGATGAATATATTAATGGTGTCAATATTAAAGATTAAGAGAAAAGGAAGACAATATAAGAAATTAGAATCAAAAGTTGCAGGAACATAAATGATTAAACAAAATTAGTATAAAAAGGTTACGTTACATATTTCAAGGACACGTCATCTAAATCCGTAAAAGTAGTCATCAACTCACATAAACAAAGCTAGAAATCAAATAACTCATTGACTTAAATTAGAAAGGAAAAACAAATAGATATCATATTGACTGAAAGCAAACATATATCTTTTACTATGTCGACCTAAAATAGTCACAAGAGAATCAGGAAAAAGAGAAAAAGAAAGTTCTAAAAACATGTATCAATATTCTAAAATAGATGTTTGAAAATTGATCCTTCTCATTCCTATAGAATGTGGGCTACAAATTTAGTACTCAAGCCTAATCCTATAATGACACAAGCTTTTCAGGTCGAACAATATATTATATTTATAATTAAAATTAATTTTATCAAAATAAACAAATAAATAATTTTCTAACATTAGAAATTTCAATTAACTAACTTTATGTCAAAATAAAATTAACCTAACAATGTATTTAATTTATATATTTAAGTTTATAAATGTGATGCGAAGCATTTAGAATAAATGTAACAAAAAATTGTTGTTCCAATAGTTAATATTAAATATTCAATTGTTTTTCAAAAAATATTGAGCACATGAACGTATATATAGCTATATAAAAAACAAAACTCAATAAATATTTAATTATAAGTAATAAAATAAACTTCAGTAGTTAAATTCTTTTGAAAGGTAAAGATAAATAGGCAACCTAGTGCTACAAATATCAACCAGCAAAAGTTTATTCGATCATGTTACGTTGTTTAATCATGCATGTAGGAGTAATCCTTAAACCAATCTAATTAGGATTAACTATATTGATGCAAAAGACAACACACATTAGAAAACAATTTCCCATTGGATTAGAAGACGACAACAACAACAACATATTGTGTACAACATGTACTACAACAAAAACAATATATTGTGTACAACATGTACAACAACAACAACAACAACAACAACAACAACAACAACAACAACATGTACAACAACAACAACAATAACAACATGTACAACAACAACAACAACATGTACAACAACACATAGAGTGAAACTTATGTCAATTTGATATAATTACATAAATTCAAAACAAGTTAAACTGAATGTTTTGATGAGAACATTGTGTTAAAATTATGTTTTTTTTTTTTAAAATTAAGTGAATTGTGTTGAATTTGTAGTTTATAAAACTCTAGTTTATTGTTTTATTATTTATAAGTTCAACTCAACATTTTAGGTATTATTCTCATGTTATTCAAAAAAAAGAAAATATACCTATCATTTCATCTATCAAATGGAAAACAATTGTAAGTGTGCACAAAAAAAATATTACTATAATTCAAAGAAATGATTTTTCTAATTACCTTTGTTCTAATTGTAGTCATTCTTAACCAAACCCTTGTCAGTTGGTTTGAAAGGACAACCCCGCCCTTCAAACAGCATACCGTTAGATACATTAATTGATTAAATTTTAAGTTAAAACATTTTCTTGTGGTTGAATTCATATTACCTCTATGTAGCCACACAACTAATTATGGTTTTGAAGTTGGCTGAACTTCAACTTCAACAAAATAATAAAATAAAAATCTTTTTTCTATTTCGTCAATAGTTATGTAACTAGAGTATTGGAGAAATTCCAGCTCTGATTGTTGTAGTAAATTAGTTATTCTATGACTGCGATAATTAACATAGTAGAGAACAAAGAGAGATGATAGAAACAAAAAACATGATGAAAGTAGTATGGAAGAAATAAATTAAACAAATGTTGTTCATCTTTTAGTCTTAGTATGAATTGGAAATAAAAAACTAAAGAAAGAATGAAGAGTAAGGAAGAATGAATGGATGAAAATTTTGTGGTAGTATTTTGTTGTCCGTAGTATTTGTCTTGTGAACAACCTTCTTCTTTCTAAAATGGGCAGAAAACAAAACATCAGTATAAAAGAAATAGTTTAACAGATAAGTTAGAAATAATACAACCACCTCACTCAAATAATAAACCATTATACAATAAAGGAGTCAACTAGTTACATCATAAAGTAATCATTTTACAAAACAAAACTGAGATTTTCAAGATGAATGGATGGATAGCCAAAGTAATAAGGTTTTTGTTGATTGCATATCCTCCACTCCGTTAAAATTTAAAGGAAATATTTTTGCTTTCAGTCAATATGATATGTATTTTAGAATAAAAAAATTATGTTTCACCATAGAAAATAATTAAAGATGAATAGATTAATGGTGTCAATATTAAAGATTAAGAGAAAAGGAAGACCATATAAGAAATTAGAATCAAAAGTTGGAGGATCATAAATGATTAAACAAAATTAGTATAAAAAGGTTACGTTACATATTTCAAGGACACGTCATCTAAATCTGTAAAAGTAGTCATCAACTCACATAAACAAAGCTAGAAATCAAATAACTCATTGACTTAAATTAGAAAGGAAAAACAAATACATATCATATTGACTGAAAGCAAACATATTTCTTTTACTATGTCGACCTAAAATAGTCACAAGAGAATCAGGAAAAAGAGAAAAAGAAAGTTCTAAAAACAGGTATCAATATTCTAAAATAGATGTTTGAAAATTGATCCTTCTCATTCCTATATATATATATAAGTAAAAACCAAACAACTAGAATTAAACCTTGTTTATAATCTAACAAAGAAAGAACTAGGTATCCGACATTAAACATACGTTTTAGGAATTTTACTCTTACATTTAATGATAATTCAACTCAATCATTTGAAATAGGCAACCTAGTGCTACAAATATCAACGAGTAAAAGTTTATTCCATCAAGTTACGTTGTTTAATCATGCATGTAGGAGTAATCTTAAAACCAATCTAATTAGGATTAACTATATTGAAACACAATACAACACACATTAGAAAACAATTTCCCATTGGATTAGACGACAACTACAACAACAACAACAACATATTATGTACAACATGTACAACATCTACAACAACAACAACAACAACAACAACAACATGTACAACAACAACAACATGTACAACAACAACAACAACAACATGTACAACAACAACAAGATGTGGAAATCAAGCAGACTTCCAAAGTAGTATACCTCACTAGTGCTCATCCAAATTGTTTTTGAAAGTGTCTTGTTGAGGTGTCAAAACAGGCAACTCAGTTTGCATTGGACTTGCCCACTTTAGCAACAGGTTTTTCTAGCTTAGGTTAGAAAGCCCAGATAGACTATGGGCTACAAAATTTAATACTCAAGCCTAATCCTATAATGACACAAGCTTTTCAGGTCGAACAATATATTATATTTATAATTAAAATTTATTTTATCAAAATAAACAAATAAATAATTTTCTAACATTAGAAATTTCAATTAACTAACTTTATGTCAAAATAAAATTAACCTAACAATGTATTTAATTCATATAATTAAGTTTATAATTGTGATGCGAACCATTTAGAATTAATATGTAACAAAAAATTGGTTTTCCAATAGTTAATATTAAATATTCAATTGTTTTTCAAAAAATATTTAGCACATGAACGTATATATAGATATATAAAAAACAAAACTCAATAAATATTTAATTATAAGTAATAAATAAAACTTCAGTAGATAAATTCTTTTGAAAGGTCAAGATAAATAGGCAACCTAGTGCTACAAATATCAACGAGAAAAAGTTTATTCCATCATGTTACGTTGTTTAATCATGCATGTAGGAGTAATCCTAAAACCAATCTAATTAGGATTGACTATATTGATGCAAAAGACAACACACAATAGAAAACAATTTTCCATTGGATTAGACGACGACAACAACAACAACATATTGTGTACAACATATACAACAACAAAAACAATATATTGTGCACAACATGTACAACAACAACAACAACAACATATAAAACAACAACAACAATAACAACATGTACAAAAACAACAACATGTACAACATGTACAACAACACATAGAGTGAAACTTATGTCAATTTGATATAATTACATAAATTCAAAACAAGTTAAACTGAATGTTTTGATGAGAACATTGTGTTAAAATTATGTTTTTTTTTTTTTTTAAATTAAGTGAATTGTGTTGAATTTGTAGTTTATGAAACTCTAGTTTATTGTTTTATTATTTATAAGTTCAACTCAACATTTTAGGTATTATTCTCATGTTATTCAAAAAAAAGTAAATATACCTATCATTTCATCTATCAATTAGAAAACAATTATAAGTGTGCACAAAAAAAATATTACTATAATTCAAAGAAATGATTTTTCTAATTACCTTTGTTCTAATTGTAGTCATTTTTAACGAAACTCTTGACAGTTGGTTTGAAAGGACAACCCCGCCCTTCAAACAGCATACCGTTAGATACATTAATTGATTATATTTTAAGTTAAAACATTTTCTTGTGGTTGAATTCATATTACCTCTATGTAGCCACACAACTAATTATGGTTTTGAAGTTGGCTGAACTTCAACTTCAACAAAATAATAAAATAAAAATCTTTTTTCTATTTCGTCAATAGTTATGTAACTAGAGTATTGGAGAAATTCCAGCTCTGATTGTTGCAGTAAATTAGTTATTCTATGACTGCGAGAATTTACATAGTAGATAGCAAAGAGAGATGATAGAAACAAAAAAAATGATGAAAGTAGTATGGAAGAAATAAATTAAACAAATGTTGTTCATCTTTTAGTCTTAGTATGAATTGGAAATAAAAAACTAAAGAAAGAATGAAGAGTAAGGAAGAATGAATGGAGGAAAATTTTGTGGTAGTATTTTGTTGTCCGTAGTATTTGTCTTGTGAACAACCTTCTTCTTTCTAAAATGGGCAGAAAAAAAAACATCAGTATAAAAGAAACAGTTTAACAGATAAGTTAGAAATAATACAGCCACCTCACTCAAATAATAAACCATTATAAATAAAGGAGTCAATTAGTTACATCATAAAGTAATCATTTTACAAAACAAAACTGAGATTTTCAAGATGAATGGACGTATAGCCAAAGTAATAAGGTTTTTGTTGATTGCATATCCTCCACTTCGTTATAATTTAAAGGAAATATTTTTGCTTTCAGTCAATATGATATGTATTTGTAGAATAAAAAAATTATGTTTCACCATAGAAAATAACTAAAGATGAATATATTAATGGTGTCAATATTAAAGATTAAGAGAAAAGGAAGACAATATAAGAAATTAGAATCAAAAGTTGCAGAAACATAAATGATTAAACAAAATTAGTATAAAAAGGTTACGTTACATATTTCAAGGACACGTCATCTAAATCCGTAAAAGTAGTCATCAACTCACATAAACAAAGCTAGAAATCAAATAACTCATTGACTTAAATTAGAAAGGAAAAACAAATACATATCATATTGACTGAAAGCAAACATATTTCTTTTACTATGTCGACCTAAAATAGTCACAAGAGAATCAGGAAAAACAGAAAAAGAAAGTTCTAAAAACAGGTATCAATATTCTAAAATAGATGTTTGAAAATTGATCCTTCTCATTCCAATATATATATATAAGTTAAAACCAAACAACTAGAATTAAACCTTGTTTATAATCTAACAAAGAAAGAACTAGGTATTCGACAGTAAACATACATTTTAGGAATTTTACTCTTACATTTAATGATAATTCAACTCAATCATTTGAAATAGGAAACCTAGTGCTACAAATATCAACGAGTAAATGTTTATTCCATCAAGTTACGTTGTTTAATCATGCATGTAGGAGTAATCCTAAAACCAATCTAATTAGGATTAACTATATTAAAGCAAAAGACAACACACATTAGAAAACAATTTCCCATTGGATTAGACGACAACTACAACAACAACAACAACATATTTTGTACAACATGTACAACAACACCAACAACAACAATAACAACATGTACAACAACAACAACAACATGTACAACAACATATAGAGTGAAACTTATGTCAATTTGATATAATTACATAAATTCAAAACAAGTTAAACTGAATGTTTTGATGAGAACATTGTGTTAAAATTATGTTTTTTTTTTTTTTTAAAATTAAGTGAATTGTGTTGAATTTGTAGTTTATGAAACTCTAGTTTATTGTTTTATTATTTATAAGTTCAACTCAACATTTTAGGTATTATTCTCATGTTATTCAAAAAAAAGTAAATATACCTATCATTTCATCTATCAAATGGAAAACAATTGTAAGTGTGCACAAAAAAAATATTACTATAATTCAAAGAAATGATTTTTCTAATTACCTTTGTTCTAATTGTAGTCATTCTTAACCAAACCCTTGTCAGTTGGTTTGAAAGGACAACCCCACCCTTCAAACAGCATACCGTTAGATACATTAATTGATTATATTTTAAGTTAAAACATTTTCTTGTGGTTGAATTCATATTACCTCTATGTAGCCACACAACTAATTATGGTTTTGAAGTTGGTTGAACTTCTACTTCAACAAAATAATAAAATAAAAATCTTTTTTCTATTTTGTCAATAGTTATGTAACTAGAGTATTGGAGAAATTCCAGCTCTGATTGTTGCAGTAAATTAGTTATCCTATGACTGCGAGGATTTACATAGTAGAGAGCAAAGAGAGATGATAGAAACAAAAAACATGATGAAAGTAGTATGGAAGAAATAAATTAAACAAATGTTGTTCATCTTTTAGTCTTAGTATGAATTGGAAATAAAAAACTAAAGAAAGAATGAAGAGTAAGGAAGAATGAATGGATGAAAATTTTGTGGTAGTATTTTGTTGTCCGTAGTATTTGTCTTGTGAACAACCTTCTTCTTTCTAAAATGGATAGAAAACAAAACATCAGTATAAAAGAAACAGTTTAACAGATAAGTTAGAAATAATACAGCCACCTCACTCAAATAATAAACCATTATACAATAAAGGAGTCAATTAGTTACATCATAAAGTAATAAGGTTTCTGTTGATTGCATATCCTCCACTTCGTTAAAATTTAGAGGAAATATTTTTGCTTTTAGTCAATATGATATGTATTTGTAGAATAAAAAAAATTAAATTTCACCACATAAAATAATTAAAGATGAATAGATGAATGGTGTCAATATTAAAGATTAAGAGAAAAGGAAGGCAATATAAGAAATTAGAATCAAAAGTTGCAGGAACATAAATGATTAACCAAAATTAGTATAAAAAGGTTCTGTTACATATTTCAAGGACACGTCATTAAAATCTATAAAAGTAGTCATCAACTCACAAAAACAAAGCTAAAAATCAAATAACTCATTGACTTAAATTAGAAAGGAAAAACAAATACATATCATATTGACTGAAAGCAAACATATTTCTTTTACTTTGTCGACCTAAAATAGTCACATGAGAACTATGAAATAGAGAAAAAGAAAGTTCTAAAAACAGGTATCAATATTCTAAAATAGATGTTTGAAAATTGATCCTTCTCATTCATATATATATATAAGTTAAAACCAAACAACTAGAATTAAACCTTGTTTATAATCTAACAAAGAAAGAACTAGGTATCCCACAGTAAACATACATTTTAGGAATTTTACTCTTACATTCAATGAAAATTCAACTCAATCATATGAAATAGGCTACCTAGTGCTACAAATATCAATGAGCAAAGTTTATTCCATCATGTTACGTTGTTTAATCATGCATGTAGGAGTAATGCTAAAACCAATCTAATTAGGATTAACTATATTGAAGCAAAAGACAACACACATCAAAAAACAATTTCCCATTGGATTAGACGACGAAAACAACAACAACAACAACATATTATGTACAACATGTACAATATGTACAACCACAACATCATGTACAACAACAACAACAACAACAACAACAACAATAACAACATGTACAACATCAACAATAACAACAACATGTACAACAACAACAACAACATGTACAATATGTACAACATGTACAACAACAACAACATGTGGAAAAGAGGAATTGGAAAGAGTAGTAATGGGAAAAGAGGAGGAACCTTGCAAGAGAGAGAACAGTAATGGTATGCTTCTCTTTTATATGTAAGAAGAAGAATCCCTAATTTTTTTTTCATACATATTTTTGGGTTCAGTGTTTAAGATCCCTAATAATAGCCCAATTTTCATTAGGTTGATAAGGAATCTCTTTTATACACCCTTACCTCTTGTTTTTACACTCCCTCTCCTTCACGTGACAACCACCAATGGTCCTCCTTCTCTATGTATTTTGATTTTATTGAAAATAGAATATTAGTTTGAGTCTAATAAAAAGGAATAAATTTTTATCTACGAAAAACACTAACTTGACATGTTCTATAACCTGCAATATGCCAATAAGTTCTAGTTCCCGCTTTTTCTATAGTATTACTGTTTCTTTTCTACTTAGAAATTAAATCTAAATTATAATATGTTAATTTAGCAAAAGTCGTTAATTTATGAAACTGAATTGAGGTTGTATAGAGTCCGGTTGTAGGACTTTATTAAATAAGGGCATTTGTAAAAATTATAAAACAATAATGATAATGATAATTTGGTGGTGTTAATTACTTTAAAGAATTTGTGTAAAATCTCATGTTTAAAATTTAATTCTTATTGGTGTAGGAGTTATTAGTTGAAAAATAATAATAATAATAATAATAATAATAATTATTATTTAATAAGTTAATTATCATAAATTTGAAGGTGTGGATCGACGGGAGTTAGATTGCAGTGTATAATTATAGGTACGACATCGGTAACAATTATAAGGATATAATTTCATTCACTTTTCTACTCGAATTATATTGATATAAATATACTTTGATATTATGTATTGGTTTGGCTGATGTATTCTCTTCAAAATATATGTCTTATATGAATTACAAGTTTACAAAGTGATATTATGATATCCAGCAATTTTCAAAATATGTCTTTTTTAATTATTATTATTATTAT
>JBBPBR010000001.1:23583735-23610303 GCA_037974775.1 Cicer pinnatifidum | reverse complement strand
AACAAGAACATAAGAAAATAATGTTCACTATATACAAAAACAAGTCTAGGGTCGTCAAATATTAATAAGTTCAATTCAACATCTTAACAATTATTTTCATGCTAATTTGCACAAAATAAAATAAAAATAATTTTTCATTTCATCTGTCACAAAATTATTGAATAATTTGTTGGTAAAGTAGGAAAAACCAACATCTACCAGAAATTCCAAATAGAGCATGTTACATCTACACGGTTATCAAAATAAAAGAAGAAAAAAACAACCAATTTTGAGTAAGCATAGAAGGATTATTAAAATTCAACTAAAATACATGTAAAATACAAGTATAACATAAATGTAAAATTGTTGCCTTATTTTTGTTCCAATTATAGTCATTTTTAACCAAATCATTTTTAATTGGTTTAAAAGGCTCATACTCCATAAAAACTCCGGCTTCAAAACCCACGTAATAACATTCTTCGATATGTTAATTAATAAAAAAATAATTTCAATCAACTTTTAATTGCAGATTAGTGGTTGGATTCATATTTCTTCTATACAAGATTGTTTTAATGTTTTTGAGGTCATGTTCGAATCTAAATATTGGACTATAAAATCACAAAATCCAACATATCAAAAATCAAAATTGTAATATTTGGTGGTGGGTGGTGGCGCCTGGTAAGATGCAGCCACTGTCATAGACTCATAGTGGTGGAAAACTATATATTTATTTTAATCAAAAAGTGCAAATATAAAAGTTTAGAATTTTCAACTTACAGAAATAAGATATCAATGCAACTTTTTAAATGTTGAGGTATATTATAAAAAAAAACCAAAAAAAATTGGGGTTCTTCCTAATTGGGTATCCTGTCCCAATGTTTTGGTTGCACAGGTTGATAGTCGACACTGTTTGGAAGCTGACTCAATTTATAGTTCAAATGAAATAATAAAATAGGGTTCTTTGTTGAATTTCATCCACTCTTAAATTGTAACCTCACCTTATATTAGGGATGACAACATAACCCGCACAAGAGAGTATCCACACTGAAATTATATTGATTTGGGAGGGGAAAACCCGCTTTGATTGGGTGTGAGTGCGGGTTTTCCTCGGAATTAAAATATGGGGGTGGGGACGGGTGCGGGTGTGTTGATATCCACCCCGCACATACACCTGTACCCGTCCCGCTAGTAATATTATTGTAATTTATAAATTTTATATACATACACATATGAATATACTTAATATTTTTCTTGAGTATTAAAAACTATAATTTCATCTCTATAATTTGTTTAATTTCATTATTGTTTAATAATAATAATTATTTTATTATATCAATTATAATATATATAATTTTTAAATTTATAATTTTATATATATGAATGGTGCAGGTGTGGACAAAAAAACTCGTTGCGGGCAAGAATGGAGTCTAAATTTTACATTGCTAAAAACTATGGACGGATGTAAATTTTTCTCGATTAATCAGGACCAGAAGTGGAAAACACATTTTATATATATATATATATATATATATATATATATATATATATATATATATATATATATATATATTGATTTGACTTTATTCCAAAAAATAATTTATAAACAGTAGTGTGAATAATGTAGGTAGCTTTTCTTATTTTCTAGGCATTCAGAAAAGAACAAAAAAGAGGGCATGTTATTTTATAGGTAGTTTTTCTTATTTTTTAGGTATTTGAATAGAGAATGTCGTTTTTATAGCTAGCTCTTCTTATTTTCTAGCCATGCACATTTTCTTGGACAACGGATCTAGACAGTACTAGAATTTAAATTTTTATGCAAAGTATTAGAATTTGTTCAAATTGCGTGGGAAAGGATAAAAAAAATCTTAGAGTTTAAAATTTAATAGTGTAAAATTACAAAGATAATTTATATTTTCTTTGAATAATAATATTTTGTATATTATTTGTTTCTATAAAAAAATAAAATATATGTCATTAGTTTTGACCGGTTTAACTCCAGTTAAAGTTTTGAACCATAAATTGGTTAAAACATTGGTTAAATACCTAGTCTAATTTTCATAAATATTTTAAACTCGGTACACTAAATTATATTGGAGCCACCTTGTGGACTTTTAGTATTTTCCATAGTTTGGGACTTGTGATAAATTGGACAATTACTAATTTTAACTGATTCTCGAAAGTGTCTTGTTGAGGTGTCAAAACAGGCAACTCAGTCTGCATTGGACTTGCCCACTTTAGCAGCAGGTTTTTCTAGGTTAGGTTAGAAAGCCCAGATAGAATGTGGGCTACAAATTTAATACTCAAGCCTAATCCTATAATGACACAAGCTTTTCAGGTCGAACAATGTATTATATTTATAATTAAAATTAATTTTATCAAAATAAACAAATAAATAATTTTCTAACATTGGAAATTTCAATTAACTAACTTTATGTCAAAATAAAATTAACCTAACAATGTATTTAATTCATATAATTAAGTTTATAATTGTGATGCGAACGATTTAGAATTAATATGTAACAAAAAATTGTTATTTCAGTAGTTAATATTAAATATTCAATTGTTTTTCAAAAAATATTTAGTACATGAACGTATATATAGCTATATAAAAAACAAAACTCAATAAATATTTAATTATTAGTAATAAAATAAACTTCAATAGATAAATTCTTTTGAAAGGTCACGATAAATAAAATTAATTGTTTTAACATTGTTGTTTTTTTAAATATTATTTGCTAATATTTAATTGTTAATTACAAACAAATAATAAAGTACTAACATTTTTTTAGGATTAGAAACCCCTATGCTAATTTGAGCTCAAATTTTTATGCTCCAACCCTGAACTTTTTCGGACCATTCATTTTTACAGATCTACTTGTTGGCATCCAAATTTCATTTTTCACATATTATAAGCAGTTTAATAATTGAATGCATAACCTTTCCAATATATAATCCAGTCTATTCGTTTGTTTCTCACTTGCTTTGAGTTGTATATATCAAGATCCTGCATTAATATAACATAAATTTTTAAGGAAAAAGGTTGAATCTTAATAAGTGATGCTCAATACCCAAATGTATATTGAACAAACATATGTAAAAGTGTTATTCTGTAAGAATAACTAATTAAAATGATGAAAATCATCAAATATAATGTAGCAATATGTGAGGCCTCTTATAACTAAATATGATAAGAGGAGGGCCAAGAGTTAGAATTTTAAGTGGGAACTAAATTTATATTGCAGTTATTTTTTATTTAGGCAGCTTTTGTGTCAATTTATGTTGTAAATCAGATAGTAACGGTTGCTTTAGAACAATTATGGAGTAAATAAAAGTAGAAAATTAGAAAAAGGAAGACAAGAAATTTATGAGTGGTTATTGGGAAGGGAGAAACTAAACTCTCAAATTCTTGGAGTGGAAATTCATGTAATCGTTTATCAATTCTGCCAAATTGATTTGTAAACTAGCATTCTGTTTAAATTCACTAAAGCATTTGGTTCCCCTATTTCAATTATGTACTAACTAGTTCCAACACTGGTATCAAAGCTTGGTAGTTATGCGCAATATGGAGGCACGCAGTATGGAAACACATTTGGAAGTTCTGGAACGAGGGTTTGAAGGGTTGTTGGCTTTGTGTGAAACATGGGGAAAACATATGAAACAAGATTGGGTGGAGCGGTTGGAAACCAGGCGCCAATTGAATGACTTGGCTTATGTTGTCAGGCTAATTCACAAGAAGTAGAAAGATGATTCCATCGAAGGGAGGCGCGCTGTGTTGTATCGAAAGAGGCCAGAAAATTCCCTAGACTCACGAAACAACGTCGAAAGGTGGAGGAAATTAGAAACACTCGTTTTTTTATGGTGAATATGCATATGGATGGAGGACTAGGATGGAGAGAAACTTTGATCTGAAAGTAATTTATGGGGCAAAGAAGTTGCAAGCAGTAATGGTGGCTATGGAGGCACAAGCTTTCACATGGTACCAATAGTGGGAATTTGCTGCTCAACATCCTACATGGGACGATTTTCACGTCATTCTGATTAAGCGTTTCCAACCATCTATGGTTGAAAGCCCTTTTGGATTATTAGTAAGTCGCAAACAAATTGGGTTAGTAGAAGAGTATCGAGAAAAGTTTGAACTGTACGCAGGCCCACTCAAATGTGCAAAACCAACATATTTGAATGGACTTAAGGAAATGATAAAAGTAGAATTAAAATTACAGCCATTGGAGACTTTTGCAGAATTAATGGACTTTGCTGAAAGAGTTGATGAGAAGAACAGTTTAGTCACCAAGGGGAGCAATTTCGTGAGTTCTGGGGGTAAACCAATGAGAACTTACAATAATACTAGAACGGTGACATGGGAACCCGAGGTAAAGCAACAAACACAACCTACAATGTTTGGAGTTGGAAGTTCTTCAAGGGAAGGAAGTGTTGCAAAGCCGCATGGAACTTTCAGAGGCAAAGGATTCAAAAGGTTAGTTGAGGCTGAAAGGCAAGATAATCACAAAAGGGATTATGTTTGCGTTGTGATAAGAGGTTTAGTCCAGGCCATTTGTGTGTTAACAAGCAGTTGCCTGTGCTGGTTTTAGGTGAGGAAGATGAGAAATGTGAATTGCAGGAACCGAATCTAATGGAAGTGGAGGGAGAATTGAAAGACCTCAAATTGTTTATGTGTAGAATTGTTGGTCTCACTTCAAAGAAAACCATTAAGTTATGGAGAATGATTGGCGAGGAGCATGTTATGGTCCTTGTAGATTGTGGAGCTTCACATAAATTGCAAATGTTTGCAACCTCTATATATACGATAGAAGTAGAAGATGGAAAAAAACTTGATTGTGAATGAGTGTGTTTGCAATTAGAATTGGTGATGCATGGACTCAAAGTGAAACAAGATTTTTATGTCATTGATCTTCGAGGAGTGGATGTAGTGTCGGGGATGGAATGGTTGGCTGGCCTGGGAGATATTATAGCCAATTTTCGTGAGTTGACACTTAGAATTCTTATTGGGAATGCTTAGCACACTTTGAAAGGGGACCCCAATTTAACTAGAGATGTAACATCTCTAAAGTACAATTTGAAATCGTTAAATGATCAAGGCCAATGATTCTTAGTGGAATACCATCAACTACAAGCCGAAACTGCAGTTACAGATGAAATTCCAGAATGGACAACATCTATTTTAGAAGAATATGGTGATGTTTTTCAAGAACCTCAAAGGCTACCCCCTACTTGAAGGCAAGACCATGCTATTATCTTCAAGGAAGGTGCCAATATTCCCAATATACGGCCTTATAGATACCCTTACTATCAAAAAATTAAATAGAAAGATTAGTAGATGATATGTTGAATTCTGGTATGGTTAGATCAAGTGTGAGCCCCTATTCTAGCCCAATCATTTTAGTGAAAAAAATGATGGCGGGTGACACTTTTGTGTAGATTACAAGGCTTTGAATAAGATAACGATATCATATAAGTTACCTATTCATATTATTGACGAGTTGCTTGATAAATTGGGAAGCACATTGATCTTTTCAAAATTGGACCTGAAATCGAGGTATAATCAAATTAGGATACGGTAAGCAGATGTTCCAAAAATAGCTTTTATAACTCATGAAGGGCATTATGAGTTTATTGTCATGTCTGTTAACGCCTTACTTGAGAAAGTTTGTGTTGGTTTTCTTTTATGACATATTGGTTTACAATACGGAGCAGATCTGTCTTGCCCCCTCTTTCCCTCCATTGGAAATCTGGCGAGTTTTTGCCTTCCATGGGATTCGAGCATGGTACCTAGGGGTTAAGTATAGCCTCCACACATATCCCACTACCAATTGAGCTACTGGCTCAATTGGTAGTGGGATCTGTGTGGAGGCGGTACTGTTCCAGAATATTGGTGACAAAATTACCAACACTCACTGTTCCAGATATCTCTAAAACCTTTACCGTAGAAATTGATGCATCTAACAAGGGGTTGGGTGCATTTTTGTTTCAGGAAGGGAGACCAATGGCTTTTCTTAGCCAAAAATTCTCATACATAGCACATTCTAAGTCAGTTATGGAATATAGTTGATGGCTATTGTGGTGGTTGTTCAAAAGTGGCAACATTATATGCTAGGAATGCATTTCATCATCATCACCGATTAGAAAAGCCTAAAATTTCTAACCGAACAATGTGTAATTGGTGAAGAATATTTTAGGCGGACTTCAAAAATCATGGGACTAGACTTTAAAATCCATTATGGGCCTAGAAAAGAAAATGGTGTGGCTGATGCACATTCTAGAAAGATGACATTTGCAACTTTGACTTCAATTCACTTTGAAGAGGTTGAAGAGTGGGAGTCAGAAACTTATCGAGATCATAAGTTAGAAAATTGATACATGATCTAATCCAATATCATAATGCTCATCCAGGGTATACATATCAAAATAAAAAAAAAAAATCTCTTTAAGGGTAGATTAGTGCTACCAAGAGAGTCTTTAAGGATTCCCATTTTGCTACAAGAATTTCACAACTCAGTAGTGGGGGGACACTCTGGCTTTTTCAAAACCTATGAAAGAATTTTTGAGGTTGTGTATTGGGAGGGCATGAGAAAAGATATCTAGCAGCATGTGGCCAATTGTGAGGTGTGTCAACTAGACAAGTATCAAGTTTTGTCTCCTGCTTGCCTTCTTCAACCACTACCTATACCCAAATAGGTTTGGGTTGATATATCTATGGATTTCATTGAAGAATTACCTAAGATTCAAGGTAAAAATGTCATTCTCGTAGTGGTGGATAGATTGACTAAATATGATGATTTTCTAGCACTTGGCCTTCCTTTCACTACAAAAGATGTTGCTGAAATTTTCCTTCAAGAGGTAGTAAAGTTACATGGCTTCCCCTTCTACTATTGTGTCTGACAAATAAGATTTTCCTGAGCCTTTTTTGGTCGGAGTTGTTCAAACTGATGAGTACGAGACTCAAATTTAGCTATACTTACCATCCTCAAATAGATGGACACATTGTAGTCAATAGGTGTTTGGAAACATACTTGAGATGCCTCACAAGCACTAGGCCCAAACAATGGTCAAAATGGCTAAGTTAGCCAGAAGTTTAGTTTAATACCAATTATCATAACTCTAAAATTAACCCCCTTTAAGGCACTGTATGGTCGAGACCTACCTCATCCCCTAAAAGGGACTATTATTCCTTCAGTTGTTGACGAAGTAAACATCAGGACACAAGATAGGTACCAAATGTTGCATGATGTAAAAAGCTATTTGGTCACAACTCAGAATCAAATGAAAAAGTATGTTGATCAGTCCAGACGTCCTATTTCACTAGCGGTTGGAGATTGGGTTTATTTAACATTACAACCCTACAAATTGCGGTCCTTAGCTAATAAGAGAAATTAAGTCCTCGTTTTTATAGACCATATCAGATTTTAAAGCAGATTGGAGCAGTTGCATTTGAAGGACCTGTTAGATTTGAAGCAACATGGGAACCTGTTGAGACTAATATGAAGCAATTCCCTTCTTTTCACCTTGAGGACTAAGTGACTCTTTTGGGAGGATGTATTGTTAGGCCTCTTATAACTAAATATTATAAGAGGAAGGTCAAGAATTAGAATTTTAAGTGGAGACTGAATTTATATTGCAGTTGTTTTTTTTATTTAGGCATTTATTATGTCAATTTAAGTTGTAAATCAGACAGTAACTGTTGTTTAAGAGCAGTTATGGAGCAAATAAAAGTAGAAAACTAGAAAAAAGTAAGACATGAAATTTATGAGTAGTTGTTAGGAAGGGAGAGACCAAGCTCTCAAATTCTTGGAGTGGATATTCTTGTAATTGTTTCTCAATTTTGCCCAAACAGAATTGTAAACTCGCATTCTGTTTAAATTCAATAAAGAATTCAGTTCCCCCATTTCAATTATGTACTAATAAGTTCCAACACCATTTTTGATGCTAAGTAATGTCGCAATCAACTAGAAAAACAAATCATCTATTTTTTCAATACAATTTGTTAGAGTATATAATTAAGGTGTATAAATTTAGCTTTTAGTTTAGTATATTTTTTCCTCTATATTTTAAGCGTATATACCCTTATTAGGTTTCACATAGTGACAACAATAATCGATTGTTGTATAACTAAGGTGTAAAAATTGTGTTTTTCTCTCCTTTAGTTATCTTTTCTCCTTTCCCCTTTCTCCTTTCTTTTTTCTCCTTTCTCCTTTCTTCAATTACATTTTCTCTCTCTTTGTCAAACCCAATAAGTTATTACATACAAAGACCACTCTGACTATAAGTTATCACTTTTAGAGATTATAAGGACAGTAAGTGTTATTTTTTGGGACCATTGTGATTATATTTGTAACTTTAAAATTCAGAATGTTCATTCAGATTTTACAACACTTAAAGTCACTTGAAATAACACAAAATACATTAACAATATGAAAGAACACAAAACACTTCATTTCATTTGAAAGAACACAAAATACACACTACAATAAATTATACCTTTAGTGACAACAAATATCTATAGGTAAATGTATAAAAACCGTAGATATAGCCAAAATTACTTATTCCGACGGATTTTTTTTTGTGTGGTATATAATAACCCTATATCTACGGATTCTCGCCATCACTATAAGGTATAGTGACAAACTTGTCTGTTGCTTTAAACATTCGGTTTTACCTACTAACATTTCACTATTGGTATACAGTTTAGCCATAATTTATAAAAGTTATTGCTATGGTTTTGATTTTGTTGCTATACATTTAAGTGACAACTTATTTATATTGGTATAGGTTTTAACATTGACAAATTTTCTAAAATATTATTTTTTGTTATCAATAAAAATCGTATAATAATTTTGTATTTTATTTTTTAAATTAACCAAATGTAAATATACAATAATATATATATATTTAAGAGTCAAAATAAAATAAAAGCTTTTCATCATATATATTGAAAATTAACACAAAAGTCTTACGAGTAAATTACATAAAATAATAGTTAAACCATGTTTACCATAGTGTATTATAGAGTATTTTTTCTTAGTAGTGAAAAATATTGCCTTACTAACATTTAAAATAGGCATATAACTTCGTACATAACGATCTCAGAAAATATTAAGAAATTAGTCAACAAAGTTTCCAAGATTCCATCTTATACAACAAAATAGCTTTTATTTTTCACCTACAAACAATAAAATAACAAATGAATAAATACACAATTCAGTATAAATATATTATTAATAAAACAGAGAAAATATTAATGATTTTAATGAAAATTAATTATTATTATCTGCTTCCAATTTTCATTATTTTCATTGGTGTCTGGACTAGTAGACTTCAAATGGTTTTGAGCACTAGTAGTATCAAGAACTTATCACAAAAAATAGAAGAATTATTTATGAAAAATAATAGTATGGAACCTATGAAGCAACTTGGATAAGATTAATAACTTATGATATACATGTCGTGCAACTTGCATTATATCATTCACATCTTCTCCATCGAAAATCGATTTTGAATTAAAGTCATCACATTTGCTAATAAACATTCCATTTTCTTAACTCTTTCATGTAACTCTTCATTTATAGATACACAAAGCTTCGATTTTTTAGAATGAAGAATCTTGCACATATACCACACGACTCCATTTTAATCAGGTCCTTGTACTTAATAAAATATATCATCCTTCCAATACATAGAACCTTGTTTATTTTGGTTGATTGAGATGTTTCAACCTCATTAATATGTTTGTTTAGTTCTTCCTGAAAAATAAAATAAAAGTTATTAATGAAACAACTAATATGTTTTTATTACATTATAAACAAAGAGAGTACACTATGTTTTTATTACACCTCTCAAGATCCCAAGGACCAACATATTAAATAACAGAACAAGGTTCCAAAGAACAACACACTAAAAAACAGAGATAGTACACTATGTTTTTATTACATCTCTCAATGTTTCAAAGAACAACATACTAACTAACGACAAAACAAGGTCCCAAAGAGCTTCAAAAACCTTTTTTGTGATTTACTAGTGGTACTACAATAAGCTCCACTTAAAACACACCAACAATGCCTCTAGGCTAACCAATACAACATCTCCTAAAAGCTCTAGTTAAAATACCAATAAAATCATCATAGAAATAAGTTTTTTCTAGTCAACTATCCACCTCAAGTACAAATAACATTGACAACAATTGAAAATAAAATTTAAAATTCAGCACTTTGTAAAACTTAACTTATAATATTTTATATATTAGTAGCGTTTAATTATTATCAAAACTTACAATCAATCTTGCAACATTTTCATTGACAATTGATCCCTCTTTACGAGTGCGAGTATCAATATAAATCTCTTTGCGAGTATCAATGCCCTTTTTTTATCCAAAATCAAACAAACAAGTTAAATGCATTTGTATTTTAAGTTAAATTAAAGCCATGAAAATACAAATAGAAACAAACCTTCTCATCATTAAGTTTTTGGAGACTTTTTGAGTTCATACAACCTATTAATTTTAATTATTATCAGCAATTGGTACAAAATATTAGTCTGAATAATAAACTCTTTAATATATTACTTATAATATGTAATATGTATGATTTACTTGTCCTTTATCAGAAAAACAATGATGAACTAAACCACAATATTTATTTGGGTCAACCCTATCATCTAGTACGAGAGATGAACTTTCTTCATTCGTTTTAGTGGTGTGTTGACTTTAGATCACCCTTCTATTGCCTCCAGTTCTCATTCAACTCAAATTTTAACGTTTCTCTTGTTAAGTCATTTATTGGAGGAACAAACTAAAATTTTCTTTACACAACGAGAGATGTTCCAAAAAACATGTTATGTTAAAACTTTTGACACAAACATAATAAGCTAAGTAAAGGAAAACAGGTGTAGATATTCTTAAAAGCTTTAGTTATTATTTAGATTTATAATCAATTTCAACATCTTTTCTTTGTAATACTTTTGGCATGACTTTCCACAACTTGTAATCAATGGGAGCATAATGATGCTTTCAAGTCACACTACTGATGAAACGGATAATAGTTGTCCCTTCGTCACCAATGGATCAATCATATTTGTCCAAATTAACAATTATTAAATCACCATCTTCCATTTCCCATACATCTAAAATTCTTGTTGGACCTTTAGCTTTTTTAGGCTCTACTTCTACAATCAATATAATAAAGCTTTAAAACAAGAGTATATAATTAATATCTTTTGCGGTTTGGTCTTCTTTAGCTTCTATATCATAAGGAATTGAGTGAGATTCATGTTTATGTGGTTAGCTCCTTGAGTCTCAAAAAGAGATCGAGACCGTTGGCACCTGAAAGGGTGTATGGCCTCATATTTAGCATAATATATGAAAGAATAATGCCTATTCTAACAAAGTGCTAAACAGTTTACTAAATTGAAAAATTTATCAAACAAAGATATACTAAGGTCCCAAAACAATCAATCCTACAGTGAGATAAACAAGAACGATAATTGGATAATAGGATGCAGTAAACACACGTAATGATTTAACATAAAGATTCATATACAAACATGCCAAGAATAACAATTCATGTACTATCAATTAACACATAATTTTATCATAGCATACAGTCAATATCAATCAAGTAATCAATGCAGAATTTAAAGGAGATAAGGGAAGAAAAAGTACACATTAATTTTATACTGGTTCAGCCACCTGTAAGGTAGCCTACATCCAGTCCTAAGATCAACTTTGATCTTAGCCTTTCCAATAGAATGTAGCAGAATCAGTTTACAGATGTTCCAGCTCCTCGCCTATCAATCATAAACTATCCTCTCTATTCTATTCTTAACTCCCTGAATCCCAGAGTTTAAATCCCATAAACTCTTCCAAGTTTTCAGTCAAGTGTCTTCTTGTTGATAGCCCTCAACCCGGAAGATCACCACCAGTTAAGACTGGACTTCTTGTCTCACTGAATCCCATAGTTTATCTCAAAACCCTTACAAGATATCAGCCCAGCGTCTTCTTGATGAGATCTCTCAATCACAGAAGATCACTACCAGTTTCAATACTTGATTTCTCAAGGTTATTTGATTACATAATTTGTTTACATAAATTCTAAAACATAAAATGTACAAAGTTTGTTTTGCTGTCTTCTTCTCAAAAGGTCTTTCTCTTTGCAATCTTTTTCAGCCTTTGTTGATCATGAATGATAAAGGTTCAAGTCTGAAAAAGGAATGTATAATGTAATTTCGATAAGAGAAAGTGATATCAAAATCAATGTGTATTGTTGTGAATATTATGATTGTTGTGTTATTGGTTATTGAGAAGAATAACTAGAAAACAGTTTATATAGTTTCATGAAAAACAACACATGAATCGATTTTCCCAATCGATTCATTAAAGTTATAAAGCATACGAATCGATTTACCAAATCGATTTCGCGAATCTTGTTTTTCTTGAATCTTGAAACTGCATAAATGAATCGATTTACCCAATCGATTATTTTAAAGCATTCTCCAGAAATTAAATCAGTTCATAGTTGAATCGATTTGCATAATCGATTTGTGATGTTTTGTTCCAACAACGAGATCAAAACAATCGATTTACTCAATCGATTCAAACATTTACATAATCGATTTTGCCATATTCTAAGTCGTCTCTTTTACTAAAACTTTTTTTCCAATCGATTGTGCCAATCGATTTCACTGATCATTTGATCTCAGTGGTTTTTTATAAAGCGATTTGCCTAATCGATTTGGCCATATCACAGAGAGCTTAAATCATGTTAATCGATGTGCCTAATCGATTATGGAAATTTGTCTGAAGAATCAGTTTAACAGTTGGTTCATCCAATCGATTTACCAAGTTGATTGATGCCAAACTTGTAATGAAAGAAATGGTTCAATGCATTGTCCCAATTGATTGTGTTTGTCTCAGGCCAAGTTCATTTTCAAGATTCTTTTATGAAATTGATTTCCCAAATCGATTTGTCAACATAACTTGGCTCTGGAACTCTCACAGTCGATTGTGTCAATCGATTTAAACATACAGAGTGAACTTGTGATTTGGAACAATCGAATTGTCAAATCGATTAGCCTGCAAAACGGCATGCTACTGACTTGCACACTTTAATTTCAATAATTGTGCAAATCGATTTGTCTAATCGATTTCCTAATCACAGACTTTACAATTTGAAACAACCCTATTACAAAATCGATTTTTCAAATCGATTTGCTAAGTCAATTTTCCCAATTTTGTTGATTTCTTGAGCTCCAAGCAATTGTCTCAAGTTTGTAGGGTTGAGTTGTGGTTCCTGAAATTTTACTCAGTTTAAAATGTTAGATTTGTCACACAATGTATGTTTGTCAATAATATCAAATATGGACTTATGTCTAACAATCTCCCCCTTTTTTATTAAGTGACAAACATGCAATTTTAACTTGAGAAAACATTTCAAGGAATGACATAGTATATGCAAAAACAGAAGCTCCCCCTAAATTTGAGCAGTCATGCTGTTCATTTTGGGTTAGAGCTATACACCAAAACATATCTGACATATATCATGTATTATCAATGCCATAACAGTATCATATCAGAGCATTAATATGAAGTTTGCTCCCCCTATGTTGGTAGCAAACTTGAATACTGTTGATCACTATAAATCAATGTACAACAGATTAGTAACAAACGCAGTTTAAAAACAAATCGTATCAGAGCAACAAAAGATGGATTATGGCACATATGAGATCATAAAAATGGAATAGACAACTTGATCATAAAATCAACTATTTATATTCATTCATAAGAAGATACATCCAACTAGATCATTACACAGAAAGAGCAAAAAAGCGCAAAATAATTAAGAATGTAAAATCCTAAACATCTAGATTTTGCTGGCCCTCATTATTATCTAGGGAAGAGGCTGAGACCGTTGTATTACCCTCAGCAGGTGTCTCCTCAACATGAGGTTCAACGCTATCTAAGTGTGTCGGAAGAGGTTCTTCAGTCGCTTGTCTCCCAATCTCAGCAACATCACTAAAAGACAATTTAATGCCTTGATGTTCCTGGATTGCTGCCACATCCTATGCAACCAGGTTCAAGTCAGATTAAAGCTTTTGCATTGCCGCCTCCATTTTGGCGTTGTGAGCTGCCTGCGCTGCCATGAGTTCAAGCAGTTTGGCAAGCACTTCAGAACCTGTTGGGACTGACTCAGTTGCTGGTGGTCCAGTGTTTTGCTGAGTTTGTTCAGCATTGGTTTGAGGTCGCCTCCAAATGTCGTTCACTCTTCGCAGCTGCATTTGGTTCACGATGGATTCACCAAATGTAAGTACGGTCTTGGACGATTCTTCATTCTTAAATGACACCTTGAAGTGCTCAAGAATCTTCTTGATCAGCTGGGGGTATGGAAGCACCAGCTTTCCCTGTGCTACTTCCAACATATGTCGCAGGACAATCCATGCCCAGCTCATCTTGAGCTCTTTGCACAGACCCCACAACAGTGTGATGTCCAACCTCTGGACAACAGCGTGATTTCCGGACCTTGGGACAAGCATCCGTGTGAGCGCATACATCAGCATCCTTTGCTGAACCTTCATTTGGCCAATCGGGAGTGAAACAGACTTAGCAAACCCGTCAACCATCAGGTCTTGGACTGTTGTTTGCCTCTCTAAGGAAGCTTCCCAGCCCTCATCAGCTGCGTCGGCGTCGGAGCTGCCGTCCACTGAGTTGCCATGATAAGGCAGTCCCGATTGGTTCGAGAACTCCTCAAATGACATGGAAATTTTCTTTCCTTTGACTGTTGCTTTGAAACCTGTATATGTCATCTTAAATGTTGAGTAGAAGGCTCGAATCAAGTTCGGATATGAGTCGAGGGAGCAGGATAGGAAATCTTCCAACCCATGAAACCGAAGATGGTTTTGAAAAGTAAAACCATCGTTGTCGAAGTAGGGGAAGTCCAGTGTACGAGCTTCGTGAATCTTCCTCTTTACGAAAGCAGGAGGCAGCTTAAAATCCTCAGCTGGTTTATCCTGAGTAGCTGCTGCTTTCTTTTGTGGTGTCGCCTTCTTTTGTGGCGTCGAAGAAACACTCTTTTTCTTCTTTTTCTTTTGCGATATCTCCTTCATCGCGTCAGCCAGTAGTTTCTCCGTTGGAGGTTCTTTCCTTTTCTTAGGCTTTCCTTGGTCTATTGCAATGCCTTTTCCTTTATCTTGTGCCAAGATTTTGTGGGTAGGCACCGGAACACGTTTGGAAAGTGTAGGCGGAGGTGAAGGGGTTCTACCGCTTGATGACGATGATGGGGAAGGAGTAGTGGGTGATGTTCTTTTGACTCTTGCCATTTTGAGTAGTTTAGAGAAGTAATCTGAGCTAGAAACAGCAAGATGATGTGTTGGTATGAATCAAAAACGTGAAACAACAAGGATTTGCAGAGGATAAGAAGCTGGATTGATGAAGAAATCGATGTTAGGGTTTGAAAACAGGTGAGTGAAATCGATTGCCACTGTTCCTTTTATACTGCTGCGTGTGTAAATCGATTGGTCCAATCGATTTAGTTACCGTTGCTGGGGAAGATAAATCGACTGCGTCAATCAATGTCAGTAACGGCTAGTAAAAATTCCTCAACGGTCATATTGCCAATCGATTGCCCTACTCGATTGCCTTAGTTACGCAATCGATTTCCCTAATCGATTTCGTATCAGTTCAACAGCTTTCATATCAGTCCAGAAAGGTTTTCATCTCAGCATCGATTTCCCAAATCGATTCGTTTGAGTGAAAATTTCAAACACCATAAAACAATCGATTGCCCACATCGATTTTAAGGTAGAGTCTGGAAAAATTCTTCAACTTTGAAGTCTGGGGCCAAATTAATCGATTTCCCCAATCGATTCTTTAAACACTATATCAAGCAGTCAATCGAATTCCCTAATCGATTGAAATGGGACAGCAACAGCATCTGAAGCTTCCTGGGAATGACAAAGCGATTTACTAAATCGATTTCGAGTTTCTATTTTGAGAAAATAGACACATTATGGCTCAAATCGGCTTGGGCAGTCGATTTTATAAAGCCATTTTCCTGTGTATCCACAGGATAATCGATTTAACCAATCGATTTGAAAACGAAATCAGATCTCATTAGGATCTATGATACTATGAGTTACTATAATATGCCACAATCAGTTATTATCAGCAAAGGGTAATGAACATCAAATAATACCTGAAGGCAAAGCATTAAACAATAAGCATGCATATATTATTGACTCTTTAATCTAACAATTTTATGCATTTATTGTTCTAGTGTTCAAGTATAAAAGACATAGATGTAAAATATACCTGTAACCTTTACCACACATCTATATAAAAAACTTAGTAAGGTGCATTTCAAACCTTTTACGTAGTCACCTTACTTCATTTAACCAAAGTTTTCAATTGAGAGACAATAATTGTGATTTGTCTCCTATCCTATGCTTGGAACATCCATTCTAGATACCATCATTGAGTCTTGGATGTCAAGCATACCTGCAAAATAAATTTAAGTTTTGGTTCTAGGTACCCAATTCAAATTGGGTCCTGGGGGGTTCAGTTTCAAAATTAGGTGTCTTGACCTTCCAAATCTGTTTACACCCTCTGTTGGCAAGTTTTTTAAATTTGCAATTGTAAACAAAATGCCCTTTTTTGCAACAAAAATGACAAGTTACAGTAGAGGATGCATACTGCTTTGGTTTGACAAAGACATTATGCATGTGACTGGTTTTACCAAACTTCTGGTTATGCTTCACATTTCTATATCCAATGCCATGTCTATTGTGATTATGTTTAACATTCACATTGGGCCTATAACCAAGTCCAGATTTCTCATTTAAATTTCTTTGGTTTTCAAGAAGCATATCTAACTTGGTTTGGCCACTGTTGAACTTTTCAATATCACAATGCAGTGCATGATTCTCTTTTTTCAGATCATCATTCATGACTTTAAAAGATGCATGCTCAATTTTGATTTCATCATACAATATGCATTTTTCTTCTAATAATTTCTTAGTACTATTTAACTGTTTAATTGTACTAACATATTCATCATGTAATTCACTAAATGCATCCTAAAGTTCATCATAGGAAGGATTTGAGTTAGAACTTACCTCACTTTCCGATTCTGAATCTGTGTTTGCCATAAGACATAGATTCGCTTCTTCTTCTTCAGAAGATGAAGAGGATTCTTCACTATCACTCTAGGCTATGTAGGCTTTTCTGGTCTTAGAATGTGGTTGATTGCCCTTAGCCTTTGTAGCCTTATTTTTGTTCCGCAATTTGAAGCATTCTGATCTTATGTGGCCTGTCTTTCCACATTCATAGCAAGTCACTTTGCTATCATTTGTCTTTGAACTTGATGAATTTTTGAACCTGTCATCTTTCTTTCTCAGGAATTTCTTGAACTTTCTGACTAACTTTTCGACTTTAGGTTCTTCATCATCTTCGCTTTCAGAATTGTCTGTGCAATCTTCTGGTTCAGACTTAGATTGATGTGTTTAAGCCTTCAATGACAGTCCTTTACTTTTTTGTCCATTTGTTCAGCTTCATTGAGCCTGTGTAATTCCATTTCATGCTCCCGCAGTTTACCAAACAGTGTAGCTATTGCCATGCTTCCAAGATCTTTTGATTATGCGATGGCAGTGATTTTTGGTTGCCATTCTCTAGTTAGGCATCACATGACTTTGTTGATTTGTTGGTCATTGTCTATCTCCTTGCCTAATGCATTCGAATTGTTGACAATGTGTGTAAATCTGGTTTGCATGTCATTTATTGATTCGTCTTTCTTCATGCTGAATAATTCGTATTCATGCATCAAGGTGTTTACACGAGCTCTTTTCACATCAGTGGTTCCCTCATGCGTCTGCTGCAAAGTGTCCCACATTTCTTTTGCAAATTTACAGTTCGAAACCCTGAAAAATTCATCAGCTGACAATGCAGAAGTAATAATATTCTTAGCCTTAGCATTATAACCTACCTTCTTCTTGTCATCCTCAGACCAGTCTGCCCTAGGCTTAGGAATGAAAGAATTATCGGTTCCTGCAATTTTCGGCACAAAAGGTCCTTCTAAAACAGCATCTAAAATGTCTATGCTAGCAGCCTCTAAGAAGATCAACATCCTATGTTTCCAGTACATATATGCGGCCCTGTTAAAGGCAGGGGGCCTAGCTAATGAAGCACCCTCACTAAGGAATTCTGAGGTCATGGTCTTTTTATGAGAGTTACTCTAACAAAAAGTAGGCTCTTGATGCCAATTGAAAGGGGGTATGGCCTCAGATTTAGCAGAATATATGAAAGAATAATGCCTATTGTAACAAAGTGCTAAACAGTTTACTAAATTGAAAAATTTATCAAAAAAGATATAGTAAGGTCCCAAAACAATCAATCCTACAGTGAGATAAACAAGAACGATAATTGGATAATAGGATGCAGTAAACACACGTAATGATTTAACATAAAGATTCATATACAAACATGCCAAGAATAACAATTCATGTACTATCAATTAACACAGAATTTTATCATAGCATACAGTCAATATCAATCAAGTAATCAATGCAGAATTAAAAGGAGATAAGGGAAGAAAAAGTACACAGTAATTTTATACTGGTTCAGCCACCTGTAAGGTAGCATACATCCAGTCCTAAGATCAACTTTGATCTTAGCCTTTCCAATAGAATGTAGCAGAATCAGTTTACAGATGTTCCAGCTCCTCGCCTATCAATCTTAAACTATCCTCTCTATTCTATTCTTATCTCCCTGAATCCCAGATTTTAAATCCCATACACTCTTCGAAGATTTCAGTCAAATGTCTTCTTGTTGATAGCCCTCAACCCGAAAGATCACCACCAGTTAAGATTGGATTTCTTGTCTCACTGAATCCCAGAGTTTATCTCAAAACCCTTACAAGATATCAGCCCAGCGTCTTCTTGATGAGATCTCTCAATCACAGAAGATCACTACCAGTTTCAATACTGGATTTCTCAAGGTTATTTGATTACAGAATTTGTTTACAGAAATTCTAAAATAGAAAATGTACAAAGTTTGTTTTGCTGTCTTCTTCTCAAAAGGTCTTTCTCTTTACAATCTTTTTCAGCCTTTGTTGATCATGAATGATAAAGGTTCAAGTCTGAAAAAGGAATGTACAATGTAATTTCGATAAGAGAAAGTGATATCAGAATCAGTGTGTATTGTTGTGAATATTATGATTGTTGTGTTATTGGTTATTGAGAAGAATAACTTGAAAACAATTTATATAGTTTCAGGAAAAACAACACATGAATCGATTTTTCCAATCGATTCATTAAAGTTATAAAGCATACGAATCGATTTACCAAATCGATTTCGCGAATCTTGTTTTTCTTGAATCTTGAAACTGCATAAACGAATCGATTTACCCAATCGATTATTTTAAAGCATTCTCCATAAATTAAATCAGTTCATAGTTGAATCGATTTGCATAATCGATTTGTGATGTTATGTTCCAACAACGAGATCAAAACAATCGATTTACTCAATCGATTCAAACATTTACATAATCGATTTGGCCATATTCTAAGTCTTCTTTGTTACTAAAGCTTTTTTTCCAATCGATTGTGCCAATCGATTTCACTGATCATTTGAACTCAGTGGTTTTTTATAAAGCGATTTGCCTAATCGATTTGGCCATATCACAGAGAGCTTAAATCATGTTAATCGATGTGCCTAATCGATTATGGAAATTTGTTTGAAGAATCAGTTTAACAGTTGGTTCATCCAATCGATTTACCAAGTGGATTGATGCCAAACTTGTAATGAAAGAAATGGTTTAATGGATTGTCCCAATCGATTGTGTTTGTCTCAGGCCAAGTTCATTTTCAAGATTGTTTTATGAAATTGATTTCCCTAATCAATTTGTCAACATAACTTGGCTCTGGAACTCTCACAGTCGATTGTGTCAATCGATTTAAACACACAAAGTGAATTTGTGATTTGGAACAATTGATTTGTCAAATCGATTAGCCTGCAAAACGGCATGCTACTGACTTGCACACTTTAATTTCAATAATTGTGCAAATCGATTTGTCCAATCGATTTCCTAATCACAGACTTTACAATTTGAAACAACCCTATTACAAAATCGATTTTTCAAATCGATTTGCTAAGTCAATTTTCCCAATTTTGTTGATTTCTTGAGCTCCTAGCAATTGTCTCAAGTTTGTAGGGTTGAGTTGTGGTTCCTGAAATTTTACTCAGTTTAAAATGTTAGATTTGTCACACAATGTATATTTGTCAATAATATAAAAAATGGACTTATGTCTAACAGCACCGAGTTAGCGGTGGGGAGAACTCTGATATATTAATGTTGTTGTGGCGATTTATGGTTGAAAATTTTGGAGATTGAATATGGTGATTAATGTTTGGAAATTTTGGTCATTCATGTTAGGTGAAATTGATGTTTTCATAATTAATGTTATGAATTTTTGAGATGAAATTTATGTGTGACTTGGTGGAAAATGAATTTAATTCAATTTAGGTGTGGATGGAATTTGGAGATGTGATTTATGTGTGGTTGTGGAAATTTAAATTGGTTTGTTTGAGAATGCTCTGTGTTGTATTTGAAAAATCATTAGTGTTAAATGAGTATTAAAAATGAGGAATCTTTTAATAGCTGCATTTACTTAATAATTATTGTGAAAAGAGTCAGAGTATGCTCATGTATTTCATAGTACATGGTAACCGCGACGGGGCCATGGTGATAGTGGTGACCGTGATGGGCAACAAGATGATGCCATGTGATATGTTGGTTCATCTTATTCTTGATGGGATTTTCGCGTCGTGTAGGTCTGTGATAGACTACACATTTTTAGTAAATCATGCTGACCCGTGATAGGTGGCACCTCGGTAAATAGTACTGGACTGTGATAGGTGGTACATTTACGATTTACGCTTTTTAGTAAATCATGCTGACCCGTGATAGGTGGCACCTCGGTAAACAATACTGGTCTATGATAGGCGGTACGTTTACGATTTACGCTTTTTAGTAAATTGTGCTGACCTGTGATAGGTGGCACCTCGGTAAACAGTACTGGTCTGTGATAGGCGGTACGTTTACGATTTTCGGTTTTTAGTAAATTGTGCTGACCCGTGATAGGTGGTACCTCGATAATTAGTACTGGTCTGTGATAGGCGGTACAATTGTGATTTACGCCCTTTCGAGGAGGATTTTAGTTGGAATTCCGGAATTCATGCATTTTAGCATATACACATTGCATTAGGGTGCTTGACACGCGAGTCATGTTTGTTATACTATGATGATTGTATATACATATTTGGTTGTTGTTTTGATTTGCCGTAATTGCTTAGATTTGTGAAGTTGGATTGATTAAGTTTTGATGTACTTATGTGTTTATGATTGATGTTATGAATATTCGATGTGTAATTGAGGTGTGAATTTGTGGAGATTAACTTGGTGTTAATTATGCGTTCATAATTGATAATATTAATGTTTGAAGTGTTGATTGATTCAGAGCCATTTTAGAACTGAAAATCTGCATTTTCTCAGTTGTATTCGGCTACAACAGTGCAGTTTGTTAAAACTTCATTTTTCAACATCGTTTATGCATTTTTGGACATATGAAAACCCTTTCGAAGAGTGTGCTAAGTTGAAAGGTTATTTTGTGCATTTGAAATTTAAATGCTATGTGATATTTGTTTATTTCGGTTGGTGACCTTTTACAATGATTGTGGAAATTTGGGCTTTGCCCTCAGATGAGAATCAGGATCTTCCCACCGGTTAGTATCCTGTAGATTGGGAGGTAGTTGGACACACCTGACTGGAGCTTTGTCTGGAGGATCTTGCGGGGCGCGTGGAGATCACCCAGGTCGTATAGTTTTTGTAGTATGATCAGATTAGACGGTTGTATAGGGACTAGAGGTCTTTCTTTTGTGGATGTATTTATTGTATGTTGGAAGACTATACCTATACTAATATTGTCAGCTTGACTTTTATTTTGATGGGTCCTTGTACCATTTTTTTTGATGCAACGTGGGGAAGTTAAAATTCTTGGGGCAGTGTTTTTGTACAGGTGTTTACCGAGAATACTCCAGGGGTATGAGCTATGTCTGATAGGTCTCATAGCCCCGGTGTATTTTGTCGTGTAAATACTTTGGGTTTGTGTTTTAAAAACTATTTCCGCTGCTTGTAAATATTTGTTGAATTTGTCTTTATGTTACGACTTAAATATTTATCTAAAAGCATTTCTTTCTTTATTTCTTTGTTTTGAAAAAAAAAATACACTCGCGCTGGTAAAAATCGGGGTGTTACAATATATATATATATATCTATATATATATTAATTACTCTGTTATTATACAAATGTAATATTCCGATTTGTAAAAATATAAACAAGATGAGTTATGCATGAGAAAGTAAAAAAAAAAGGAGAATATACGAGAAGACAAGAAGAATAAGAGCAAATAGGTTGCAAGCCTCCATTCTAGAGGCGGAATAAGAAAAGAAGAATATAGTTTCTAAGGAAAGGATGAGCAAGCATAGTTCCATCTTCCACACTAGTTGAGATTATTACTTTCATTCAACATTGTTATAATTTGATAGAAGAAATGAATAGTTTAATTCGCTGAGAGTGATACAAACAATGTATTTCAGATATAGAAAACAATGTTGCACTTGTACCCTTTTCATTATCAATGAACGAGTTTGTTTTGAGTTTTATCTATGTATGGGTTTGTTTTTTATGCATGATCTAAAAAGATGTTTGTGCCTAGGTAATGAACGAGTTTTTTATCAGTGAAGATGCACAATTGAAAGAAAGTTTCTATATTTTAGGAGAACGAATAAAAGCAATTGAAAGAAGTAATGTCTTTTGTCTAGAAGCTTTTGATATGTGCTTGGTTCTCGACGTGACGATACCTTCAAAATTCAAGGTACCTGAGTTTGAAAAATACAAAGGTGCCACATGTTTTAAAAACCATATGACCATGTATTGTAGAAAAATGGCTTCTCATGCTCATAATGACAAACTTCTCATCCATTGTTTTCAGGACAATTTCAGCGGGGCATCATTAAATTGGTATATGCATCTCGAGCGAAATTGAAATCGTTCGTAGAAAGATTTGGTTGATGCCTTCTTGAAAAAATACAGGTATAACTTTGACATATCCCTTGACAGGATGCAATTGGAAAATTCGTTGAAAAACGACAATGAAACATTCAAAGAATATGCACAGCGGCGGAGAGAAATGGTATCGCAAGTAGGTCCTCCTTCTAAAAGAGAAATGGTTAATATGTTTATGGATACTCTTCAGACGCCCTTTTATGATACGATGATTGGGAGTATGTCATCAAAATTTTCTGACTTGGTCATGATAGGTTAAAGAGTAGAAAGTGGCATGAGGAGTTGTAAGATTGTATGTGGAACGAGTGGTATGAAGATACCTTAGATGAGATTTACAAAGAAGAAAGAAGTGGATGCTAACGCTATAATGGCAAACCCAAGGGTCTCTTATTCTGCAGCCATGAATTCATTTGTTGATAATTCATTGTTCCTACTTCCGAGGCCTAAATCACTATCTACCATTGTAACACCCCAAATTTTATAATAAATATTTTCTGAAAGAAATAGGATTTTAGATAATTAATTTGGTGTTAAAAATATTTTAGAATATATGTGGATAAATCTTGTGAATAACTTTCGTTCTATGGGAGCTTTCTAAGATACGCTAATTTTGTATATATTTGACTAAGTAAGTGATATAAATAACAAATATTATATTTTATTATTTTATATATTTTTTTATAAATAATAGTATTTTAGTGTAGATATTTTAAAGAATAAGATTTTAGGCGACTCTACATGTATATGTGTGTTGCAGTTAATGTGATATTTTTTTGTATGTTTGATTGAAGTTAAGTGTACACATAATTATATTTAATTATTTATAAATTTATGTTATTTTAAATATTTTTTTTATAAATAATTATCTTGATATATTACTAAATTTAATATTGATTTTCTTTATTTTAGTATAGTTGTACATATTTATTTTTAAATATTAAGTAATATAAATTGTTGATGTTATATTTATTTATTTTATCATTTTGACTATTCTATAAAAATGATGTATTTTTATGTGATTATTTTGAAAGATGTTATAGTAATAATCATAGTTATTATTTTGAATACGAGAGTTTTGGTTAAAATTATATTTATCTATGTTAAGGATAGATAATATTATGTTAAAATGAGTATTTTGGGGAAAAATTTATAGAAAAGTAAAATAAACTATTTATTTATTAAGGACTTTTAAAAATACAAAAAAAAAAAAAAAAAAAAATTTGTACCAGACGACTGTTTACACCCTTATTTTCTACTCCTGCATATTAATTTGGGCTATTACTGGTTGGACTTTTTCTTTCCTACATCTGCGAATTGCTTATTACACCTCCATTCCTGCATTACACACAAACTAGACTCCCTTGTGTTGGGCCTTACAACCCTAAACCCTAAACCCTCAAAAGAAACCCTTTTTGCCTAAAATTCATCCCCACCAATTCCTTGCCGTTTTAAAACGATCTCAACCTCTATCCCACATAAAATCGGCCATTGAATCCATTTTTGGCATCAATTTTAACGACCGTGGCTCCATTTAATCTGAAACAGCTGCATTTCTTTCCTTGGGCGAGCTGTTTTTGACCGATTCCGATCACCATATTTGTCGTCTCAAAAAACTAGTACCATTTTTGGATTCCTCTCGTTGAAACCTTCAAGAGGCACTACTCATTTATATTTTTTGGTGAAGTTGACGTCGGACCCTTCCGACGCTCTAACAAGTCGTTGAGACTTTTTCTGCAGTTTTTTCTCGATGTTTTGACTCAATTATTGTTCCTAAAATTATTATTAATAATTTAAAATTTATTTTTAAGCTCAACATAATTTATCAGTCAAGTCTCAACGATTTTGGGAACTCATCGTTTATTCGGATTCGCTCGTTGTACGTTGTCGATCTACAGTTGTTGTTGAAAATTTCCATTGATTTGTGTTTGAGAAAACGTGTAAATAAGGTAAGGGGTGAGAGATCGTTTGAATTAATGAGTATAATATATGGTATGATGAACGGGAAAAATGTATTTCCCAACAATTCATTCGGGGCTCGCTAGGTACAAAAGTAGCCATTTGAGAGATAAATTAATTAATGTGAAAATATTGGGATTGTGAGATTAAAATGTTAAATTGAAATGTTTATAAGATATTGATTGATTTAATTTTGAATAATTGTGTGGTATTTCATATTTGATATTATTGTGATGTTGGATGTTGAATGAAATTAATGGCATATGTTTAATTAGATGAATTTATGTAATGTGATAATAAAATATGGATGCATTGTATGACATATGTTTATGTAATGATAATAATTATGCTTAATTAATGATAATGAAGTTATAAAATTATGATGAGAATACTGAAGTACCCCATGGTTGGTGAGATATTAATGATTCCTAAAAATGATGCTCTTAATGGAGTAGTCTAAGCTAACGAGGGGAGAAAATATGAGAATTTGTGAAGTGGAGGTTATTTTGTCATCGTATTCTTATGTTGGTCTGGATAATGACAATAGGACTCTCCTTGCTTAAAAAAATTAAATGAATGAATGCACTTAATAATGCAAATGCAAAATAATATATAAAATCTTGGAATGATTATAATATTATTTTCAGAAATTTGTTAATTGTATGCAAATTCTCGTTTAAGGTAATCAGATGTAATTGGAGGTAGTTACCAGCCGATTAAGTAAAGCATATTTTCTTATCAGTGCATTATGTTCGTGTAACATAAAAGAAGTTCCACCCCTATATACACAATATTAATATGTTTGATTGCTTGGTTAAATGCAGGATAGTCATGCTAGAAATAGTAGTAGTTTTCACGGTCAACTTTAATTGATTCTGTCTACATTTGTATTTTACAATTTTTTTTTCATGAGATTGCATAATGCATTATGTTTTTTTTCTTTATGAAATTATTTTATTGTAAAGTTCTTTTTGTGTTATTATCAAATATTCGTATATATATGTTTAATAAATTAGTGACCAAACTAATATTATATCAGAATCTTTTAAATATTGACGTTATGTGATATTTTTTACTCATGAGATATTATGCGTTTGTTATTTTAATTTTTGTATTCATTATTTGAAAACATTATAACATAAACGTTTTGAAATAAAATTAAAAACTATTTTTTTAAGACATAAATTTAAATAATTATCTAAATAAAAATGAAATTTTTAGTTTAAAAAAAAATTAAAATTATTTTTCAAACATCCATGATTCATTATTCAAAAATCTATTATATAAGCTAACAAGATAAGAAAAATATTTTTTTACTAATAAAATATAAAGTTAATGAGTTCACAAATTGACAAACTAATAAAAATATGAAGCTAAAATCATAAAGTTAGATAGAAAACATTAAATGATTTTTTTTTGATCTAATCTATCAACCAAATATATGAGAAAAATGAAAAATAAATTGTGAGTTATAATTAATAAAAGGCTTAGTATCAACGTAGGTTGGTCCCACAC
>JBBPBR010000001.1:23537053-23583610 GCA_037974775.1 Cicer pinnatifidum | reverse complement strand
ATTAAAAAAAAAAAAAAAAAAAGACTTACTTGCACTTTGGTCCCCTTTTAAATCAAACTCATGAAAATAGTGTTCCTATATTAAAATCGATTTTTTTAGTCCATTAATTATCACATTTGTTGAAATTTTTTGATTAAACATTAAATAATAAAAATATTTATATGTTTTAATTAAATAACAAAAATGAATAATTTCAAAAGTTGAAATTAAATTTTTTTGTGGATTTTATTACAATTTTATGGATATTAATCATTCAACATTAGCGTATCATATGTTGCATCGTTTAAAATATATTGCATCACTAATTTTTAGTTAAAAGATATGAGGCAAAGATCATAGTTGTTGGATTTCAAAATAGGGAAACCAATGTTCATCAATTGGTGAAATTAGTGGGATCAAAACTACAATGAAACCATGAATTTACATAATAACACTAATGAATATATATTATATTAAAAGTGGTATTATTTTATTTAAAATTAAAAAACTATTCTTGATTACCATAATTAGTTACATCATCATGTACATATCACTTAAATAATTGTCACATCACAAAATTGTAACTCAAATTAAGAAAGGGGACTAAACGTAAAAAAATTTGAAAATAGAAGATCCAAAATTGTCAAATATTATATACATGGATCAAAATTGCAGATTTAGTAGAATAGGAAAAACAAATTGCATTTTAGTCTAAAAGTAAATAATCATTTTGATCTATCTCAAATGGTTTTAATGATAACAAAATTATTTATAAAATTATGATTGTGGTTAATGATCCATCTGTGCTTTTGAGTGAATTCATATAAGAAAATAAGTTATTAATCATTAAGACAAAAAGGAAAAAAAATCTGATTCAAATATGGAGGATTGAAATACAAGAGGATGACCTCCTAAGAGGATGAAGCTTCAAAGTTGCAAAATACTCATCCTGACTAAAACAAATGTTTTTTATTCATTAAGAGAAAACAAAACAATATTAAAGAATGAATAAATAAAGCATTTGAAATAAAGAAGTCAGAAGACATAATGAATAGGTATGAGGACGAATTGTACTAGGTTAGAGGATGGACTGGACCAGTCCAAGGACAGCTGGATGGAAATCTCGTAAATATGAGGAAAGACCTTGGACTTTTTGATTGAAGACCCCAACAGTCACAAAAGATTTGTCACATGGAAAGAGCATCTCAAATTCTATATAAAAGACAATATGTTCTTCGTCATCGGTACACAACAACATTGCATAAAAAGAGCAAGTATCTTAAAGCTATCAAGAGCAATTTCCATCATCTCTTTATACTTTCTATAATCCTACACTAGATCTTTGAAATATCTTTTTAGAAAGGGTTTAAGTAAAGAGAAACATCACATTCATATCACTTTGTAATTTCCACGTGAGTTACACTTAGAAATGGTTGGTAGTAAGAAACAAGGTTGTAAGCTTGGTGAGGCTAAAGAATACACAAAGTGTAATCAACCTCTGTGAGAGGTTAATCAGTTTGATCATTAGTAAAATCTCACAAGTGTGTGAGGATTGGACTAAGCCTTTGTTGGGTGAACCAGTATAAAAGTTGTGTGTCATTCTCTATATTTTGTCTTTCTTTTACTCAGCTAAAATTTAAAGGTTTAAATTTCCATCCTCGGATTCGCATCATCTCAGAGAGGATAGTAATTCAAAACACATGAGATAATTTTTAAACAGCTATATCTCTATTCAACCCCCCTTCTAGTGATGTTTTAGCTACAACAATTGGCATCAGAGCAACGTTCTCTAGAAAATTACATCTAACAGTGTAAGAGAAGAATATAAAAATAAAAAATGTCAAAAGCTAAGTATATTCCTTAAGGAGAATCATCCAACACACTTCCCTATTTTGATGGCATAAATTACTACAACTTGAAAGGTAAGATGAGATTATTTCTCATATCACAAGATAACAACATTTGGTATGTGGTTGAAAATGAGGATCACATCATCAGAACCAACAACACAAATGCAACTCCGACGAGAAACCTCAAGCATAGTGGACGACTGACGAAAATGCTAAGGTACTCCTAAACTCTAAAGCTCATTTATTTCTAACTTGTGCTTTGAGTAGGGAAAAATACGATAGAGTTGAAGAATGCAAAATGCTAAGGAACAATGGGACACTCTGAAGATCCATCATGAAGGATCACGTCACGTAAAAGAAGCGAGGATTGACTTGGGAGTAAGAGATTTCAAACTATTCAAAATGAAGGAGGAAGAAACAACTAATGAAATTTTCTCAAGCTTAACAATCGTACTAAACAACTTGAGATCTCTTGGAAAGATATTCTCTGTTCAAGAAAGGATAATAAAAATTCTGAACTCAAAGAGCTCACGCACCATTGTTGCTGGCAGATAAACTAAGAAAAAAGGGAACAATGATTGCTCTAAAATCCATCCAAATAGAAAGCTCATCCTCCAATAAGAATGAAGATGGCATTAAAAAGGAAAGCTCAGAGTATCCTCTATCTGAGGAAGAGGATGAACTCGGTCTGATTTCTAGATGAATAGGATGATAGTGACGAGTCATCCTTTGATTAAGAGAAGGAAGAAGAGGCTAACCTCTGCCTCATGGAAAAATCAAATACTGAAAAGGTAATCATCTCAGAACTATGTCCTACTTGTGAAAAGTTAGAAATTGAATTTGAAAATCTTTTAAATGACTCAAACACTTTATCTCATAAATATAGTTTTCTCAAAAATCAACTTTATAAAATAAAGAAACTGAATGAGGAGCTTCAAGCTAAGAATGAGAAGTATGAAAAAAAAATCATTCTAGATTTGCAGTTATCTCATAAGAAATTATCTGAGAAACAAACACTTTTAAACAAAAAGAATATCAAAATTCATCCTCCAGAAGATGACACAGAAAAAGAAATCTTGAAAATAGAGGTTGAAGAATTAAAAAATGACATTACCAACTTTGCTAAATCTACTGAAACATTTCAAAAGATAATGAGATCTCAATCCAGTATCTTTGACAAAGCTGATGTTGGTTTTAAAAGTTCTCAAAAACAAAAATTATATGAAAATTTTTTCCTACCTAAAAAACAAGAGGATAGGCCAAAATGCACTTTTTGCAAAAATCTTGGACATACATTCAAAAACTGTGATGCTAAGAAAAAAGTTGACAACATAAAGAAAAGATGTTCATTTTGTGGTAAACATCGCCACCATGATTCTATTTGTCATCATAAAAGAAAAATCCTCACAAGCGGAAAAACTGACCAACAAGGACCCAATTCTATATGGGTACCTAAGTTACTTTTTAACTCTAAAATTGGTTCATCCTCTAATCAACAAAAGTAAGCCTTGGTGCTTGGACATTGACTGCTCAAGGCATATGACAGGGGATAAGCGCTACTTTATTTCTTTGGAGATAAAGGATGGAGGATCAGTCACGTTTGGTAACAATGATAAAGCTCAAATAAAAGGTACATGTATTATTGGTAAAAATAATTCTGCAAAAATTGAAAATATTCAGTATGTGGATGGTTTAAAACATAACTTGTTAAGTATTAGTCAATTATGTGATAGCGGATTTGAACTTATTTTTAAGCCTACTCTACACGAGGTTAAACATTCATCCTCGGGTAGAGATTTGTTTCCAATATTAGAAAAAAGAATTTATATGAACTATATCTAGATGATTTATCTACTGAATCTTGTTTTGTATCCATTGAAAAGGATAAACGGATACGGCACAAACGAGCTGGTCATACAAGTTTAAATACTATTTCTAAATTATCAAAATTAGAATTAGTTAAAGGATGTCTAAAAATTAATTTTGAGAAAGACAAAGTATGTGAAGCTTGTGTTAAAGGAAAACAAGTTAAAAGTAGCTTTCATTCTAAAAATATTGTTTCAAAAAATCATCCTCTTGAACTTCTTCACATTGACCTCTTTTATCCTATCAAAACTCCAAGTCTTAGTGGAAAAAGATATGGATTTGTAATTGTTGATGATTTCACACGTTTTACATGGGTTTTATTTTTAAAACATAAAGATGAAGCTTTTGAGGCATTCCACCATTTTTGCAAAAAGATTCAAAATGAAGAAGGATAAAATATTGTCTCGGTGAGAAGTGATCGTGGAGGTGAATTCAAAAATGATTCCTTTAAAGATCATTTTGAAGAAAATGGAATTTCTCACAAATTTTCTTGCCCAAGAACTCCCCAACAAAATGGAGTTGTTGAAAGGAAAAATAGAACTTTACAAGAAATTGCTAGAACTATTTTAAATGAAGCCAACATTGAAAAATACTTTTGGGCCGAAGCTATCAACACAACATGCTATGTTTCAAATCGTACATCTATTATTAAATTTTTAAACAAAACTCCATATGAACTATGGAAAGGCCGAAAACCAAATATTTCCTAGATTCATATATTGGATATTATTGCTACATTCTAAATAATAAAGAAAATTTGGGAAAGTTGGACCCAAAATCTGATAAAGGTATTTTTCTGGGATACTCCTCATTGTTAAAAGGTTATAGAATACATAATCGTAGAAAGACTTGAAGCAATAAGAATCCTCCTAGCTTATGCTACTCATAGAGGTATCAAAATATTCCAAATGGATGTCAAAAGTGCCTTTTTGAATGGTTTCTTAAATGTAGAGGTATATGTTTACCAACCTACTAGTTTTGTGGATGAAAAGAAGCCTAATCATGTGTTCAAACTCTCAAAAGCTCTTTATGGATTAAAACAAGCTCATGAAGCTTGGTACAAGTGGTTGAGTTCTTTTCTAAAAGAAAATGGATTTGTTAAAGGACATATCAGTACCACACTCTTCAAGAAAACTCTTAAAGAGGATATGTTAATTGTACAAATATATGTGAATGACATAATATTTGGGTCCACTAATGAAAGAATGTGTAAATAATTCTCCAACCTCATGCAAAGTGATTTTAAGATGAGTATGATGGGATAACTAACATTCTTTCTTTGTCTACAAATCAAACAACTAGAAACTAACATATTTATCTCTCAAGAAAAATCCACTAAGCATCTACTTAAAAAATATAACATGAGTTCGTCCAAGAGTATGAGAACTCCTATGCACCCATCCTCCATGCTTCACAAGGTTGATGAAGGAATTCCAATATTTGAAAAGGAGTACAGAGGGATGATTGGATCCTTGAAAAAGTTAACAGCTAGTAGACCTGACATAGTCTTTGTAGTTGGTCTTTGTGCAAGGTTTCAATTCTCTCCTAAAAAATCTCATCTTGCTATATTATAAAGGATTTTTAGATACCTTGTTGGCACAACTAACCTTGAAATCTGGTATAAAAGATGCTCAAACCTTGACCTTATAGCCTATCTTGATGCTGACTATGCTGGAGACAAAGTTGAAAGGAAGAGCACAAATGGAGCTTGCCAATTTCTTGGTAAATCTCTCATAAGTAGGTCATGCAAACAACAATGTACCATTGCTTTATCAAATACAGAAGCTGAATACGTATCAGTTACATGATGCTGCTCACAATTGCTATGGATAAAGAACTAACTAGAGGATTACTCTCTAAGATACGCAAAAATTCTCATCCTCTGATATAATTCAAGTACTATTAATCTTTCAAAAAATCTCATACAACATTCAAGATCTAAGCATATTGAAATTAAACATCATTTTATAAGAGATCATGTTCAAAAAGGGGATATAAAATTAATGTTCATTGATACTTAAAATCAATGGTGATATTTTTACCAAACCTCTCCAAGAGGATCGGTTCAAAAATATCTTGGAAGAACTCTCCATCATTAATTTATCCAAAGTTATTTAATTATTTTTCCCTGAATATCATTGTTTTATTTTTATTTAGTTTATGCTTATTGGTCAATTTATTCTTGTTGCAAGATCAAATCTAATCTTTTAAATAAGCCTAACAATCAGTGGATAGTTAAACCATCAAAAAACATGTTGTCTTTTTTGGTGAAACTTCCTCTTGTCACGTTAGATAAGGCATGCACATGCTTCACGTCTCTCATTGGTTTGTCTGGTGGGGCGACTTCCATGTCCTTCATCACGCATTTAATGTGCATACGGTTACCAATGTTAGTTTCTGCATTTCCTCTAGCCTATCGTAGCTACCATCATTACTCTGTTTTCAATGGCTTCCTCTTCCTCCTCCTGTAACAATTATTTTTTTTAAACTCTAACCTCCCACTACTTAAATCTCATTTATCCTTCATGTATCAGTTACAACTTTAAAAAATCAACCGCTTTCTCAATCAAATCTTTATTCTTCAATTCAAAAATGGCTCGTACAAAACACACTGCCAAGCGTAAAATTTCCTTTTAGGATCAACGCATAAATTCCAGCAACTTAGCTAAAACCGCCTGAGACTCCATAAATTCTAGCAACTTAGCTAAAACCACAAATTGGTTTTCACCTGGCTCAGGTTGTTCAACATTTGGTTGAGCTCTCGTGCAAACAGCATTAATCCTTTTCAATTGCATCTGATTAACAATTGATTCTCCAAAAGTTAGAGTGGTTTTGGTTGATTCTTCATTGACAAAAGAAATTTTAAAATGTCTCAGAATCTTGGTTATTAGTTGGGGGTAAGGAAGCAACAACTTTCCTTGTGCTGATTCTAACATGTTCCTCAGCATGATCCAAGCCCAGCTCATCTTGAGCTCCTTGTATAGTCCCCATAGCAGAATTATATCCAGCTTTTGCACAACAGCATGATTGCCTGATCTAGGTACCAACATCCTTGTCAGCACATACATCAGCATTCGATGTTGGACCTTCATTTGACCGATTGGGAGAGATATCTGTTCCACAAATCCTTCGATCATCAGGTCTTGAATTGGTGTGTGTCTGTCTACTGATGATTCCCATTCATCATCAGCACAATCAGGATCAGTCCTGCCATCAATAGAGTCTCCATAAAAGGGCAGTCCTGTTAGATTGGAGAACTCTTCAAAGGACATAGACATTTTCTTCCCTTTAACTTCAGACTTAAAACCAGTATCTGTGAGTTTGAAGTTTGAGTAGAAAGCTTTAATCAGTTTTGGATAGGTGTCAAGGGAGCAGGAAAGAAAATCCACCAAACCATGAAATCTGATGTGGTTTTGGAACGTGAAACCTTTTGAATCAAAGTAAGCAAAATCCAGAGTCCTTGCCTCATGGATTTTTCTTTTTAGAAAAGCAGGAGATAGAGCAGAGTCCTCAGGTTTACTTTTAGAAGATTGAGGCTTTTTGGGTTGAGGAGAAGAAATGGGTTTCTTCTTCTTCTGTGTTGGCTCTTTCATTGCATCAGCCATTAGTTTTTCAGTTTGAGGCTCCTTCCTTTTCTTTGTTTTGCCTTGACCAATGGCAATGGCTTTCCCTTTGTCCTTTGCCATTATCTTATGTGTTGGAATAGACACTCTTTTTGAAGTGGGTGGAGGTGAGGGGGTTCTTCCACTTGAAGTTGAAGAAGAGGATTGTGATCTATAACTAGTCTGTTTCACTCTAGCCATTTGAAATAGTTAGGAAGTTTGAGACGTTTCAAGGAATCAGAGAAGCTTTAGAAGTGTGAGAGTTCAGAGAAAACGCAGAGAGATTTGAGAAATTTGGAGAAAATGTGTTGCGAAATCGATTAAGGGTTTTAAGTAGTGTGTTCAGAATAGATTTGCCAATCGATGTTTTTAAGTATTCGCACACGTACGTCGATTAGTCAATTGACTAGGTTACCGTTACTGGGGGGAAGTGAAAAAGACTCAATCATGATTGCTTCCAACGACTAGTAATTTTTTGCAACTGTCATATTCCAAATCGATTCCCAAATCGATTTCTTTAATGACTGAATTGATGTCCAAATCGATTTCCATAGCAGGTCAGAAAACTTCTCATATCAGCATCGACTTCCACATCAACTTAAAATTTGACACAATTGATTACCCAATCGATGCTCGGGCTGGAGTTTGGAAAAATTTCTCACATCTTGGATCTCTGGGAAAATAAATTGATTATTCAATCGATTGTTTTAAACTATTTTCCAATTCTCCAATCGATTTACCATTCGATTGATTTGATGAATACTTCGGCATTTACTGATGTATGGGTGTACAGATCGATTATGCAATCGATGTTCGCGTTTCCTAATTTGACAATTCAGACACCGTGTAGCATAAATCGATTATGAAATCGATTTTGTAATGCTGATTTCCTAATTTGTCACAGGATAATCGATGTCTCAATCGATTGTTCACAGGGATCATATTTCAGTTTGATCTATTATACAAAGTTTCATTCTAATATAGAAGAAACTTTCTTTGGGTAAAGCTTTGATAAAAATATCAGCTAATTGATCAGAAGTATTAATGTATCCAAGCATGATATTACCATTTTGATATTGATCCCTAATGAAATGATGTCTAATCTCTATATGCTTAGTTCTAGAATGCATTACAGGATTCTTTGTAATATTTATAACACTAGTATTGTCACACATGATGGTATATGTAACCTCTGTTTGATAGAAAAATATGCGGAAGAATGCCTATTCTAACAGATATGCGCAGCAGTTTAACAAATTGTAAATTTATTAAACACAACATTAAACAAGGTCCCTAATATACAATTCTAATGAATGTCAAACTATATGGATCATGGTATATATGGAGAAATGCATCAGAAACAATTATTCTTCAAGATATTGATTTTCATGCAATCATGTTAAGACAATCAATCATGTAAATTCCCTTAACACATAATCTTTATCATGCATTCAATCAATATCAAAAACGTAATAATTGCATAAATTTAAACGAGATAAGGGAAAGAAAAGTGTACGCGGATTTTTATACTGGTTCAGCCGTCTCGTGACGACTTACATCCAGTCCCAAGATCCAACTGGATCTTAGCCTTTCTTATAGAACTTCTTCGAATCAGTTTACAGATTATACACAGCGCCTCGCACCAATCTTAAACTATTCTACCTGTTCTATCTTTCCCTCCCTGAATTCCCAAGTTTAAGTCCCATAAACTTGACCAAGAATTCAGTCAAGCGTCTTCTTGTTGACAGCCCTCAACCTCGAAGAACACCACCAGTAACAACTGGATTTTCTCAAAGTAATTTGACTACAGAAAATGATTTACAGAAATTGAAACAAATCAATTTTACAAAGTTCTTGATCTTCCTTCTTATCAAACCAATCTTTCTCAATTCAGTCTTTTTCCATCCTTGTTGATCACAAATGTAGATTGTTCATGACTGAAAAATATGTTCAAAGTAATATCAGATGAGAAAGAATTAGTGGTGTATGATTGTTATTGATATTATGAAACTTTGTTATCAAGAGATAATATCAAGTTGTTATCTTATGTTGTGAGAAGAAGAGAATGAAGGCAGTTTATATAGTTTCAGGAAAAACAACACATGAATCGATTTGGCCAATCGATTCATTAAAGTCATATAGCACTCTAATCGATTGATCCAATCGATTTCGCGAATCTTGTTTTTCTTGAATCTTGAAACTGCATAACCTAATCGATTTACCTAATCGATTATTTTAAATGAGTTCTTCAGACTTTGATGAATGTATATAATTGAATTGATTGTCATAATCGACTTGAAGTGTTTTGTTCAAACAACCAGATCAAAACAATCGATGTACTTAGTCGATTCAACCATTTATTTCATCTCTGTTTCTAAAAGTTTTTGTACCAATCGATTTGGTCAATCGATTGTGGACTTTAAGTCTGAAGCACATTTCATCAGTTGGTTCATTCAATCGATTTACCAAGTCGATTGATGCCAACATTTATATCAAAAGAATTATATAAGTCGATTGTGCTAATCGACTGTGTATGTTCCAGACCAAGGTTATTTTGAAACTTGTTTTAGTGAATCGATTTGCCTAATCGATTTATTAAGCATTGGTTTGGCTCTGGGACATTCACAATCGATTGTGTCAATCGATTTAGACAAACAAAATAAAGAAGTGATTGGATTAATCGATTTTCCAAATCGATTTTCTTGCAAGACATGCCACTGACTTGCACATTTTAATTTTAGAAAATGTACCAATCAATTTGTCTAATCGATGTAAACAATCAGTTAAGTCTTGGTGATTTAAACAATCGATTTGCCTAATCGATTTGTGGAAAATTGGCTCTCTGACTTGCACAATTTATTTTCTAATAAGTGTACCAATCGATTTGGCTAATCGATTGATAACCTATTTGATTTTTCAGAAGATGTGCAAATCGATTTTGCTAATCGATTGGTTAATCCCAGACTGCATAATATCATTCAACCCTGTTACAGAATCGATTTTACTAATCGATTTGCTTATGGATCTTCAAGCTTTTGTTGATTTCTTGAGTTCCAAGCAATTGTCTCAAGTTGGTAGGATTGAATTGTTGTTCCTGAAATTTTTCTCAGTTTACAATGTTAGATTTATTTCAAGCTGTATGGTTGTTAATAACATCAAAAACGAACATATGTCTAACAATCTCCCCCTTTTTGATTTAAGTGACAAATATGCAATTTTAAGTTGAGAAACATTTCAAAGGAAAACATTTGTAACGGTTTTAGTGAAGCTCCCCCTAAATTCAATTTTCATGTAGTAAAATAAGGGTTAGAGCATCAGACAATAACAAAACGTATCAGAGTAATTGTGCAGATAATATCAGAACTTACTACTGGTATTTGAACTATTAGCATGTATCAAAAAAACTATTAAAATAAAGTTAGTACAAGTTATAATTTCTCTCCCCCTTTGTCAATTAAGGCAAAAAGAGGTAAAAGAGAAAAGTTTGCTCCCCCTGAGTTGGTGGCAAACCTGAATACTGCTATACAATGAAACTTGAAAAGATTAGTAACAAGAGCAGTAAATACTGTATGATTATAAACTTAGTGAAAAACAGTTTGGATTAGATCAATAAACAGAAACAGATTATGGCGCACACTGGAAAATATCAAATGAAATGCAGCAATCAATATGATCAATATGCTCAAATATTTCATTAATCAATAGTCAAGTACATTCAAGTGATTCATTACAAAAAGAGCAAAACAGAAAAAAAAAAAAACAAAACAACTAAGAAACCTAAAGTCCTAAACGCCTAGAGTTTGCTGGTCCTCATTATTATCTAGGGATGAGGCTGAGACCGCTGTATTAACCTCAGCAGGTGTCTCCTCATCATGAGTTGCAGCAACATCTACGTGTGTTGGAGCTGGTTCTTCAGCCGCTTGTCTTCCGATTTCAGCAACATCGCTGAAGGACAACTTAATGCCCAGATGTTCCTGAATAGCCGCCACGTCTTGTGCAATCTGGTTCTGATCGGCTTGAATCTTCTGAATTGCAGCCTCCATTCTCTCATTCAATGCCTCCATCCTGGCGTTGTGAGTCGCGAAGCCACCATCACCCTTCTTCCATTTTCGATTTTCTTGCTTCCTTTTGTTCAAGAATAGAAACCCAAGGATGGGTGGGTGATAGGACAAAGATTTCTCAACTTCACTCTTCCTCTTTAATTCGAAAACGAAGAAAAACGGTATTAGGGATTCAAACACAAACCTCCCCGTTTCATCTAGATCTAAGCTTCGTTTCAAGAAGTGATAGAAGGGAAAGTTGCTCACCTCCGTGCTACAATGCTAGTGGACCAACTTTGGAAGCAACGTTCCGAACGGAGATTTTACCGGACTTAATCACGGTACTGTAATCGCACGTTAAAGCTAACGTGAAGGTAAGGGCTCCTTCCAAACTTTTAGTTGCATTTAGGGCCTTATTTGTGGTTGTGTGGAAACGAATTTTGTTAGGGTTGGAGTATTGATTTGGGAAAAAAGGTATCTAACGCTTTATGGGTAAAATCTTAGAGTTAGGTTTTGGTTATATTGATGAATGTTTTGTGGAAAATGAATTTAAACTCATTTATGTATGATTTTGAGTAAATGAAACTTGTGTGTTTGAGTGGTGGATTGTGTTGATTTGTGTTCATCGTACTTGGCGTGTTCATACTTGACGTTTGTTGATTGATGTGTTTTGGTGTGAATTATGGATTGAATGTGAATGTATGTTTGAGGTTGTTTTGTGTGGAATTGGAAAACCATTAAGTTAAACGAGTATTAAGAATGGGGAATCTCTTAATGTCTTGGTTACTTAATGTTGGTTTGGGAAAATCGTTTAAGTTAACTGGGCGTTAAGAATGGGGAATCTCTTAATGTCTTGGTTACTTAATGTTGTTTTGAAAATCGTTTAAGTTAACTGGGCGTTAAGAATGGGGAATCTCTTAATGTCTTGGTTACTTGATGTTTGTTTTGGAAAATCGTTTAAGTTAAACGAGTATTAAGAATGGGGAATCTCTTAATGTCTTGTTTACTTAATGTTTGTTTTTGAAAATCGTTTCTGTAAATGAGTATTAAGAATGGGGAATCTCTTAATGTCTTGTTTACTGAATGTTTTGTTGTGGAAATCGTTTAAGTCAAAAGTATATTAAGAATGGGGAATCTCTTAATATGTCTGTTTGCTTAATGTTTTGGTGTGAATCTTTTAATATTGGTTAAGTAAATGAGTATTAAAAATGGGGAATCTTTTAATATCTGCATTTACTTAACGATTGTTGTGAATAGAGTTAGTGTATGCTCATGCATTTCATTTGGTAAATTGTGCTGACCCGTGATAGGTGGCACCTCGGTAAACTGTACTGACCCGTGATAGGTGGTACGTTTACGATTTACTTTTTGGTAAGTTGTGTTAACCCGTGATAGGTGGCACCTAAGTAAGTAGTACTTTGGCCTGTGATAGGCGGTACCCTTACGACTTACGCTTTTTCTTTTAGTAAATCGTGCTGACCCGTGATAGGTGGCACCTCGGTAAACAGTATTGACCCGTGATAGGTAGTACGTTTACGATTTACGCTTTTTAGTAAATCGTGCTGACCCGTGATAGGTGGCACCTCGGTAATTGGTACTTTGGCCTGCGATAGGCGGTATAATTATGATTTACGGCCCTTCGAGGAGGGTTTTGGTTTGGAATTCCGAGTCCATGCATTTTGGCATATACGCATTGCATTAAGGTGCTTGGCACACGAGTCGTGGTTGATTCAAATTTATGATTGTGTTGATTTTGCTAAGTGTCATGTTTTGAAATTATGTGTAAGTGTGTTTGATTCAAATTTATGATTGTGATGATATTACTAAGTGCTATGTTTTGGAATAGATTGTGTGTAAGTGTGTTTGATTCAAGTTTATGATTGAGTGTTTGAACTTGAGATGTCATTGTGATTGTGTTGATTTTACTAAGAGTTATGTTTTGGAATTGTGTGATAGCATGTTTGATTGTAAAACGATTTCGAAGCTCATAATGTCGTGGTGAATGTGTGGGAATTGCTAAGTGTTAAGATTTGGAGTTGTGTATGAATGTGATTGAGTTAGTTTATGTATTTTTGGAAGAATATGCAGGGAAATCGATTTCCCAATCGATTTGATGAGTAACAGGGACTTCTCTAATTTGACAAAATCGATTTGCCAATCGATTTTGTAAAGCTGTTTTCCAAAACCATTTAAGAAATCGATTTGGAAATCGATTTGGCCATCCAGGAACTCAGCAAAACTGACAAAATCGATTTGGGAATCGATTTGGCCATCAAGGAACTCAGCAAAACTGACAAAATCGATTGACTCAGTAGAAATTCTTATTTTGAGTTAGATAATCGATTGCTCAATTGATTTATCAATGTTTTGGTCAGTTATGTATTACTTGATGGATTGAGAACTTTATTTTGATTTCATTTTCATTAGGTAAGCATTGTACGAACTTTTAGCATATGGAAAACCCTTTAAGATGCATGCTAAGTTGAAAAGGTTATTTGTGCATTTAAAAACTTAAATGTTATGTGTTAACTGTTAATTTCGGTTGGTGACCCTTTACAACTATTGTGGAAATTTGGGCTTTGCCCTCAGATGAGAACCAGGACCATCCTACCGGTCTGTACCCTGTGGATGGGGATGTAGTTGGAAACACCTGGCTGGAGCTATGTTAGGAGGATCTTGCGGGACGCTTGAAGGTCACTCAGGATGTATAGTTTTGTGGAATGATCAGATTAGGTTGACATAGAGGGAATAGATGTCTTTATTTTGAATTGCATTTATTTTAAATTGGAAAATTGTATCTTTACTAATATTGTCAGCATGACAGTTTATTTTCGATGGGTTCCATGTACCATTTTTTGAGGTGTAAATACTTTGGATTCATATTTCGAAAAACTTTTCCGCTGCTTATAATTTGAAATGACTTAAATATTTATCCAAAGGTATTTTCTTATTTATTTCTCTGTTTTATTTTAATTTTCTTTTGAAAAAAAAATACACTCTCGCTTTGAAAAACGGGGTGTTACAGTTTGATAGCCTACATCCAGTCCTGAAATCTATAACAGATTTCAGCCTTTCACTAGAATTAACTTGAGTACTTTTTACAGACTTTCCAGCTCAATCACAGCCTATCCATCCAACTCAACATCACTTCTATTACAACTCCAACTTATCCCTAAGAGCTACTCGCCAAACCCTCACGAGATCAAGTTGAGACTTATTCTTGATGAACACAAGCACCAACATAGATAGCCACCAGTTTACACTACTGGATTTTCCAAAAATTCAGTTACAGAGATTGTTCTTTAAAAAGAAACAAAAGAAAGACTAAGAAGAATGACTCAATCACAATATGATCTCACATAGAATTTGCCAATGTATTTTTAGTGAGATATGAAAATCTTTCTCTCAAGGTGTAATTTTTAGTTTTCTATGTTTATGAAAAATGCATGATTCATTATTTGAAAAATTGTGATTGAGTTCGTTTATATAGTTTCAGAAAAACATAAGCTAAATCGATTTCCCAATCGATTTTATTAAAGTGTAAAACCAGCTTAATCGATTTCCCAATCGATTATCGCGTATCTTGTTTTTCTTGAATGTTGAAACTATATGAACTAATCGATTTGCTAATCGATTCTTTTAATGCATATATCAGAAACTGATACTCAGTTCATATCAGAATCGATTGAATAATCGATTATAAGTGTTTTGTTCAAACAACGAGATCAAAACAATCGATTACTCAGTCGACTCACATAATAGATTTGGCAATGAGCTAAATTCTCCCTGCAACTCAAACATTTATTCCAATCGATTTATCAATCAATTTGGCTGGTCACAGTGACTCAGATGTTTTACTCCAATCGATTTACCAATCGATTTCGCTGGTCATAGTGACTCAGATGTTTTACTCCAATCGATTTGGCTTGTTACATAGACTTAGTTATTTAATAAAAATTGATGTGCCAATCGATTATGTAATATGTTTCTGATAAATGATTAACCAGTTCATTCATTCAATCGATTGCTTAATCGATTGGTGCAAAACTTGCAACTTAAGAAACTTATTTCAATTGATTGTCCTATCGATTGTGTTGATCACAGAACACATGTCTGATGAAACAATATTTTCATAATCGATTAACTCAGTAAGAGCTTGGTTTTGTGATTTACAAAATCGATTAGTCAATTGATGTGCAAATCGATTGCCCAATTGATTGGTTTAATCACAGAACACAGGTTTTAATAAAACCCTTTAAGTAATCGATTTCCCAATCGATTTACTTAATAAAACCTTTATTCTGTGAGTCAAACAATCGATTGCTCAATTGATTTATTACTTGATTGATTAAAACTCATTTTATGATTTCATTGACAGATATCATGTGAGAAATCATTATGATTAAGTCTACGTAATGAACACTATTAACACTGTCGGATATGAATGGCCTCTATTGACTAAACCTTAGATGAAATCCCTATACTAAGTTCTACAAGATTATCACACAGGTTAAAAAGAATCGTATACAGAATTTCTACAGAATTAAAGATTCACTATTGTATGCAATAACAATATCAAATTTCAAATACACTGCTTATTCACAATATTGATCAAGACAGATATTTTGCTAACACATGCATTCAAGATTAACAATTCAAGAAATATTGGAATAAAAGAGAAAGGGATAGGAAATTGTGCACCGAGATTTATACTAGTTCAGCTGTCAGTATGACAACCTACATCCAGTCCTGAAACCGAACCGATTTCAGCCTTTTTCCAATAGAATCTTCTAGAGTATATTTTAAAGATTGTCCAGCTCACACGGCCTATCTGTCTAACTCTCTTGATTCTATTACACAGCCACCGAATCCTTGGAGTTAATCGCCAAACTCACACAAGATAACGATTAAACTTCTTCTTGATGAACACCTTCACCAACGAAGATAGTTACCAGTTTCTCTACTGGGTTTTTCAGTTCTTTCTTTACAAAAAAGTTGTTACAGAAAAGATAAAAGAAATACAGAAGATGACTCAATCACTACAATGAATCTCACAAAAGAAGTACTTTGCCAAGGAAGTGTTTGTGAGATATCTTTGTTTCTCTCAAGTGGTATTTTTCAAATCTCTAAGATCATGAAGAATATTTGGTTCAGTTCTGAAAAAGTAATATCAAAGGTTATTCAAATTGTGAGCAAAAGATATGAAAGTTCGTTAGTTCGTTATTAGAGAAAGTGATTGAAATCGTTTATATAGTTTCTGAAAAACAACATATAAATCGATTTCCCAATCGATTCATTAATGTATTAAAACAGGCTCAATCGATTGCCCAATCGATTATCGCGAGTCTTGTTTTTCTTGAATCTTGAAACTATGTGAACTAATCGATTACCGAATTGATTATTTTAATGCACTTTTCAAAAAATCATATGCAGTTTATATTGGAATTGATTGCATAATCGATTAAAGGTGTTTTGTTCCAACAACGAGATCAAAACAATCGATTACTCAGTCGATTCATTAATTCACATAATCGATTTGGCCTTAGGCTAAGTTTTCCCTGTAACTTAAACTTTTTGTTCCAATCGCTTTGCCAATCGATTTCACTGGTCACTAGGACTCAGTTGTTTTCATCAAATCGATTTGGATTATTACAGAGAGTTAACTTATTTCAAGCAAATCGATGTGCCAATCGATTATGTAATATGTTCCTGAAAAATGATTTACCAGTTGGTTCATTCAATCGATTTCGTAATCGATTGATACCTAACTTGTTACATAAGAAATTTGTTTCAATGGATTGTCCAATCGATTGTGTTTATCACAGAACATGTTCCTTTTGAAACCTTCTTTTCGAAATCGATTTGCCAATCGATTAGCTTACTAAACGGCTTGGTTCTGTGACTTGCACAATCGATTTGCCAATCGATTATGTTACTATCAGCTTAGTCCTTGTGATTTGAACAATCGATATGCCAATCGATTTAATCACTAAAGGCTTGGTTCTGTGATTTACAAAATCGACTTATCAATGGATGTGCCAATCGATTGCTCAATCGATTGTTTAATCACAGAGTACACATTTTCATACAACCCCTTTACAGAATCGATTGCCTAATCGATTGTCTTAGTAAATCTTCCAACTTTGGTTGATTCCTTGAGTTCCAAGCTATTGTCTCAAGTATGTAGGGTTGAGTTGTTGTTCCTGAAATTTTACTCAGTTTAAAATGTTAGATTTATCAAATGATGTATGAATATTGTATGTTTGTTAATTATGTCAAAATCATGATCAAGGGGAGTTATGTCCAACAATCTCCCCTTTTTGCTTAAGTGACAAACATACAATTTTTACTTGAATTTATCATTTCAAGGTTTAACAAAATAATTACAGTTATTTAAAAGCTCCCCCTGAGTTTTTGCATGCATGATTCATTTAAGTTGCAACAGCACAAAACACATGCAAAGCATCAGAGTAATAGAGTACTATGATTACTATCAGAATATCAGAGCTATACACGTTTTCACTTCAGTAATATAGTATCAGAGCTATAAACATTATTAGCAGCAACCAGATCTATAAAAGTTATTAGCAGCGGTATTGGCACGTGATTAGCAATGATGTTAGCACATACAAGGCAAAAACTGGTATTAGAATCAACACATACAGGTAAAAAGAATGGTATCAAAGCAGAAATAACTGGTATTAGAACGACTAGTACATAGCAACTGGTATTGGAATAGAAATCAGAACAGAGCTTAATTAACTTTGTTAGCACATGGTATCAGAATTAGCAAATTAGCATCATAACAGTACAGGAAACACAGGAAAACACAAGTTTAAATTCGTACATTTTCTCCCCCTTTGTTACTGAATGCAAAAAGGCATATAATAAGAGAGAATAGTGAAAATAATATTCATTTAAACAGAATACTATAATGCAATACCAAAACATTTACAAAACAACACAAAACCTAAAATCCTAATCACCTAAACTGGGCTGTTCCTCATTATTATCTATGGGAGAGGTAGAGACCGCTGTATTATCCTCAGCAGGTGTCTCCTCACCATGAGGTACAAGACTATCTAAGGGTGTGGGATTTGGTTCTCCTGTTGCTTGTCGGCCAATCTCAGCAACATCGCTGAATGATAGTTTAAGGCGTAGATGTTCTTGGATTGCAGTGACGTCCTACGCAACCGTGTGTAGATTCTCCTATATCTTGCTTAGAGCTGCTTCCATTTTTGCATTGGAAGCTTCTACTTTAGCGTTGTGAGTTGCTTGAGCTTCCATAAACTCCAACAGCTTGGCTAAGAACTCAGCATTGGCTGCAACAGGCTCAGCTCGTTCCGCATTTGGCTGAGCTGGTACAGCATTTGGCTGCTGTATAATCCAGATATTGTAAGACCCATAGTTTTAAATCCTAAATTATACAATTGTAGGGTATTTTGTGTGGAATTTCGTAGGCTGTTAGCCCAGTTTTTGGTATTGAGTGAGTTAAATGCCAAAATATATTTTTGGAAATTGGATTAAAATTATTTGTCGGAAAATAATTTATTTATGTTACGAAGGATTTAATACCGGATAATTTTGTTAAAAATATCTCGGGTTGCTGAAAAGTGTACCTGTCAATTGAGTTGCGACGTTAGTAGATATTTTTAACAAAAAGTGCTGTGGAGAGTTTATGGGTGAAATTGTTATTTTAATAAATATCTAGATATTTTAAGATATTTGTTAAAAGTAATTAATATATATATGTTTGTATGGAGGAAAAAGAAAAGGAAATAGAAAGAAAAGAAGTAGAAAGGAAAGAAAAAGGAAGAAAGGAAAAAAAAGAGAAAAAGAGAAACATTTTTCGTCTCCTTCCTCTCCCTGCCTCGCGCATCATCAATCTTCCTCCCTCTTCTTTTGTTCATTTTCGCTACTTCCTTTTGTTCAAGAATAGAAACCCAAGGAATTGTGAGTGAGTAAGAACAAATTTCCAGCTCCTTCCTCATTCTCAGATTCGAAAACGGAGTTAGGGATTTCAAAACCGTCAAACACAAACCTCCCTGTTTCATCTAGATCTAAGCTTCGTTTCGGGAAGAAATAGAAGAGAAAGTTGCTCACTACCATGCAATGGTGCTAGGGAACAAACTTTGGAAGCGACGTTGCGAGCGGAGATTTTACCGGATTTACTCGCGGTGCCGTAATCGCACGTTAAAGCTAACGTGAAGGTAAGGGCTCCTTCCAAACTTTTAGTTTGCATTTAGGGACTTATCTGTGGTTGTGTGGAAAAGAATTTTGTTAGGGTTGGAGTATTGATTTGGGGAAAATGAATCTAAGGCTTTATGGGTAAAATCTTAAAGTTATGTTTTGGTTTTATTGATGAATGTTTCGTGGAAAATGAATTTAAACTCATTTATGTATGATTTTGAGTAAATGAAACTTGTTGTGTTTGAGTGGTGGATTATGTTGATTGTGTTCGTCGTATTTGACGTGTTCTTAATTAATACTGATGAAATTTGATATGTGTATGGTTGAATTTTGTGGGGAAATGAATGGATGTGTTTTGGTGTGAATCGTGTATCGAATTTGATAATATGTTTGAGTTTGTTTTGTGTGGAATTTGAAAACCATTAGAGTTAAATGAGTATTAATAATGGGGAATCTCTTAATGAATTGTTTACTTAATGTTTGTTTTGAAAATTGTTTAAGTTAAATGAGTATTAAGAATGGGGAATCTCTTAATGTCTTGTTTACTTAATGTTTGTTGTGAAAATCGTTTAAGTTAAATGAGTATTAAAAATGGGGAATCTATTAATATCTGCTTTTACTTAATGGTGCTTGTTCGTGAGAGACTACACCCTGGTAAATTATGTTTGTCCGTGAGAGACTGCACAGGTGTTTGTCCGTGAGAGACTGCACAGGTGTTTGTCCGTGAGAGACTACACCCTGGTAAATTGTGTTTGTCCGTGAGAGACTGCCCAGGTTTTTGTCCGTGAGAGACTACACCCTGGTAAATTGTGTTTTTCCGTGAGAGACTGCACAGGTGTTTGTCCGTGAGAGACTACACCCTGGTAAATTGTGTTTGTCCGTGAGAGACTGCACATGTGTTTGTCCGTGAGAGACTACACCCTGGTAAATTGTGTTTGTCCGTGAGAGACTGCACAGGTGTTTGTCCGTGAGAGACTACACAGGTGTTTGTCCGTGAGAGACTACACCCTGGTAAATTGTGTTTGTCCGTGAGAGACTGCACATGTGTTTGTCCGTGAGAGACTACACCCTGGTAAATTATGTTTGTCCGTGAGAGAATGCACAGGTGTTTGTCCGTGAGAGACTACACCCTGGTAAATTGTGTTTGTCCGTGAGAGACTGCACAGGTGTTTGTCCGTGAGAGACTACACCCTAGTAAATTGTGTTTGTCCGTGAGAGACTGCACAGGTGTTTGTCCATGAGAGACTACACCCTGGTAAAATGTATTTGTCCATGAGAGACTGCACTCGTGTTCGTTCGTCAGAAACTGTACGTTTAGGATTTATGCCTCTCGCGGAGGGTTTTGTTTGGAATTGTGTGATAGCATGTTTGATTGCAAAACTATTTCGAAACTCAAGTTGTCATGGTAATTATGTTGAAATTGCTAAGTGTCATGTATTGATTATCGTGTGTAAGTATAATGGATTGTAAAACTATTTCGAAACCCAATTTGTCGTGGTGATTGTGTGGGAATTGCTAAGTTTTAAGATTTGGAGTTGTGTATGAATGTGATTGAGTTAGTTTATGTACTTTTGGAAGAATATGCAGGGAAATCGATTTCCCAATCGATTTGATGAGTTACAGGGACTTCGCTAATTTGACAAAATCGATTTGCCAATCGATTTTGTAATCTGTTTTTCAAAACCATTTAAGAAATCGATTTGGCAATCGATTGGTATGTTTCCTGTTTTCTTGAATCTTGAAAATATGTTGAAACAATCGATTTACCAATCAACTTGGCCATTACAGCAGCTCAGCTATTGGGACAAAATCAATTTGGCAATCGATTGGATACGTTACAGGGGCTCAGCTATTTATTCAATCGATTTCCCAATCGATTGATTTAAGCCCAGAGTACAGATTTTACAAAAACACCTTCAAGCAATCGATTTCCCAATCGATTTGCTTAGTGGAAATTCTTATTTTGAGCTAGATAATCGATTGCTCGATTGATTCATCAATGGATTGGTTTCTTGTTTATTACTTGATTGATTTAAGACTTTATTTGATCTCATTTTCACTTGGCAAGTATTTAAGAACTTTTAGCATATGGAAAATCCTTTTAAGGTGCATGCTAAGTTGAAAGGTTATTTTGTGCATTTAAAAACTTAAACGTTATGTGTTAATTGTTAATTTTGGTTGGTGACCCTTTACAACTATTGTGGAAATCTGGGCTTTGCCCTCAGATGAGAGCCAGGACTATCCTACCGGTTCATACCCTGTGGATGGGGATGGAGATGGGAATGCTTGACTGGAGCTACGTTAGGAGGATCTTACGGGGCGCGTGGAGATCTCTCAGGGTGTATGGTTTTTAGTTTTTTTTGTAGAATGATCAGATTAGGTTGACATAGAGGGAACAAATATCTTTCTTTTGGATTGCGTTTATTTTAAATTGGAAGACTGTACATGTATTAATATTGTCAGCATGACATGTTATATTCGATGGATTCCATGTACCGCTTTTTGATGTGTAAATACTTTGGATGCATATTTTTCCGCTGCTTGTAAATTATATGGACATAAATATTTATCCAAAGGTATTTCTTTATTTGTTTCTCTGTTTTATTTTAATCTCTTTTGAAAAAAAAAATACACCCTCGCTTTGAAAATCGGGGTGTTACATTGTGGTAACAGAGCTTTGGTTTGGTTTTCTTTGGGGGCTGTGGAGCCTTTGGTTATAAATTGTAGGTCAACTTGTAGGTTGAGAGTCATTTTCTGATCATGCGTCGGTTTAGGTGGTTTGAGTTGTCAAGTACAAAATAATTTTTATGTGTTGATATATTCGAAACTTAGTTTCGAAATTATTCGAAGTGGTGTTAACACTCTTCTTGATGTTGGTTTTGGGGAAACACTACCTCCAAGAAGGAATGACGTTGCAAGAATGAACGTCAGTGGGGATGATCCAATGGTTGAAGCTACAAATAACATGGATGTTTCTGCTATTGCACAGACAATTGCAAAGACTTTGCGGGATCTGGAGAAGAGGGAAAGAGAGATATATGCTATTGAGTCAAGAGGATTGAAAGATTTTCGTTGCTACCATCCTCCAAAGTTCAAGGGTGATGAGAACTCAAGAAAAAGACTGATTAGAGATTCAAGAAATGGAAAAGATCTTCGAGATGACGGATTGTCAGGCAGAGTTGAAGCAAATCATGACGGCATGGAATTTATGAAATGGTTCCAAGGACACATAAGCTATGTGTTGCTGTTAACTCGAAGATGATGAGTATGGATGGATTAACATTATTCTAATAAGGGATTTCAAGTAAAGATCTAAGTGGAGGACTTTTGTTAAGAAAAGTATTAGATGTTGTCCTGGTAGATTTCAGGATGAAACTGGATGAAGTTGACAACTACCAAAGATAAGTGAACATCATGGAATTGTTGAGAAGATAAGGCTTCCAATTGGAATAGCATTTGGTGCTTAGGTGTCAATGAAAAAGACTGGTAATGAAGTTAAGGGAGCGCTGCACATTAGGAGTAAATACTCCTTTGGTTGGATAAAATACGCTTTGAGGAACAGTCGATACCTTGAGGGGTGAAGTGGAGCATTCGAGGTAGACTAGATTCGCAACTTGGATTATTTAGTATGAATCTCATGAAGAGTATAGGAGTGAGACTAAATATTTTGTTAATAAGTGACAAATCTCTTCGTGGTTTAGGAGATAGTAAGTATGGATAGTGATATTGGATGAAACTATAGACACATAAGTGTGAATTTTGAGCGATGTTCGGAAAAACATAATGAGTTAAGCCTTGACGTATTGAACTCTATGTTACCATTAAGTGAAATTTGAAGTATCAAGTACGAGAATACTTTGAGATTGCGTTAATATAAGTTTTGAGAGTCTATTAAAAGATGGAAATTACTAAGAGGATGTTAATGTTTTGATAGGTCGGAAAGATTATTCGAGATTTGATTTGGGACCCTAAGATGGTTAATTTTTTTTAGTGGATGATTTAAAATCCACAAGGATGGATGGAAGACCAAGTAATGCTTAAAACTTTCATAATCGAAGGAGTTGAGGCAGGCAAGTGATAAATAATTCATGTTAAGGATGGAAGTGTTTGGAGATTTTGAGGATCAAATTTTAGAATCCTATTAAATGATAGGAAGTGAAAAAGAAGAGATGTAACGAATGATTTATGATTTAGTCGTTGGTCTTGGGAAATCAAGCGTTGAGATTTAATCTGAGTGTTTTAGTGACTAGATGAACAATGAAAGGTGTGTGGGTCTTTGAGATATTTTACTGCAAAATTTATGAGGATGAAGTTATAGATAATTATTTCTTAAGAAATGCTAATGAGGAACGTTTGAGAAATAATTCTGTAGGACGTTCGATTGTTAGCATTCTTTCAGTTTGTATCTCGGTGAAGGTTGAGAAGGAATAAGAATCCAGCGAGTGAACCAAATATTGGAAAGCGTGCCAAGAAATTTGGTGGAGCGGCACATAGAGATATAGCGTATGACAATTAAAGATTCAAGAAAGGAATTATCTCAACTATAATTGAGACATTATTATTATAAAGGTATGCCAACGATATAACGGCATTACTTGAGTGCATGTCATGGGAGTTGTTATTGTGTTCGTCAATCAAAGGAGTTAAATGTTGGTTTGATAGGAAACGATTAAACATGAAATGGAAAAGTTTGGTGGGAATTAGTAAGCCTTGATTTATTGGAATCACTATAATGAAGATGTATCAAGGTTCGAGGTAGAAATTTAAGGTTTGTATAAATGGAAAAGTGATGGAATGAATACAATGCGTTTGACCCGTCATAATGAAAGGATAATCATCAAGTTGCAAATGAAGGACGCAGCGAAATTGAGAAGTATCGGAATGAATGTTGGAAATATATGTAGGAGAATTATTTTTGAGTTGTGCAGAATTGCGAAGTATGTAGGAAATTTTCTAGTGAAGCGTGAATTTGAGGCGTTAGGCATGAGACAAAAGTAGACCTTGATATGTGAATTTAGGTGCATGCTAAGTTGAAAGGTTATTTTGTGCATTTAAAAACTTAAATGTTATGTGTTAATTGTTAATTTTGGTTGGTGACCCTTTGCAACTATTGTGGAAATCTGGGCTTTGCCCTCAGATGAGAGCTTGGACTATCCTACCGGTTCATACCCTGTGGATGGGGATGGAGATGGGAATGCTTGACTGGAGCTACGTTAGGAAGATCTTACGGGGCGCGTGGAGATCACTCAGGGTGTATAGTTTTTAGTTTGTTTTGTAGAATGATCAGATTAGGTTGACATAGAGGGAACAAATGTCTTTCTTTTGGATTGCGTTTATTTTAAATTGGAAGACTGTACATGTACTAATATTGTCAGCATGACATGTTATATTCGATGGATTCCATGTACCGCTTTTTGATGTGTAAATACTTTGGATGCATATTTTTTCGCTGCTTGTAAATTATATGGACTTAAATATTTATCCAAAGGTATTTCTTTATTTGTTTCTCTGTTTTATTTTAATCTCTTTTGAAAGAAAAAAAAATACACTCTCGCTTTGAAATTCGGGGTGTTACAGATACCGTTCACCCTGTTCAATTGCATTTGATTGACAATTGCTTCTCCAAAAGAGAGGGTGGTTTTTGAAGATTCTTCATTGACAATTGACACTTTAAAATGTCTCAGAATCTTGGTGATCAACTGTGGATAGGGAAGCACCAGCTTGCCCTGTGATGCTTCCATCATGTGCTTCAGCACTATCCATGTCCAGCTTGTAACACCCCGATTTTTAACAACGCGAGCGTATTTATTTTTTTAAACTCAAAGAAATAAAACAAAGAAACAAACAAAGATATACTTTTGGATAAATATTTTAGTCGTAACATAACGACAAAGTCATCAAATATTTACATGCAGAGGAATAATTTTTGAAATAAAAATCCAAAGTATTCAAACATCAAAATACACCGGGGCTATGAGGCTTATCAGACATAGCTCATACCCCTGAAGTATTCTCGGCAGACCTGTACAAAAGCACTGCCCCAAGAATTTTAACTCCTCCCTCACGTCACATCAAAAAGTGGTACATGGTCCCATCAAAATAAAAGTCAAGCTGACAATATTAGTATAGGTACAATCTTCCAACATACAATAAATACATCCACAAAAGAAAGACCTCTAGCCCCTACACAACCGTCTAATCTGATCATACTACAAAAACTATACGACCTGAGTGATCTTCACACGCCCCACAAGATCATCCTGACACAGCTCCAGTTAAGGTGTTCAACTACCTCCCTATCTACAGGATACTAACCGGTGGGAAGATCCTAGTTCTCATCTGAGGGCAAAGTCCAGATTTCCACAATAATTGTAAAGGGTCACCAACCGAAATTAACAAATATCAATCAGCAAAATTCTTATATTTTCAAATGCTCAAAAGAACCTTTCGTCTTAGCATACTCCTCGAAAGGGTTTTCATATGTTCAAAAATGCATAAACAATATTGAAAAATGAAGTTTTGAAAAACTGCATTGTCATAGCCAAATACAACTGAGAAAATACAGATTTTCAATTCTAAAATGACTCTGAATCAATCAACACTTCAAACATTAATGTTATCAATTATGAACACATAATTAACACCAAATTAATCTCCACAAATTCACACCTCAATCACACATCGAATATTCATTAAATCAATTATGAACACATAATTACATTAAAACTTAATCAACCCAACTTCACACCTCAAAGCAATTACGACAAATCAAAACTACAACCGAATATGTATATACAATCATCATAGTATAACAAACATGACTCGCGTGCCAAGCACCCTAATGCAATGCGTATATGCCAAAATGCATGATTTCGGAATTCCAAACCAAAACCCTCCTCGAGGGGCGTAAATCATAATTGTACAGCCTCTCACACACCAGTACTAATTATCGAGGTGCAATCTCTCACGGATCAGCACGATTTACTAGCGTGCAGTCTCTCACATACCAGCACGACATACAAGAGTGCAGTCGCTCACAGACCAGCACAATTTTCTAGAGTGCAGTCGCTCACAGATCAGCACATTCTAGAGTGCAATCTCTCACAGATCAGCACGATGCGACAATCCCCGCAAGGATAAGATGAACCAACAATTCACATGGCATTATCCCATGGCCCATCACGGTCACCACTATCACCATGGCCCCATCGTGGTCACCATGTACTATGAAATGCATGAGCATACTCTGACTCTTTTCACCATAATCATTAAGTAAATGCAGCTATTAAAGGATTCCCCATTTTTAATACTCACTTAACACTAATGATTTTTCAAATACAACACAGAGCATACTGAAACATATTTATTCACACCAATTAAAATTTCCACAACCTCACATAAATCACATCTCCAAAAATTCATAATAATCGTTATGAACACATAAACCACACCAACCGTAAATCACCACAACCCACACCTCAAACACACATCAAACATTCATAATATCAATTATGAACACATAATCAAATTAAATTTAATCTCCCCAAATTCAACATAAATCACCCATATTAATCTCCAAAATTTTCATACATTAATCACCAAATTTAATCTCCACAAATTTCAACCATAAATCACTATATTCAATCTCCAAAATTTTCAACCATAAATCACCACAACAACATTAATATATCAAAGTTCTCTCCATCGCTATCTCGGTGCCAACGGTCTCGATTCGTTTTCGAGACTCAAGGAGCTAACTACATAAACATAAATATTTATAACAATTTGTTCACAATAAAATTAATCCAACACACAACGATATTCCCAAAATTAAATCTTTTTGACACATCAAACTTTTAAAACCAAATAATCTATGTTATTTACTTAAAACTAAATAAAAAAATATTGTCCAAATTTCACATACACATACTCGACTATTAAAGCACCGAAATTTTTGATTTAATAAAATACTCTAAACTTTTTTTTTTTCTTGTTAAACTCCGTCAAAGAGTAATTAAAAGAGTAACATTTTAAACTATAACCATTGTTAATTTCAAATTATCTTTTTACTCAAACTCTTTAACTTTGTTAAAATTTGAACTTTTTCACAACTTTAACAACTCTAAATTTTTCGTAAAATTTCAACTTCAGTTCAAACTCATTTATTTGAAAATAACTCATTACGTAACTCAAACACATCAAATTTAATTACCTCCAATTCACACCGAATTCAATCAATTCAATTCCACAACACACATATAGCACCACAATTAAATTTCAACAATTCAAACATAACTCACCCAATTTCAAAATTCCACATTTTTACACATAAACCACCAAATTTCATCAATTCATTTTCTACAAAATCCACAAAGAAATCACATCTCAAAAATTCATAATAATAATTATGAACATATAAATCACACCAAACTTGAATCACCACAAACCACACCTCAAATATAAATATCACTAAATTACACATAATCACATTAAATTAATTTTTCACAAAATCACACCTCAAATACATCAAGTTTCTTTTCCACAAAATCACAAATAATGTCCTAAATGCAAACTAAAAGTTTAGAAGGAGCCCTTACCTCCGTTGTAGCTTTAACAACCGATTACGGCACCGCGATTAATTCCGGTAAAATTTAAGTTCGTGACGTCGCTTCAAAAATTAGCTCACTAGCACTGCAGCGTGACAATGAGCAACTTTCCTTTCTGTCACTTCTCGAAAGGGAGCTTAGATCTAGAAGAAAAATGATGATTTGTATTTGTTGGGTTTTGAAATCACCAACATAAAATGCAAACAGAGAAAGAAAGAAATGGCGAGCGCAGGAGAGAGAACATGTTTTTCAACTTTCTGTTTTCTTTCTGTTTCCTTGCTTCCTTGCTTTCTTATATATATATATATAAATAATAATAATATATTATAATAATAATACATTATAATAATAATAATAATAATAAATATCTAAACAAATATCTAGATATTTACAAATTTCTAGATATTTTTATAAAAATCATCATTACGCCTGTCACTCACATCACATCACAAACCATTTTTTCAGAAAAATATCTACTATCGCCGTAATTCGATGGGCAGATGAATTTTTCTGAAACATGCTGCATCTCAGAAAAAAAAATTCTTCGACAAAAGATTCACCGTAATTAAATAAAATTATTCATCGACGAATAATTTTAATCGGGTCTCTAAAAGATATTTTTGGCATTTAACTCACAAAATGCCATAAAATTGGCTAAAATGCCTCAGAAATTCATCACAAAATTCCCCAAAATACATAAATTAGAATTTAAAATTAAGGGTCTTACATTACTACCCTCCAAAAAGAAGTTTCGTCCTCGAAACTTAACGTATGAGTAACAATCCACACTAGGTTTGTACTCAAATTCAACTTACAAGTCACAACTTGTTTCACCGGCCTAATCGAAGAAAGTGTTGCCTATCCCTTTTCATAGAGTGCTTAATAACTCTACACACTACCGTAGTCTGTAAGACTTGTCTGTTCCATTCAACATGTTTTTGTTTACTATCAACAAAAGATTAAGGATGATCAGTTCCTCAATTTGTCAATAAGTAGCCAACAACCATGATGGTGGCTTAGACTATCTTAACCGAACTGTAATAGCGCTCTTTGTGACTTGCACTTAAGGTTATTCTAATGCACAAGCGGTCAAACAATCTTCTCAAGCTCCACTGAGTTTTTCCTTATTTTCCTATAACTTTGATCCTATCGCCCATAGCTATGTCACATAGCCTCATATACATCCACTTGGTACGAATCATCCAATCATTACCGCCGAGAACTCCTAAATATCTCCATGGTCCACAAATCCTCGATTTCTTTTTAGTCGCACAATTACGCCAAACCACTGTGTTCTTATTCGTATGTTGTTGTAATTATAACTCTAATAATTTCATCCCCACATTTGGTTGGTGATCTAAGCTTCCTCAATTTTTTTCGACAACATTCCAGAACTATACCACCTACAACACACAAACTTCCTTTAGGTTAAGTGCTTCATTTCATGAGTCACGTTTCCAACAAAATCCAACTTGAATTTCATTCATGATTAAGACCTACATTTGTCTCATGCCTTAACACCTCAAATTCACACTTCACTAATCCATTTCCTACATACTTCGCAATTCTAGACAAACCAGAAAATAAATTTCTTACATCTACTACCAACATTCATTCTGGTACTTCTCAATTCCGTCATGTCCTTTGTTTGCAGCTTGATGATTATCTTTTCATCATGACGGGTAAAACATATTGTATTCACTCCATTACTTTTCCATTTATACAAACCTTAAATTTCTACCTTGAACCTTGATATATCTTCATTATAGTGATTTCAATAAATCAAGCCTTACTAGTTCCCACCAAACTTTTCCATTTCGTGCTCAATTCTTCCTTATCAACCAAACATTAAACTCTGCTGATTGGCGAACACAATAACAACCCCCATGACATGTACTCAATTAGTGCCTTTGAATCCTTCGCATACCCTTATAATAACAATATCTAAATCACGAGTGAGATGATTCCCTTCATGAATCCTTAATTGTCATAAGCTACATCTCCATGTGCTGTTCTGACACGTTTTCTTGGCACATTTTCCAAAATTTGGTTCACTTGTTGGATTCTTATTCGTTCCCAATAAGCATCTCCTAAGGAATAATTATCTATAAACCCCTTCCTCATAAATTTGCAGTAAAATATCTCAAAGACCCACATACCTTTCATCGTCATCTAGTCACTGAAACACTCATTTTAAATTTTAACGCTTGACTTCTCAAGATCAACATCTAAACCATAAATTATTTGTTACATTTCTTCTTTTTCATTTTCTATCATTAAATAAAATTCTAAAATTTGATCCTCGAAATCTCTAAATACTCATCACACCGTCTAATTTCATCCATTTCATCTTAAGATACAATACCAGGTCTTTTTCATCATTGACTCTAATTGTATTAGTAATCTCACTAATAAAAACTCTTCAAATCATAACACGACCTTTTCAGTAAATCTTCAAACACTTTCATCCATAACATGAATTATTTATCACTGGCCTACCTCAACTACCTCAATTATACCAGTTTTAGGTATTACTTGGTCCTCCATCCAACCTTGTGGATTTTAAATCATTGACTTAAAGATCAACCATCTTAGGATCCCAAATCAAATCTCAAATAATTCCTCTGACCTATGAAAATATTAATATTCTTCTAGTAATTACCATCCTTGAATAGACTCTCAAAGCTTACATCGTTACAATCTCTAAGTATTCTTGTACTTTGTACTTTCAATTCCATTTCATAGTAACATGCGATTCAATACATCAAGTCTTAACTCCTTATGTTTTTCCAAACATCACTCAAAATTCACACTTACGTGTCTATAGTTTCATCCAATATCACTATCCGTACTTACCATCTCCTAATCCACACAGAGATTTGTCACTTATCAAACAAATATATATTCTCACTCCTATAATTGTCACGAGATTCATACTTAATAATCTAAGTCGCAAATCTAGTTTAACTCGAATGATTGACTTTATCCCTCATGGTATCGATTATTCCTCAAAGCGTATTTTATCTAACCAAATGAGTATTTACTTCTAATGTGCAGCGCCCCTTAACTTCAATTCAAGTCTCTTTCATTGACACCTAAGCACCAAATGCTATTTCAAATGGAATCCCTGTCTTCTCAATAATTCCATGGTGTTCACACCCCTTTGGCAATTATCAAACTTCATCCAGTCTCATCCTGAAATCTACCAAGCAAACACCTAATACTCTTCTTAAAAAGCTCTCCTCTTAGATCTTTACTTGAAATCGCCTATTAATCTAACTTTAATCCATCCATACCCATCATCTTCAAGTTACCATCAACAACATAGCCTATGTGTCCTTGGAACCACTTCATAAATCCCATGACATCATGATTCGCTTCAACCCTGCCTGACAATTTGTCTTTTCGAAGATCTTTTCCACTTCTTGAATCCACTGATCAACATTTTCTCAGTTCTCATCACCCTTAAACTTTGGAGGATGGTAACGACGAAAATCTTCCAATCCCCTTGACGCAACAACACATATCTCTATTTCCCTCTTCTCCAGCTCTCGCAGAGTCTATGCAGCTGTTTGTGCAACAACAGTAAAATCCATGTTATTCATAGCTTTAGTCACTTGATCATTCCCGTTGACATTGACTCTTGCAGCGTAATCCCTTCTTGGATGCATTGTTTCCGCAAAACCAACGTCAAGAAGAAATCTCAACACCCCTTATAATAATTCCAAAAATAATTTTCGACTACATTAATACATAATAACTACCCCTAATCTGACAACTCATACCAATTACCCTGACGCATGATCAGATAACGACTCTCAACCTACAAGTTGACCTACAATCTATAACCAAAACTCCACAGTCCCAAAGAAATCCAAACCAAAGCTCTGATACCACAATGTTACAGATACCGCTCACCCTCTTCAATTGCATTTGATTGACAATTGCTTCTCCAAAAGAGAGGGTGGTTTTTGAAGATTCTTCATTGACAATTGACACTTTAAAATGTCTCAGAATCTTGGTGATCAACTGTGGATAGGGAAGCACCAGCTTGCCCTGTGATGCTTCCATCATGTGCTTCAGCACTATCCATGTCCAGCTTGTAACACCCCGATTTTTAACAACGCGAGCGTATTTATTTTTTTTAAACTCAAAAAAATAAAACAAAGAAACAAACAAAGATATACTTTTGGATAAATATTTTAGTCGTAACATAACGACAAAGTCATCAAATATTTACATGCAGCGGAATAATTTTTGAAATAAAAATCCAAAGTATTCAAACATCAAAATACACCGGGGCTATGAGGCTTATCAGATATAGCTCATACCCCTGAAGTATTCTCGGCAGACCTGTACAAAAGCACTGCCCCAAGAATTTTAACTCCTCCCTCACGTCACATCAAAAAGTGGTACATGGTCCCATCAAAATAAAAGTCAAGCTGACAATATTAGTATAGGTACAATTTTCCAACATACAATAAATACATCCACAAAAGAAAGACCTCTAGCCCCTATACAACCGTCTAATCTGATCATACTACAAAAACTATACGACCTGAGTGATCTCCACACGCCCCACAAGAACCTCCTGACACAACTCCAGTTAAGGTGTCCAACTACCTCCCTATCTACAGGATACTAACCGGTGGGAAGATCCTGGTTCTCATCTGAGGGCAAAGCCCATATTTCCACAATAATTGTAAAGGGTCACCAACCGAAATTAACAAATAACACTCAGCAAAATTCTTATATTTTCAAATGCTCAAAAGAACCTTCCGTCTTAGCATACTCCTCGAAAGGGTTTTCATATGTTCAAAAATGCATAAACAATGTTGAAAAATGAAGTTTTGACAAACTGCATTGTCATAGCCAAATACAACTGAGAAAATACAGATTTTCAATTCTAAAATGACTCTGAATCAATCAACACTTCAAACATTAATGTTATCAATTATGAACACATAATTAACACCAAATTAATCTCCACAAATTCACACCTCAATCACACATCGAATATTCATTAAATCAATTATGAACACATAATTACATTAAAACTTAATCAACCCATCAAATTTTAACAACTCTAAATTTTTCGTAAAATTTCAACTTCAGTTCAAACTCATTTATTTGAAAATAACTCATTACGTAACTCAAACACATCAAATTTAATTACCTCCAATTCACACCGAATTCAATCAATTCAATTCCACAACACACATATAGCACCTCAATTAAATTTCAACAATTCAAACATAACTCACCCAATTTCAAAATTCCACATTTTTACACATAAACCACCAAATTTCATCAATTCATTTTCAACAAAATCCACAAAGAAATCACATCTCAAAAATTCATAATATTAATTATGAACATATAAATCACACCAAACTTGAATCACCACAAACCACACCTCAAATATAAATATCACTAAATTACACATAATCACATTAAATTAAATTTTCACAAAATCACACCACAAATAATGTCCTAAATGCAAACTAAAAGTTTGGAAGGAGCCCTTACCTCCGTTGTAGCTTTAACAACCGATTACGGCACCGCAATTAATTCCGTTAAAATTTAAGTTCGTGATGTCGCTTTGAAAATTAACTCACTAGCACCGCAGCGTGGCAATGAGCAACTTTCCTTTCTGTCACTTCTCGAAAGGGAGCTTAGATCTAGAAGAAAAATGATGATTTGTATTTGTTGGGTTTTGAAATCACCAACATAAAATGCAAACAGAGAAAAAAAGAAATGGCGAGCGCAGGAGAGCGAACGTGTTTTTCAACTTTCTGTTTTCTTTTTGTTTCCTTGCTTCCTTGCTTTCTGATATATATATACATACTTTACTAAACTTTCCTTGCTTTCTTATATATATATATATATATATTAAAATAATAATAATATATTATAATAATAATAATAAATGTCTAAACAAATATCTAGATATTTACAAATATCTAGATATTTTTATGAAAATCATCATTACGCTTGTCACCTCACATCACATCACAAACCATTTTTTCAGAAAAATATCTACTCTTGCTGTAATTCGATGGTCAGATGAATTTTTCTGAAAAATGCTGCATCTCAGAAAAAAATTTCTTCGACAAAAGATTCACCGTAATTAAATAAAATTATTCATCGACGAATAATTTTAATCGGGTCTCTAAAAGATATTTTTGGCATTTAACTCACAAAATGCTATAAAATTGGCTAAAAAGCCTCAGAAATTCATCACAAAATTCCCCAAAATACATAAATTAGAATTTAAAATTAAGGGTCTTACACAGCTCATCTTGAGCTCTTTGGACAGACCCCACAACAGAATTATATCCAGCTTCGGGACGACGGCATGGTTGCCGGATCGGGGTCGAGCATCCGGGTCAAGGCGTACATAAGCATCCGATGATGGGCCTTCATTTAACTGATTGGCAGTGAAATCGTTTCGACGAAGCCATCGACCATCATGTCATGTACAGCCGTGTATCGATTTAATGAAGCTTCCCAGCCTTGATCAGCCGACTCTGCTTCAGAGCTTCTGTCAATTGATTTTCCATGAAATGGCAGTCCCGACAGTTTTGAGAACTCGTCAAAAGTCATGGAAATTCGCTTGCCTTTAACTTCTGCCTTGAATCCGTTGTCAATGAGTTTGAATGGTTAATAGAAGGAGCGAACCATGTGCGGATAAGTGTCTAAGGAGCAGGAAAGAAATCCTTCTAGTCCATGAAACCTTAGATGGTCTTGGAAAGCAAAACCATCTGAGTCGAAGTACGCAAAATCCAAAGTGTGTGCTTCATGGATTTTCCTTTTATGAAAAGCAGGTGGTAGCTCAGAATCTTCATCCTGTTTATCTTTTGGTGGTTGAGCTTTCTTGGGTTGAGGGGAAGGAAGATGTTTCTTCTTTTTCAGAGCAGTGTCCTTCATGGCATCAGCCATTAAGTTTTCAGTGGGGGGCTCTTTTCGTTTCTTGGACTTCCCTTGATCAACCGCAATAGCCTTTCCTTTGTCTTTGGCGAGTATTTTATGGGTAGGAATGGGAACCCGTTTTGACGTTGGTGGGGGGGAAGGGGTTCGCCCACTCGAAGATGAAGAAACTGATGGTGATGGTGTTCTTGGGTTGACTTGTTTCGCACGAACCATAGTAAGAGTGATGAGTTTTTGAAAGTAGAGATATATCAGAGATGGTTTGGAAGAGGATAGTAGTGAGAAACAGCAGTGAGTTTTTGAGAAAATCTGGAAATTTTGAGATGCAATCGATTTAGGGTTTAGCAGGGTTTAAATACTCCTGTTTTAGAATCGATTTACCCGTCGATTGTTTTAAACCCTAGCACCCGTAAATCAATTGGTCAATCGATTAGGTTTTCGTTGCTGGGGCAGTGGATTCGATTTAGTCAATATTGCCTTCCAACGGCTAGTAAAAATCTGGCAACAGTCATATTTCAAATCGATTTCCTAATCGATTGGCTATAATTACTGAATCGATGTCCAAATCGATTGCCATATCAATTCAGAGAATTTCTCATATCAGTTCAGAACATTTATCATCTCAGCATCGATTTCTGAATCTATTCATTAAAGTGCAGAATTTGAAATATTGAATCAATCGATTTCCAAATCGACGCTCGGGCTAGAGTTCTGAAAACTTTCTCTATTTTGAAGTCTGGGAAAGAATGAATCGATTATACAATCGATTATTTAAACCTTTACCCAAAACATCAATCGATTTAGCAATCGATTGTCTTGATGACTACTTCAGCAGATATAAAGGTCTAGGCGTATAAATCGATTATGCAATCGATGTTCGCGTTTCTTAATTTGACAATTAAGGCACTGTAAGGCATAAATCGATTTTGCAATCGATTTCATACTGCTGATTTTCAGTGTAGTCACAGGATAATCGATGTTGCAATCGATTGGTTTCTCACAGGAATCATATTTCATCAAAATCTATGATTCCTAGTCTCATTCTAATAGAGGCAAAGTTATCCTTGAGTAAAGCCTTGGTGAAAATGTCAGCTAACTGATCAGTTGTGTTGACATATTCAAGCTTTATGTTCCCATTTTGGTATTGATCTCTTATAAAGTGATGCCTTATCTCTATATGCTTAATTCTAGAGTGCATGATAGGATTCTTAGTGATACATATAGCACTAGTGTTATCACACATGATTGGTACAATCTCTAAGTCAACACCAAAATCCGAGAGGTGTTGTTTCATCTAGAGGATCTGTGCACAGCAGCTTCCAACTGCAATATACTCAGCCTCAGTTGTTGATAGTGCAATGCTAGTTTGTTTCTTGCTATACCAAGAAACAAGGGAGTTTCCTAACAAATGACAAGTACCAGATGTACTTTTTCTATCTAGTTTGCATCCAGCAAAATCAGAATCAAAATATCCAACTAAAGTGCAAGTAGATCCCTTAGGATACCACAAACCTAGGTTTATAGTTCCTATGAGATACTTGAATATTCTCTTCACTGCACTTAGGTGGGACTCTTTTGGGTTGGACTGGTATCTTGCACACATGCAAACACTAAGCATGATGTCAGGTCTGCTTGCTGTAAGATAAAGCAAGGATCCTATCATACCTCTAAACCTTGTTACATCTACAGGTTTACCTTTCTCATCTCTATCTAAGTGACATACTTGGCTCATGGGAGTATCAATGGACTTAGAGTTATCAAAACTGAATTTCTTTAACAAATCATTGCAGTATTTAGTTTGACTAATGAAAATGCCATGCTTGTTTTGGTTAATTTGAAATCCCAAGAAGTAAGATAGCTCTCCCATCATTGACATTTCAAATTTCCCTTTCATTAAGTTTTCAAAATCTTTGCACAGCTTATTGTTTGTTGATCCAAATATTATGTCATCAACATAAACTTGGACCAACAAGATGTCTTTTCCATTAGTCTTTATAAAAAGTGTCTTGTCAACATTTCCTCTTAAAAAGTTTTGTGAAATGAGGAAATTACTGAGTTTCTCATACCATGCTCTTGGAGCTTGTTTCAACCCATAGAGGGCTTTTGTTAGCTTATAGACATGATTAGGAAAATCAGGATTCTCAAATCCATGTGTTTGGCTAACAAAAAATTCCTCTTGGATGTCACCATTGAGAAAGGCACTTTTCACATCCATTTGATAAAGTTTAAAGTCCATGATACATGCATAAGCAAGCAGGATTCTAATGGCTTCTAACCTAGCTACAGGGGCATAGGTTTCATCATAATCAATACCCTCTTCTTGATTATAACCCTTAGCAACTAGTCTCGCTTTGTTCCTAGTTATGACTCCATTTCCATCCATCTTGTTCCTAAATACCCATCTGGTTCCAATGATGTGTTTGTCTAATGGTTTAAGAACTAGGATCCACACCTTGTTTCTCTCAAACTGGTTTAGCTCCTCTTGCATAGCAACTATCCACTCATTATCCAATAGAGCTTCCTTTATGTTTTTGGGTTCTATTTGAGAAACAAAGGCTGTAAAGTTACAGAAATGTCTAAGGTTCTTCCTAGTTGCAACTCCTTTTCAGATGTCTCCTATAATGTTGTCAATAGGATGGTTTCTGTTGAACTTCCATTCCTTAGGTAAGTCATCTACCCTAATAGGTTCTACACAGTCAAGGTTAGTTGGAGGTACAGCTTCACTCGGTTCTAATGGTTCAGATTCTACAACTTCATCCAAAGAAGCATCAACTATAGAAGGAGTGTTGTTCAAGTTTTCAGCAAATAGTTCATCAAACTTTACATGAACTGACTCCTCTATGGTTTTTGTTCTTTTGTTGTAGATTCTATAGGCCTTACTAGTTTGTGAGTAACCTAGAAAAATACCTTCATCTGCTTTAGAATCAAACTTTCCTAGGTGCTCTTTTCCATTGTTTAAAACAAAACATTTGCACCCAAAGACTCTAAAGTAAGAGATGTTTGGCTTTCTACCCTTATATAACTCATAGGGAGTTTTTCTAAGTATTGGCCTAATAAGAACTCTATTCACTACATGTGTGGTTGTGCTAATAGCATCTGCCCAAAAGTACTTAGGAAGATTGGAATCATTAATCATAGTTCTAGCTAATTCCTCTAGAGACCTATTCTTCCTTTCTACAACTCCATTTTGCTGAGGAGTTATAGGGGCAGAATACATATGATGTATTCCATTTTGTTCACAGTAGGTATTAAAGGAATCATTTTATAATTCACCTCCATGATCACTTTTGATGGAGATTATTTTCTGGTTTTTCTCATTTTGAACTAAAGTTGCAAATCTTTTGAAATAGAGAAAGCCTCACTCTTGTGAGTCAGAAAAAATGTCCAAGTATACCTAGAGTAATCATCTACTAGCACAAAACCATACAAGTTACCTCCAAAGCGTTTCACTTGGGATGGACCAAACAAGTCCATGTGTACTAATTGTAAAACCTTAGTGGTTTTAACTGAATCTATAGGGGGAAAGGATGACTTAACTAACTTGCTTTTCTCACAGGAATCACACAACTTATCCTTAGTGAACTTCTTATTTGGGAGTCCTAGAACTAACTGTTTACTAACTAGCTTATTCAATTGATCTATATGAATATGTGCCACTCTTTTATGCCATAACCAGTTCTCATCAGCATTGGATAATAAACAACATATAGTACTAGCAGGCAAAGCATTGAAATCAAGCATGTATATGTTATTGATTCTATCACCTACCAGTTTCATACCTTTATTCTCCTTATGCTCAATTATACAGGATTGAGGTGTAAAACATACCTGGAATCCTTTATCACAAAGTTGACTTATACTTAACAGATTATGTTTTAGCCCTTCGACATAAAGCACGTCTTTGATCACCGTAGTCGATTCGTTCCCAATGTCTCCAATGACGAGTATCTTACCCTTATTATTGTCGCCGTATTTAACATAACCATCATGCTTTAAATTTAGAGACAAAAACTTTGACTTGTCTCCTGTCATGTGCTTGGAGCACCCACTATCTAGGTACCATAAACTGGTCCTGGATGCCAAGCACATCTGCAAAAAGGAATTAAAATTTGGTTTTAGGTACCCAATTCAAATTGGGTCCTGGAGGGTTAGTTTCAAATATTGCTTTCTTAACTTTCCAAATCTGTTTCCATCCTCTGTTGGCAAGTCTTTTTAGTTTACAATTAAACACCATATGTCCCTTTTTACAACAAAAGTGACATGTAACAGCAGAGGATGAATTCTGATTTGGTTTAGTGAAGAAGTCATGCATATGCTTAGCTCTAACAAATTTCAGATTCTTGTTAGCATTTTACATGTGCATGTCTCTGGTTGTTAAGAAGATCGGTCAATTTGTCTTTGCTACATGTAAACTTTGCTAAATCAGATTTCAATGATGCAACATTTCTTTCAAGTTCAATGCACCTAGCAGATTTATCATGTGATTCTTTTTTCAAATGTTCATTTAACTCAACAATCACCTTATGTTCTTTACTAATTTCTTCACATGTCATGCATTGTTTCTCAAACATCTTCTTAGTACTAATTAACTGTTTGAGTACACTAACATATTCATCATGTAGTTCATTAAATGCATCATGTAGCTCATCATAAGATGGATTAGAATTAGAACTTACTTCATTTTCAGAATCTGAATATGTATTGGCCATAAGACAAAGGTTAGCTTCTTCTTCTTCTGAAGATGAAGAAGATTCTTCATTATCATTCCAGGCTATGTAAGCCTTTCTGGTTTTAGGAGCTGATTCTTTGCCTTTAGCCTTTGCATTTTTGTTTTTATTCTGCAATTGGAAGCATTCAGATTTGATATGTCCAGTCTTTCCACATTCATAGCAAGTTACTTTTTTATCATTCGTCTTTGAACTTGATGGCTTTCTGAACTTGTTATCTTTCTTTCTTAGGAACTTCTTAAATTTCCTGACTAACATTCCAATTTCGGGTTATGTATCATCTTCACTTTCAGAATTATCTGTGCAATCTTCTAGTTCAGGCTTTGGTTTTTGAGTTTGAACTTTCAGTGATAAACCTTTTGTTATCTTATTTGTTTGTTCTATCTCTCTCAGCCTGTGTAGTTGCATCTCATGCTCTCTCAGTTTTCCAAATAATGTTGCGATAGAGATGCTTCCTAGATCTTTAGATTCTGCAATGGCAGTGATTTTGGGTTGCCACTCTCTGGTTAAGCATCTCATGTGTGAATCTAGTCTGCATCTCATTTATTGATTCCTCTTTCTTCATGTTGAACAACTCATACTCATGCATTAATGTATTGATTCGGGCCCTTTTCACATATGTGGTTCCTTCATGAGTTTGCTGCAATGTGTCCCACATCTCTTTAGCTGTTTTACAGTTAGACACCATGAAAAATTCATCACAGCTTAAAGCAGATGTTATAATATTCTTAGCTTTGGCATTGTATCCTACTTTCTTTTTATCCTTCTCAGACCAATCTGATCTGGGTTTTAAAATGGTTGTTTCACCAGTGCCAGCAATTGTTGGCACATAGGGTCCATTCTCTACAGCATCTAGAATATCAATGCCACTAGGTTCTAGAAAAATCAACATCCTATGTTTCTAGTACATGTAGGCAGCCCCATTAAAAGCAGGGGGCCTTGCCAATGAAGCACCTTCTCCTAGAAATTCGACAGAGGTCATTTTTCTTTTATGAGAGTTACTCTAAAAAAGGCAGGCTCTTGATGCCAATTGTCGGATATGAATGACCTCTATTGACTAAAACTTAGATGAAATCCCTATACTAAGTTCTACAAGATTATCACACAGGTTAATAAGGATCGTATACAGAATTTCTACTGAATTAAAGATTCACTATTGTATGCAATAACAATATCAGATTTCAAATACACTACTTATTCACAATATTGATCAAGACAGATATTTTGCTAACACATGCATTCAAGATTAACAATTCAAGCAATATTGGAATAAAAGAGAAAGGGATAGGAAATTGTGCACCGAGATTTATACTAGTTCAGCTGTCAGTATGACAACCTACATCCAGTCCTGAAACCGAACCGATTTCAGCCTTTTTCCAATAGAATCTTCTAGAGTATATTTTACAGATTGTCCAGCTCACACGGCCTATCTATCTAACTCTCTTGATTCTATTACACAACCACCGAATCCTTGGAGTTAATCGCCAAACTCACACAAGATAACGATGAAACTTCTTCTTGATGAACACCTTCACCAACGAAGATAGTTACCAGTTTCTCTACTGGGTTTTTCAGTTCTTTCTTTACAAAAACGTTGTTACAGAAAAGATAAAAGAAATACAGAAGATGACTCAAGCACTACAATGAATCTCACACAAGAAGTACTTTGCCAAGGAAGTGTTTGTGAGATATCATTGTTTCTCTCAAGTGGTCTTTTTCAGCTCTCTAAGATCATGAAGAATATTTGGTTCAGTTCTAAAAAAGTAATATCAAAGGTTATTCAAATTGTGAGCAAAAGATATGAAAGTTCGTTAGTTCGTTATTAGAAAAAGTGATTGAAATCATTTATATAGTTTCTAAAAAACAACATATAAATCGATTTCCCAATCGATTCATTAATGTATTAAAACAGGCTCAATCGATTTCCCAATCGATTATCGCGAGTCTTGTTTTTCTTGAATCTTGAAACTATATGAACTAATTGATTACCTAATCGATTATTTTAATGCACTTTTCAGAAATTCATATGTAGTTTATATTGGAATCGATTGCATAATCGATTAAAGGTGTTTTGTTCCAACAACGAGATCAAAACAATCGATTACTCAGTCGATTCATTAATTCACATAATCGATTTGGCCATAGGCTAAGTTTTCCCTGTAACTTAAACTTTTTGTTCCAATCGCTTTGCCAATCGATTTCACTGGTCACTGGGACTCAGTTGTTTTCATCAAATCGATTTGCCAATCGATTTGGATTATTACAGAGAGTTAGCTTATTTCAAGCAAATCGATGTGCCAATCGATTATGTAATATGTTCCTGAAAAATGATTTACCAGTTGGTTCATTCAATCGATTTCGTAATCGATTGATACCTAACTTGTTACATAAGAAATTTGTTTCAATGGATTGTCCAATCAATTGTGTTTATCACAGAACATGTTCCTTTTGAAACCTTCTTTTCGAAATCGATTTGCCAATCGATTAGCTTACTAAACGGCTTGGTTCTGTGACTTGCACAATCGATTTGCCAATCGATTATGTTACTATCAGCTTAGTCCTTGTGATTTGAACAATCGATATGCCAATCGATTTAATCACTAAAGGCTTGGTTCTGTGATTTACAAAATCGACTTATCAATGGATGTGCCAATCGATTGCTCAATCGATTGTTTAATCACAGAGTACACATTTTCATACAACCCCTTTACAGAATCGATTGCCTAATCGATTGTCTTAGTAAATCTTCCAACTTTGGTTTATTCCTTGAGTTCCAAGCTATTGTCTCAAGTATGTAGGGTTGAGTTGTTGTTCCTGAAATTTTGCTCAATTTAAAATGTTAGATTTATCAAATGATGTATGAATATTGTATGTTTGTTAATTATGTCAAAATCATGATCAAGGGGACTTATGTCCAACAAACACTAGACACATTTATACATCATTCTTCGAGCCTTGTAGTATATCATCCATTTGTGCTTGATTGCCTGAGTTCCAAGTTTTTGTCCAAGTGTTTAGTGTGTGAATGTGTTCCTGAAATGTTTCTCAATTCAAAACATTAGATCAATCAAATAATGCATGTTCATTGTATGTTTGGACTTTATATCAAAATCATGATCAAGGAGGCCTATGTCTTACAAATCTCATATTTAAAAAAAGTTTGAGAGTATCACTACTAAAAATTAAGCTTTAACCTGTGAATTTAAACTAAAAATCTGCATAAAAGACGTTACCTGCAATGATATATGCAGCAACACTATCATTATTTGCTCCTGCAAATATCTAGTATAAGAGACTTAATTGTGTTGTATTGTACTTACGTACATGGCCATTCATTCCTTAATTAATATCCAGAAATTTTGTTCAAGCAGCAATATATATATCTCAGCTGTGAATCATTATTATTATTATTGTTATTAATTTTATTATTATTATTATTATTCATTAATTAAATGCATTTCGGAAATAACATATATCCAGAAACTTGCTCAAATTAATTAACTGACAACAATAATCTGAGCTGCAAAAGTAATTTTATTTAACAAAAATCGCAGAAAAGGAAAAACTCCATACAAAGATGAAATCATATGTTGATAGAGTGTAATACTTAAAATGATCTATAATCAAAAGTTGAATTGTTTTTACACTGAAATGACATATATAGGTAGGTTGTATTCTAGCTCCCTAATTGAATAGATCATACGGATCTATCACATTCAGAAGTGATGAAGAAATAAAAGTGACCTAATTAATTCCTCCTAAATTCTGTATATACACATTGAGATCCAAACTAGGTAGCTGCTGGTGATTAACAAATCAAAGTGAACCATACGTAGGTAGGTAAAAAAGAGGGGTAAAATGAAGGAAACCAAATTAAGATCTACCACACTGACGCACCAAAATCCAAAACGAAATTAAGAAAAAGACACTGCAAATGAATGAATGATTGAGTAGGTCTTCATAAAGTGTAACTCCAAAGATTATCTCCTCCTCCACCATTGGAATTTGAGGGTGAATTATCATGATCAGAATAATTAGAAAAGGAAGTTATCCTTGGTGGACAAACCTGCATTCCTCTCTCATCATCATCAATATATTGTTGCTATTTGTCCACTTTGTGTTGCAGCTTCAGCAGCAACACGAACGAATATCAGTTGGAGACATTGAAACAGTAATAGGATAAGACATAATTGAATTAGGAAAATTGAGAAACGTATTAGGTCCAAATCAAGTAAACCAAAAAATGAAATTGAAACGTACCAAGATTAATATTGCAAACTAATAAGAAAGTAGAATTAGTGATAGACATTTTATTGTCTAGATTCTCAAAATTCTTCAATTTCTAAAAAAAAAATTATTAAAAGACAACAACCAAATGCGAAAATAAAAAACAAATGTACTATTCGATAGATCCGGGGCCTGTAAAACATTGAAAAAACAATGTACTATTCGCAAAATCATGAATATACAAACATTGAGTTCACACTTAAAAAAGGACTTTGGCTATGGTCTAATAAGGAAAGTTATTTGTAAATAGCCTAATTAGAAAGAGCAAGGAGCCTTAGAATCACTTGCATTGTATATGTAACTAATAAATCAACATTTTTCCTGAGGATTTTGCAGCAATACACGTTTATTTTACGAATATTGCTAAGGTGTCGGATTTTGTAGATAAAACGGCTGATAAATTTTTCTATTGCTGTGGATTTACAAGTGCTTATATGTCCGCAACCAAATTCACCTTTGTCTTGAGGAATTATTTCCGGTAAAGTTCCATAGGAAACATCCACAACAAATTCAGCACCAAAGTTTACGATTGATAGTAAATTCCGCTGGTAAATTTTGTGCGGAATTTCATAACTAATTTTTATGTTTTTATTTAGAATTGCTTTTTAAACATATTAAAAAAGTAAAACAAGTTTCAGGGTTATCGATGTCAATATAATCCGCACCTGTGGTACCCACCGAACCAGTCTTGATTTGGAGGGGAAAATCTGCTTTGATTTGGTGCGAGTGTGGGTTTTCCTAAACACCTTCATTTGTGCTATTTTATTGTGGTGCTACTCATTCCTTTGTGTCTCTTGATTGTGTTAGATGTTTAGGACTACATGTGTATCGTTTGCAATTTGATTTGATTGTGAATATCCAACTAGTAATTTTGTTGACATCTCTAGTGTTTGTCTCAACATTTCTATATGCGTGTGGAAAGACTTCCAATTGGACATAGTGTGTTTACCTTTGTGTCTAGTCGATGTGATTCTCGGTATGGATTGGTTATCAACCAACCATGTATGCAGAGATTTTTTTAGTAAAACCATTGAATTCATGGAGCTAGAAGAGAGAGAAAAGCCTAGCAATATATCCGCCAACCAAGTGAAGGCACTGTTGAAAGAAGATGTCCAATTATACATGATCCTAGCTTTATTGGAATTTGAAGAAAAAATGGTAATACCAGATGCTCCTATTGTGTGTGAATTCCTTGAAGTATTCCCTGAAGATGTCAATAGTTTACCACGATAGCGTGAGATTGAGTTTAGCATTAACCTTGTACCAGGTATTGGGCCCATATCCATGACAGCGTATAGGATGTCTCCTTTAGAGATGTGTGAGCTTAAGATGCAATTGTCTAAGCTTTTAGATAAACAATTTATAAGACCCAGTGTGTCACCATGGGGTGCACCTGTGTTGTTGGTTAAGAAGAAGGATAGCTCTATGAGGTTGTGTGTCGATTATCGCAAGCTTAATAAAGTGACAATCAAGAATAAGAACCCGCTACCAATTGAGAGGATGATGTGTATTTAGTAAGATCGAATTGAGATCAGGTTACCATCATATTTGAGTGAAGTCTTCTGATGTCTTTAAAATGGCCTTTAGGACCCGTTATGACCATTATGAGTATTTGGTTATCCCTTTTGGTGTGACTAATGTACCAATAGTGTTTATGGATTACATGAACCAGATCTTTCATCCTTACCAAGACTCGTTTGTTGTTGTGTTTATCGATTATATCTTAGTGTACTCTAAGACTAAAGAAGAGTATAGTGAACATTTAAAGATAGTCTTACAAACTCTTAAGAAGAAACAATTATATGTCAAGTTGTCTAAGGATAGTCTTAAAAATTCCGCATGGGACCGTTTGGGAAATGATAATTAGTTCTTTTGTTATTATCGAAAAAATGTGCAATTTGACATAAATTTGGTCACTTTGGTAGGATAAAAATTAAATTTATTTAAGTAATGAGAAATTTATTTATGTAATGAGAACATCAATTTTTGCATTGTCAGATGTAAAAAAGAATATCAATTGTTGTTGACACGACTATATTTTCAACATCCTATAATTACTACACATATATTTTATCACTTTATCGGTATTGTGCGAATTTTTTTTTTTTGCGACATTCAAAAAAATTTGCCCCAATTAATTTTACCAAACATTTTTAAATTTTTTTAAAAGGTTAATTTGAGTAAAAGAATTTTTATTAATTTATTCCTTCAATATTAAACTATTTTTGACTCAGTTTTCCTTTGATAATTAACCATTTTACAATATAAAACTAATCAAAATAGTAATATTTTCATTTATCAATATATTAATCTAATTTTGTCTCACTTTTAAATTGATTGTTTTTCCTTATTTTTTTCATTTATTGATGATGATGAACTATGAGACATAAATCGACATAACAAGATTTAAATCTTCAATGATACTCCATGTCATTTAAATTCACAAATAAATTTATTTCAACCATAAACATGCACATAGA
>JBBPBR010000001.1:23515557-23535848 GCA_037974775.1 Cicer pinnatifidum | reverse complement strand
TTCTATCGGATGTTGTGTAATTATCTTTAAAACTAAATTTTGTTTCTTTTTAAAAGAATAATTCATTATCCTATACAACAAAATACGATACAACCAACTACAGTAATATATCGTATACTTATTTGGCAAAAAGAAAAATTATTATACAATCAACTAATTAGTTTAATGTGAAGATATCAACAACTTGCCATGAAATGAAAAAAAATGTTTAATATTATTGCACAACTCATTTAAATAGCAGTTAAAGCAATGTGTAATATTCTTAACAAATATAAAATGTATTGTAAAATAGAAATAGTAATTTGTATGTAATTATGTTCAAAAGAATATGAATAAAAATGTATGGAAATTAATTTGAACTCCAAAATATGTTGGAATTGAAAATATAACACTTGAACGTAGTAGAAGAAAATGCATAAGATGCAACGTTTACTCGCTTTCTCTTTGAATATTCTGCAAGTGATATCCTTTCATTTTTTTTTCCGGTAATTATTTTTCCGTGCTCCATTTTAACTCACTTTCTCTTTGTTTTTTGTTTTGTTGAAATAGAAAATAATAATTAATAGTGAAAAGTATTATTCACGTAAGTAAACAAGAAATACGATTATACCAAATTCGAGGAGAGAATATTAGACTTATGCTCAAAGATCTCTATCTCTAGTTGTCTCATCTCCTTTTATAGTCGAATATTCTTTGAGAAATGAGCCTCCATATCCATGCTCATTTACTCCATCAATTTTAATAATATTTTTTTAAAAAATAGTTATATTAAAATCAATAAGTTTTACATATGTTTCAAACTTTTATTTATCATATATTATGTAAACAACATAATTTCTATTTTTTTTATAAATAAATCTATAATAATACATATTTTACTAATCTATATTTTAAAAATAATATAAATATATTTATAATATGACATATATATTTACTAATCTAAATTTAAAATGTATTAAATACTAACTTGATGTCAGGTAGTGTCTAACTTGAAGATTTCACATAGCAGAGCTTATAACTCTTCGAAGTAATTAACACAATATCACCACTGTCAAAATAAAAATTCAATAATATTAATTACATAAATAAATTCAATAATATAATATAATATAAACTTACCAAAATTCAAGCAAGCTTGGAGGAATAATTTTTGTAGAGAGAAGGTGAAGAGAAAATTTAGAAAGAAGATTTAGAGAGAAGATAGAAGTGAAAAATGATAAGAGGAGTGGAGTGATATTTATAGAATTTGGTTGATCCTTTGTGACGGCCAAAGCAGCCACAATGAGCAACGGATATATGACTTTAGTGGCGGCCAAAACGGTCAGAAAGGCAGGCGTTTGTGGCAGTCTGGGCGGCCACAAATGGCAGGGATTTTGTGGCAGTCTTTGCAGCCACAAAAGGTAACAGCCCAGTCTTTTGTGGGGGCCTTTGCAGCCACAAAAGGTAACGTCATTTTGGGATTTTGTGGCGGCCTTTACCCTCACAAAGGATTGATTTTGTGGCTGAAAAAGCCCTCACAAAAATCTTAAAAATTTAGGTGGATTTTGTGGCTACCTAAGCCCTCACAAAATCACAACGTTGTGATTTTGTGAGGGCTTAGGCAGCCACAAAATCCACCTACATTTTTAAACTTTTGTGAGGGCTTTTTCAGCCACAAATAAAGACCAATTTCAATTTTTGTATTTGTGAGGGCTTTTTCGGTCACTAATTTGTGAGGGTTTTTTTCGGCCACAAAATATTTGTAAAATTGGCCACAAATGAGGGGATTTCTTGTAATGTCTTTAGTTGATGTTTTGATGATAACAAAAACAAATAAATAAACAACAATTATTCTCTAATTGTATTTGCTAAGTCTACATATCAACTTAGAAGACAAATATTTACATTAATGTCTATCTATTTTAAGGTAGCATAAATTATGAGTAACTTAGAAATAATAATCTAAGTGTTTCGAATACAACAAGTATTATCACCTAATAAACAAGTATTTATGTTTACTAATAGAGCAAGTCATAATATAGAAATAAGAATTGTTGCAATATGCATCTGGAAATCTATAGTTCGAGTCAAAGCGTGAAGAAAAAATAAATACAAGTCAGTGATTGTCCATCTGAAGATAAAAGGAAAAAGCGCTACAATTATTATTTCCCTAATACAAAAAACTCATCTTGTCCATTGTAACGCCCCAAATTTTTGATTTAAAACATTACTTTAAAATAATTATTGCTTAGAAAAGTGATGACTATTCATTTAAATAATTAGTAAACCCTGAACCCCAAAATAATATACATAATAATTTATATCATATTTTTACTAAAATTAGAAATGGATAAATAAAAACTTCTTCAAAAAAAAAAAAGAAATTTTTATGAGTTATTAGAATATCACATTACTCAAAATATAAATTCAATACTTTAGTCTTTTTCCTCCTATAGAACAGTACAATCTTAACAAACTATAATTTCTTAATTTAATTCCAAACACTTAGTAGTACTTGTATGGTTTTCATACAAAAAGTTATTTTTAATCAAATAAGTAAAATACAATTTATAACTCTCATTCCCAATATAACCTAATAGAGCGGGACCTCTCCCAAATTTGAACTTCAAGACACATTAAACTGTAATAACTACGATTTCGCAAACGCATGACCAAGCCAATCAAACACAAATAATGAAAGAGATGAGTTTTAAAATCATGTTAATAGTATAATATAAGTAAGAAGAACACACAAATAATTAATATAGAGTCATATCAACCACATCACAATATATCAAAACATTCAAGGAAATAATCGTATTATAGACTTAAAATCACATAAGGAAACAATATCTCTTCATAACATCAAATCAACTACGAGAAAGTATTATCACATTAGATATATGACACCCTAAACTCAAATTGAATTAAAAAGTAAAATGCACTAGTTTTTAAAGAGATTCACAGTGGTTCCAAAATAGAGTATATATTTTTTTAAAAGAAACTTTAAGGTTCAGGACGTCACACTCACACTTTCACAAAATGTTTGCATAAAAATTTTCAATAAAAAAAATATCGAATATAGTTGATGTTTATTAAATAAATATTTTTGATATAAAAACAAGTTCTAAACTTAGAGACAATTAATTTCTACCTTTGAATAACTGATAAAAATAACATAATTGATCAATCAAATTTACAAAAATCTAAATTGTTCATAACTCAACAAAATACGACAAATTACTCCCACCCAATATCAGCTATTCAAAGCGTGGATCCGCAATCGATAACCTGAAATAATTGCGCTCTCGCAAGCGCCAAACACAAGCAACGCGAGGTGAGCTTTGAAAACATGTAATAGTATAAAATAATTGAGAAGAACACGTAAAATAGATTAAACACCGTGTCCTCATAGATCCCCTCAACTCAACCCGAGACACATATACGCGACAATCGAGGTAAACGTGTGTTGCATGGTAGCTCCCGACATTTGGAGTGCTACCTCTATGTCACTTAGGAATTCCCCACCCGAATACCTCCAAGGTCTAACAATCTTGCCCTAAGGCTCAACAACAAACCGCCACGATCAGGCTCATTCAGTAGTACTTTCCCATAATCACTAGGCTTGTCAAACCCTACCTATATAATGACCAAATAATCTCCACTTCAAAAATTATCAACAACTACTTTCTCCCCTCGTTGGCCTAGGTTACTTACTCCATTAAGAGAACCATCATTGGCATGGGTCGAATTCATCACTATTTAATTAAACACACTATGCATTTCATGATATTCATTAAGGTGGTAATATCATAAGTCAAGGAGTACACATCGTCATTGCAGATTTCGATAGTTATACATTACATTCAGAATTTATCATCATAATACATCATCTCAAACAATAAAGGGTCTTCACTCACATATAATAATAATACTAGATCATTCACACACACCACATCAATTGCAAGGCAAATAATTACAATTCATCATATTTTATATCATATATCAATATCGAGGATAGATATAAACAAAGCATAAAATGCATCAAATACACAATTCTACAATAATCCAACTATCACACGATCTTCAAAAATCAAATAAAACAACAACCTATAAAAGTTTCTAACTCGTATTTTAACCTCACAAAATTCAAGTTTGCTCATTAGTCAATTATTACTCAAAGGGCTTCTGCCATACGTAGCGAGCCCCGAATGAATTATGGGAAATATGGTATTCCCGTTCATCTCACTTAATTTATACTCATGCATTCGAACTCACTCTCACTGCATACCTCAATTTGACGCTTTCATAAGATATAAGGACCATAATGATTTTCATCAACCATGAGACTTCGAAAACACGCAACGAACGAGTCCAAAAGCATCGCCGAATTTGCAGAGTCAATGAAGCATGGCTGATAATTAATAAAAATATTAAGAGAATAAACATATTCGAAAGGAAGTGAAACAAGTTATCAGAAAAGGCCTCACCGACGTGTTGGAGCACCGATAGGGTCCGACATGAAGTTACCCTAAACAGACAAACTGTAACACCCCGTTTTTCAAAGCGAGGGTGTATTTTTTTTCAAAAAAAAAACTTAAATAAAACAAAGTAAGTACATAAGGAAAATTCTTTGGATAAATAATTTAGTCATTATAATTTACAAACAACGGAAAAGTTTTTCAAAATATAAATCCAAAGCATGTCCTGATGTCAACAATAGTACATGTACATCCTTCCAACTTAACATAAAAGTAGCCCAAAAGAAAGACATATGTGTCCTGGGTGACAGCCTAGTCTGATCATTCTATACATAACAAAAACTATATGTCTTGAGTAATCTCCACGCGCCCCGTGAGATTCTCCTAACATAGCTCCAATCAAGCACTCCCATCCACATTCCCATCCGGAGGGTACGAACCGGTAGGATCATCCTGACTCTCATCTGAGGGCAAAGCCCAGATTTCCACAATAGTTGTAAAGGGTCACCAATCGAAAATTAACAGTTAACACATAACATTTAAGCTTTTAAATGCACAAATAACCTTCTCAACTTATCATGCATCTTAGAAGGATTTTCCATATGCTAAAAGTTCATATAATGCTTGCCAAATGTAAATGAAGTCAAATAAAGTTCTCAAAATATCAAGTAATATACAACTGAACAAAACATTGATAAATCAATTGAGAAATCAATTATCTAACTCAAAATAAGATTTTCCACTGAGCCAATCGATTGGGGAAATCAATTTCCTGAAAGTTTTTAGTGAAAATTAAACTCTGGGCTTAAATCAATCGATTGGGTAAATCGATTGACTCAATCGATTGGGTAAATCGATTTCCTGGAAGACAGAGCCCCTGTAATGAATCCAATCGATTGGGCAAATCGATTTTTGGAAGACAAAGCCCCTGACTTGAATCCAATTGAATCCAATCGATTTACCAAATCGATTTCTTAAATGATTTTGAAATATAACTTACAAAATCGATTGGGTAAATCGATTTCGTGCAAAACAGAGCCCCTGTAACTCATCAAATCGATTGGGTAAATCGATTTCCCTGTATGTTCTTTCAAAAATACATAAACCAACTCAATCATATTCAAACACCACTCCAAACCTTAACACTTAGCAATACCCATACAATCACCACGACATTATGAGTTTCGAAAACGTTTTACAATCTAACATACTATCACACAATTCCAAACATAACTCTTAGAACAATCAACACAATCTCAATTTGAATCAAACACACTTACACATAATTTCAAAACATACCGCGTAGCGGTTTCAACGCAATACCCACACAACCAAGATGAACCAACAAATCACATGGCATCACTTTGACTTGACAATCCCAATACCGATAAGATGAACCAACAAATCACATGGCATCACCTTGACTCGACAATCTCAACACAGACAAAATGAACCAACAAATCACATGGCATCACCTTGACTCGAAAATCCCAATGCAGACAAGATGAACCAACATATCACATGACATCACCTTGGCTCGACAATCCCAACACAGACAAGATGAACCAACAAATCACATGGCATCACCTTGACTCGACAATCCCAACGCAGACAAGATGAACCAAAAAATCACATGGCATCACCTTGACTCGACAATTCATTTCTCCACAAAATCATTTTCACGACGACATTAAGTAAACACAGATATTAAGAGATTCCCCATTCTTAATACTCATTTAACTTAAACGATTTTCAAAACAAACATTAAGTAGACAAAAATATTAAGAGATTCCCCATTCTTAATACTCTTTTAACTTAAACGTTTTTCACAAAACAAACACACATTAAGTAACAAGACACTAAGAGATTCCCCATTCTTAATACTCGTTTAACTTAATGGTTTTCAAATTCCACACAAAACAAACTCAAACATAATATCCAAATCAATCCACGATTCACACCAATTCACATCAATCAACGAACATCAAGTATGAACACGCCGAATACGACGACACAAATCAACACAATCCATCACTCAAACACAACAAGTTTCATATACTCAAAATCATACATAAATGAGTTTAAAATTCATTTTCCACGAAACATTACTTTAACCCTAACCAAATTCGTTTCCACACAACCACAGATAAGTCCCTAAATGCAAACTAAAAGTTTGGAAGGATCCCTTACCTTCACTTTAGCTTTTTCGTCGATTACGGCACCGCGAGTAAATCCGGTAAATTTTCCGCTCGCAACGCCGCTTCCAAAGTTAGCTCACTAGCACCGTAGTGTAGTGGTGAGCAACTTTCCCTTCTATCACTTCTTGAAATGACGCTTAGATCTAGATGAAACGAGGAGATTTGAGTTTGAATCCCTAATACCGTTTTTCTTCGTTTTCGAATGAAAGAGGAAGAGTGAAGTTGAGTAATCCTTGTCCTATCACCCACTATCAATTTCGAACTCCAAGGAAAGAAAAGAAAGCAAAAACGAGCAACAATGGAGGAAGGGAGAATAAGGGTCACGCGAGGCAGAGGATGAAGATGAAGTTTTCTGTTTTCTTTCCTTTGTTTTTCCTTTCTTCCTTTTTCTTTCCTTTCTTTTTCTTTTTTTTTCAAATTCCTTCATTTCCTTTTCTTTATATACAAACATATATATATATATATATATATATATATATTAATAATAATTAACAAATATCTAGATATTTGTTAAATTACCATTTCACCCATAACACTTTAAATTCTTCGCAAAAGATTCACCACAGTTAATTTAATTTATTTATCGACGAGTAATTCTAATCAGGCGTCAAAATATCTTCTTGGTCATATAAACTCCAAAATATTAATAACTTTGGCTAAAAAGCCGCTAAGTTCAATACCGAAAATACACCAAAATACATAAAATACACTTAAAAATTATTGGTCTTACACAAACGAGTAGTGCTTCTTGAAGGTTTCGACGAGGGGAATCCAAAAATGATATCATTTTTTCAAGACGATTAATGTGTTGTCCGGAATTCAAGAAAACAGCCACGACAATTGTGGAAACCCATTTTTTAAAATGTAACGGTTGGCGATTTCAAGCATAGGTAACGAAAGAAGTTGTTTTGGTGGAGTCCTAATATGGTCTCGGTTTTCGTTGGTGATAGTCGTGGTGGTTGGAATCTTGATCAAAAGATAGAGGTGTGACTTTTGACAAAGAGAAATACGGTGTTTCTATATGTGATTCAGATTGGTAATGATAGAGGAGATTACCACGATCATAAATATGGTCTCGATTTTGCACGACACTCATTATAATGGTCATGGTGGACGAGAGAAGAAGAAGAAGAAGAAAAATAGGAAAACGGAGGCGGAGGCGGAGGCGGAGGCATTCGAAGTAGAAGGTGAGATGCTTCTATTCTTTCCTTTTTCTCTTTTATTACTATTTTTGTTATATTATTATTATTATTATTATTATTATTATTATTATTATTATTATTATTATTATTATTATTTATTATTAGCTTTTATTCTTGCAAATGGGTTTTACATATAAAACACATTTTACTCATTTCTTTTATTATTATTTTCTTTTTATAAAATCAATAATTACCAAGACTAATTTCTTTAATATTTTTTTATATAATTTCACTGCTAAAATATTATTAATATTTTGAAACTAATATTTAATAAAATAATTAATCTCTTAAAATACATTAATGACTACAATTATTACTATACTATTTTACAAAATAATCATATAAAAAAATAAATATAATATCAACAATTTATATTAATTACTAAATCACAATAAATATGCATAAAATGAAAATGCCATAAAAATATATATAAAAAAAAAAAAATCAATATCAATATTACTAATATTTCATAATAATTATTTATAAAATAAATAATTAAAATAAAATATATTTAGAAATAATTAAATATAATTAAATGTATTTAACATTAGTCAAACGCATAAGAAAATATTTATTATAAAATTCGGGGTGTTACAAGATACACATTTACCACAACAAAATAGTCACAAGATGGTGTAATGCTATGCATGCTCCTCATAACTATATGATTCGGATATAATAATTGTCACTAAGCCACCTGTTACACAGAAAATCACCATACCAATGGGGAAAAATGAACATGCCACAAAGACAACTTCCACAAAGATGCATATGCCATGACATGATGATGCATTATCAAAATAAAATATTCCCACACAGTCCACTAAGAAACATATGTCATGACATGTTGATGTATTATCAAAATCAAACATTCCCACACAACCCACTAAGATTTGGTCAAATGATCCAAATATAACTTATACGAAATCATCACTTTATTCAAATATCACTAAGATCATACATCACAAGTTTACGACAATCAAATATTTATAAACAACCATCATAAAAATCAAAGCTTCCACCCCACATATCATGAAGATCATATATTCATAAGCAACTATCACAAAGATCAAAACTTCCACTACACATATCAAGAAATCATATATTCATAAAAGTAACATAAAAATCAAAACTTTAATATGATACATCATAAAAATTTAAACTTTCATCACATACATATATGAATTAAAACCTTCATAAATATCACACATACATTCAAATTTTATCAAATATATCATAAATGAAACTTTCAACACATTAAAACTAAAAATCAAAGCTTCCACCCCATATATCATGAAGATCATATATTCATAAGCAACTATCACAAAGATCAAAACTTCCACTACACATATCAAGAAATCATATATTCATAAAAGTAACATAAAAATCAAAACTTTAATATGTTACATCATAAAAATTTAAACTTTCATCACATACATATATGAATTAAAACCTTCATAAATATCACACATATATTCAAATTTTATCAAATATATCATAAATGAAACTTTCAACACATTAAAACTAAAAACTTAAACTTTCTTCACATATACCACATAGTTGCAGAATTTAAATCACACAACAACCTAATAAAAGTTTGTAATCCCTATTTTAATCCTAATAAAATTCATATTAATTCAATTATTACTAAATAGGGCTACTGCCGTACATAGTGAACCTTGCATGAAATATTGGGAAATACGATTTTCCCGTTCATCTCACATTATAATATATTCATGAAATCAAAAGTCTTCAACACTTTCACATGCGCATACGGATCCATAAAAAAATATATTTGTTCTTTTACTCCTTGTCCTTCAATCGATCTAACTCAATAGTTTATGAGTAAATGTCAAAAATAAATTATAAAACACACTCTAAAATGGTCAATTTCGAAATTGAGTTGAATAAACTTACCTCAAATTGGAAAAATAATTAATGGACAATATAGCCACTATTTACATGATTGTTTTTACATTGGTTTCACTCAAATCGAACTTATAATAAAGAAGAACAATGCAAAATTAGGAATTCTATAAATGGAGAAGTAAGATATTTTAGAGAGAAATTGAAATGGCTAAAAATTTGAGAAAATTTGTTTAATTGACTAACTAAATGAATCAAACAATATTCCTACTTTTCTGTTTCCATTCCTATACGACTCATGGTAGCTCTCCCCTTCCTTCCTTATGTATTTTTTATTTTTATTTAATTAGGTTTTACTTGCAAATGGGCCTAACCCATAAAATATATTTTACTCATTTCTTTTATTTTTTTAAAAATAAAACTAAGAATTAACAAAACTAATATTTTTAACACAATTTTATTTCTAAAGTATTACTAATATTTCAAAACTAATATTTATAAAAAGTAATTAAATTAATTACTATTTTAAAATACATTAATAACCAAAACTCTCATATTCATAATATTGACTATAAGTATTACTATTGATGTAGCTAAATATCACTAGAAGGGGGGTTGAATAGGGATTTTACTGTTTAAAAATTAATTTTCACGTGTTTTAAAAACTATCCTCTCAGAGAGGATCGCAGAACCGATGATGATTATTCAAACCTTTAAATTATATCTAAGCAAAAGAAGGTGAGAATGTAAAGAATGACACACACAACTTTTATACTAGTTTACCCAATGAAGGCTACGTCTAGTCCTCACACACATGTGAGATTTCACTAATGTTCAAACTGATCAGCCTCCCACAAAGATTACACTTTGTGATATTACACTTTGTGTAGTCTTTAGCCTTACCAAGCTTACAATCTAGTTTCAACTATTTCCAAGTGTACCTCACGTGGAAATTACAAATTGATATGTGTATGATTGTTTCTCTTCTCTTAAACACTTCGTAAAAATATATTTCAAAGATCTAGTGAAAGATTGTAGAAAGTATAAGGAGAGGATGGATATTGCTCTTGATAGCTTTAAGATACTTCATCTTTTTTATGAAATGTTGTTGTGTATTTTGTAATGAAGAGCTTGCTGCCTTTTATAGAAGTCTTATGATGTTCCTTCCATGTGCCAAACTCTTTATGACCATTGGAAAGTCAATTAAAAAAGTCCAAGGTCTTTCCTTATAATTACGAAACTGCCATCCAACTGTCCTTCGACAAATGCAGTCCATCCTCTAGTACGAGGTTGCAGATTTTCTGGAAACTTGGACATGTGATGTTCTTTTCTTTCCTTTCTTTAAGGCTTGTAAGACCACATGTGATGTCTTTTTCTATTTCCTTTCTTCAAGACTTGTAAAGGCTTCACGTGAAGTCCTTTTCTCTTCCGTTTCTTTAAGACATGTGAAGGCTTTTACTTTTAGCTTGTTTGTTGTTGCATTTTTGAAGATTGACTTTATATTATTTTCAATTCATACAAGAGTGATCTATAGGTCTGTTTGTAGCCTTTGCACATGATATGATGGGTTGCTTTCAAAGGTGTTGGGATGTTTTCCAAGATATTAACCATAGACACATCCTAGTGTAATCCTTCCTCGTACTTTTCTTTTGCCAACTTACTTCTTTACTTCAAAAGCTTTATTTATTCATTCTTTGATACTATTGTGCATTTATTTAATGAATAAAAACATTTGTTTTAGTGAGGACATGTATTGTAAGGATTTGAAGCTTCATCCTCTTCGCGAGGCCATCCTCCAGATTTGTATCAGATTTTATTCCTCTTTGGCTTAATGATTAATAACGTGTTTTCTTATATGAATTCACTCAAAAGCACAAATTAGTTATTAACCACAATCATAATCTCTTAAGTAATTTTTTTATCATTAAATTCATTTGAGAGATTTTGTCTCAACAATATATTTTATTTATAATTAAAATTACTTTTATCAAAATAAACAAATAAATAATTTTCTAACATTAGAAATTTCAATTAACTAACTTTATGTCAAAATAAAATTAACCTAAAAATGTATTTTAATTCATATAATTAAGTTTATAATTGTGATGCGAACGATTTAAAATTAATATGTAACAAAAAATTGTTATTCCAATAGTTAATATTAAATATTAAATTGTTTTTTAAAAAAATATTTAGTAAATGAACGTATATATAGCTATATAAAAAATAAAACTCAATAAATATTTAATTGTTAGTAAGAAAATAAATTTCAATAGATAAATTCTTTTGAAAGGTCACGATAAATAAAATTATTTGTTTTAACATTCGTTTTTTTTTTATGAATATTATTTGCTAATATCTAATTGTTAATTACAAACAAATAATAAAGTACTAACTTTTTTGCACTTAATAATTATTAGCGTTCCAATTAATATAAATATTTTATTAATGTTAGCTGTGGACTATTCAAAGATTGATCGAGATAGCCAATTATGATTTTGAGCTTATACCGATAGGATTAAAAAGCCCTATGCTCAACATCCTACTTGGGACGATTTTCATGTCGTTATGATTAAGCGTTTCCAACCATCTATGGTTGAAAGCCCTTTTGGATTGTTACTAAGTCTCACACAAACTGGGTCAGTCGAAGAGTATCGAGAAAAGTTTTAACTGTATCCATGCCCACTCAAATGTGCAGAACCAACATATTTGAATGGACTTAAGGAAATGATAAAAGTAGAATTAAAATTATAGCCATTGGAGACTTTTGCGGAATTAATGGACTTTCTTGAAAGAGTTGATGAGAAGAACAATTTAGTCACCAAGGGGTGCAATTTTGAGAGTTATGGAGGTAAACCAATGAGAACTTACAATAATACTAGAACGGTGACATGGGAACCCGAGGTAAAGCAACAAACACAAACTACAATGTCCGGAGTTGGAAGTTCTTCAGGGGAAGGAAGTGTTGAAAAGCCTCATGGAACTTTCAGAGGCAGAGGATTCAAAAGGTTAGTTGAGGCTAAAATGCAAGATAATCACAAAAGGGGTTATGTTTTCATTGTGATAAGAGGTTTAGTCAAGGCCATGTGTGTGTTAACAAGCAGTTTCCCGTGCTGGTTTTTGGTGAGGAAGATGAGAAATGTGAAATGCAGGAGCCGAATCTAATGGAAGTGGAGGGAGAATTGAAAGACCTCAAATTGTTTTATGTGTAGCATTGTTGGTCTCACTTCGAAGAAAACCATTAAGTTATGGGGAATGATTAGCGAGCAACATGTTATGGTCCTTGTAGATTGTGGAGCTTCACATAATTTGCAAATGTTTGCAACCTCTATATACAATATGGAAGTAGGAGATGGAAGAAAACTTGATTGTCAATGAGTGTGTTCGCAATTAGAATTTGTGATACATGGACTCAAAGTGGAACAAGATTTTTATGTCTTGAACAAGATTTTTTTGTGTTCGCAATTAAAAGATGTATCATCATCCAATGTAACCTTCAAAATAAAGATTATACTTTTATAACACAATAAAAATAATACGTGTATAAATTTCCCCAATAATGTAGAACTCATTGTTTTTGTACTGCTTAAACATTGTGAACCAATATTGCAAAAAAAAAGAGTATCTTTTGCTGTATATTACACAGATAGAATGAAACTTGTGTCAATTTGATATAATTACTGGAATTCAAAACAAGTTAAACTGAATGTTTTGATGAGAACATTGTGTTAGTTGATGGAGTATGAGAAGCCAACTCTAGTTGATGATTACAAATAAAGCATGTTCGCCTCTACAAGTTTATCAAATGGAACAAAATTGTAAGTATGCACAAAAATGTTACTATAATTCAAAGAAATGATTTTCTAATTGTAAGTATGCATCACGCTACCATAGGCTTGAAAAAATTCTAGTTAGCAATCACAATGCAGTAAACACATACATTTTTGGAGGACTTTCGGGTTGTAATGGGGCTTAGGTAAGGGTAGGACATTTTGGGATAGTAGGTTTTACTACTTGGAGTTAGGCATACATTTCCAAATTATTCTACCATTATTTTTTTATTTTTCTTCACCTTCTCATTCTTGAGATTCTCAAACATTGACAAAAGAATCAAGAAGATATTATTTACCACAGTACACAAACTGATTTTTTTTTCTTTTTTTTTTAATTCAATTTTTATTTTTGTGAGAATCACCACCCCAAACTTAAAAGGTTGCTATCCCATGAGCAACCCCAAACTTAGAATTTTATCAAGACAAGACAAAAATTTCCTACCTAACTCCAAGTAAGATGTAATTAAAGTAGGGTCTTTGTTTTGTAATGTGGCTAGTGACCGAAAGACAAGGGCAATGCTCAAAGGGGCTAGCAAAGGATAACATTTTCATAGGGTAGTTATAAAGGCTCAACGACCAAATAAAATTCCCTCAATGTATGCATAAATTACAAGTGATGCAGGTCAGAATTAGTGCAAGTTCTGAAGGGATAACACATGTCTGGATAATCACACAACAAAATGTTTAAGTGTTTAGGCTCAAAAACTCACAGCTATGATATTAAGAGAGTATGAAAAATCAAAATAATGCCAAACATGCCTCTGAAAAGTTAAAATTGTATTTTTGAAAAATTGAAGGAATATTAGCCTTCTACAACCATTTAGTAATCAAGAATGTATGCATTAGGAAGGCCTGTCGACTTGAGCAATAACATAATCTAAGAAATGGAATTTAACTTTCAAAATCCCAAATAGAAACTTTAAGATCAAGTGCACGTTATTACAACTTTTTCATCATAGTACACATTTAGTGAAAGGAAAAAAAATTTAAGAAAAAAAAAATCAAATAGAATAAATTAAAACAAAGAAAACGAGAAAAAAAAAAAGGAAAGAAAACTTCTCTCAGTTTAGTAATTCAAGGGTTTTCGTTTAGATCATCGGCTCCTGTTCCGCTACGGTCGCCAGTATACTGGTGAGGTGCAAATATATCAGCATAAAACATGTCTCCTGGTGTCTGTTGAGAAGAAGCGAAGGCTCGATATAGATTGCTAATCTCCATTTCTGTTTTGGCTTGTCCATCTCGCAGATCAATTATCAGTTGTTCCATCATAGTTTGCAGTCTACCACATTTTTCTTCGGTGGAGAGCTGTGATGGATGTGGAGAGTGGTGTTGTGGTTCCTGTGGTTCAGTATTTTCCTCTGCCGGCATCGCTGCTTGTGGGGCAACAGGATAGTCTGCCGGAATCATATAGTGTTTTTCTATCCACTTAACAGTGATTGGAGTAGCAGGTTTCACCATTTCTTCACCCTGTTTTAGTGACACTCTCACCTGTTCACATAATTTGCTTATCAGGGAAGTGTGATGGAAGTAGCCTGTCGGAGGATTAAGAATTGTTGTCCTCCGAAGATCATTGGCTAGTAACATGCCCACATTAATTATGTCGCCTTTAATGATAGCAATTAGTAGACATGCTCTCTGAAATGTTATATCTGACACATTCAAACATGGTAGTAGCGTATGATGAACAAAGGTACTCCATGCTTATGCAATAGGGGTGAGATCCACTGAGCGCAGTTTCCTAACTAAGACATTGCTATTTCATACCCAATATGTGTCTGGTCTGCATAAAATGCGTAGGATCTCCCGAGTGTCTACTTTTATAAGATAGTCCTCCATAGCTTGGAAACGACAATCATTATAGTTCGGTAGACCAAAAATTTCATTGATGACTTGAGACGTGAAAAGTACCCTTTTTCCCCTCACATAACTCACCAATTGATCATGTGGAATGGTTGGTCAGACTTTTGTTCGGAGGCATTGGAGTAAAATTCCGATGCTAATGATTTGACTGTTGTGGTGATGAATGTGGTCAGCTTCTCCCATCCCCTGGCATCAATCTTCGCTTGGATGTCCATAAATTCATTGGCTTCCAACTTAAAATTTTTCCTACTCACAAACTTGTGGACTACAGGGAGTTTGGCATGAAACTCTTGTGTTACCAGAGCCTTGAATAAGATTGTATTGTGCTATTGGGAGGAAGATGTAGTTGCGATCTTAGTTCCTTTTGCTTTTTGTTGGGTTGCCATTAGTTCTTGAGGGTGGAATGGTTGATAGGAGAAGAAAAATGACCTTTGATGATAATGGAGGAAGGTTTGGAGATGTAATAAAGATGTGTTGGAGAGGGGAATAAGTGGGAAGGGAGGGTTGTGTAGAAAAAATTGGGTTTTAAACCCAACAGTGTGCTTCAAGCGTAGGGGACGCGCTTCAGGCACGCATTTACAGTGAAGAAAAAATGAAAATGCGCTTTCAGCGCAAAATCCGCGCTTCAAGCGCGCGTTTACAGAACCAAAAACAGCAAAATGCGCTTCAAGCGCAAGATCCACACTTCAAGCACAAGATCCGCGCTTCAAGCGCGCGATTACAGAACCAAAAGTAGAGAAATGCGGTTCGAGCGCCCAATCCGCGCTTCAGGTGCACGTGAGGCCAATCTCAACTGTGAAATCAATCCCCAACACATCTTTATGATTCCTTGCTTATACCAAACATCAAGAATGAATAAAACTAGCAATTAAAAACTAAAATTGAAACTAAATAGAGTGAAATGTAACTGAAATAAAAAGGATATGAATTTGGGTTGCCTCCCCACAAGCGCTCGTTTAGTGTATTGAGCTTGACATTCCACTCTTCATGTGGTGATCAGATGGATGGACTCCATCGAAAGTTTTGACTCTACCCCGAAATAAGATTTGAGCCTTTGTCCATTCACCTTTAAGTTCTGATTGGAGTGTATATCTTTCAACTCTACAACACCGTATGGAAATACCTTGATTATCTTGAAAGGGCCTGACCATCTTGACTTTAGTTTTCCGGGAAACAACTTCAATCTTGAGTTGAATAGAAGAACTAGTTATCCTTCTTGGAATTCCTTGAATTTAATTTTTTTTGTCATGCCATTTATTGGTTTTTTTTATATATCTTGGTGTTCTCATAAGCAAAATTCTGGAATTCCTCTAACTCGTGAAGCTGAAGAATTCTTGACTCGCTTGCCTTGCCCAAGTCAAAGTTCAAGTACTTCGTCTCCCAAAATGCTCGATGCTCCAGTTTGAGAAGCAAATGACAAGCTTTATCATACACAATTTGATACGGCGACATACCAAGGGATGTCTTAAAAGCTGTTCGGTAGGCCGAAAGTGCATCGTCAAGTTTCGTAGACTAATCTTTTTGTGAGGCATTCACTATCTTTTCCAGGATTCGTTTAAGCTACTTGTTGGATACTTCAACTTGCCAACTAGTTGGTGGGTGATATGGGGTTGCCACCCTAAGAGGCACATTATATTTCCTTAGAAGGTAATCCATTTTCCAGTTTAGAAAGTGAGTGCCCTCGTCACTAATCAAAGCTCGAGCCACGCCAAAACGGGCGAATATGTTCTTCTTAAGAACTTTGATGACCTGCTTCGAATCATTGGTTGGAATAGCTAATGCTTCAACCCATTTTGAGACATAATCCATCGCCACCAAAATATAAACTTTTTTATATGATGATGGGAATGGACCCATGAAGTCAATACCCCACACATCGAACACTTCTACTTCTAATATAGGATTTTGCAGCATCTCATCCTGTTTTGAAATGTTATTGGTGCGCTGACATCGATCACATTTCTTCACATAATTGAATGCATCTTTGAAAAATGAAGGCCAAAACAACCCCGATTGGAGAACATTTGCTGCAATTCGATCATCAGTGAAATGACCCCCATAATCAGAGTCGTGGTAGCGCCACAATACCTTTTCTTGTTCCTCCTCGAGCACACACCTACGAAACAATCCATCCACTCCTCTTTTGTACAAAAAGGTTTCATCCCATACATAGAATTTGGTATCATGGATAAACTTCTTTCATTGTTGGTAAGTGAAATCAGATGGAGTTGTCTCCCCTACCTTAAAATTAGCAAAGTCGGAGAACCAAGGTGTCTTGGTAATGGCGAAGATGTGCTCATCAACAAATTGGTCTCGAATGGGTCTAATGTCCTCATTTTCCTCAACCTTCTCCAATCGAGATAGGTGGTTAGCCACAGTGTTATCTGATCCCTTCTTATCTCAGATCTCAATGTCAAATTCTTGTAGTAATAGAATCCATCTGAGTAACCTTGGTTTTGATTCCTGCTTAGTAAACAAATACCTCAAGGAAACATGATCAGTGTAAACAATAACTTTCGATCCTAGTAAATAAGATTGAAACTTATCAAAAGCATAAACTACAGCTAATAATTCTTTTTCAGTTGTGGCATAATTGTGTTGTGCCTGATTTAAAACATGAATAGCGTAGTAGATTACATGCCACATTTTGTCTTTTCTTTGTCCCATGACTGCCCCAATAGCACTATCACTTGCATCACACATGATTTCAAAAGGTAGTCACAAATCAGGTGCAGTGATAATGGGAGCAGTTATCAACTTATTTTTCAATTTGTTAAAAGCATGCAAACAATCCTCATTGAATTTGAAAGTTGTGCATTTCACAAGTAGTTTTGTAAGTGGTTTTGCAATTTTAGAAAAATCTTTTATAAATCTTCTATAAAATCCAGCATGGCCTAAAAAGCTTTTCTAATGCCTTTCTCGTCGGTAGGAGGGGGGAGTTTTTCAATAACTTCAACTTTGGCCTTGTCTACCTCGATCCCCTTGTGGGAGATTCAGTGGCCTAATACAATTCCCTCTCTTACCATAAATGACATTTTCCCCAATTTAGGACTTGTCGCGTCCGGTTTGTCCGCGAAAAAGGAGTCGCTGCCAATTTTATTTTTATTAAAGGAAAAATTAGATAAAACATAAAATAATAATTTTTGACCCAGAAATTCGAATTCGGGAGTCGATTACGAGTAGGGAAGTATTACCACCCTATAATGTCCGTTAAAATGGTTACCTCATGATTAAATGTAAACAAACTATTTGTTTATTTATTTATTTATTTTTACCCCGAAAAAGAATAATAAAAAAATAAAAAATAAATTATTTACATTAATAAAAGAAAGAAAAATATTTTTTTATTAATTTGGTTTGACAAGGGAATACTTTGCTCCTACGTATCCCTAGGTGCAATAGAGAAATTAAAACTCATGTAGTTATTGGGTAAAAAATATTTGTGTTGACTGATTTTATTATTAATTTTTATTTTTATATCAAAATAAATTCACACTATAATGATGATAATAATAATGATATTAATAATAATAATAGAAATGATGTGTTGTTTATTAATTTGTATATCGTTTTATTCTAAGAAAATACTTTTACTATATATTTTTTTTTTTTTTTGCATTTTACAAATTGTAAAGGATACAAATTTAAGAGCAAATCCGCGAGTCGGCGGCACATATGTGTCACGAACCGACGACGATAATAACAAAAGAGTTTAAGATCTAACGCGCAAAAAAAAAAATAAAGATAATACATCACGAATTTTATAATTATACAACAATCGACTTGATTCTTAATAAATTTGATCGTTGAACATACGTGCATAGAATAGTAAAAAACAACTCTATAAGAACAATAATATCAAAAATAAATAAGGAGAAAACAAAGTAAAAAGAGTATTTACCGCGCTGAAGATGTTTTTTATTAGCTCTTGATTCCAATTTTTCTTCTCTATTTCCTGTTTCTCCTGTTTCCTTGTCCTCTTATTTATAGTTAGGAATTAGGTTTAATTTTTTTTGGAAGATAATAATTCTCATTAAGGTTATTCTTAACGTTTTAAAAAACCTACCATACTAAATTAAGGTATGATTTTTTAACTCCTTTTTTAGAAACAATAAATTAAATCAGAATTAATATCCTTCTTTTTTTAAAATCTTTTTATTTTATTTAACTTAACGAAAAGTCAAGAATATGCTTAATATTTATTATTGTATTTTTTCTGCAAATAAAAAAGGAAGAGCTGACAAAATTAGGTGTCAACAGCCTAATTCTTTATTTTTATTATTATTTTTATCATTATTTATTTATTTTTAATTATATATTTATTACATTTCATAAAAACTTTAAAAGTGGCGGATAAAATTAGGTGTCTACATCTGCCCCTCTTTGCTTTGATTTTACTTGAGAGTAAAAGAAAAGTAAAGATAATGATACTAATTTTGTCCAAAAAGTAAAGGTTTGTTGGAGAACAATGTAAGTTGCTTTCTGGTTTGGATGCGAGTCATTTTCCCGGCTTTAACACGCACGTCGTTTTCTCGGCTTTGGGTGCGATTCGTTTTCCCGGCTTTAACATGCGGGTCGTTTTCTCGGCTTTGGGGTGCGAGTCGTTTTCTCGGATTTGGGTGCGAGTCGTTTTCCTAGCTTTAACATGCGAGTCGTTTTCTCAGCTTTGGGTGCGAGTCGTTTTCCTGGCTTTCACATGCGGGTCGTTTTATCGGCTTTGGGTGCGAGTTGTTTTCCCAGCTTTCACATGCGGGTCGTTTTCTCGGCTTTGGGTGTGAGTCGTATTCCTGGCATTAACAGGCGGGTCGTTTTCTCGGCTTTGGGGTACGAGTCGTTTTCCCGGCTTTAACAGGCGGGTCGTTTTCTCAGCTT
>JBBPBR010000001.1:23468942-23508478 GCA_037974775.1 Cicer pinnatifidum | reverse complement strand
AATGTAAAAAAAAAATATGAATGCAATGATTATGTAATAAACTAAAAATTTACAATATCTTAATATGCGATATATTTTTTTTTTATAAAAAAAAATAACATGTTACAAAGCGACAATAAAATAATGAATCATGCAAGATTATGCGATGCTAATATGAGATATTAATAGGGTAAATTTTTTTTGAAGGAAAAAGTTATGAGAATGTAAAAATGAATGCAATGATTATAAAATAAATTAAAAAATTTACTATCGAATATGCAATGATTTTTGTTTTTTAAAATGGCATGTTACAAAATGAAAATAAAATGATGAAACATCCATGATTATGTGATGCAAGTGTGAGATATAAATAGGGTAGATTTTTTTCAAATATGTATCGGATTTACATGATTCTTTACTTATTTAATTGCTCTATGGTTTTTAACGTGAACCTCCACACCATGTGTGGCTCTATAGTTCTGAGTTGGTTCCTAGAGCACATAACTCAATTCTAAAATATTAATCCAAATAATAGGTAAACTATTAAAATGGAAATATTATAGAAAAGGTCAACTCTAGGTGAGACTTTCATGACAACCAAACAGGAAGTACGTTCACAAGATTATCATTACACAGTCTCTAACTTATCTTATGTTGCACTCAGCCCGGGTATAGAGCCCACTCATAAGTGTGTGAATCGTGTTAGTATAATATGTAGATAAATAAATAAAATAAAACAATCACCGTAATTAACATAAGTTACTATAAATTACCATAAATAGATGTAAGTTACTATAGTCAATACAAACTCTCCAGCTTGTAACGGTTAGTGTACAAATTAGCTCATTCTTTTCATTTGTGATGACGGTCGTTTCCCCCTTTTTTGGTACAACTTGGACAGGACTCACCCAAGAGCTATCTAAAATTGGGTAAATGAGACTGGCTTCTAGGAGCTTTACCACCTCTTTCCTGATCACTTCTTCCATTGCCGGATTCAATCTCCTTTGGGGTTGTACAATTGGTTTGTGACTGTCTTCCATTAGGATTTTTTGCATGCAAAAAGTCGGACTTATTCCCTTCAAGTCCTCAATGAACCAATCGATGGCACCCTTGTGCTTTCATAGAATTCTCAACAATTTTTCTTCTTGTAACTCACTCAAGATTGCACTAATTATGGCTGGATTCTTATCTTCTTCACCCACAAATACATATTTCAAATGAGGACGCAACTGCTTGAGTTCAATTAGTGGTGTCTTTTTCTCCGAGGGCCTGTCTTCATTCCCTTTCAACTCCTCCCACCTGATAGGAAAATGAGGGGAGTAGGATGGTGATGCTTCTAACATGGCCAAGACCTCTTTTACCCTTGGATCTTCACTTTCTTCAACAACATCTTGGGATAGGCATAACACTCTTTCTAATGGAAAACTAAGTGCTTGATGCTCCATTTCTTCGTTGACTATTTCATCTAAAATCTCTATTCGATTGCACCCTTCTCTTTCATTTGAATGTTCCATGGCTTTTAAAATGTTAAAAGTGACAATTTCTTCATTCACTTTTAAGGTTAAGGTGCCATCTGCCACATCAATCATAGCTCGCCCTGTTGCTAAGAACAGTCTCCCCAAAATTAAAGGAATTTCACTGTCCTCATCTGCAAATTGTAACATCAATTGTGTCTTTGACTTTTCCAATGCCCAGTTTTTTGTATATTGAAAGGGGCATAAGACTTACACTAGCCCCAAGATCACATAGAGCCTTCCCAAAAGTTCTATTTCCAATAACGCACGGGATTGAGAAGCTACCAGGATCCTTGAGCTTCGGTGGTAGTTTTCTCTTTAGTATAGCACTACATTCTTCAGTAAGCATCACTGTTTCACCGCCGGTTTTTCTTTTCTTCGACAGAATCTCCTTCGTGAACTTGGCGTATGTTGGCATCTGTTCTAGTGCTTCTGCAAAAGGAATATCAATCTGTAATTTTTTAAAAACATCAAGGAACTTACCAAATTGTTTTTGTATTTCTTCCTTTTTTAATCTTTGAGGAAATGGAAGTCGAATTTCTGGTTTTGGCAGTGATTCCCTTTTTGTACCACAAGTTATTCCTCCTTTTCGAAAGCGATGTGCTTCTCAACTGATGTTTGTGTGACCATTTCATTTGTGTGGTTCGAATTTGAATTACTTCCAATTTGTTTGGCTTTAAGTGGTACTTGGTCAGTTATCTTGCCACTCGTCGTTGTCACGACATTGACATTATTTCACGGATTTGGAACTATGTCACTAGGAAATTTTCCAAGCGTTCTTTGTGCCATTTGTTGAGCAAGTTGACCCATTTGAGTCTCCAGATTCTTTATGGATGCAGAGTGATTTTTCTGGATGGCTATTGACTCTTCAATGAAAGAACTTGTGCTTGTAACTAATTTCTCTATAGCACTCTCCCAAGCAGCCTTTCTAGGTGGGAATTAGTTTGTTTGAGCTCCTTGTTGACCCTGAGATCCACCTTGCTGATCCCTCCAACAGGGTTGTACGTACTAGAGTAGGGATTATTCTGCCTCCCATTATTACTCATAAAATTCACCTTTTCTAGTTCTTCTATCTCATTGTCATCCATTGATTCACAAGCTCCAGTTTTATGTGCTCCTCCACAAAGGTTACAACTAGTATGCTTTAGTAATTTGACACGGGCCATTTGTGGTTGTATATTTAGAGCTGCCATCCCCTTCTTTATCTCAGTGGCGATAACTTCTTCTATTTGTTTTCAGAGTAACCTGCATGGAGCCAACCCTTCCATAACATTCAACTCCAATACACCACTTGTTGACCCACCACCTCTGTCATACAACATCATTTGTTAATTTGATGCCATGATCTCAATAATCTTTCATGCTTCTGTTGCAGTCTTGTAATTCAAAGAACCACCTGATGTGGCATCCAACATAATTATAATGCTCGACCTCAAACCATTACAAAATATTTGCATTTGGACAGTGTCATCATAAGCATGATTAGGACAACCTGCTAGTAAGTTTCTGAATCTCCTATAAGTGTCACGAAGAGATACTCCCTCTTTCTGTTTGTAACTGGAAATCTTTTGCCTTTTCCTAACGAACATAGTTGGAGGAAAATATTGTTCCAATAGCTTATCTTCAAGGTCATCCCATAAGGTGATGCTATCAGCAGGAAATGAATTAAGCCACTCCTTAGCATCATCTGTCAATGCAAATGGAAATTATTTCATTTTCTTGCCTTCCTCAGACAAACCATGCACCTTCACTGTTTCACATAATTCAAAGAAATTTGTGAGATGTCTATTGGCGTCTTCGTTATGACTATCGGCAAAATGAATTTCCTTCAACTCTCGGTATAGAGCGAGACTTATTTCAAACTTGTTGACTGTAACCGGTTGGTTATGGATGGGCAATCGAGCACGATTTCTATTTCGATTCCCATACTCGTCGAGAGTGTGTTCTGGTGGCAGTGGATCAGCCATCTCAGTAAATTTGACGAAATCACCCAAAACCCCTTCTTCCACTACTAAATGTCTTTCCCTTTGTATCCTTTCTCGAGTCGCCTTTCGATGTGCTTTCGCTGTTTTTTGATTTCTGGATCAAAGATAAGTTCAACTGGGCACTGGCCTCGCATACAAGGTTAGACAAATTGTGAGTAATGAAGAGTTTTAAAATAAAGAAAAATAAATAATTAAAATACAAACAAAAATTTTATTGCAGAGCAAAAAAATTCAATTAAGTAAATAAATTAAATTCAATAGTGATATGGCAATCCCCGACAACGACGCCAAACACTTGATAGCGTTTCAGCAAGTGTACTAAATCGTTGCAAGTAATAATAAAACAGTAGTACCGAGTATCGAACTCAAGGATTGCATTTTATTATCGAATTATATTTAATAACTAAAATTGAACAAAAAGTTCCCAAGTTGGTTGAAATAATATTTGAAGTTAACAACAGTAATAAAATTGATCCTTTATAATGAGAAAAATGTCAGGGATAAGTTTCACTTCGAATTCAACCTTGGTGTCTAATTTGATCCTAGTTACTGAATTCCTTTATTGAATTATTACCGAATTCTCTTTATTATTCTTGCCCTAATGTCTTAGTGACATAACCTTTAATTCCAAAGTAACCCCTAATTCCTTAGTAGATTTAAGATTAGAATTAAGCATTACCGTATAGAAATTCTCTTGTAAACTATTGCTTTGCAACTAATTTAATTGGTTTCATGAATTTCTCATCTCAAGCATTCGTAAAGTCCACTTCTGTTTAAAAATACGAATCGTAGAACATTTTAATGTTGATCAAGCAATAAAATGCATTAAGCACATAGATGAGAAAATTAATTCAATAAATTCATTCATATAACTAGAAATCAAATCAGAAAAATAAGGGTTTCATCTTGTTACACTCATCCCTAACAAATAAGATTTAGTTACTCATGACAGAGATAAAAAAGATAGAGAAACTATGTGTAAAAGGTGCCTTAGTGACAAGTATTATATTTGAATCATTAGTTATCAGGAGCATGCATAGCATTACACCATCTTGTGACTATATTTTTATCGTTAATGTGTATCTATTGTGGTAATACTTTCCCGTAGATGATTTGATGTTATGAAGAGATATTGTTTTTCTTAAGTGATTTTAACTCTATAATACAATTATATCCTTGAATGTTTTGATATATTGTGATGTGGTTTATATGACTCTGTGTTAATTATTTGCGTGTTCTTCTTAATTATATTATACTATCAACATGATTTTAAAACTCATCTCTTTCATTGTTTGTGTTTGACTGACTTGGCTATGCGTTTGCAAAATCATAGTTATTAAAGTTTAATGTGTCTTGATGTTCAAGTTTGGGAGAGGCCCCGTTCTATTAGGTTATATTGGAAATGAGAGTTATAAATTGTATTTTACTTATTTAATTAGAAATAACTTTTGGTATGAAAACCATACAAGTACGTACTACTAAGTGTTTGGAATTAAATTAAGAAACTATAGTTACATCAAGTTTGTTAAGATTGCACTGTTCTATAGGAGGAAAAAGACTAAAGTATTGAATTTATATTTTGAGTAAAGTGATATTCTAATAACTCATAATAGTTTCTTTTCTTTTAAAGTTTTTATTTATCCGCTGTTAATTTTAGTAAAAATATGATATAAATTATTATGTATATTATGTTGGGGTTCAGGATTTACTAATTATTTAAATGAATAGTAGTTTAGGCATTCTTATTTAAATGAATAGTCGTCATTTTTCTAAGCAATAAGTATTTTAAAGTAATGTTTTGAATCAAAAATTTGGGGCGTTACAATGGACAAGATGAGTTTTTTTGTCATAGGCAAATAATAATTGTAGCGCTTTTTTCTTTTATCTTCATATGGACAATCATTGACTTGTATTTATTTTTTCTTTACGCTTTGACTCGAAATGTAGATTTCCAAATGCATATTGCAACAATTCTTATTTCTATATTATGACTTGCTCTATTAGTAAACATATATACGTGTTTATTAGGTGATAATACTTGTTGTATTCGAAACACTTAAATTATTATTTCTAAGTTACTCATAATTTATGCTACCTTAAAATAGATAGACATTAATCTAAATATTTGTCTTCTAAGTTAATATGTAGACTTAGCAAATACAATTAGGGAATAATTTTTTGTTTAATTGTTTGTTTTTGTTATCATCAAAACATCAACTAGAGGGTTGTAGCTAAAATCACTTTTTCAATAACTGTCAGCCCTAAAAACCACTAAATCACTACAAGGATTTGTGGTAGAGTAAACGAGCATGGATATGGAGGCTCTTTTCTCAAAGAATATTCGACTATAAAAGGAAAGGAGACAACTAGAGATAGAGATCTATGAGCATAAGTGTAATATTCCCTCCTCAAATTTGGTATAATCATATTTCTTATTTACTTACGTGAATAATACTTTTCACTATTAATTATTATTTTCTATTTCAACGAAACAGAAAGCAAAGAGAAAATGAGTTAAAATAGAGCACCGAAAAATAATTACCGGAAAAAAATAAAGAATATCACTTGCAGAATATTCAAAGAGAAAGCGAGTAAATGTTGCGGCTTATGCATTTTCTTCAACTACGTTCAAGTGGTATATTTTCAATTTCAACATATTTTGGAGTTCAAATTAATTTCCATACATTTTTATTCATATTCTTTTGAACACAATTCCATACAAATTACTATTTCTTTTTTATAATACATTAGGATAATACGAAAGTGGACAAAGTGACTTATTTTTTCACTATTTCGGTGATAAAATCAACTCTAACTTAATTTAACAGTCATTTTATATTTGTTAAGAATATTACACATTACTTTAACTGCTATTTAAATGAGTTGTGCAATAATATTAAACATTTTTTTTCATTTCATGGCAACTTGTTGATATCTTCACATTAAATCAATTAGTTGATTGTATAATACTTTTTCTTTTTGCCAAATAACTATACGATATTTTTTTATTCTAAAAACTGCAATATAATTTATTCGTAATATATATTACTGTAGTTGGTTGTATCGTATTTTGTTGTATACGATAATGAATTATTCTTTAAAAAAGAATCAAATTTTAGTTTTTAAAAATAATTACACATCACCCGTTAGAACAGTAAAGAGAAACAAAAGAACAAACAAGCACGAAAGTGTCCATATAAATGATCAAGTTGTAATACCAGCTTTATTATCATGACTCATTCTTTTCTACTGTTAAACTCAGCGTGCAATTTTTATAATAATGTCATTCTATTTTTTTGTATTCACTCCAAATTTATATAGGCTTTGGATTTTTAAAACGATTGATTTATCCTTCTTGATATATATGTTATTGTATTTTTTTTGGGCATGTTTGTTATATATTTTTAAATAAGTGATTTTTTAACTTTATATTTATAAAAAACAATTATTCTCATAAGAACTTATTCAAAAAAGACAATTTTAAATAAGTTATTTCGGATTCATTTAATACAGATAAAAAAGACAATTTTAACATTAAATTACTTTGATATTTATTATTAGAGATTTAACATGATAAAAATTAATTTTTTTTAAATAAAAAATATATCTCTAATAAATGATGTTTTTGAAAACTTTCTCAAAATAGATTCTCATTTTAATATTTTTTAAAATTGCATTATTTAAAAATTATTGTAAAAAAAGATGATTTATTTTGACACCTTTTAATTTTTTTTTTTATCTTGGCTTCTTTTTTGACATTCATGAACATCAAAACAATAGGTTAGAGTTGACTCCGTAGTAATTATTGAAAACATGTTAGTTGTATTAAAAATATTTAACATGATTCATATTATTTGCCTAATTTATATGTGCATTTAGGGGTTGGACAAGAACCGTTGGCCCAACCGAAATCGACCGGTCCAAGGCCCAAAACGCGTATGCGGGCGGATAAAGTCGGATATAACAGATAACCGGGTGGAGAAAGGCGGATTGAGCTGGTTATACACAGGCGGGTTCAAGTTGTAAAAATTGGACCGTAATGAACTGAACCCGACCATATATGTATGTGGGGGCGTTTGGGCCACTAGAAAGCAACATGCCCAATCCTACCACCATCCAAAGTATAAATACTAACATTAATAATAAAACCCTAAATTTTCATTTCGCCTCCACATATAACTCACTTGTTCCTCTTCGTCGTTTCCACCTTTAAATCCTAACTCCTTTGTTTTCTTCAATTCTCTCTTTGAGACCCTCGTTCTCGTTCCAATTTATGTTTGTTGTGGTTCCATTGTAAGTCTAACATCCTTTATTCTTTTAGTTATTTTGTAGCTTTGGTTTTTGTCTTTCAAATTTAGGATTTTCATTTTCGTTCAACATATTTGGCTAACATGTATTTATTTTCATTATTTAGGTTAAAAATCGAACAAACTTGATGTATTGAAGAGTTGAAGTATCACCATACATTTACTATTAGGTTTTGAAGAGTTGAAGTATCAATCGAAATTGAAGAATTGATGTTTTTATTTTTTCTGTTTATGATGTCTTCTGACAAGGCTTTTTAAGGTTTTGATTTTGGAGTTGAGACTTAGGATTTTTGCACTTTTTGTATTTTGTTTAAGACTTAGGGTTTCTGGGTTTTGTTATTATGCATTTTCTTCAAAGAACACTTACAGGTTTTCTCTCTATATGATTAAGGCTTGGATACTGATTATGGTTTGTTTAAGGTGTTCTGGTTTTTTTTTTATTCCTAAAAAAATGTACAATGTTCCTCACAATTTTATTTCAAGTTTAAGGTTTGGATATTGATTATGATTTGTTTAAGTGTTCTGGTTTTTTATTTTATTTTAATTATATTTCATCTATTCTTAATAATTTGGTTTCTAATTTAAAATATATTCTATGTGCAGGTTTATGGTTGAAATAAATTTATTTGTGAATTTAAATGATATGGAGTACCATTGAAGATTTAAATCTTGTTATGTTGATTTATGCTATCATAGTTCATCATCATCAATCAATGAAAAAATAAGGAAAAGTAATTAATTTAAAAGTGAGACAAAATTAGATTAATATATTGATAAATGAAAATATTACTATTTTGATTAGTTTTGTATTGTAAAAGGGTTAATTATCAAAGGAAAACTGAGTCAAAAATCGTTTAATATTAAAAGAATAAATTAACAAAAAAATTTTACTCAAATTAACTTTTTAAATAAATATAAAAATGCTTAGTAAAATTAATTGGGGCAAATTTTTTTGAATGGCCGAAAAAATAAAATTTTCGCACAATACCGTTAAAAGTGACAAAATATACATGTGTAGTAATTATCATAAGATGTTGAAAATATAGTCTGTGTCAACAACAATTGGTATTCTTTTTTACTTATGACACAATGCAATAATTGATGTTCTCATTACTAAAATAAATTTTACATTACTTAAATAAATTTAATTTTTTTACTCCGGAAGTGACTAAATGTATGTCAAATTGCACACTTTTTCGGTAATAACAAAAGAACTAATTATCATTTCCTAAATGGTCCCATGCAGAATTTGTAAGACTATTATTACACAACTTGACATATAATTGTTTCTTCTTAAGGGTTTGTAAGACTATTTTTAAATGCTCACTATACTCTTCTTTAGTCTTAGAGTACACTGAGATATAATCGATAAACACAACAACAAATGAGTCTAGGTAAGGATGAAAGATCCAGTTCATGTAATCCATAAACACTACTGGTACATTAGTCACCCCAAAAGGCATAACCAAATATTCATAATGGCCATAACAGGTCCTAAAGACCATTTTAAGGACATCATAAAACTTCACTCAAATATGATGGAAACCCTATCTCAATTCGATCTTGGACATACATTCAAAAACTGTGATGCTAAGATGAAAGTTGACAAAATAAAGAAAAGATGTTCATTCTGTGGTAAACATGGGCGCCATGATTCTATTTTTTATCATAAAAGAAAAATCATCAGAAGAGGAAAAACTGACCAACAATGACCCAATTCTATATGGGTATCTAGGTTACTTTTTAACTCTAAAACTGGTTCATCCTTTAATCAACAAAAGTAAGCCTTGGTGCTTGGACATTGGCTGCTCAAGGCATATGACAGGGGATAAGCACTACTTTATTTCTTTGGAGATAAAGGATGGAGGATCAGTCACGTGTGGTAACAATGATAAAGCTCAAATAAAAGGTAAATGTATTATTGGTAAAAATAATTCTGCAAAAATTGAAAATGTTCAGTATTTGGATGGTTTAAAACATAACTTGTTAAGTATTAGTCAATTATATGATAGCGGATTTGAACTTATTTTTAAGCCAACTCTATGCGAGGTTAAGCACTCATCCTCGGGTAGAGATTTGTTTCCGATATTAGAAAAAAGAATTTATATGAACTATATCTGGATGATTTACCTACTAAATCATGTTTTGTATCCATTGAAAAGGATAAATGGATATGGCACAAACGAGCTGATCATACAAGCTTAAATACTACTTCTAAATTATCAAAATTAGAATTAGTTAAAGGTCGTCTAAAAATTAATATTGAGAAAGACAAAGTATGTGAAGCTTGTATTAAAGGAAAACAAGTTAAAAGTAGCTTTCATTATAAAAATATTGTTTCAACAAATCATCCTCTTGAACTTCTTCACATTGACCTCTTTGGCCCTATCAAAACTCCAAGTCTTAGTGGAAAAAGATATGGATTTGTAATTGTTGATGATTTCTTTAAGACCCATAATTTTAAATTTTCACTTTATGTATTTTAGTGTATTTTGGGTATTGAACTCTGAGGCTTTTTAGTCAAATCATTGTATTTTGGTAATTAATGAATTTAATTAACGAATTTAATGCCAAAAAATATATTTGGAGCCCGATTAAAATTATTTGTTGGAGAATAATTTATTTCCGTTGCGAAGAATTTAATACCGGGCAGTTCTGTTAAAAGTATCACTCGGTGCTGAAAATTTACCTGACAATTGAGTTGCGTCGAGAGTAGATATTTTATCAATTTAGATTGAGATGGGAGTGAAGTGATGGGTGTGAGAGTTGTTAGATATTCGTCTGAGTTTGGTTTTAAGTATAATATAAATATATAAATATATATATATATATCTATATATATATTATTATAAGTATATATTTATATATTATTATAAGTTATATATATATATATATATATATATATATATATATATATATTATTATAACTTATAGTTATATATATATATATATGCTGGAAAGGAAACGAAGGAAACAGAGGACGCTTTCCATCTTCTCGCAAACCATCGCCCTTCCTCCTTCTTTCTTTTCCATTTCTTTTTCGTTCTTTGGCTTCAAGAATAGAAACCCAAGGATTAGTGGGTAAGAAAGCAAGGATTCCTCAGCTTCATAATTCTTCGTTGTTTCGAAAACGAAGAAAAACGCTGTTAGGGATTTCAAAACCGTCAAACACAAACCTCCACGTTTCATCTAGATCTAAGCTTCGTTTCGCAAAGAGATAGAAGGGAAAGTTGCTCACTACCACGCTACGGTGCTAGGGAACCAACTTTGGAAGCGACGTCGCGAGCGGATATTTTATCGGATTTACTCGTGGTACCGTAATCGCACGTTAAAGCTAACGTGAAGGTAAGGGCTCCTTCCAAAATTTTAGTTTGCATTTAGGGACTTATATGTGGTTGTGTGGAAAAGAATTTTGTTAGGGTTAAAGTGTTGATTTGGGGAAAATGAATCTAATGCTTTTATGGGTAAAATCTTAGAGTTGGGTTTTGATGATATTGATGAGTGTTTTGTGGAAAATGAATTTAACTCATTTACGTATGATTTTGAAGAAAAGAAATTTGATGTGTTTGAGTGGTGGGTTGTGATGATGTGTGTTCATCGTATTTGACGTGTTCATAATTAATGCTTATGAAATTTGATATGGGTATGGTTGGATTTAGTGGAGAAATGAATTGATGTGTTTTGGTGTGAATTGTGGATTGAATTTGTGAATATGTTTGAGTATGTTCTGTGTGGAATTTAAAAATCGTTTTAAGTTAAATGGGTATTAAGAATGGGGAATCTCTTAATATCTCTGTTTACTAATGTTTGTTGTGAAATTCGTTTTAAGTTAAATGAGTATTAAGGATGGGGAATCTCTTAATATCTTTGTTTACTAATGTTTGTTGTCCAAATCGTTTTAAGTTAAATGAGTATTAAGAATGGGGAATCTCTTAATATCCCTGTTGACTAATGTTTGTTGTGAAAATCGTTTTAAGTTAAATGAGTATTAAGAATGAGGAATCTCTTAATATCTCTGTTTACTAATGTTTGTTGTGGAAATCGTTTTAAGTTAAATGAGTATTAAGAATGGGGAATCTCTTAATATCTCGGTTTACTTAATGTTTGTAGTGAAAATCGTTAGAGTTAAATGAGTATTAAGAATGGGGAATCTCTTAATATCTACGTTTACTTAATGATTGTCGTTCGAATTGTAAGAGTTAGATGGGTATTAAAAACAGGGAATCTTTTAATATCTGCCGTTACTTAATGGTGTTTGTCCGTGAGAGACTACACCCTGGTAAATTGTGTTAGTCCGTGAGAGACTACACCCTGGCAAATTTGTGTTTGTCCGTGAGAGACTACACCCTGGTAAATTGTGTTTGCCCGTGAGAGACTGCACATGTGTTTTTCCGTGAGAGACTACACCCTGATAAATTGTGTTTGTCCATGAGAGACTGCACTCGTGTTCGTTCGTGAGAAACTGTTTGTTTAGGATTTATGCCTCTCGCGGAGGGTTTTGCTTGGAATTGTGTGATAGCATGTTTGATTGCAAAACTATTTCGAAGCTCATGATGTTGTAGTGATTGTGTTATAAGTGCTAAGTGTTATGTTTTGGAATTGTGTGATAGCATGTTTGATTGCAAAACTATTTCGAAGCTCATGATGTTGTAGTGATTGTGTTATAAGTGCTAAGTGTTATGTTTTGGAATTGTGTGATAGCATTTTGATTGCAAAACTATTTCGAAACTCAAGTTGTCGTGGTAATTGTGTTGAAATTGCTAAGTGTTGTGTATTGATTATCGTGTGTAAGTGTGATGGATTGTAAAACTATTTCGAAACCCAATTTGTCGTGGTGATTGTGTGAGAATTGCTAAGTGTTAAGATTTGGAGTTGTGTATGAATGTGATTGAGTTAGTTTATGTACTTTTGGAAGATTATGCAGGGAAATCGATTTCCCAATCGATTTGATGAGTTATAGGGACTTCGCTAATTTCACAAAATCGATTTGCCAATCGATTTTGTAATCTGTTTTTCAAAACCATTTAAGAAATCGATTTGGCAATCGATTGGCATGCTTCCTATTTTCTTGAATCTTGAAAATATATTGAACTAATCGAGTTGCCAATTGATTTGGCTATTACAGTAGCTCAGCTATTTGGTCAAAATCGATTTGCCAATCGATTGGATATGTTACAGGGGCTCAGCTATTCATTCAATCGATTTCCCAATCGATTGATTTAAGCCCAGAGTACAGATTTTACAAAAACACCTTCAAGCAATCGATTTCCTAATCGATTTGCTTAGTGGAATTTCTTATTTTGAGCTAGATAATCGATTGCTCGATTGATTCATCAATGGATTGGTTTGTTGTTTATTACTTGATTGATTTAAGACTTTATTTGATCTCATTTTCACTTGGCAAGTATTATATGAACTTTTAGCATATGGAAAATCCTTTTAAGGTGCATGCTAAGTTGAAAGGTTATTTTGTGCATTTAAAAACTTAAATGTTATGTGTTAATTGTTAATTTCGGTTGGTGACCCTTTACAACTATTGTGGAAATTTGGGCTTTGCCCTCATATGAGAGCCAGGACTATCCTACCGGTTCATACCCTGTGGATGGGGATGGAGATAGGAATGCTTGACTAGTGCTACGTTAGGAGGATCTTACGGGGCGCGTGGAGATCACTCAGGGTGTATAGTTTTTAGTTTGTTTTGTAGAATGATCAGATTAGGTTTACATAGAGGAAACAAATGTCTTTCTTTTGGATTGCGTTTATTTTAAATTGGAAGACTGTACATGTACTAATATTGTCAGCATGACATGTTATATTCGATGGATTCCATGTACCTCTTTTTGATGTGTAAATACTTTGGATGCATATTTTTCCGCTGCTTGTAAATTACAATGACTTAATTATGTATTCAAAGATATTTTATTTGTGTGTTTCCTTGTTTTATGAATTTGTTTTGAAAAAAAAATACACCCTTGCTTTGAAATTCGGGGTGTTACATTGTGGTATCAGAGCTTTGGTTTGGTTTTCTTTGGGGGTTGTGGAGTCTTTAGTTATAGATTGTAGGTCAACCTGTAGGCTGGGAGTTCTTATCTGATCATGCGTCGGTTTAGGTGGTTTGAGTTGTCATGTCCGCAAACAATTATTATGTGTTGATGTGGTCGGAAGATAGTTTTGGAAATTATTTAAAGTAGTGTTAAGACTCTACTTGATGATGGTTTTATAGGAAAACCATGCCGCCAAGAAGGAATGACGTTGAAAGAGCCAATGTTAATAGGGATGATCGGATGGCGGAGGCTATGAATAACATGGCTGCTTCTGTTGCTGCACAGACTGCTGCCAAGACTCAACGTGATCTTGAAAAGAGGGAAAGAGAGATCCGTGTTGCAGAGTCAAGAGGATTAGAAGACTTTCGTCGTTACAATCCTCCCAAGTTTAAGGGGGATGAGAATTCAGAGAAAGCGGATCAATGGATCCAAGAAGTGGAGAAGATCTTCGAAATGATTAACTGTCAGGCGGGAGTGAAGGTCAACTATGCCACTTATATGTTATTAGGGGATGTTGAGTACTGGTGGAGGAGTGCAAGATTATTGATGAGATCTGCTCACGAGGAGGTGAACTGGGAATCATTCAAAAGGAAGTTTTTAGACAAATACTTCCCGATGAGTACCAGGACTAAACTGGGTGATGATTTCCTGAAATTGCATCAGGGGAACATGACCGTGGGCGAATATGCTGCTAAGTTTGAATCACTATCAAGGCATTTCAGATTTTTCCGTGAAGAGATTGATGAACCATTCTTGTGTCATCGTATCCAAGACGGACTAAAGTATGAGATTCAAGACTCAGTCTTACCCTTGGGAATTCAAGGTTTCCAAGTTCTTGTGGAAAAATGTAGAGAAGTTGAGGATATGAAGAATAAGAGAGCTAGCCGAGGAGGGAATTTTAACTCAGGAGGGCCTAGTCGGGTGAATTATCAGAATAAGGGAAAACAAGTTGCTAAACCTTATAATCGACCACATGATGACAACGGGGGACAGAATAACCCAGGGAACCAAGACTCTGGGAGACAAGTGGGACAAGTGATACGATGTTTCCGATGTGGAGAAGGGGGACATTATGCTAATGCTTGTATCTTTAACAGTCCTACTTGCTACAATTGCCATAAACCATGGCACTTTGAAAAGAATTGCACGGCCCCGAAGGTGGAACCAGTTGTGAATGTAACTAGGGTTGCTCGTCCTACTGCTAGAGGACGCGTTTATTGTGTGAGTGCTGAAGCTGGAAATCCATCTGGCAATTTGATTAAACGTGACTGTGAGATTGCAGGTAACACTCTAACTACACTTTTTGATTCGGGGGCAACCCATTCCTTCATTGCTATGGATTGTGTGAATCGTTTGAAGTTATCTGTGTCACCTCTACCCTTTTGATTTGGTTGTTTTTACGCCTGCTAAGACTTTTACTGAAAATATTGCATGTTTACATTGCCAAGTAATTGTCCGTAATAGAGATTTCTCGATTAATTTGATTTGTTTACCTCTACAATAACCTAAGATCATTCTTGGTATGGATTGGAAGTCCTATCATTAGGTAATGAAATATTGTACTCAATGTGTCGGTGTCATACTTAGTGTTTAGGTTTGGTACTAGATGGATGTTCCGTACAAGGTGTACGTATATGAGGCTACGAGACGTAGTCTTCGGTGATTGCAATTCGTCAATAAGAGCAAAGTTATAGGAAAATACGGAAAACGCAGTGGACCTTGAGAACTTTGGTTGATTGCTTGTGCATTAGGATAACCTTAAGTGCAAATCGCGGGGAGCACTATTACAGTTCGGACAAAATCATGTTGAATGGAACGGACGAGCCTTACCGACTATGGATGTGTGTAGAGTTATTAAGCACCCTATGAAAACGGGTAGACAACACTTTCTTCGAGAAGGCCGGGTGAAACAAGTTGAGACTAGTATGTTAAATTCGAGTACAAACCAAGTGTGGATTGTTACTCGTACTTTAAGTTTCGAGGGCGAAACTAATTTTAGGGGGGTAGTAATGTAAGACCCATAATTTTAAATTATACTTTATGTATTTTAGTGTATTTTGGGTATTGAACTCTAAGGCTTTTTAGTCAAATTATTGTATTTTGGTAATTAATGAATTTAATGCCAAAAAATATGTTTGGAGCCCGATTAAAATTTTTTGTTGGCGAATAATTTATTTTCGTTGCGAAGAATTTAATACCGGGCAGTTCTGTTAAAAGTATCACTCGGTGCTGAAAATTTACCTGACAATTGAGTTGCGTCGAGAGTAGATATTTTATCAATTTAGATTGAGATGGGAGTGAAGTGATGGGTGTGAGAGTTGTTAGATATTCGTCTGAGTTTGGTTTTAAGTATAATATAAATATATAAATATATATATATATATATATATATCTATATATATATTATTATAAGTATATATTTATATATTATTATGAGTTATATATATATATATATATATATATATATATATATATATATATATATATTATTATTATAACTTATAGTGTTATATATATATATATATATATATATATATATATATGCTGGAAAGGAAACGAAGGAAACAGAGGACGCTTTCCATCTTCTCGCAAACCATCGCCCTTCCTCCTTCTTTCTTTTCTATTTCTTTTTCGTTTTTTGGCTTCAAGAATAGAAACCCAAGGATTAGTGGGTAACAAAGCAAGGATTCCTCAGCTTCATAATTCTTCGTTGTTTCGAAAACGAAGAAAAACGCTGTTAGGGATTTCAAAACCGTCAAACACAAACCTCCACGTTTCATCTAGATCTAAGCTTCGTTTCGCGAAGAGATCGAAGGGAAAGTTGCTCACTACCATACTACGGTGCTAGGGAACCAACTTTGGAAGCGACGTCGCGAGCGGAGATTTTACCGGATTTACTCGCGGTACCGTAATCGCACGTTAAAGCTAACGTGAAGGTAAGGGCTCCTTCCAAACTTTTAGTTTGCATTTAGGGACTTATGTGTGGTTGTGTGGAAAAGAATTTTGTTAGGGTTAAAGTGTTGATTTGGGGAAAATGAATCTAATGCTTTTATGGGTAAAATCTTAGAGTTGGGTTTTGATGATATTGATGAGCGTTTTATGGAAAATGAATTTAACTCATTTACGTATGATTTTGAAGAAAAGAAATTTGATGTGTTTGAGTGGTGGGTTGTGATGATGTGTGTTCATCGTATTTGACGTGTTCATAATTAATGCTTATGAAATTTGATATGGGTATGGTTGGATTTTGAGGAGAAATGAATTGATGTGTTTTGTTGTGAATTGTGGATTGAATTTGTGAATATGTTTGAGTATGTTCTATGTGGAATTTGAAAATCGTTTTAAGTTAAATGGGTATTAAGAATGGGGAATCTCTTAATATCTCTGTTTACTAATGTTTGTTGTGAAAATCGTTTTAATTTAAATGAGTATTAAGAATGGCGAATCTCTTAATATCTCTGTTTACTAATGTTTGTTGTGAAAATCGTTTTAAGTTAAATGAGTTTTAAGAATGGGGAATCTCTTAATATCTCTGTTGACTAATGTTTGTTGTGAAAATCGTTTTAAGTTAAATGAGTATTAAGAATGGGGAATCTCTTAATATCTCTGTTTACTAATGTTTGTTGTGGAAATCGTTTTAAGTTAAATGAGTATTAAGAATGGGGAATCTCTTAATATCTCGGTTTACTTAATGTTTGTAGTGAAAATCGTTAGAGTTAAATGAGTATTAAGAATGAGGAATCTCTTAATATCTACGTTTACTTAATGATTGTCGTTCGAATTGTAAGAGTTAGATGGGTATTAAAAACGGGGAATCTTTTAATATCTGCCTTTACTTAATGGTGTTTGTCCGTGAGAGACTACACCCTGGTAAATTGTGTTTGTCCGTGAGAGACTACACCCTGGCAAATTTGTGTTTGTCCGTGAGAGACTACACCCTGGTAAATTGTGTTTGCCCGTGAGAGACTGCACAAGTGTTTTTCCATGAGAGACTACACCCTGGTAAATTGTGTTTGTCCATGAGAGACTGCACTCATGTTCGTTCATTCGTGTTGACCAAGAAAGAATGTCAGCTCTCCCATCATACTCATCTTAAACTCACTTTGCATGAGGTTGAAGAATTCTTTACACAATCTTTCATTAGTGGACCCAAATATTATGTCATTCACATATATTTGTACAATTAACAGATCCTCTTTAAGAGTTTTCTTGAAGAGTGTGGAATTAATATGTCCTCTAACAAATCCATTTTCTTTTAGAAAAGAACTCAACCACTTGTACCAAGCTTGATGAGCTTGTTTTAATCCATAAAGAGCTTTTGAGAGTTTGAACACATGATTAGGCTTCTTTTCATCCACAGAACTAGGAGGTTGGTAAACATATACCTCCTCAGTTAAGAAACCATTCAAAAAGGCACTTTTGACATCCATTTGGAATAGTTTGATACCTTTATGAGTAGCATAAGCTAGGAGGATTCTTATTGCTTCAAGTCTTTCTACAATTATGTATTCTATAACCTTTTAATGATGAGGAGTATCCCAGAAAAATACCTTTATTAGATTTTGGGTCAAACTTTCCCAAATTTTCTTTATTATTTAGAATGTAGCAATAATATCCAATATATGAATATATGAAATATTTGGTTTTCGACCTTTCCATAGTTCATATGGAGTTTTGTTTAAAATTTTTCTAATAGATGCACGATTTGATGCATAGCATGTTGTGTTGATAGCTTCGGTCCAAAAGTATTTTTCAATGTTGGCTTTATTTAAAATAGTTCTAGCAATTTCTTGTAAAGTTCTATTTTTCCTTTCAACAACTCCATTTTGTTGAGGAGTTCTTGGGCAAGAAAATTTGTGAGAAATTCCATTTTCTTCAAAATGATTGTTAAAGGAATCATTTTCGAATTCACCTCCACGGTCACTTCTCACCGAGACAATTTTTTGTCCTTTTTCATTTTGAATCTTTTTGCAAAAATGGCGGAATGCCTCAAAAGCTTCATCTTTATGTTTTAAAAATAAAATTCATGTAAAACGTGTGAAATCATCAACAATTACAAATCCATATCTTTTTCCACTAGGACTTGGAGTTTTGATAGGGCCAAAGAGGTCAATGTGAAGAAGTTCAAGAGGATGATTTGTTGAAACAATATTTTTATAATGAAAGCTACTTTTAACTTGTTTTCCTTTAATACAAGCTTCACATACTTTGTCTTTCTCAATATTAATTTTTAGACGACCTTTAACTAATTCTAATTTTGATAATTTAGAAGTAGTATTTAAGCTTGTATGATCAGCTCGTTTGTGCCATATCCATTTATCCTTTTCAATGGATACAAAACATGATTCAGTAGGTAAATCATCCAGATATAGTTCATATAAATTCTTTTTTCTAATATCGGAAACAAATCTCTACCCGAGGATGAGTGCTTAACCTCACATAGAGTAGGCTTAAAAATAAGTTCAAATCCGCTATCACATAATTGACTAATACTTAACAAGTTATGTTTTAAACCATCCAAATACTGAACATTTTCAATTTTTGCAGAATTATTTTTACCAATAATACATTTACCTTTTATTTGAGCTTTATCATTGTTACCACACGCGACTGATCCTCCATCCTTTATCTCCAAAGAAATAAAGTAGTGCTTATCCCCTGTCATATGCCTTGAGCAGCCAATGTCCAAGCACCAAGGCTTACTTTTGTTGATTAGAGGATGAACCAGTTTTAGAGTTAAAAAGTAACCTAGGTACCCATATAGAATTGGGTCATTGTTGGTCAGTTTTTCCTCTTTTGAGGATTTTTCTTTTCTGATAAAAAATAGAATCATGGTGCCCATGTTTACCACAAAATGAACATCTTTTCTTTATGTTGTCAACTTTCTTCTTAGCATCACAGTTTTTGAATGTATGTCCAAGATTTTTGCAAAAAGTGCATTTTGGCCTGTCCTCTTGTTTTTTAGGTAGGAAATTTTTTTTATATAATTTTTGTTTTTGAGAACTTTTAAAACCAATATCAGCTTTGTCAAAGATTTCAGATTGAGATCTCTATTTTCAAGATTTCTTTTTCTATGTCATCTTCTAGAGGATGAATTTCGACATTCTTTTTGTTTAAAAGTGTTTGTTGCTCAAATAATTTCTTATGAGATAACTGCAAATCTAGAATTATTTTTTCATACTTCTCATTCTTAGCTTGAAGCTCCTCATTGAGTTTCCTTATTTTATAAAGTTGATTTTTGAGAAAACCACATTTATGAGATAAAGTGTTTGAGTTATTTAAAAGATTTTCAAATTCAATTTCTAACTTTTCACAATTAGGACATAGTTTTGAGATGATTACCTTTTCAGTATTTGATTTTGCCATGAGGCAGAGGTTAGCCTCTTCTTCCTTCTCTTGCTAAAAGGATGACTCGTCACTATCATCCCAAGTAATCATCATAGATTTATTTTTGTAGGGAAATCTTCTTGAGTTCCTTTTGTTTATAGGACACTCAGTTTTGTAGTGTCCCATTTTGTTGCATCCAAAACAAGTTATCTGACGTTTGTCAGTTTTTTCTTTTTGAGGAGATCTTCTATCATGTCCTCTACGATTTATCATCCTCTAAATTCATCTGGAAATCAGACCTAGTTCATCCTCTTCCTCAGATAGAGGATACTCTAAGCTTTCCTTTTTAATGCCATCTTCATTCTTCTTGGAGGATGAGCTTTCTATTTGGATGGATTTTAGAGCAATCATTTTTCCCTTTTTGCTTGGTTTGTCTGCCAGCAACAATGGTTCGTGAGCTCTTTGAGTTCCAACCAGATCGTTTAATTTCATGTTAGACACATCTCTTGCTTCTGTGATGGCAGTCACCAATGGTCTCCATTCTTTTGGTAAACTCCTTACAATTTTTATTATCCTTTCTTGAACAGAGAATATCTTTCCAAGAGATCTCAAGTTGTTTAGTATGATTGTTAACCTTGAGAACATTTCATCAGTTGTTTCTTCCTCCTTCATTTCGAATAGTTTGAAATCTCTTACTCTCAAGTCAATCCTCGCTTCTTTTACGTGACGTGATCCTTCATGATGGATCTTCAGAGTGTCCCATTGTTTCTTAGCATTTTTGCATTCTTCAACTCTATCATTTTCTTCCCTGCTCAAAGCACACGTTAGAAATAAATAAGCTTTAGAGTTTACTAGTATCTTAGCATTTTCGTCAGTCATCCACTGTGCTTGAGGTTCCTCGTTGGAGTTGCATTTGTGTTGTTGGTTCTGATGATGTGATCCTCGTTTTCAACCACATACCAAATGTTGTTATCTTGTGATATGAGAAATAGTCTCATCTTACCTTTCAAGTGGTAGTAATTTGTGCCATCAAAATAGGGAGGTCTGTTAGATGATCCTCCTTAAGGAATATACTTAGCTTTTGACATTTTTTCTTTTGATCTTCTTCTCTTACACTGTTAGATGTAATTTTCTAGAGAACCTTGCTCTGATGCCAATTTTTGTAGCTAAAACATCACTAAAAGGGTGGTTGAATAGAGATATAGCTGTTTAAAAATTCTCTCACGTGTTCTGAATTACTATCCTCTCTAAGATGATGTGAATCCGAGGATGGAAATTTAAACCTTTAAATTTTAGCTGAGTAAAAGAAAGAGAAAATATAGAGAATGACACACAACTTTTATACTAGTTCACCCAATGAAGGCTTAGTCCAGTCCTCACACACTTGTGAGATTTTACTAATGATCAAACTAATTAACCACTCATAGAGGTTGATTACACTTTGTGTATTCATTAGCCTCACCAAGCTTACAACCTTGTTTCTTACTACCAACCATTTCCAAGTGTAACTCACATGGAAATTACAAAGTGATATGAATGTGATGTTTCTCTTTACTTAAACCATTTCTAAAAAGATATTTCAAAGATCTAGTGTAGGATTATAGAAAGTATAAAAAGATGATGAAAATTACTCTTGATAGCATTAAGATACTTGCTCTTTTTATGCAATGTTGTTGTGTACCAATAATGAAGAGCATGTTGCCTTTTATATAGACTTTGAGATGCTCTTTCCAAGTGACAAATATTTTGTGATCGTTGGGGTCTTCAATCAAAAAGTCCAAGGTCTTTCCTCATATTTACGGGATTGCCATCCAGCTGTCCTTGGACTAGTTCAGTCCATCCTCTAACCTAGTACAATCTGTCCTTGTACCTATTCATTATGCCTTCTGACTTCTTTATTTCAAATGCTTTATTTATTCATTCTTTAATATTGTTTTGTTTTCCCTTAATGACTAAAAAACATTTGTTTCAGTGATGATGAGTATTTTGCAACTTTGAAGCTTCATCCTCTAAGGACGTCATCCTCTTGTATTTCAATCCTCCATATTTGAATAAGATTTTTTTCCTTTTTGCCTTAATGATTAATAACTTGTTTTCTTATATGAATTCACTCAAAAGCACAGATTGATCATTAATCACAATCATAATTTTTTAAATAATTTTGTTATCATTAAAACCATTTGAGAGATATCAAAATAATTATTTACTTTTAGACTAAAATGCAATTTGGTGTTCCTATTCTACTAAATCTGCAATTTTGATCCATGTCTATAATATTTGACAATTTTGGATCTCCTATTTTAAATTTTTTTTACGTATAGTCCCCTTTCTTAATTTGAGTTACAATTTTGTGATGTAACAATTATTTAAGTGATATGTACATGATGATGTAAAAAATTATGGTAATCAATAATATAATTTTAATTTTAAATAAAATAATACCACTTTTAATATAATATATATTCATTAGTGTTACTATGTAAATTCATGGTTTCATTGTAGTTTTGATCCCCCTAATTTCACCAATTCATGAACATTGGTTTCCCTATTTTGAAATCTAACAACTATGATCTTTGCCTCATATTTTTTAACTAAAAATTAGTGATGCAATATATTTTAAATGATGCAACATATGATACGCTAATGTTGAATGATTAATACCCATAAAATTGTAATAAAATCCACACAAAAATTTAGTTTCAACTTTTGAAATTATTCATTTTTTTAATTTAATTAAAACATATAAATATTTTTATTATTTAATGTTTAATCAAAAATTGCAACAAATGTGATAATTAATGGACTAAAAAAATCGATTTTAATATAGGAAAACTATTTTCATGAGTTTGATTTAACAGGGGACCAAAGTGCAAGTAAGTCTTTTTTTTTTAAATTTTTTTTAAGTTTTTCATAGATTTCCTCCATTGAAAATAACCATATTCGAGTTGTGCGAGACACTAAAAGTGAGCATCACTTAGCAAAAATTTGAACTCGAATTCACCACTCTAGCATTTTCTGCTACACCAACCTACGTTGATACTAAGCCTTTTATTAATTATATCTCACAATTTATTTTTCATTTTTCTCATATATTTGGTTGATAGATTAGAGAAAAGAAATTCATTTAATGTTTTCTATTTGACTTTATGATTTTAGCTTCATATTTTTATTAGTTTTTCAATTTCTGAACTCATTAACTTTATATTTTATTAGTAAAAAAGTATTTTTCTTATCTTGTTAGCTTATATAATAGATTTTTGAATAATGAATCATGGATGTTTGAAAAATAATTTTAATTTTATTTAAAACTTAAGATTTCATTTTTATTTAGATAATTATTTAAATTTATGTCTTAAGAAAATAATTTTTAATTTTATTTCAAAAAGTTTATGTTATAATGTTTTCAAATAATGAATAAAAAAATAAAAATAACAAACACATAATATCTGATGAGTAAAAAATATCACATAACGTCAATATTTAAAAGACTCTGATATAATATTAGTTTGGTGCACTAATTTATTAAACATATATATACGAATATTTAATAATAACACAAAAAGAACTTTACAATAAAATAATTTCATAAAGAAAAAAAAATAATGCACTATGCAATCTCATGAAAAAAAAATTGTAAAATACAAATGTAGACAGAATCAATTAAATTTGACCGTACTATTTCTAGTATGACTATCCTGCATTTAACCAAGCAATCAAACATACTAATATTGTGTATATAGGGGTGGAACTTCTTTTATGTTACACGAACATAATGCACTGATAAAAAAATATGCTTTACTTAATCGGCTGGTAACTACCTCCAATTACATCTGATTACCTTAAACGAGAATTTGCATACATTTAACAAATTTCTGAAAATAATATGATAATCATTCCAAGATTTTATGTAGTGTTTTGCATTTTCATTATTAAGTGCATTCATTCATTTAATTTTCTTAAGTAAGGAGAGTCTTATTGTCACAATCAAGACCAACATAAGAATTTGGTCTAAATTATTACAGCAATCTACTTCAGCGGGTGATTTCACTGGCAATAGAGAATATTTTTGTTATAATTAAATTAAACGACAAACTTGTGTGTAGCCATAGCATGTCTACCAATGTTAGATGAACTCCATACCACATTTTTTCTGTTTGTGCTAGCTTTTTTTGGGTACTACATGCCACATCATGTTAATTCAATTGAGTAGGCCACATCTTACATTTACACAATTAGCAAATCAGATTATTTGAATTTTGAGCTGGGTAAATTGAGTTTAAAAGTATTTAAATAACATGTCCAAATTCTTGTATGTTTTAATTAACAACGAAAAAGACTAAAATGGTAATTAAAGTTTTGTCACGGTCTAAAAATTCGAGTGTTTCTCGAATTCAATAGAGTCGCCACCAAAATTTATTTTATAATAGAGAAAATGTTATAAAAAAAACTTAAGAAAAGAAAAATGGTCTTTGAAGTCAAACTTTGGAATGACATAGAGAAAGAGTGATATGGTTGTGCTAGAGAGAGCAAATATCGTTTTCAAAGAAAGTGGAGCAAATAAAAGAGAAGGTGAAAAAGAAAAAACCAAACAAGGTGTAGATGTGGACAGTGTGGTGGTCTACTAGAGTTGCATGCGAGTTGGGGTCACGATGGCGATGGTGGATCGCGGTGGGGGAGGAGTCAATCGCCAGCGGCGCGACGATAGTGACGTTCTCGTAGTGGTCAGTGATGGATATATTTGACGGAGATCGAGATTTCTTTCCTTTTTATTTTATTTTTCTAGAAAAACGCCCCTCTCAAAAGTACTATGCTTAAATTTATGTGTTTTCGTTTTGATGAGGTTGTAAATGTTATTTGGGGTTGAAATGGTTGTTATAGTGTATGGATGAGTGTGGAGATGAAGAAACTAAGCTTGTGATAAACCCCTTTTCTACATTTTTCTTTTCCTATTTCTTTTATTCAAAAAACAAATATTCCTCTATATGTTTTTTTTTTTGAAAAAAAAAATATAATCTTTCTTCTGTTTGATTTTTGCTCTCAATTTAATTTTTTATCCAACAAATAAAATGGAGTTTTGATTTTTTTTTTTTTTAGTTGTTTTGCATAAATTATGGAGTTGTAAGTGAAAGATTCAACTTCAACTTTTTTATGGAGTACAAATTTAGTGAAGATACAAAAGGAGGGAAACACAAAAGCTGAAAATGTGAAGGAAGGAGTTGCGTACAACCCTTCTTTTTCTATCAAAACATTATTTTTATTTGTTTGTTAGTTTTTGTAACTTTTTATGTTGTATTTCTTTATTTGTTATATTATTATGATGTAAATTGAACATTTTGTTAAAGTATCAATGAGAATGTGAGCTCAATTATTGTTATGAATCAGATTTTGATTTTTTGGAAATCTTTTTAGTGTTGGGGTTGATTGCAAGTCCCACATCGCTTAGTGTGGGAGAATAAGGAGAAGGCTAAAGCTATATATTGGGTTTTGGTCCTTTGTTTTCAAATGCACCAGCATCAGTCAGCATGTAGCACTTTAAGCTTGTATCTGACTTAGTTTAAATATTTTCTTTGTAAGAGTGTGGTTGTACTGGAGTGTTGGGTGTGGGTGAGAGATGTCTATGTGTTGTAACAATTTTCACATAGTGTTAATTCTCTGAGAGAAGTCTATGTGTTGTAACAATTTTCACATAGTGTTAATTCTCTGGTTGCCGGTTTAGGCAGTGGTCGTGGTTTTTTCTCCGGTTTTGGAGTTTCCACGTTATATTCTTGTGTTGTGGTTGTGTCTTGATTCTTTTGAACGTATGCTGTTTTTCCCAACAACTGGTATCAAGAGCCAGGTTCGGAGGTTCGGTGGGATAATTTTTCTTAGTATGCTTTGTGGTTGCAGCTTTGTCTGATCTTCCACATCAGAAAAGAATTATCCTTGGTATTGTTAGGGGAAAGGTGATACTGTGAAAGTGTTGTTTATGGAAGTTCTGGCTAAGGAAAGACTTGGTATTTAAGTCTGTCTGTTGTGACCCACCTCTTTTTCCTGGGAACTTACCTGGTGCACAGTTTACAGTCTGCGTGCAGCTGCTATGTCTCATTCAAGCGTTATGAAGTTTGACATAGAGAAGTTTGATGGAAGAATCAACTTTGGCTTGTGGAAAGTACAAGTCAAGGATGTGCTTATACAATCAGGATTACACAAGGCGTTGAAAAAGACTCTGAGACAACTGCTGGCAAGGTCTCTCGTTTGTCCTTATGGTATTTCCGCTATACCATGAAAAAGGACATGTTATTGCTAGCGGATTCAGAACAGCACACGGGCATTGGTTGGCATTGATGCAAGGTGTGTGGTGATGTGTCGATGGCTGAATAACTTCCTGGAAGCCAACATGGGAGTTGCACCATAAATTTCAGCAAGGTTTCGACATGAGAAAATTCTTGGAATGGTTTAGTTCCAAGTGGAGAAAATTCTTGGAATTGTTTAGTTCCAAGTGGAGAAAATTCTTGGAATGGTTTAGTTCCAAGTGGAGAAAATTCTTTGGATGGTTTAGTTCCAAGTGAAGTGTACTTTTTATGGTGGAGTATGATTGTCGGTAAGACAATGGAAGCGGAAGCTGTAACTCTTACAATCAAGGTGGAGATTGTTGGGGTTGATTGCAAGTCCCACATCGCTTAGTGTGGGAGAATAAGGAGAAGACCAAAGCTATATATTGGGTTTTGATCCTTTGTTTTCAAATGCACCAGCACCAGTCAGCATGTAGCACTTTAAGCTTGTATCTGACTTAGTTTAAATATTTGCTTTGTAAGAGTGTGGTTGTACTGTGTTGGGTGTGGGTGAGAGAAGTCTATGTGTTGTAACAATTTTCACATAGTGTTAATTCTCTGAGAGAAGTCTATGTGTTGTAACAATTTTCACATAGTGTTAATTCTCTGGTTGCCGGTTTAGGCAGCGGTCGTGGTTTTTTCTCCGGTTTTGGAGTTTCCACGTTATATTCTTGTGTTGTGGTTGTGTCTTGATTCTTTTGAACTTATGTTGTTTTTCCCAACATTTAGTACAATATAATATAATGGCAAATATATATAATTAAACACATTATTATAATTTATTATTCTTTTATGAGTTTTTTAATTGGCTAGATATAATTAGGGTATGATAGTCTTCTTTTTAAATTAGAAGGGGGTATTATTAGTGTTTTATTTAAAACTGGTGGAGCAAACAATGTCCCAAGTTATAAATAATAATAGTAGTAAAATAAGAGAAGAACATATCAATCTCGCTCAAACATAATTCTTTTATCATATTGGTGTAACTATGTTTTTCATTCATGCAAGTATAAAACATTTTAATTTTAATTTTTAGTTTTTTTATTCATATTTTTGCAATTTTCAAAATCTTTTAAAAAAGTCGTTAATATTTTTTTTAATTAAAAAAATGGTGATGTGGCCAAACTATGCAGATGTATGAGGTAGTGGTAATGTGTTTTTTTTTAAATTAAATTAATTTTATTAAGTCGTTTAATTATTTGATTATAAACCTAAAACTAATTATTTAAAAAAAATTAACAATCTTCATTTTCAATCTTAAATTTCTTCTTCTTCAACTCAAATATTTCCATATCCGAATTCAAATCAAAGTCATTGTCTTCAAATTTCTTTTTAAATTCGCCATGCACTCTTTTAGTTTGTTTTTCTTTGAAACAAAATGCATTAAAATATCACATGGAACAACTCCTATGTGCTTCACAAATTCTATTTTCTTGGGAACTTTCCATCTTCATCAAATAAAGTTTTAGGTGTCATAAACAATGATATGTTGACAGAGTTTGATTCGTTGGTGAAACTTGTTCAAGATGAAGATTGATGAAGCTTTTAATATAATTAATTGATTTATTGATTAGTTAATTTTGAGTTTTTGATTAAATCAATTCATGAAAATTAATTTTAAATATTAAATAATAATTAGTCATCAATATGAATACATTCAGCAACTAATACATCAACAAAATTTGGCCATATCACTATTTTTTAATTAAAAAAAATACATTAAGGATTTTTTTTAAATGTTTGAAATTTGTTGGGTACACATCAAAAAATATTACAAGGACCAAAATCGAAATTATCAATATTTGCAGTGATCAAAAACATATTTAAAGCTCTAAAAAAATATTAATCAACTACATTTTTTGTCTTAGAAGATATTATAAATATCACTATAATTAATTCACATAACTGCAAAGTCTTAGGTTTGAACCTAAACAAGATATCCAACTTAACAATATGTAATTTGTTAGTTGAGTTAAAACTTAAAGACACTGATAAACTATTAAGTCCACCCATAACTCATATATTATGTGTGACACCCTAAACTCCAAAATACTATATATAATAATTTATATCATATTTCTACAAAATTTGCAGTGAATAAATAAAAATTTGTTTTCAAGAAAATAAAAACTTTTATTTTTAATTTAGGATATCACCTTTCTCAAAAATTAAAAGGAACACATTAAACTTCTTTACTCTTATAAAATAGTGCAATCTCAATAAGCTTGATTTAAGTATAAATACATGATTTAATTCTAAAAACTTACTAATATTTATAACGTTTTCATACAAAAATTCATTTTAAATAAGTAAAATACAAATTACAATCTTTATTCCTGATATCATCTATCATAGCAGGATTCCTCCCAAACTTGAACTTCAAGACTCATTAACCAGTAACAACTGCGATTTCCAAACACATGGTCAAGCCAGTCAAACACAAATAATGAAGAAGATGAGTTTCGAAATCATATTGATAGTATAATATAAGTAAGAAGAACATACAATTAATCATTAATAAACCGTACCATTACACAAACATTCTTCAAGGAAAAACATCACATTACATAGTCAAAATCAAGGAAAATCAATACATTTCACTATAACATCAAATCATCTCAGAAATCATTATTGCATGCAATACATATTAGTCACAACAAAACAATCACAAGATAATGAAATGTCATGCATGAGCTTAAACTCTACTTTATTATGTGGTATCATTCTAACTCTGAAGTATTTGATTAGAAGCCTTGATACAATGTCACCGTCCCGGTGGGAGGACAATTCAAATTAGTCATGTCCTCATAGATTCCCTCAGCTCAAATTGAGACACATATACACGACAGTCAAGGTAAACGTGTGTTGCATGGTAGCTCCTAACATTTGGAGTGCTACCTCCAAGTCACCTAGGAATTCACCACCCGAATACCTCCAAAGTCTAACAATCTTGCCTTAAAACTAAACAGCAGATCGTCACGATCAGGATCATTCAGTTTTACTTCACTAGAATCACTAGGCTTGGGAGGCCCTACCAATATGATGACAAAAAATTACACATATACAAAAAATTAATTTGACACCCAATATCAAAATAATATCAAATATCACACACCTGATAAAATTAAATCAATCAACACCTTACAAATATTACTATTTTATATTTAATTTCACAATTTTCATATTTGCATATTAATTAAATTATCCCTCAAAGGGCTACTGCCATATGTAGTGAGCCTTAGATGAATCGTTGAGAAATAAGATTTTTCTGTTCATCTCACAATATATTATACTCATGAATTCAAACGTTCTCTCACCTTTTACCTTATTTCGATGCTTTCACACACGAATATGATTCCACGAGCAAACAACCTTTATTCATTGACTATTTATCCTTCAATCGATCTAACTCGACAATTTATGGGTAAACGTTAAAAATAAATTATGAGAAGCCACTCTAAAACTAATTTTGAAATTCGATCATGGAAACTTGTCATAAACCAGAAAATCAATCAGTGGATAATTTAGTTATTTTTCACAAAATCATTTTGGTGTTGGTTTCACTCAAATCAGACATACAATAAACATGGTGAAAAATAATGAATTTAAAAAACGAAGAAGTTGGGTATTTCTGGAACAGTTACCGATCACTAGTATCAAAGATAACATTATTGTGTTTTCTCTCCCTTTTTTTTATTTTATTAGGGTTCACATAAATGGGTCAAACCCATTGGTCCCCTTAATTATTTTATGTTTTACTATTATTATTTTTATTTTGCTAAAACAAAATTAATATTTACTTACTCTAATTTTTCTCATTTTTAATATCCCTCCTAACATCATTTAATATTCACAACATTATTAATATTGCATAACTAATATGTGATAAATTAGAGTAATTAAAATAATTAACTTTTAAAAAAATACATATTACTAACAATTGAAACTCTCATACTCAAAATAATCACTATAGTTATACCTATTTTCTCAAAACTATCAAATATTATCATCATTAGAGAATACTCAAAATCACAAAATAAATAATATAACGGTAACACTTTATTTTAATTACTAAATCATAATAAAATTGTTTAATTGCAGTTTTAGTCCCTCTATTTTAGCTGAATCGCAAAAGTAGTCCCCCCATTTTGGTCCCCAAAACAGAATTTTATTCCAAAATCTGATAAAATTTTATTTTTTAAAGTCGTATTAAACCATTTATGATCATAGATTTCATGTACAATTGTTGTAAATGAGATCTTGAGGTATGGTGTGACTTAAATAAGTGCAAAAAAAAATGAAATTTCATCAAGTTTTGGACCAAAATTCTGTTTGGGGGACCAAAATTGGAGAGAAACAAAATGGGGAAACTACTTTCGTGTTTCAGCTAAAATAGGGGGACCAAAATTGCAATTAAGCCTAATAAAATTAGATAAACTTATATAAAATCACAATGACATAACAAGTATATCAAAATAAAGGAAGTCAAACACAACATTACTAATATCTTAAGATAATTATTTATAAAATAAATAATTAAAATAAAATATATTTAAAATTAATTAAATATAAATAAGTGCATATTTAATATTAGTCAAACACACACACAAAATATGACATCGATTACAAACTCGTACATACACGTAAGATAGCCTAAATCTTATTCTCTAAAATATTTACTCTAAACTTCTTTTATTTATAGAAAAATGTATAAACTAATAAATTATGATATTTATTATTTATATCACTCATTTAGTTAAATATGTACAGATTAACACATCATAGAAAACACACATATAAGAAAAATTAATCATAAAATTAATTAACATATATCTAAAATAATATTAGCACCAGATTAATTATCTAAAATAATATTTAATTAATAAAATAGTTTCTTATAAAAGTTGGGGTGTTACATTATTTTCAAAATACTTTCACTAAAACATAATTATTTTTCACAAAAAATAATTAAATAAAATAAATAAATATAACATTAAAAACTTATCTTATCCACTAAATTAAATATCTATGGAATTATCACACTATAACTAACACTTACATAACAAAAACTAATCATAATTATTTATCAATATATACTTTTAAACACCCTTACTATCAAATTATTCTTTAAAATTTTATTTAATTAACAAAATAATTGATCACAATTATTTATCAATATTTTTTAAACACCCGTAAGTCATCAATTGTGTGTGTCTACGCATATTTTTAATCTGTACATGTCATGTCCTCTCATCATCAAAGAGAAACTAAAGATTAATGCAAATTTATAATCTTATATCAATACTTTGTAATTGCATTTTTAATCCCCTTATTTCAAGTTATTCACAAAATTAATCCCCCTATTTTAAAAGTCGACAATTTTGGTTTTTTTTTTTTAACTAAATAAAGATGACGTGATATGTGTTAAATAATGTGACATGTGATACGATCATGTAGAGTGATTAACACCCGTAAAATAAGAATAAAACTTTGTAAAAACTTAACTTTCAACCTCGAGTTTTTTACATAGAATTTAATTGACTTTATTTAAAATATGTCAAATCGTTATTTTTTAAAAAAAAAATTATGAGAAACCAAATTATTCGACTTTTGAAATAGAAGATTATTTCTGAAAATGGAATAATAGATGAATCAAAATTACAATTAAACATAAAATTTAAATATATAGCATCACTCACAAGGGTAGCTACTGGTTGTTAGGATTCATAAGCCTGACATTTTTTATAAATATCTATGGTCCACTTGCATTGTCAGCAACCCCATGTGACGTTGTGTTTTGCGGACCTTTCTCTTTATGTCCTTTGGAACATAGAGACGAGTTTTTCTCTAAAATTAAAAAGCACACAAATAGTAAGAGGCAAATAGGGAAAACACAAATAGATAAAGATAGACTATGTGTGAGAAAGCACAACTCATATAATAAAGTTCTTTAACTTTTGGCGTAATAATGCTTTTTAAATGTGATTCAACCACTACGCGAGAAAGAGAAAATGGTACAATAATATTCTTTAAAAGAAAAGAAAAGAAAATTGAACACTTCATTTACTAAAACTGCTTTTTTTTACGTATTGATATTGTATGGTACTAGTAAGTAGTATAGGAATATTTTTTGCTTTTCTACTTTGATTTCTCCTTTTGGAAGTAAAAAACAATATGAACCAAACAGTTTGCACCAATGTTGATGTAAGTATTAAATATTCCAATGCATGAAATTGATAAAATGTAATGGGGCACAATTTGAGGCCTTAAGAGACAAACAAATTGATAAACTTGTTGAACTACATGTTTGGCTTGTAAAACGTGTAATATCACATGCATATTTTTTAATAAGTGGAAATCTATTAAAAACGAGAAAAATATATGGCAGACATTTTTTTTCTCTCTTTTTGATATATATATAAAAATTATTGCTCCATTTTAAAATAATTAGTGTTTTCAATAAAAAAAATTGATATTGTAAATTAATTGTCAAATTATTTTTTAATGTAACTTTAATTAATTTATTTCGATTTTGTCCTCAAATTATAATAATGAGTGGATCATTTTCAAGTCACATATTTAAGACATTTTTAAAATACAATAGTTATAATGAGAAGACTCTTATAAAATTATTATACTACTTCATTCTAATATTTTGGTGAAAAATTTTCATTTATTTTATTTTCTAAATTTGGAAAAAAATATTAAACAACACTTATTTTAATAAAGAGGAAGTATTTTGAAATACATGAGTCCAGTTCAGACAATTTATCTTTTAAATATATATTTAGTTTTTAGTTTTAAGTCAATTGTGTATTTTCTAAATTTTTTACATAATATTTTAAATATTATAAACAACTCACTTATAAATATTTATAAATTTTTAACTTAGAATTAAGTTTTTGTGGAAGAAAGATTCATATTAATTCTGTATTTATTGTTTGTAACCTAGACCGAATCAATAATCATTTAATTTTCTTATTTAAATAAATTAAACTTTAAGTATTAGATTCTCTTATTTAAAAAAAATTCAATTTGTAAACCTTATTTAAAAGTCTAAAAAAAACACATTGGATTCTCTTAATAGTAATGATTAACATGGTCTCAAAGATAAAAATTTGAGTAAACATGTGTCTGAAAGTATAGTTGATCCCTTGAATGTCAAAAAAACAAATAAAAATACCAATCTTCTTTTATTGTGTTGTTTATTAGATGTTCATACACAAACCTAAAACGTTTATTTTATAACTTTCAATAACAAAAAAAAACTGTTACAAAATGCATCAATTGTTTGTATATAACACAAACAATTTAGGTCACACAAATATACAATTAACAATTTAATATACAACATTCAATAAATAACACATATATACAATTAATAGTTTAATATGTTACAAAATACATTTATATTTGAACTTTAGGAAGGGATCTTCCTTCTAAAAATGATTTAAATAAAATAAGTGTTGTTTCTGGCTGGGATGATGCACGGGAATGTCCAGCTCCTCTCACGGTGGAAAAAGACAAAATGTCACCGTAAACCACAGTAGATCCTGCAGCCTATCAAAATATTAAAATAAGTTAATTTTTTATATAACAACCCTTATCTTTAGCTGGACAGCCAACAGAAAATAAAAAAAAAACTATAAAATAAAAATCTTAACATTTAAATATATATATATATATACCTTCATTCCATTATACCATGGTGTAAAAGGCTGCGAGATGTTCAACCCAATGTCCATAACTAATCCATCTAATAAGGATTGTGTGTTAAGGAATGGAATGAATGAATCTTGATCTCCACTACACACAAAATAACTTTGCTTAAATACAGAACATTGTCAAACCAAAGCTAAGAATATGTAAGGATTAAGAAAAATTTACTAACCTATATACCATAACTCTTACACCCGATTTGACAAGTGTCCCAAGGAGAGATATGGTTGGAGTATCAAAAAAACTCTTGGTATCATACCCAAGAATACTATAATAAAACGAAAATGAAATTAGCAATCAATACATATTTGATAAAATATATAACATTTTTCAATATAAACTTGGACTTATTTTCAATTTGAAGGATAATGCAGAAGCCTATTTATTTGCAAAGACGAAGCTGAACTCAAAGATTCAACTGATAAAACTTACCTGCAACTTTGCCATCATGTAATCCTAGAATGGAGAGCTTTTTGTACTTCTTTCTTATTGAAGTACTTGAATATGATGTCTTCAATACAAAAAGCTCTCTTTTTTCCTTTTTGTTAAACCAAATATAAAAAGAAAACATAAGAATATGAACAAAAAAAAACAAAAGACAACTCGGAAAAAAAGAGTAGGGATAAAGTGTATTATACAGATGGTAGACACGGATCGCTACTAACATGAAAAGGATCGATGAAGCTACCAACCTATACATAAATAACATGTCAGTTAAATGGAAATGTATTTCTATGCAAATAACATAATACAAAAAAAAAAATATATATTATTTATGGGCAAATAATAGAATATAAAACAAATACATATTATTTCTATGCAAATAATAGAATTTAAAAAAAATATATATATCTACTAACCTCCGTACTATACAGCTTGTTAACATATACACAAGTGGAATTAACTTTTCCACTACCATATTCCCTTACGATGCGGGAAATGTTGCACACTCTTGTGAGTAACTCATAGGTTGAATTTGATATCAACCCATGCGACTACAAAAATTTCCCCCTAGCGTTGTAATCTGAACTAAACTCTAAGAGGGGGTTTCCTATCTACAAATATCATAAGAGGAACATTACTCATTAAAATGTTTATTCTATAAAGCACAACATAAAGTTAAATTTATTTCATATATTTTACTCACAGCTATTCCTTTCAAATTTATGTCAGTTTTGGTTTGGAGAATGAGTTCAGCAAGCTAGGGTGCATAGTGACTTGAAATGAAAAGATGTATCATCATCTAACATAACCTTCAAAATAAAGATTATTCTTTAAAATAAAGATTATACTCATATAACACAATAAAAATAAAAATATAATACCTGCATAACTTTCCCTAGTAATGAAGAACTCATTGTTTTTGTACTGCTTAAACATTGCGAACTAATGTTGCAAAAAGACAAGAGTATCTCTTGTTGTATATTACACAGATAGAGTGAAACTTATGTCAACATTGTGTTAAAACAAGTTAAAATGAATATTACAGGAATTCAAAACTGAATATTACAGGAATTTAAAACTGAACATTGTGTTAAAACAAGTTAAACTGAATATTACAGGAATTAAAAACAAGTATCTCTTGCTGTATATTACACAGATAGAGTGAAATTTATGTCAACATTGTGTTAAAACAAGTTAAACTGTATATTACACAGATAGTGTGAAACTTATGTCAACATTGTTGTATATTACAGGAATTCAAAACAAGTTAAACTGAATGTTTTGATAAGAACATTGTGTTAAAATTATGTTTTTTTTTTAAAAATTAAGTGAATTGTGTTGAATTTGTAGTTTATGAAACTCTAGCTTATTGTTTTATTATTTATAAGTTCAACTCAACATTTTAGGTATTATTCTCATGTTATTCAAGAAAAAGTAAATATGTCTATCATTTCATCGTCGATGTGATTATAATATGACTCTTGACGGAGTATGAGAAGCCAACTCCAGCCGGTGATTCCAAATAAAGCATGTTCGCCTCTACAAGTTTATCAAATGGAAAACAATTGTAAGTGTGCACAAAAATATGTTACTATAATTCAAAGAAATGATTTTTCTAATTACCTTTGTTCCAACTGTACTCATTCTTAACCAAACCCTTGTCAGTTGGTTTGAAAGGACCATGCTCTTTGAAAGCTCCAAGTCCAATGGAAGAACATCCCGGCCCTTCAAACAGCATATCGTTAGATACATTAATTAATTAAATTTTAAGTTAAAACATTTTCTAGTGGTTGAATACTTATTACCTCCATGTAGCCACAGAACTAATGGTTTTGAAGTTGGCTGCACTTCAGCTTCAACAAAATAATAAAATAAAAATCTTTTTTGTACTTCATCAACAGTTATGTAACCAGAGTATTGGAGAAATTCCACCTTTGGTTGTTGCGGTAAATTAGTAATTCTATGACTGCCAGAATTTACATAGTAGAGGGAAAAGAGAGATGATAGAAACAAAAAACATGATGAAAGTACTATGGAAGAAATTATTAAAAAAATGTTTTACATCTTTTAGTCTTAGTATGAAATGGAAATAAAAAAACTAAAGAAAGAATGAAGAGTAAGAAAGAATGAATGGATGAAAATTTTTTAGTAGTATTTGGTCGTCCGTAGTATGTCTTGTGAACAGCCTTCTTCTTTCTAAAATGGGCATAAAACAAAACATCAATAAAAAAGAAATAGTTTAACAGATAAGTCAGAAATAATACATCCACCTCACTCAAAAAATAAACCATTATACAATAAAGCAGTCAATTAGTTAAATCATAAAGTAATCATTTTACAAAACAAAACTAAGATTTTCAAGATGAATGGATGGATAGCCAAAGTAATAAGATTTCTGTTGATTGCATATCCTCCACCACATTAAAATTTAAAGGAAATATTTTTGCTTTCATTAAATAAGACATGTATTTGTAGAATAAAAAATTAAGTTTCACCACAGAAAAAATAATTAAAGATGAATAGATGAATGGTGTCAATATTAAAGATTAAGAGAAAAGGAAGACAATATAAGAAATTAGAATCAAAAGTTGCAGGAACATAAATGATTAACCAAAATTAGTATAAAATGGTTATGTTACATATTTCAAGGACACGTCATCAAGATCTGTAAAAGTAGTCATCAACTCACAAAAACAAAGCTATAAATCAAATAACTCATTGACTTAAATTAGAAAAGAAAAAGAAAAACATATCATATTGACTGAAAGCAAAAATATTTCCTTAACTATGCCGACCTAAAATAGTCACATGAGAAGCAGAAAAAAGAGAAAAAGAAAGTTCTAAAAACAAGTATCAATATTCTAAAATAGATGTTTCAAAATTGATCCTTCTCATTCCTATATATATATATATATATATATATATATATATATATATATATATATATATATATATATATATAAGTTAAAACCAAACAACTAGAATTAAACCTTGTTTATAATCTAAGAAAGAACTAGGTATCCCACTGTAAACATACATTTCAGGACTTTTACTCTTATACTCAATTAAAATTCAACTCAATCATATTAAGAGGCACAACCGGCAACCTAGTGCTACAAATATCAATGAGCAAAAATTTATTCCATCATGTTACATTGTTACATCATGCATGTAGGAGTAATCCTAAAACCAATCTAATTAGGATTAACTATATTGAAGCAAAAGACAACACACATCAGAAAACAATACCGGATTACTTGCACATCATTTTAAAGCTACACAAGTTTCATTTTAATATAACCAATACATACAAAAGATAATAAGGACATTTTATACACAAAAGTTATTTTCATTTATCTCATTGTAGAAAGCAATGCATAACAATAACAATATTCTTAAAATGCAAATACTAAATTCCACACATAACAATTTCCCATTGGATTAGTTAAGTCCAAATTTTCTATTTTCACTTTTTTTATTTTTTAATTAAAAAAATCAACGTGGTATATCATTAATTATTTCAACTATATAATAAATAAATAATAAAATATACAAACCTAAGAATCTATAATCAACAACAACAACCATAATAATAATAATAGCACTAATTGATGCTGGTAAAGGAAAATGAAAACATTTCCAAAATCCAAAAGAAAAAAAGGAAAAAAAAATCAAATAATCAAAATAAAAAGTGAAATCTAAAATACGAAATTGAAAACATCAAATAAATCGTACCTAGATAGTGAACCCAATGTTTTCACTAAGTGACTCACCTGTGTAAAATACAATCATTCAAAAAACACTCATCCAAAAAACAACCAATTAAACAAAAAAAAACTAATTTAGTAACATAAAGTGTAAGCAATCATGAGATTAAAAATAAATAACAAAAGAAATTGGATTACTAATCTAAGAATCTATAATCAACAACAACAACCATAATAATAATATGAAAACATTTCCAAAATCCAAAAGAAAAAAAGGAAAAAATCAAATGAACAAAATAAAAAGTGAAATCTAAAATACGAAATTGAAAACATCGAATAAATCGTACCTAGAGTTCAAACAGAGATCAAAATGAATCAAACAACAAATTGAAAAAATAAAACACTGATTTGAAATTTGCGAAGGTAACCAGATAGTAAACCCAATATTTTCACTAAGTGACTCACCTATGCAAAATACAATCATTCAAAAATCACTCATCCAAAAAACAACCAATTAAACAAAAAAAATTAATTTAGTAACATAAAGTATAAGCAATTATGAGATTAAAAATAAATAAAAAAAGAAATTGGATTAAAAATCTAAGCATCTATAATCAACAACAACAACCATAATAATAATAATAGCACTAATTAATGCTGGTAAAGGAAAATGAAAACATTTCCAAAATCCAAAAGAAAAAAAGGAAAAAATCAAATAAACAAAATAAAAAGTGAAATCTAAAATACAAAATTCAAAACATCGAATAAATCGTACCTAGAGTTCAAACAGAGATCAAAATGAATCAAATAACAAATTGAAAAAATAAAACACTGATTTGAAATTTGCGAAGGTAACCAGATAGTGAACTCAATGTTTTCACTAAGTGACTCACCTGTGTAAAATACAATCATTCAAAAATCACTCATCTGAAAAACAACTAATTAAACAAAAAAAATAATAATTTAGTAACATAAAGTATAAGCAATCATGAGATTAAAAATAAATAACAAAAGAAATTGGATTAATAATCTAAGCATCTATAATCAACAACAACAACTATAATAATAATAATAGCACTAATTGATGCTGGTAAAGGAAAATGAAAACATTTCCAAAATCCAAAAGAAAAAAAGGAAAAAATCAAATAAACAAAATAAAAAGTGAAATCTAAAATACGAAATTGAAAACATCGAATAAA
>JBBPBR010000001.1:23433972-23452049 GCA_037974775.1 Cicer pinnatifidum | reverse complement strand
TATAAGTTGCAAATAATAATTTTTACAGTGATTAACTATTTAGAAATGTGTTTTTGATGATTAAAGTACGAATGAACTTTTAGAAATCTTATAGATTTTAAAAATATTCGTGATTTATCTTAGTTGTTTTATTTAGACTTGAATTATTGAAAAATAATTTAAAGGAAAATTTGGAATTTTCAATGATTTTTTTTGGGTGCTAAATGATTAGTGATTTTTTTTTTAATAATAATTTAAGTCAAGAAATTAATTTTTAGAATGATGTGTAGCCTTGAAAGTGGTTTTTGCACTACTGATTCAATTTGGTTTGGTAATTTGTTGTATCTTCTAGTAAATAATTATTTAGCTTATCTTCTACTTGGAAAATCTATATATGCTTCCATTTGTATTAACTTTTAAGTGATGGTTAATTCAAAAGAAAATTTAATCGTGATCAATTTCGAGCAGTTAGACCTCTATGAGAACATGTTTCATTTTTAGAATCATCGTTTGAGTTATGAGATGAACGTAAAATCTTGGTGCTAATTTTTGGATTAATTATTTGAATGTGTATATGATTAGGTAAATAATAAATTGTTCGTGTTTCAAGTGTTCTAATTGTTGGGAATTGGTGTATAGAGTTAGAGTAGTCGAGAGTATCTAAATGTGAAATAGTTTTATATTTCTTCAATTAAATTATTGGTTATATATTGATGTTAGTGACCTTTCTTTTGTTGTTGTAGCTAGTAGTAAATTACAAATAAATTATTGTGAAGGTGTAATTAATTGAATTTTTAACTTGAAGTAAGGAGAAGGAGTTGTGGCGCCGCCTTCGCACTCCTGAATCACGTTAAAGATACTTTTAATTATTCATGTTTGAATTTGAATGACGCAGTTATAGTTCCTTAAGTAGTTGACTACGCGAGTAGGAGGGACTAGCTACCCCGATGACTCATCGTCGATAAAAGAGACAACAATAACTCATTATTATTGTTAGAAAAACTTGTTAATTTTATTTTCGAAATAGTAATAGTCATATTAATCTCTTATACAATTTTGAGTTATGGTGAGTCTTATATTACATCAATGTTGAATGCTGATAATTGTTTATGTGGCGTGAAAATTAGGTTGGAGGTGTGTACTTAACTTATCAATTAAGTACTTTTGATATTTTAAGTAACTTGCTTAAAATGAATAAATGCATGGTGTTGGTATCTTATTTTTCTATATTTTCTAATTTTATAAGGACCTAGAACTATTGTAAGAGTTCTATAAATAAAATGTGCATATAAGACTTTGAAATTAAGTTATACTTTGAGTGTGTTTGAATCCATATGTGAAAAAAAAAAGAGACTTAAGTGATTGCATGTCATTGAGTTGTTATATGTGTTTTTGTTTGTAATTCTTGCAGGTGTGAAATATTTTAATGTTTCTCAATATATCTTTTGTGAAATTTGTAGAGTAATTGTTGTTAGAATTTAAACATTTGTAAGAGAGTAAAACTAGTAGAATATTGTTTCAGAAGTTAGTTGAATTTGAAAACGTATATGATATATGTGTTAATTGATTCAACTAATGTAGTAAGTTATTGTTGACTAAATTTACATTCTCAGTTTTATCAATAAACGATAATGGTTGATCATTATATTTTCTTCATATTTGAGTTGTTGAAAGTGATGTGTTTAATTGATTTGTTGTGTCATGTTAGTCTATATATCTTGTGAAGTTAATTGATTTTTGACATATTGTGCTTAAATAACTAGTGAATGTGTTATGTATGTTGATTATATCTTTGGGGTACTAATTTTGAATCTCTAGGGTATTTAGTTTGATATTAGTTCATTCGTTGTTCACTACAAATTTTGAGGACGAAATTTCTTTAACAAGGGGAGAATTGTAACACCCCAAATTTTATAATACATATTTTTGTAATGAAATAGATTTTAGATAATTAATTTGGTTTAAAACTATTCTAGAATATACATGAATAAATCTTGTGACTAACTTTTGTTATATGGGAGCTTTCTATGATACGCTAATTTTGTATATATTTAACTAAATAGTGATATAAATAATAGATATTTTATTTTATTATTTTACATATTTTTTATAACTAATATTATTTTGAGTGTACATATTTTAAAGTATAAGATATTAGACGATTCTACGTGTATTTGTGCGTTCGTAGTTAATGCGATATTTCTTGTATATATGTTTGAATGATATTAAGTATGCACATAATTATATTTAATTTTTTTAATATATCCTATTTCAATTATTTATTTTACAAATAATTATCTTGAAGTATTAGTAATATTGTTATTTTGTTTCTTTATTTTCATACAATTGTTATGGTACAATGATGTATTTTAATGTGATCATTTTAAAAAATGTTATAGTAATACTTATAGTTATTATTTTAAATATGAGAGTTTTAGTTATTAATATATTTTAAGAAAAAAAATTAATTATTTTATTATATAAAATATTTGTTTTAAAATATTGTTAATTTTTTATTAATAAAATGGTATTAAAAAAAAGAAAAAGAATAAAAAGGGAACTTGGACAGTCCACCATCTTAAAAGTCTTAAATGCAATTTTGTTATGAATCGGCCCATCAAATCTAATTCACTCTGAGTAAGTAGACACTACACTATAGTAGGATAGTCGATTATCTAATTGGTAATTGGAAAACCAAAAAAATAAAACCCTTCTTGAATCCCTAAAACACAAGATTTACGGTGCTTTAGAACAACCTTTTGATCCCAATATTTCCAGCCCAAACTTTCTTATTTTTTTAATATAACAATTGAATACTATGACGAAGTCAATCTTATGGGCATAGGGCAGACGACGGAGGGATCTCTTTCCTTTTCTCTTGCTCTTGAAAGAATAGAATTGGAGTTCGAGTTGTTATCAGAAAAGTCAAAAGTCATATTAAAGAAAACTTCAGCCGTCACCGTAAAAGGAACAAAACAATCGAATTCGTTATTTTGCACCGTTCCCTTTACCGTAAGTCCGATTTGAGAGAAATCAACGCCAAAACGACCGTGTGATAAGTGGCTATATTATCCATTGATGGGTTTCCTAATTTATGGTAATTTTTCTTAACTGAATTTCGAATTTAGTTTTTAGAATATCTCCTCATAATTTATTTTTGGCGTTTACCCATAAACTGTCGAGTTAGATCGATTGAAGGACAAAGTCAAAGGGCAAAGACTGTTTGGGTGTCGAATCATATTCATAGGTGAAAGCGTCGAAATAAGGTAAGGGGTGAGAGAGCGTTTGAATTCATGAGTATAATATATTGTGAGATTAACGGGTAAACCGTATTTCCCAACGATTCATCCGGGGCTTGCTACGTACGGCAGTAGCCCTTTGAGAGATAAATTGATTAATTTGAAATATGAGAATTGTGAGATTAAAATGTGAAATAGAAATTTTTATAAGGTGTTGATTGATTTAATTTTCGATACTTGTGTGGTAGTTGATATTTTTTATTATTGTGATGTTGGATGTTGAATCAAATTATGTGTACATGTTTGCTTAGATGAAATTATGCGATGTGATAACAAAATATGGATGCATGGTTTGATATATGCTTACGTGATGATAATGATGATTTTTGATTGATGATAGTGATGTTATAAAATTGTGATGAGTTTATACGATGATCATGATTATTTATGATTAATGATATTATAAAATTGTGATGAAAATATTGAAGTACCCCATACTTGATGAGATAGTGATGATTCTTAAATATTGAGCTCTTAATGGAGTAGTCTAAGCTAACGGGGGGGAAAATAAATATTGTGAATTGTGAAGTGAAGATTATTTTGTCATCATATAGGTAGGGCCTGACAAGCCTAGTGATTCTGGGGAAGTACAACTAAATGAGCCTGATCGTGGCGGTCTGTTGTCGAGCTTTAAGGCAAGATTGTTAGACCATGGAGGTATTCCGGTGGACAATTCCTAGGTGACTTGGAGGTAACACTCCAAATGTGGGGAGCTACCATGCAACATACGTTTACCTCGACTGTCGCGTATATGTGTCTCGGGTTGAGTTGAGGGGATCTATGAGGACAGGGTCAATTTGAATTGTCCGTCCACTGGGATGGGGGCATAGTATCTTGGCCTCCTAACCAAGTACTTCAGAGTTAGAATAGTACCACATTGTGAAGTAGAGTCTAAGCTCATGCATAGCATTGCATTTCCTTGTGATTGTTTTGTTGTGATTGATGTGTTTCAAAGGTAATATTAATTAGATGATTTGATGCATATTATAATGAGATGATTATTTTACTTGAGTGACTTTGATGTTATAGTATGATACTATTTAATTAAATATTTTGATATATCGTAAAGTGATTATGATACGGTTCTATTATGATTGTTTGCGTGTTCTTCTTACTCATATTATACTATTAACATGATTTCAAAACTCACATCCTTCGTTGTTTGTGTTTGACTGGCTGGGCCCTGCGTTTGTGAAATCGCAATTATTACAGGTTAATGAGTCTTGAAGTTCAAGTTTGGGAGGAACCCCGCTCTGATAGGTGATACCGGGAATAAGGGTTTTAATTTGTATTTTACTTATTTAATTTGAATCAAATTTTTGTATGAAAACCTTAGAAGTACTAGTAAGTTTTTTGAATTAAATCAAGTAATTATACTTAAATCAAGTTCATTGAGATTAAATTGTTTTATTTGAGTAATAAAATTTGAAATGTTGCATGTGTACTTTGAGAAACGTGATATCCTAAATTAGTTACAAAAGTTTTTATTTTCTTGAAAATATAATTTTATTTATCCGCTGCAAATTTTAAAAAAAATAATATTTTATTGTGTAACTGTTTGTGAATTCCTTTATAGTTTGTTAATTGTGTAACTGTTTATGGCTTTTTTTTCGGCCTGAGCCTGGCCTACGACATATCATGGCCTGGCCTGTCAGTCTATCTAAAAGTCTTCTTCACATTAAAATATTTAAATGTTATATTTTACATTTTTTTTAAATAGACTAAACTATGTCTTTATATATAAGGAAAACTAATAAAATTATAATCAAATCTAATAAAATAATTACTAATAAGTTTGTAATGCAACAACCTTCCAATAAAACAAAAAACAAAATGAATTCACAATTAACAAACTCTATAAAGTTCTTCAAAAATTATAAATCAAACAAAATGAACCCCATAAACAGTTACACATATCAACCAACAAAACACATTCAAATCCCAATTAATGACAAAAATATGATATCACAAACCATGTACATTAGCATCATCTATTGCAGCATAAATGGGTTACCTGACAAGGAATAAACACAAAACATCAAGCACAAAACTCTTCATAGTTAGACATACAGAGACGCAAGGTTTTGCAGCTGTCCAATCTCTGGTGGAATGCTCCCCGAAAGGTTGTTGAAGGACATATTTGTTGGTTGAATGGCCTCTATCCTTAGAAAGTTATACACAAGATTATTAACCAAATTATACAATTTCTTTCTAAGTGATGAACTTTATATTAAAACCAACTTGTTTAATATTAATTCCAATTTAACAGTGATAGATTCAAAAGATTATTCAAAACAGAGATTCACAAACATTTAAGAACACATGCATTATCAAGATAAAGAGTATAGAGATAGAAAAGTGTGCACCAGAGATTTTTATATTGGTTCGACTATCGATCCGATAGTGTACATCCAGTCCTGAATTTACTTGATGATTTCAGCCTTCACTAGTAATGATTTAAGTATGTTTACAGACTTTCCAGCACTTCAACGCCTATACATCTAACTCAACATCAAACTACAATTACCACCAATCTATCCTTAAGAACTACTCGCCAAGCTCTAGCAAGATGAGATTGAGATCTCTATTAGATGATCACAAGCATCCTAAAAGATGACCACCAGTTTCACACTACTGGATTTCCACACACTTTATTTTTACAAAAGATTGTTCTTCAAAAAGAACTAAGAACTAAGAACAAAGAATACTTGATTCAAATACAATGACTTTCTCACACTTAGTATTTGCCAATGATATTTGTGAGTTATAAGAATTTCTCTCATAGTGTATTTTTCGAAAGGATAATGAATTTCTAAGTTTCTATGTGATTGATTCAGTTTATATAGTTTCAGAAAAACATTAAACAAATCGATTTCCCAATCGATTTTATTAATGTGTATTACCAGCTTAATCTATTGCCTAATCGATTATCGCGTTTCTTGTTTTTCTTGAATCTTGAAAATAGATGAACTAATCGATTTGCTAATCGATTCTTTTAATGCATATATAAGAAACTGATACTCAGTTCATATCAGAATCGATTGAATAATCGATTATAATTGTTTTGTTCAAACAACGAGATCAAAACAATCGATTACTCAGTCGACTCACTTTCATTGACATAATCGATTTGGCAATGGGCTAAATTCTCCCTGTAACTCAGACATTTATTCCAATCGATTTGCCAATCGACTTGACTTGTCCCAGTAACTCAGATATTTAGTTAAAATCGATGTGTCAATCGATTATGCAATATGTTTCTGAGAAATGATGAACTAATTCATTCATGCAATTGATTACCTAATCGATTAGTGCAAAGCTTGCAAGTTAAGAAAAGTAATTCAATTGATTGTCCAATCGATTTCTCTAATCACATAACCCAAGTCTGATGAAAAACATTTTAGTAATCGATTGACTCAGTGAAGCTTTGTTCTGTGAATTAGAAAATCGATTAACCAATTGATGTGCAAATCGATTGTCCAATTGATATCTTTTAATCACAGAACACAGGTCTGATAAAAACATTTAAGTAATCGATTTCCCAATCGATTAACTTATTGAAACCTTTCGATTAACCAATTGATTTACCAATTGATTTATTAACACATTTATTTTATGATTTCAGTTTTAATTGGCAAATATTAGATGTGTAAAATCATAATGATGAATCTACCTAATAAACACTATGAACACTAGACAAATTTGCACATAATCTTCGAGCCTTGTATAATATCATCAATCTTTGCTTGATTGCTTGAGATCCAAGATTTGTCCAAGTGTAGTGTTTGATTCTTTCACATAATCTTCAAGCCTTATGATATGATCAATTTTTGCTTGATTGATTTCCTGAAATGTATCTCAACTTACACTATTAGATTAATCAGAGAATGCATATACATTCTATGTTTGGAAGTTATATCAAAATCAATGTCAAGGAAGCATATATCTTACAATCTCCCCCTTTTTGATTAAATGACATACATACAATTTAACTTTGTGTTTACATTTCAAAACTTAACTTTATAATAACTATTATTTAAAAACTCCCCCTAAATTATAGACTTCATAATTCTTTTCAATTTCAAATTTCATTTCAACATTAAAACTCCCCCTGAATTAAAGTTTTCATAATTCATTTCAATTTCAAGCATAAGCACAATTTAAATTCATTCAAATTTGGTGTATCAGTGCATAGTATCAGAGCACATATTCAAGTTTGGTATTAGAGTAATCGGAACACAGTATCAGAGCATCCAATTTAAATTCATTTAGGTTTGGTAACAAAGCACATAAAGTTTGGTATTAGAGCACATAAAGTTTCAAATTTGGTATCATAGCAAATTTAGAGCAAATTTGGTATCAGAGCACAACATCAGCACATATCAGGTCATATAAGATCACATAAGCACAAGTTCAAATTCTAGTATCAGAGCACAAGAGATCAGAGCACAAGTCACAAGAGCACAAGTTAAATTTGTAAATTCTCCCCCTCTTGTCATTATATTCAAAAAGAAAATATAATTACAAATCAACAAAGAAAACAAAAAACCTAATCAAGTAATCTAGGGATGTTCCTCATTATCACCAATGGGAGAGGTAGATACTGCTGTATTAGCCTCAGCAAGTGTCTCCTCACCATGAGGTTCAGAACTATCTAGGTTGGTAGGGATTGTTTCTTCTTGATTGGCCACTTGCGTGCCAATGTCAACTATATCTTCAAAAGACATCTTGAGACCCAAGTGGTCTTGGATGGCATCAACATCCTGACAAAATCGATTACCAAATCGATGCTCGGGTTGGAGTTTGGAAAATTTTTCAAATCTTTAGATTTTTGGGAAAAATAATCGATTATGAAATCGATTCTTTAAAACTATTTTCCAAATCTTCAATCGATTCACCAATCGATTGGATTGATGTATACTTCAGCATTAATTGCTACTGCAGATGACTAAATCGATTATGCAATCGATTATCGTGTTTTCTATTTTGATAATTGAGACACTGTGTAGCATAAATCGATTATGAATTCGATTTTTTTAATGCTGATTTGAACTTTTGACACAGGATAATCGAGGTACAAATTGATTTATCTATTGCAGGTTAGTTAGATTAGAGGAAACATCGATGTCTCAATCGATTTGTCACAGAGATCATATTTCATTTTGATCTATTATACCAAGTTTCATTCTGATATAGAAGAAACTTTCTTTAGGTAGAGCTTTGGTAAAGATATCAGCTAATTGATCAGAAGTATTAATATATTCAAGCATGATATTACAATTTTGATATTGATCCCTAATGAAATGATGTCTAATCTCTATATGCTTTGTTCTTGAGTGCATAACAGGATTCTTTGTTATATTTATGGCACTAGTGTTGTCACACATTATAGGCACAGTTCCAAGATCAACACCAAAGTCAGAAGGTGTTGTTTCATCCATAATACTTGTGCACAACAACTTCCAGCAGCTACATATTCAGCCTCAGCTGTTGAAAGTGCAGCACTATTTTGTTTCTTGTTATGCCAAGATACAAGTGAATTCCCTAATAAATGGCAAGTACCAGATGTACTTTTTCTGTCTAATTTGCAACCAGCAAAATCAGAATCAGAATAGCCAACAAGAGTGCAAGTTGATCCCTTAGGATACCACAAACCTAGATTTTTGGTTCCTATTAGATATCTAAAAATTCTTTTGATTGCACTTAGATGGGATTCCTTAGGATTAGCTTTATATCTTGCACACATGCAGATACTAAATATAATGTCAGGTCTACTATCTGTAAGATATAATAGAGATCCTATCATGCATCTAAACATGGTCATATCTACAGGTTTTCCCTTTTCATCTTTATCTAAATGACAAGCTTGACTCATGGGTGTATCAATGGATTTAAATTTATCAAAGTTAAACTTCTTTAAAAGATCATTACAATACTTGGTTTGACTTAGGAAAATTCCATTCTTGCTTTGATTGATTTGAAATCCCAAGAAAAAGGTTAATTCTCCCATAATGGACATTTCAAATCTTCCTTTCATCATGTTTTCAAATTCTTTACAAAGCTTACTGTTTGTGGATCCAAAGATTATGTCATCAACATAAATTTGGACAAGCATAATGTCTTTTCCTTTTGTCTTTATAAAGAGTGTTTTATCAACATTTCCTTTTAAAAAATTTTGTTGTATGAGGAAATTACTGAGTTTTTCATACCAAGCTCTTGGAGCTTGTTTCAATCCATAGAGAGCTTTTGTTAGTTTATAAACATGGTTTGGAAAAGCAGGATCCTCAAATCCTGGAGTTTGACTAACATAAACCTCCTCTTGGGTATCTCCATTTAGAAAAACACTCTTTACATCCATTTGATACAATTTAAAATCCATGATACAAGCATAAGCAAGCAAAATCCTAATTGCTTCTAATCTGGCTACAGGCGCATAAGTTTCATCATAATCAATACCCTCCTCCTGGTTGTAACCTTTAGCAACTAGTCTAGCCTTATTTCTCGTGATTACTCCATTCTCATCCATCTTATTCCTAAACACCCATCTAGTTCCAATAATATGTTTGTTTCCTGGTTTAGGAACTAAGATCCATACTTTGTTTCTCTCAAATTGATTAAGCTCTTCTTGCATGGCAATTATCCAATCATTGTCCAAGAGAGCTTCTTTTATATTCTTAGGTTCTACTTGAGAAACAAACGCTGTGAAATTACAGAAGTGTCTAAGAGATTTTCTAGTAGCAACCCCTTTAGAAATTTCTCCTATGATGTTGTCAATATGATGGTTTTTGTTAAATTTCCACTCCTTAGGTAAGTCATCTTCCCTTATGGGTTCTATGTAATCAAAGTCAGTTGGAGATAATGTTTCATTTGGTTCTTTTGGATCTGATTCTACAATTTCATCAATAGAATCACTAACTGTAAGAGGGTTATTGTTCAAGTTTTTAGAAAACATTTCATCAAATTTTACATGAACAGATTCCTCTATAGTTTTAGTTCCTTTATTGTAGATCCTATAGGCCTTACTAGATTGTGAATATCCTAGAAAAATTCCCTCATCTGCCTTAGAATCAAATTTCCCTAGATGCTCTTTTCCATTACTCAGTACAAAACACTTGCATCCAAAGACTCTAAAATAGGCAATGTTTGGTTTTCTACCTTTGTATATTTCATAGGGTGTTTTTCTAAGTATAGGCCTAATTAGAACTCTATTTATCACATGTGTAGCTGTGTTTATTGCATCAGCCCAAAATTATTTTGGAAGATTAGAGTCATTAAGCATTGTTCTAGCAAGTTCTTCTGGAGATCTATTCTTCCTTTCTACAACTCCATTCTGTTGTGGAGTTCTTGGGGCTGAGTAAATATGGTGAATTCCATTTTGATCACAATAATTGTCAAAAGATTCATTTTGAAATTCTCCACCATGATCACTCTTAATGGAAATTATTTTCTGATTCTTCTCATTTTGAACTTGATTTGCAAATTTTTTGAAAATTGAGAAAGCATCACTTTTGTGAGTCAGAAAATAAGTCCATGTATATCTAGAGTAATCATCAACTAAAACATAGCCATACAGATTTCCTCCAAAACTTTTTACTTGAGATGGACCAAAAAGATCAATGTGAATTAATTGTAGAACTCTATCAGTTTGTACTAAGTCTATTGGTGGGAACGAGGACTTGACCAATTTACTTTTCTCACAAGAATCACACAATTTATCCTTAGTAAATTTTCTGTTTGGAAGACCTAGCACTAGTTGTTTGCTAATAAGTTTGTTAAGATGATTTATATGTATGTGAGCTATTCTCTTATGCCACAACCAATCTTCATCAGATTTAGATAACAAACAACAAACATTATTTGCCGGCAAAGAGTCAAGATCAATCATGTATATATTATTTACCCTTTCACCTACCAATTTCATGCTATTATCTTCCTTGTGCTCAAGTGTACAAGTGTGTGATGTAAAATATACCTGGTATCCTTCATCGCAAAGTTGACTAATGCTAAGCAAGTTGTGTTTCAAACCTTTTACATAGAGAACATCCTTGATTACCGTTGTTGATTCACTCCCTATGTCTCCAGCACCAAGTATTTTACCTTTGTTGTTGTCACCATACTTTACCTATCCTCCATCTTTTAAATTCAGAGACAAGAATTTTGATTTGTCTCCAGTCATATGCTTGGAACATCCATTGTCTAGGTACCATGAGTGAGTCTTGGATGTCAAGCATATCTGCAAAACAGAATTTAAATTTTGGTTTTAGGTACCCAATTTAGATTGGGTCCTTGAGGGTTAGATTCAATTACAGGTTTCTTTACTATCCAAACTTGTTTCCATCCCTTGTTAGCAAGATTTTTCAATTTACAATTAAAAGATATATGTCCCTTTTTGCAACAAAAATGGCATGAAAAAGCAGAGGATGTACTTTGAGTTGGTTTAATGAAACCATCATGCATTTGCTTTGATCTAACAAATTTATGATTCTTTTGAGCATTCCTATTTGGTCTATAGCCAATTCCAAATTTATTATTATGATTCTTTTGAGCATTCCCATTTGATCTATAACCAATTCCAGATTTTTCATTATGATTCCTTTGATTCCCAAGAAGAACATTCAGGTTGTTTTTACCACTAGTAAATTTTTCTAAATCAAATTGCAGTGATTCAACCTTTCTTTCAAGTTCATTAAAACTACTACTGAGTTTATCATGTGCTTCCTTTTTCAAAATTTCATTCATGTCTTCAAGCAACTTATGATCCTGTTTAATTTCTTCATACATCATGCACTGTTTTTCTAACATTTTCTTAGTGCTAATCAATTGTTTGACTACCTTAACATGTTCATCATGCAATTCATTAAAAGCATCATGCAATTCTTCATAGGATGGATTAGAGGTAGTACTTACATCACTATCTGAATCTGAGTAAGTGTTGGCCATTAGACACAAGTTTGCTTCTTCTTCTTCTGAAGATGCAGAAGATTCTTCATCATTGTCATTCCAAGCTATGTAGGCTCTTTTAGTTTTTGAAGGTGGTTGATCTTTGCCTTTAGCTTTCACAAACTTGTTTCTATTTTGCAGTTGAAAACATTCAGATTTTAAGTGGCCTGTTTTCCCACATTCATAGCATGTTATCACCTTGCTATCATTTGTCTCATTCTTGCTGAAGCTTTTTGTCCTTGAATTGGATGATTTTGTTGGTTGGTTTCCTTTCTTCTTCAGGAATTTCTTGAACTTTCTGACCATCATTCCGATTTCAAGTTCTTCATCAGTTTCACTCTCGGAATCTTCAGTACATGTTTCTGGTTCAGATTTTGCTTTATGAGCTTGAGCTTTCATAGGCAGTCCCTTTCTTTTCCGATCAGTTTGCTCAGCCTCATTCAACCTGTGCAGCTCCATTTCGTGTTCTCTGAGTTTGCCAAAAAGGGTGGCAATGGTCATGCTTCCAAGATCCTTTGATTCAGCTATTGCAGTGACCTTAGGTTGCCATTCTCTTGTCAAGCATCTCATCACTTTGTTTATTTGTTGCTCATTGTCAATTACTTTACCTAGAGCATTTAGATTGTTAATGACATGTGTGAACCTTGTCTGCAAGTCATTAATTGACTCATCCTTCTTCATATTGAAGAATTCATATTCATGCATCAGAGTGTTGGTTCTGGCCCTCTTGACATCATTTATGCCTTCATGAGTTTCTTGGAGTGTATCCCACATTTCTTTGGCAGTTTTGCAATTTGATACCCTCATTTATGCCTTCATGAGTTTCTTGGAGTGTATCCCACATTTCTTTGGCAGTTTTGCAATTTGATACCCTGAAAAACTCATCAGCACTTAAAGCAGAAGTTATTATATTTTTTGCTTTTGCATTATAGCCAACTTTTTTCTTATCATCATCAGACCAATCAAATCTGGGTTTCAAGATTAATGATTCACCAGTACCAGCAATTCTAGGCACATAAGGACCATTTTCTACTGCATCTAATATGTCAAGACCACTTGCCTCTAGAAAGATAAGCATTCTTCTTTCCAGTACATATAAGCAGACCATTAAAGGCAGGGGGTCTAGCTAAAGAGGCACCTTCGCCCAGGAATTCAATAGAGGTCATTTTCTTTTTGAGAATTAGTCTAAAAGATTAGGCTCTTGATGCCAATTGTTGGTTGAATGGTCTCTATGCTTAGAAAGTTATACACAAGATTATTAACCAAATTATACAATTTCTTTCTAAATGATGAACTTAATATTAAAACCAACTTGTTTAATATTAATTCCAATTTAACAGTGATAGATTCAAAAGATTATTCAAAACAGAGATTCACAAACATTCAAGAACACATGCATTATCAAGATAAAGAGTATAGAGATAGAAAAGTGTGCACCATCGATTTTTATATTGGTTCCACTATCGATCCGATAGTCTACTTCCAGTCCTGAAATCACTTGATGATTTCAGCCTTCACTAGTAATGATTTGAGTATGTTTACAGACTTTCCAGCACTTCAACGCCTATACATCTAACTCAACATCAAACTACAACTACCACCAATCTATCCATAAGAACTACTCTCCAAGCTCTAGCAAGATGAGATTGAGATCTCTTTTAGATGATCACAAGCATCCTAAAAGATGACCACCAGTTTCACACTACTGGATTTCCACACACTTTATTTTTACAAAAGATTGTTCTTCAAAAAGAACTAAGAACTAAGAACAAAGAATACTTGATTCAAATACAATGACTTTCTCACACTTAGTATTTGCCAATGATATTTGTGAGTTATAAGAATTTCTCTCAGAGTGTATTTTTCGAAAGGATAATGAAATTTTAAGTTTCTATGTGTTTCTGTATTGTTATCTGAAAATTGTGATTGATTCAGTTTATATAGTTTCAGAAAAACTTTAAACAAATCGATTTCCCAATCGATTTTATTAATGTGTATTACCAGCTTGATCGATTGCCTAATCGATTATCGCGTTTCTTGTTTTTCTTGAATCTTGAAAATAGATGAACTAATCGATTTGCTAATCGATTCTTTTAATTCATATATAAGAAACTGATACTCAGTTCATATCATAATCGATTGAATAATCGATTCTAATTGTTTTGTTCAAACAACGAGATCAAAACAATCGATTACTCAGTCGACTCACTTTCATTGACATAATCGATTTTGCAATGGGCTAAATTCTCCCTGTAACTCAAACATTTATTCCAATCGATTTGCCAATCGACTTGACTTGTCCCAGTAACTCAGATATTTAGTTAAAATCGATGTGCCAATCGATTATGCAATATGTTTCTGATAAATGATGAACTAATTCATTCATGCAATTGATTACCTAATCGATTAGTGCAAAGCTTGCAACTTAAGAAAAGTATTTCAATCGATTGTCCAATCGATTTCTCTAATCACATAACCCAAGTCTGATGAAAAACATTTTAGTAATCGATTTCCCAATCGATTGACTCAGTGAAGCTTTGTTTTGTGAATTAGAAAATTGATTAACCAATTGATGTGCAAATCGATTGTCCAATTGATTTCTTTTAATCACAGAACACAGGTCTGATAAAAACATTTAAGTAATCGATTTCCCAATCGATTAACTTAGTGAAACCTTTGTTATGTGAATCAGACAATCGATTAACCAATCGATTTACCAATTGATTTGCCAGTTGATTTATTAACACACTTATTTTATGATTTCAATTTTAATTGGCAAATATTAGATGTGTGAAATCATAATGATGAATCTACCTAATAAACACTATGAACACTAGACAAATTTGCACATAATCTTCAAGCCTTGTATAATATCATCAATCTTTGCTTGATTGCTTGAGATCCAAGATTTGTCCAAGTGTAGTGTTTGATTCTTTCACATAATCTTCAAGCCTTATGATATGATCAATTTTTGCTTGATTGATTTCCTGAAATGTATCTCAACTTACACTATTAGATTAATCAAATAATGCATATACATTGTATGTTTGGAAGTTATATCAAAATCAATGTCAAGGAGGCATATATCTTATAATATCACTAGAGAAAATATAAATCATTATGAACCAATTAAACCCCAAGGAAAAACAACTTAACAAGACGTTGAAAATTCAATCGTTTAGATCAGAAAACATCAACAAGACTTACATAATTTGTATGCATATGAGATTTCCAAATTTAGAAGACAAGGGACCATCAAGATGATTATGACTCAAGTTCCTGCATTTATAACATTTAAAAATACACTAATCAAGTAACAAGACACCGCAAGGAGGCCAATCTTTCAATTTCTATACTTGAGGCCACTTAAGCCAATACAAAAAACGTTACTAGTGTTAAAGAAACTAGGTTGTCTGTTATCACAACCCTCAATTAGTTACCTTGCTAGCTGTTAGTAATAGTAAAAGAGAATAAAAACAAAGGCAAAGTAAAAAACACTCAAACCAATTTTATGGGTTCCAATTTTACATCATATTAAGATTATCAATAGTGTATTATATATCATTACAATGGTCACAACGAATATCATCAATAAATTCCTGGTGTGATATAATTAAATTAATGATCTTTCAATTACGTGTGACTCAGAAGCTTCTAAGAAACTAGACTAATCTATAGTTCCAAGCAATTTTATTATTTCAGAGATGTTCTTAGCACAAGATTCCACTCCTATCTTTTGAATGAGAACAAGGAATATTGTCACTATCATCATCATCATCATGAGTTTAACTCCATTATACTTAAGAGCATTTACCACCGCCCAAATCTGGGTTTGGCTCTTAAATCCTTTCTTTTATACTTCTTTATTTACATTTACATGAATAACTCCTCCTTGTACTTCACTAAGACTCTCAACTTTGAGCCGCCTGGACAATACTTCCCCAACAACAACAATTGCTTTTGCATTGCAGGACCGACCTTACTCAAGGGACTGCTTGATGTGGTGTTCTGCAGCGGATGATGTTGCAACTATTCGTCCACAATTTCAATCTATCACATTTGCAGTAATGTACTTTATTGATATACCGCTTCATTAAAGTCATTCTTCAATCATCTGATAAGTTGATTGAAAATCAAGCACATAAATCAATTTCAACAAAAGGAGAAAAAAAAAACAAAAGGAAAAGAAAATGAGCACATAGCTCATGTCACCCATATTAGTAGAAAAGGAATTCAAGTACTCAATACCCTTAACAGAATTGAATAATTTTGCATATCATTAACCGAAAACTATCACTCAGATTAAAAACAGATGCTCCATTCAAGTTAGAAAATTTTGATACAGAGTCAGCAACAACATCAGACATAACAAAGTAATAAAGGGTCATCTTCTTTGATTGCTTTCTCAGCCACAACCTAAGGCAAAGGGGTCATGCAGGAAATAGTTTAAGAAAACATGCCTTCACCCGCATCTTAGTGCTACCAGTCTCTTGTTCCTGAACAATTCTAGCATTCAGATTGAAACTATGATTACACATGTCAAATAGAGGGAGCATCATGGGTATGTCAAAGTTCATACCATTTGATTTTGATTTCTTGTTACCATGTAACCGAAAACTACTAGTGTTCAATTAGAGGTTGAATTTCAATTTTTCACAAAAAAAAAAAAAAAAAAAATTACTAGTGTTCCATGTCAACCAACAAAAACTGATATAGTCCTTTGCAACAAATATAAGAACATACTCTACAAATGAGGTAGATCCCTTATTAGGTGCACCCTTTATCTTGAGAATATAAGTAACCAAATTATAAATCTTAACATTCTCAAATGAAGGAATATTCCTTCCTCTTGCAAATTGAGGACCATGTCCAATGGAAATGCTCCTCGTGGACAAAGAAGAATTGTCATAACCATACAATCTGCTACATTCTTATCGCTTCGTTTTCTTCTGCTCAACCTTAAAAACATCTTCAATCAAACCAATGATAGGCAAAATCTAATAGCTCGATGCATAATGACGCCTACTAGGTAAATGCTACTACAATATCCAATCAATTCAACTTGTTGAAATTCAAATAGTACAAATTAAGTTAATAATGAAATTAAAAATAGAGAAATGAAATTTACCGGGAACGTGGTTGGTGAATTGAAGGAGGAGAGAGTCAGAATCGGTGTAGTGTAAAGGAATGTGTTGAGGTAGAACAATTAGGTCAGTGCCGATTGGGATTTCTTCGTAAACGATTAACTCTAGACCGTTGGAAGAGTCCAATTGTGATATCCCTAATTAACACTATTTTTTTTGTGTGCAGCTTTTTTAATTTTTAATCTGTATGCTAAAACGGTTCAATTAAAATCGATCTAAAAAAGCTATAATATAATAACAAATTTGTCACCGCCTTACTTATTACATTAGATGTATAACAACCGATTTAATATCGACGATGTAACAAAGTTAAAATGCACTAGTGTCATTATCTACTATATAAATTTTCACCTAAATGTTGGTTAATATTTTATATCTATTATCAACTATATAAGGAATCCTAGATAGTCCTTTATGGTATCATTTAAATTGGTTAATATTTTATATCTATTAGATAGTCCTTTATGGTATCATTTAAATAGTAAGATTTTAATATGGTATAAATAGTTAAAATCCAACTCAAATCGGTTGTAAAATGGTGATTATCTCTAATTTAATTAATAATAATTTTTTTCTAAAAAATTTGTTTATTTTTTATGATTAATTTTTTGCAAGATATCGTTTTTATCATATTATTTCAAAAGTAAAAGTATTTTTTTAATTATAAACTCTATAATCTCTTTTATCTCATGTATTCTTCTTATAACATTAACTA
>JBBPBR010000001.1:23348307-23419447 GCA_037974775.1 Cicer pinnatifidum | reverse complement strand
ATATATATATATATATATACTATTACTATAATATCAAAAATTATTATATTTTGATAGTGTTGCAAATAGTAATTTTATATTAAGTTACTATTTGGTAATTCATTATATATAAATATATTATAATATTTTAATTATTTTAATAACTTAAATGTAACAATCATCTTAAATGATCGATATATAATTAAAGTATAATCACTGCGACTTAATTTCATAATTATATGACTAAAACTAACAACAACAAAAAAAACATAACTAAAATAATTTATATATTTTAATAAAAATAGAGTTTGTCCACTAGTACAATTAAGTCTTGTTACATCGGTTCCTATGTACATGTTAGATTAGATCGGTTGTTTGTCCGATCTAACATCAAGTGTTGTGATAAATAGTTAATTATTAAATCGGCTAAAATGAACCAATCAAAATTATTAATAATTTATTACATCAGTTAAATTTGAACCAATCTAACAAGTCAATTCAAAATTGATTTATTAGATCAGTTAAATTTGAATCAATCTAACAAGTCAAATTCAAAATTGATTTATTACATCTGTTAAATTTGAACCAATCTAACAAGTCATATTCAAAATTTAACTAAATTTCATACTTTCTTCATTATAGCAATTAATAAATCAACTAAATATCAATTGCATCGTAGCATCGTCACATCAAATAAGTAGAACCAAAACACTAATGTAATTATAGAAAAAATCGAATTGAACATGCTGCGATCCAATGAGTCACATGATGGCACCAACTATGTTGACAATACATTATACTTAACATGAAAACATAAACAAATCACAAGTCTGGGTATACATAAAAGATATTAATAATATTAATAATCAAGATTAACACAAAAAGATTCATATGAATTAACACAACTGAATCACTTGAATGATTACTAGTATTCATCGTCCCTGACCAAAGATTTCATTGTCTGCTACAAGCACGAAATCTGCACAACAATTTAAAAAAAACATCACAAAGCTGAATGAAACACCTTTACAAAACTCTAACCAATAATTAACATTTACAAAACACAGTGAATAATAAAAAATTATTATAATAACTCAAAAAATAAAAACAAACAACAAACAGTTTTGAAGCCAGAAGCAGAAACTTTACCTGTAGAAGCAGAAACTTTTGACGACGTTGATATTGGGTATGACCTCAGATTTTGCAGAATAATGCAGAATAATGCCTATTCTAACAAAATGCTAAACAGTTTGATAAATTCAAAGATTTATCAAACTTAAGATTGATCAAGGTCCCAATTATCAATCCTACAAGAATACTAACAATAACAGATATTGTGTAATAAAGAGTGCAACAGAAACAATCAAGGTTCAACAGATTTATTCAAAATACAAGCATGCCAAAATAACAATTCATGTAATGTCAATTTACACATAATTTTATTATTGCATGTAGTCAAGATCAAACAAATATGCACTGCAGAAATAAAGGAGATAAGGGAAGGAAAATGTACACAGTAATTTTTATACTGGTTCAGCTGTCTGCAAGACGGCCTACGTCCAGTCCTAAGATCAAAACTGATCTTAGCCTTTTCCAATAGAATATCGCAGAGTCGATTTACAGATGTTCTAGCTCCTCGCCTATCAATCTTAAACCACTCTTCCTATTCTATTCTTATCTCCCTGAATCCCAGGGTTTATCTCCTATAAACTCTTCCAAGATTTCAGTCAAGTGTCTTCTTGATGATATCCCTCAACATAGAAGATCACTACCAGTTTCAACTGGATTTTCTCAATGTTATTTGAATACATAATTTTTTACAGAAAGTCTAAAAACAGAAACATACAATTTCTTGAGCAGGCTTCTTCTCTAAGTGTCTTTCTCGTTGCAATCTTTTTCAGTCTTTGTTGATCACGAATGATGAATGTTCAAGTCTGAAAAAGCAATGTTCAATGTTATTTCACTGTGAGAAAGAGATATCAGAAATTTGTTATGTATGTTGTGTATCTTATGAGAAAAAGATAATGAAACCAATTTATATAGTTTCAGAAAAACTAATAGATGAATCGATTTGTCCAATCGATTCATTAAAGTTATAAAGCAAGCTCAATCGATTTACTCAATCGATTTCGCGAGTCTTGTTTTTCTTGAATCTTGAAACTACATAAACCAATCGATTTACTCAATCGATTATTTTAAAGCACTCTTCAGAATTAAATACCAGTTCATATACGAATCGATTTGCATAATCGATTTAGGATGTTTTGTTCCAACAGCGAGATCAAAACAATCGATTTACTCAGTCGATTCAGATATTTACATAATCGATTTGGCCATATGCTAAGTCTTCTCTGTTACTAAAACATTTGTATCAATCGATTTAGCCAATCGATTTCACTGGTCACAAGGACTCAGTGATTTACACCCAATCGATTTGCCTAATCGATTATGGACTTAAGTCTGAAGAGCAATTTATTATTTGGGTTATTCAATCGATTTACCAAATCGATTGATGCCAAACTTGTTACACAAAGAATATTTCAATGGATTGTGTCAATCGATTGTGTTTGTCCCAGACCAAGTTCATTTTGAAACATATTTTGTCCAATCGATTTGCCTAATCGATTAGTTAATAAGAGGCTTGGCTCTGTAACTTTCACAATCGATTGTTTCAATCGATTTAATCAAAGAGAATAGTCTTGTGATTGGAACAATCGATTTGCCAAATCGATTAGCTTGCAAAACGGCATGCTACTGACTTGCACAATTAATTTTCAGTAAATGTGCAAATCGATTTGCCTAATCGATTTCCTAATCACAGATTTTACAATTACAAACAACCCTATTACAAAATCGATTTATCTAATCGATTTGCGCAGTCAATTTTCCAACTTTTGATGATTCCTTGATTTCCAAGCTATTGTCTTAAGTTTGTAGGGTTGAGATGTTGTTCCTGAAATTTTTCTCAATTTAAAATGTTAGATTTATCACATGATGTATGTTTGTCAATAATATAAAAATGGACTTATGTCTAACAATCTCCCCCTTTTTGATTAAGTGACAAACATGCAATTTTAACTTGAGAAATATTTCAAGAAATGACATTTTAATTATATCAAACAGATAAGCTCCCCCTAAATTTGAGCAATCATGCTGTTCATACTTTGGAAATAGGGTTAGAGCCATACGATAAAACAGATATGACATATATCAAGTAATATCAATGCTATGTAACAATATCAGATTGTATCAGAGCATTTAAAAAAAACAAAGCAAGCAGTAGCGTACTGGTATCAGATCAGTTAATAGGATCAGAGCAGGATACATTGATCAAGTATACCAATATCAGAGCAGATATGATTTGTGTAGCAGCATTGGAAGCAGTAAGTCAAAACATAAGTGCACGTCAAGTTATAAATTTTCTCCCCCTTTGTCAGTTAATCCAAAAAGAGGTAAAGGAGAGAATCTTGAAAGGAGAAGTTGTCTGCAAAGAATTTCTCCCCTTATGTTAATAACAAAGAGAGCACTAGTGATAATGGCGTTAGATCAAATATAAATAGCAGTTTTAAAACAGATTATGGCACATAATAAAAATCAACCATATAGATCAAGAAAACATGAATCATAAAACAATTTTTCATTCATATAAATCAAAGTAGTACATGGATCAAGAACATTACACAGAAAATGCATAGCATCACAAAACAACAAAGAACCTAAAAAACTAAACGTCTAGATTGGGCTGCTCCTCACTATTAGCTAGGGTTGAAGGAGAGACCGCTGTATTACCCTCAGCAGGTGTCTCCTCAACATGAGGTTCAGAGCTATCTAAAGTCACGGGATTGGGTTCTTCAGCTGCTTGTCGGCCAATCTCAGCAACATCACTAAAGGACAATTTAATGCCCAGATGTTCCTAGATTGCTGCGACATCCTGTGCAACCAACTTCAAGTTAGCTTGAAACTTTTCCTGTGCAGCTTCAGTCCTTGCAACTAACGCCTCCATTTTGGCGTTGTGAGCTGCCTGCGCTGCCATGAACTCCAGCAGTTTGGCAAGGACATCAGAATCTGCTGCAACTGGCTCAACAGCTGGTCCAGAATTTTGCTGAGTTTGTTCAGCATTGGACTGAGATCGTTTCCAAATGCCATACACCCGTCGCAGCTGCATTTGGTTCACAATGGATTCGCCAAAAGTGAGAGTTGTCTTTGACGATTCTTCCTTAGTGAATGATACCTTGAAGTGTTCCAGGATTTTTGTGATCAACTGTGGGTATGGAAGCACTAGCTTACTCTGTGCAGCTTCCATCATATGTTTGAGGACAATACATGCCCAGCTCATCTTGAGCTCTTTGCACAGTCCCCACAGTAGAACAATGTCCAATAATTGGACAACAACATGGTTTCCTGAGCGTGGGACAAGCATCCGAGTGAGCGCATACATCAGCATTCTTCGCTGAACCTTCATCTGGCTGATTGGCAAAGAAACCGATTCGACAAACCCATCGACCATCAGGTCATTCACAGCTGTTTGCCTCTCCAGTGAAGCTTCCCAACCTTCATCAGCTGCATCTGCGTTGGAGCTTCCGTCGACTGAGTTTCCATGATAAGGCAGTCTCGACAGTTTCGAGAACTCCTCAAATGTCATGGAAATCTTCTTTCCTTTAACAGTTGCTTTGAAACCTGTGTCAGTCATTTTGAAAGTTGAGTAGAATGCACGAATCAGATTTGGATAAGAGTCGAGTGAGAAAGACAGAAAACCCTCTAATCCGTGAAACCGCAGATGATTTTGGAACGTAAAACCATCCTGGTCGAAGTAAGAAAAGTCCAAGAAGCGGGCTTCATGAATTTTCCTTTTAGCGAAAGCAGGAGGTAGCTTGAAATCCTCAGCTGGTTTACTCTTGGAAACTGGTGCTTGCTGTTGTGGAGTGGAAGAAACACTCTTCTTCTTCTGTGGAGTTGAGGAAATACTCTTCTTTTTCTTCTTTTGAGTGATTTCCTTTATCACATCAGCAAGTAATTTATCTGATGGTGGCTCCTTTCTTTTCTTTGGATTGCTTTGAGTGGTTGCAATGGCTTTTCCCTTGTCGCTAGCCAAAATTTTGTGAGTAGGGATTGGAACCCTTTTAGAAATAGTTGGGGGTGGTGATGGTGTTCTCCCACTTGATGAAGAGGAAGGAGAAAGTGAAGGAGATCTAGGTTGGGTTTGTTTCACACGAGCCATTTTGGTGTGTATGATTTTGAAAAACAAAGATGAAACAGAGATGGATTGGAAAATGAAGCTGGTGAAACATAGCAAAGGGTTGAGTGAATTTGCAGAAAATTTGAGAGCAAAATCGATTTGGGGTTTGAGATGAATGATCAGAATCGATTGGCACTGTTCCTTTTATAATTTCTGGTGTGTAAATCGATTAGGTAACCGTTGCTGGGGAAGTCCAATCAATAGAGTCGTTATGAGTCAGTAACGGCTAGTAAAAAAAAAACATAACGGTCATATTGTCAATCGATTTCCCTAATCGATTCCCTTAGTTACTAAATCGATTGAGACAATCGATTTCGTATCAGTCCAGGAACTTTCATATCAGTTCAGATATATACCTGTCTCAGCATCGATTCACCAAATCGATTTATTTTACTGAATACTTCAAATAATCTTAAACAATCGATTAACCTAATCGATTTCGTGGTTGAGTCTTGAAAAATTTCTTCAACTTTGATGTCTGGGGCCAAAGTAATCAATTCATTAAATATACCAAGTGATCAATCGATTTTCCTAATCGATTGTAATGGGAAAGTTAAAACATCAGAAGCTCCCTGGGAACAACAAATCGATTTACCAAATCGATTTCGTGTTTCTACTTTAAGAAGATAGACACTGTATGACTTAAATCGATTTGATCAATCGATTTCATAAAGCCATTTTCCTATGTATTCACAGGATAATCGATTGGACACAGAAATCAGATCTCACTAGGATCTATGATACCTAGTTTCATCCTAATGTGAAGGAAGCTTTCCTTTGGCAAAGCTTTGGTAAATATGTCAGCCAACTGATCAGCTGTATTGACATATTCAAGCTTGATATTCCCACTTTGAAATTGGTCCCGAATGAAATGATGCCTTATCTCAATGTGCTTGGTTCTAGAATGCATCACTAGGTTCTTAGTGATACTAATTGCACTTGTGTTATCACACATGATAGGCACGATTCCTAAATCAACACCGAAATCCGATAAGTGTTGTTTCATCCAAAGGATCTGAGCACAGCAACTTCCGGCTGCAATGTACTCAGCCTTAGTTGTAGAAAGTGCAATGCTGGTTTGTTTCTTGCTAAACCAAGATACAAGAGAGTTTCCTAGCAAGTGACAAGTACCTAAGGTACTTTTCCTATCTAGTTTGCATCCAGCAAAGTCTGAATCCGAATAACCAACTAATGTGCAGGTGGATCCTTTAGGATACCATAAGCCTAGACTCCTAGTGCCTACTAGATATCTAAATATCCTCTTGACTGGACTAAAGTGAGACTCTTTTAGATCGGATTGATATCTCGCACACATGAAAACGCTGAACATGATGTCAGGCCTGCTTGCTGTGAGATAGAGCAATGATCCTATCATACCTCTATACCTTGTAACATCTACAAATTTCCCTTTCTCATCCCTATCTAAATGGTTTCCTTGACTCATGGGAGTATCAATGGACTTGAAGTTATCAAAGCTGAATTTCTTTATCAAATCATTGCAATATTTTGTTTGACTAATGAAAATGCCTTGCTTGCTTTGGTTAATTTGAAATCCCAAGAAATAGGATAATTCACCCATCATTGACATTTCAAATTTACCTTTCATCAAATTTTCAAAATCTTTGCAAAGCTTATTGTTTGTAGATCCAAAGATTATGTCATCAACATAAACTTGGACCAGCAAGATGTCATTTCCATTAGTTTTTATGAAAAGTGTCTTGTCAACATTTCCTTTTAAAAAATTTTGTTGAAGGAGGAAATTGCTGAGCTTCTCATACCAAGCTCTTGGAGCTTGTTTCAACCCATAGAGGGCTTTTGTTAGCTTGTATACATGATTAGGAAAATCAGAATTCTCAAAACCAGGTGTTTGGCTAACAAAAACTTCCTCTTGGATATCACCATTGAGAAAGGCACTTTTAACATCCATTTGATAAAGCTTAAAGTCCATTATACATGTATAAGAAAGTAGTATTCTAATGGCTTCTAACCTAGCTACAGGGGCATAGGTTTCATCAAAATCTATTCCCTCCTCCTGATTGTAACCCTTGGCCACTAACCTAGCTTTGTTTCTAGTTATGACTCCATTCTCATCTAATTTGTTCCTAAACACCCATCTTGTTCCTATGATGTGCTTATTTTCTGGTTTAGGTACTAGATGCCAGACATTGTTCCTCTCAAATTGGTTTAACTCCTCTTGCATAGCAAGTATCCACTCACTATCTAGTAAGGCTTCCTTAATATTCTTAGGTTCAACCTGAGATACAAAGGCTGTAAGGTTACAAAAATGTCTAAGGTTCCTCCTAGTTGCCACTCCTTTAGAGATGTCACCTATGATGTTATCTATGGGATGGTTTCTACTAAACTTCCACTCTCTAGGTAACTCATCTACTCTAATAGGTTCAACACAATCAATGTTGGTTGGAGGTGCAGCTTCCTTTGGTTCTACAAGTTCAGATTCTACAACTTCATCCAAAGAAGCATCAACCAAAGAAGGAGTATTGTTCAAGTTTTCTTTAAAAAGTTCATCAAACTTTACATGAACTGACTCTTCAATGGTTTTTGTTCTTTTGTTGTAGATTCTATAGGCTTTGCTAGTTTAGGAATAACCTAGAAAGATACCCTCATCTGCCTTGGGATCAAACTTACCTAGGTGTTCCTTGCCATTGTTTAAAACAAAGCACTTACAACCAAAGACTCTAAAGTAAGAGATATTAGGCTTTCTACCCTTGTACAACTCATAAGGAGTTTTCCTAAGAATTGGCCTAATCAAAACTCTGTTGACAACATGTGTGGCAGTGTTAATTGCATCAGCCCATAAATACTTAGGAATATTTGAGTCTTTAAGCATTGTCCTAGCTAGCTCCTCTAAAGACCTATTTTTCCTCTCTACTACACCATTTTGTTGTGGTGTCCTAGGGGCTGAATACATGTGATGAATACCATTCTGTTCACAATAAGTATCAAAAGAATCATTTTGGAATTCACCTCCATGATCGCTTTTGATTGACATTATTTTCTGACTAGTTTCGTTTTGTACCAAGTTTGCAAACTTTTTAAAAACTGAAAACGCGTCACTTTTATGAGTCAGAAAGAAAGTCCATGTGAATCTAGAATAGTCATCAATTAACACGAATCCATACATATTACCACCAAAACTTCTCACCTGAGATGGACCAAAGAGGTCCATGTGAATCAGCTGCAAAACCCTATTGGTTTTGACCATGTCTATTGGGGGAAAAGAAGATTTGACAAGCTTACTTCTTTCACAAGAATCGCACAATCTATCCTTAGAAAACTTTCTATTGGGAAGACCTATGACTAACTGTTTACTAACAAGTCTATTCAAATGATCTATATGAATGTGGTGCAACACGTTTATGCTATAACGATGTTTCATCAGCATTTGATAATAAGCAACAAACAGAATCAACAGACATAGCATTTAAATCCAACATGTAGATATTGTTAACTCTATCACCAACCAGTTTGATGCTTTTATCATCTTTATGCTCAATTATGCAAGAAAGTGGTGAAATGCTTACTTGAAAACCATTGTCACATAGCTGACTTATACTTAGAAGGTTATGTTTCAGCCCTTCCACGTATAAGACGTTTTTAATGATTGCAGTTGATTCGCTGCCTATGTCACCACTTCCACAAATCTTACCCTTATTGTTATCGCCGTATTTGACAAATCCACCTTCTTTTAGGCTTAGGGACAGGAACATTGATTTGTCCCTAGTCATATGCTTTGAGCATCCACTATCAAGGTACCATTGGTGCTTTGTGGATCTCAAGCATACCTGCAACAAAATTAGAATTTAGGTTTAGGTCCCCAATATAAATTGGGTCCTGGGGGGTCAGTTTCAAACTTTTGTGTCTTGACCTTCCAAATCTGTTTGCATCCTCTGTTGGCAAGTTTTTTAAATTTGCAATTGTAAACAAAATGTCATTTTCTACAACAGAAATGACATGTGATAGCAGAAGATGCATACTGTTTTGGTTTGACAAAGACATTATGCATATGACTAGATCTGCCATGGTTCTGGTTATGCTTAACATGCCTATATCCAATTCCATGTTTATTGTGATTATGCTTAACATGCATATTTGGTTTATAGCCTAGTCCAGATTTCTCATTGAAATTCCTTTGATTAGCAAGAAGCATGTCTAATTGGTTTTTACTACTGTTAAACTTGTCTAGATCATTATGCAATGCATGATTTTCATTTTTCAGATTTTCATTTGTATCCTTAAGGGAATCATGCTCAAGTTTAATCTCATCATACAATATGCATTTTTCATCTAGTAACTTCTTAGTACTAATCAACCTTTTAATGGTACTAACATACTCATCATGTAATTCACTAAATGCATTTTGTAACTCATCATATGAAGGATTAGATGAGCTTACTTCGCTTTCCGAATCTGAGTCTGTTTTAGCCATAAGACATAAATTTGCTTGTTCTTCTTCAGACGATGAAGAGGATTCGTTGTCATTATCGTTCCATGCAACATAAGCTTTTCTGGATTTGGGGGCTGGTTCCTTGTCTTTGTTCTTAGCAATTCTGTTTTTGTTTTGCAACTTGTAACACTCAGATTTTATGTGGCCTGTTTTTCCACATTCATAGCAAGTTATTGTCTTGGTGTCATTTGCTTTAGAACTTGCTGGTTTTCTGAATTTATTGTCTTTCTTTTTCAGAAATTTCTTAAACTTCTTGACAAGTAACCCAAGTTCTTCATCATCCTCACTGCTTGATTCATCTGAGCAGCTCTGTTGTTCAACTTTTGATTGGTGTGCTTGAACTTTCAGAGATAACCCTTTCCTTTTCCAGTCAATCTGCTCAGATTCATTAAGTCTTTGCAATTCCATCGCATGCTCCCTCAATTTTCCAAACAGTGTAGCTATCGCCATACTTCCAAGATCTTTTGATTCTGCAATGGCAATAAATTTTGGCTGCCATTCCCTAGTTAAACATCGCATGAGTTTACTGATTTGTTGATCATTGTCTATTTCCTTTCCTAATGCATTCAAGTTGTTGACAATGTGTGTGAATCTGGTTTGCATGTCGTTAATTGATTCCTCTTTCTTCATACTGAACAGCTCGTACTCATGCACCAAGGTGTTTACACGAGCTCTTTTCACATCCGTGGTTCCTTCATGTGTCTGTTGAAGGGTGGCCCACATCTCTTTTGCTGTTTTACAATTAGACACTCTGAAAAATCGTCAGCAGATAATGCAGATGTAATAATATTTTTAGCCTTAGCATTGTATCCAACTTTCTTCTTGTCATCATCAAACGAGTCCGATCTGGGTTTCAAGATAGAAGTTTCACCAGTGCCAGCTATTTTTGGCACAAATGGTCCTTCTAAAACAGCATCTAATATGTCTATGCTAGCAGCCTCTAGGAAAATCAACATCCTATGTTTCCAGTACATATAGGCGGCCTCGTTAAAGGTAGGGGGCCTAGCCAATGAAGCACCCTCTCCTAGGAATTCTGAGGTCATGGTCTTTTTATGAGAGTTACTCTAAAAAAATGTAGGCTCTTGATGCCAATTGATGTTGGGTATGACCTCAGATTTTGCAGAATAATGCAGAATAATGCCTATTCTAACAAAATGCTAAACAGTTTGCTAAATTCAAAGATTTATCAAACTCAAGATTAATCAAGGTCCCAATTATCAATCCTACAAGAATACTAACAATAACAGATATTGTGTAATAAAGAGTGCAACAGAAACAATCAAGGTTCAACAAATTTATTCAAAATACAAGCATGCCAAAATAACAATTCATGTAATGTCAATTTACACATAATTTTATTATTGCATGTAGTCAAGATCAAACAAATATGCACTGCAGAAATAAAGGAGATAAGGGAAGGAAAATGTACACAATAATTTTTATACTGGTTCAGCCGTCTGCAAGACGGCCTACGTCCAGTCCTAAGATCAAAACTGATCTTAGCCTTTTCCAATAGAATATCGCAGAGTCGATTTACAGATGTTCCAGCTCCTCGCCTATCAATCTTAAACCACTCTTCCTATTCTATTCTTATCTCCCTGAATCCCAGAGTTTATCTCCTATAAACTCTTCCAAGATTTCAGTCAAGTGTCTTCTTGATGATATCCCTCAACACAGAAGATCACTACCAATTTCAACTGGATTTTCTCAATGTTATTTGAATACAGAATTGTTTATAGAAAGTCTAAAAACAGAAATATACAATTTCTTGAGCAGGCTTCTTCTCTAAGTGTCTTTCTCGTTGCAATCTTTTTCAGTCTTTGTTGATCACGAAGGATGAATGTTCAAGTTTGAAAAAGCAATGTTCAATGTTATTTCAGTGTGAGAAAGAGATATCAGAAATTTGTTATGTATGTTGTGTATCTTATGAGAAGAAGATAATGAAACCAGTTTATATAGTTTCAGAAAAACTAACATATGAATCGATTTTCCCAATCGATTCATTAAAGTTATAAAGCAAGCTCAATCGATTTCGCGAGTCTTGTTTTTCTTGAATCTTGAAACTACATAAACCAATCAATTTACTCAATCGATTATTTTAAAGCACTCTTCAAAATTAAATACCAGTTCATATATGAATCGATTTGCATAATTGATTTAGGAAGTTTTGTTCCAACAACGAGATCAAAACAATCGATTTACTCAATCGATTCAGATATTTACATAATCGATTTGGCCATATGCTAAGTCTTCTCTGTTACTAAAACATTTGTACCAATCGATTTAGCCAATCGATTTCACTGGTCACAAGGACTCATTGAGTTACACCCAATCGATTTGCCTAATCGATTATGGACTTAAGTCTGAAGAGCAATTTATTATTTGGGTTATTCAATCGATTTACCAAATCGATTGATGCCAAACTTGTTACACAAAGAATAGTTCAATGGATTGTGTCAATCGATTGTGTTTGTCCCAGACCAAGTTCATTTTGAAACATATTTTGTCCAATCGATTTGCCTAATCGATTAGTTAATAAGATGCTTGGCTCTGTAACTTTCACAATCGATTGTTTCAATCGATTTAATCAAAGAGAATAGTCTTGTGATTGGAACAATCGATTTGCCAAATCGATTAGCTTGCAAAACGACATGCTACTGACTTGCACACTTAATTTTAAGTAAATGTGCAAATCGATTTGCCTAATCGATTTCCTAATCACAAATTTTACAATTACAAACAACCCTATTACAAAATCGATTTATCTAATCGATTTGCTTAGTCAATTTTCCAACTTTTGTTGATTCCTTGAGTTCCAAGCTATTGTCTCAAGTTTGTAGGGTTGAGATGTTGTTCCTGAAATCTTTCTCAGTTTAAAATGTTATATTTATCACATGATGTATGTATGTCAATAATATCAAAAATGGACTTATGTCTAACAAGTGACACATTATTTTCTTGGGTCCTTGTCACCATTTTATCTGTGAACAAATCATATATACATACTCATTAATAATTGTCCCGGGAAGGTGTCAGCAAAGTAAAAGAATTGGGCATGTTTTTCTTTCTTTTTCAGTGGAAACGTTTCTACTTTCCTATCACATTTTGAGTATAAATTGTAATATGATAAAATAACATCCATGTCCTTATCTATCAATCTATCTATCTATCAATCTGTCTTTCAATCTATATGTCTGTGTGTTTTTCTCTATATTTGTGTTTCTGTGTGTTTGTCTGTGTCTATGTATTTGTTTATTAGTATATGTGTTTTGTCTATTAGTCTGTTTGTTTGTCGGTCTATATGTGTGTCTGTTTGTGTGATTGTATGTGTGTTTGTTTGTGTCTCTATCAGACTGTGTGCTTGTTTGGTTGTGTGTCTTTCTATCTCTCTGTCTATTGGTCTATGTGTGTATTTTTTAATCTCTTTGTTAGTTTATTTGTTTGTGGGTCTGTCTGTCTGTCTCTCAATTTGTCTCTTTCTCTGTCTATTAATATATTTGTATGTCTATGTATTTCACTATTTTTCTGTTTGTATGTATTTTGTATGTCTGTATATCTGTTTTTTTGTTTGTACGTCTGTCAATTATATCTCTATTTGTCATTCTCTATATCTGTTTTTTGTCTGCCTGTCTGTCTGTCTATCTCTCTATCTGTTTGTCTACCAGTCTATTTGTATTTCTGTCTTTCTGTCTGTCAGTCTGTTTGTCTGTCAGTCAGTCAATTAGTATGTCTTATGTTAGTCAATATGTCAGTTAGTCAGTCTGTCTGTCTCTCACACAATCAGTCTGTCAGTCTGTCTGTCTATTAATCTTTTTGTCTATCTATCTATTTAACTATTTTTCTATTTTTATGTATTTTGTCTGTCTGTATATCTGTTTTTTTTTGTGTCTGTCAATTATATCTCTGTTTGTCATTCTCTATATTTGTTTTTTTTCTGTTTGTTAGTCTACCTGTCTTATATTTTTCTATCAGTGAGCCTGTTTATTTGTATGTCAATCAGTCAGTTTGTTTGTATGTCTATATGTTTATTTGTCTGTTTATCTGTGTGTCTTTTTGCATGTCTATTTGTGTGTCGAGTTGTCTGTTTGTCTATATGTCTTTTTGTGTGTCTGTCGATTTGTCTGTTTGTTTATTAGTCTATCTGTCTGTTTGTCAATCTATCTATCTATCAATATGTTTTTCAATCTATATGTCTGTCTATTTTTCTCTATGTTTGTGTTTCTTTGTGTTTGTCTGTGTGTATGTATTTGTTTATCAGTCTATGTGTTTTGTCTATTAGTTTGTTTGTTTGTCGGTCTATATGTGTGTTGTTTGTGTGATTGTATGTGTGTTTGTTTGTGTCTCTATCAGACTGTGTGCTTTTCTGGTTGAGTGTCTGTCTATCTCTTTGTCTATTGGTCTATGTGTCTATTTGTTAATCTCTTTGTTCGTCTATCTGTTTGTGGGTCTGTTTGTGGGTCTGTTTGTTTGTCTGTATATTAATTTTTCTCTTTCTCTGTCTGTTAATATATTTGTCTGTCTATCTATTTCACTATTTTTCTGTTTTTATGTATTTTGTCTGTTTGTATATCTGTTTTTTTGTTTGTATGTCTGTCAATTATATCTCTATTTGTCATTCTCTATATCTGTTTTTTTGTCTGTCTGTCTGTCTATGTCTCTATCTGTCTGTTTGCCAGTCTATCTGTCTTTCTGTCTGTCAGTCAATTTGTCTATCTGTCATTCAGTCAATATCTCAGTAAGTTTGTCTGTCTGTCTATCACTCAGTCAGTCAGTTTGTCTGTCTGTCTATTTGTCTCTCAATTAAACTTTATTTCTACCTGTTAATCTATTTGTCTGTCTATCTATTTAACTATTTTTTCTATTTTTTATGTATTTTTTTGTCCGTATATCTGTTTTTTTTTTGTGTCTGTCAATTATATATCTGTTTTTCATTCTCTATATCTGTTTTTTTGTCTGTCTATTAGTCTATATGTCTTATATTTTTCTATCAGTAAGCATGTTTATTTGTATATCAATCGGCCAGTTTGTTTGTGTGTGTATATGTTTATTTGTTTGTTTATTTGTGTGTCTATTTGCATGTCTATTTGTGTGTCGAGTTGTCTGTTTGTCTATATGTCTTTTTGTGTGTCTGTTGATTTGTCTGTTTGTTTGTTAGCCTATCTGCCTGTCTATCAATCTATCTATCTATCAATCTGTCTTTCAATCTATATGTCTGTAAGTTTTCTCTATGTTTGTGTTTATGTGTCTATGTATTTGGTTATTAGTCTACGTGTTTTGTCTATTAGGTTGTTTGTTTGTCGGTCTATATGTGTTTCTGTTTGTGTCTGTTGTTTGTTAGTCTATTAGTCTGTCTGTCATCTATCTATCTATCTGTCTGTCTTTCAATATATATGTCTGTTTGTTTTCTCTATGTTTGTGTTTCTCTGTGTTTGTCTGTGTCTATGTATTTGTTTATTGGTCTGTGTGTTTTGTCTTGTTGTGTGTCTGTCTATCTCTCTGTCTATTGGTCTATGTGTCTATTTGTTAATCTCTTTGTTAGTCTATCTGTCTATCTGTTTGTGGGTCTATTTGTCTGTCTCTCAATTTGTCTCCTTCTTTGTCTGTTAATATATTTGTCTGTCTATCTATTTCACTATTTTTCTGTTTGTATGTATTTTGTATGTCTGTATATCTGTTTTTTTGTTTGTATGTCTGTAAATTATATCTCTATTTGTCATTCTCTATATATTTTTTCTTTTATGTCTGTATGTCTGTCTATCTCTCTATCTGTTTGTTTGTCTGCTAGTCTATCTGTCTTTCTGTCCTTCCATCAGTCTGTTTGTCTGTCAGTAAGTCAGTATGTCTTATGTCAGTCAATATGTCAGTCAGTCTGTCTGTCTGTCTCTCCCTCAATCAGTTTGTAAGTCTGTCTATCTGTTTGTCTCTCAATTAATCTTTTTTTTTTTCTGTTTGTTAATCTATTTGTCTTTCTATCTATTTAATTATTTTTCTATTTTTATGTATTTTGTCTGTCGGTATATCTATTTTTTTGTCTGTCTGTTTGTTTGTTAGTCTATCTGTCTTTCAATCTATATGTTTGTCTGTTTTCTCTATGTTTGTGTTTCTGTGTGTTTGTCTGTGTCTATGTATTTGTTTATTAGTTTGTATTAGACTGTGTGCTTGTCTTGTTGTGTGTCTGTCTATCTCTCTGTCTATTGGTCTATGTGTCTATTTGTTAATCTCTTTGTTAGTCTATCTGTTTGTGGGTCTATTTGTCTGTCTCTCAATTTGTCTGCTTCTCTGTCTGTTAATATATTTGTCTTTCTATCTATTTCACTATTTTTCTATTTGTATGTATTTTGTATTTCTGTATATCTGTTTTTTTGTTTGTATGTCTGTAAATTATATCTCTATTTGTCATTCTCTATATCTTTTTTCTCTTCTATCTGTCTGTTTGTCTATCTATCTATCTGTTTGTTTATCTGCCAGTCTATCTGTCCTTCTGTCTTTCTGTCTTTCTATCAATCTGTTTGTCGGTCTGTCAATCAGTCTGTATGTCTTATGTCAGTCAGTCTTTCTGTCTGTCTCTCACTCAATCAGTCTGTCAGTCTGCCTGTCTGTTTGTCTCTCAATTAATCTTTTTTTTCTGTCTGTTAATCTATTTGTCTTTCTATCTATTTAATTATTTTTCTATTTTTATGTATTTTGTCTGTCTGTATATCTGTTTTTTTGTCTGTCTATTAGTCTACTTGTCTTATATTTTTCTATCAGTAAGCCTATTTATTTGTATGTCAATCAGTTAGTTTGTTTGTATGTCTCTATGTTTATTTGTTTGTTTATCTGTGTGTCTATTTGCATGTCTATTTGTGTCGTGTTGTTTGTTTGTCTATATGTGTTATTGTGAGTCTGTCGATTTGTCTGTTTGTTTGTTAGTCTATCTGTCTTTCAATCTATATGTTTGTCTGTTTTCTCTATGTTTGTGTTTCTGTGTATTGTCTGTGTCTATGTATTTGTTTATTAGTTTGTATTAGACAGTGTGCTTGTCTTGTTGTGTGTCTGTCTATCTCTCTGTCTATTGGTCTATGTGTCTATTTGTTAATCTCTTTGTTAGTCTATCTGTTTGTGGGTCTGTTTGTTTGTCTCTCAATTTGTCTGCTTCTCTGTCTGTTAATATATTTGTCTTTCTATCTATTTCACTATTTTTCTATTTGTATGTATTTTGTAGTTCTGTATATCTGTTTTTTTGTTTGTATGTCTGTAAATTATATCTCTATTTGTCATTCTCTATATCTTTTTTCTCTTCTATCTGTCTGTTTGTCTATCTATCTATCTGTTTGTTTGTCTTCCAGTCAATCTGTCCTTCTGTCTTTCTGTCTTTCTGTCAATCTGTTTGTCGGTCTGTCAATCAGTCTGTATGTCTTATGTTAGTCAGTCTTTCTGTCTGTCTGTCACTCAATCAGTCTGTCAGTCTGCCTGTCTGTTTGTCTCTCAATTAATCTTTTTTTCTGTCTGTTAATCTATTTGTCTTTCTATCTATTTAATTATTTTTCTATTTTTATGTATTTTGTCTGTCTGTATATCTGTTTTTTTGTCTGTCTATTAGTCTACTTGTCTTATATTTTTCTATCAGTAAGCCTATTTATTTGTATGTCAATCAGTTAGTTTGTTTGTATGTCTCTATGTTTATTTGTTTGTTTATCTGTGTGTCTATTTGTGTGTCGAGTTGTTTGTTTGTCTATATGTCTTTTTGTGTGTCTGTCGATTTGTCTGTTTGTTTATTAGTCTATCTGTCTATCAATCTGTCTTTCAATCTTTATGTCTGTCTGTTTTCTCTATGTTTGTGTTTCTGTGTGTTTGTCTGTGTCTATGTATTTGTTTATTAGTCTGTGTGTTTTGTCTATGAGTATGTTTGTTTGTCGGTCTATATATGTGTCTGTTTGTGTGATTGTATTTGTGTTTGTTTGTGTCTCTATCAGACTGTGTGATTGTCTGGTTGTGTGTTTGTGTATCTCTCTGTCTATTGGTCTTTGTGTGTATTTGTTAATCTCTTTGAAGTCTATCTGTTTGTGGGTCTGTCTGTCACTCAATTTGTCTCTTTCTCTATCTGTTAATATATTTGTCTGTGTATCTTTTTCACTATTTTTCTGTTTGTATGTATTTTTTCTGTCTGTATATCTGTTTTTTTGTTTTTATGTCTGTCAATTATATCTCTATTTATAATTCTCTATATCTGTTTTTTTTTGTCTGTCTATCTCTCTGTATATCTCTCTATTTGTTTGTCTGCCAGTCTATCTGTCTTTCTGTCTGTCAGTCTGTTTGTCTTTCTGTCATTCAGTCAATATGTCGGTCAGTCTGTGTGTCTGCCTATAACTTAGTCTGTCAGTCTGTCTGTCTGTTTGTCTCTCAATTAATCTTTTTTTCTGTCTGTTAATCTATTTGTCTGTCTATCTATTTAACTATTTTTCTATTTTTATGTATTTTGTCTATCTGTGTATCTGTTTTTTTGTGTGTCTGTCAATTATATCTCTGTTTGTCATTCTCTATATTTGTTTTTTGTATGTCTGTTAGTCTACCTGTCTTATATTTTTCTATCTGTAAGCATGTTTATTTCTATGTCAATCGGTTAGTTTGTTTGTATGTCTATATTTTTATTTGTCTGTTTATCTGTGTGTCTATTTGCATGTCTATTTGTGTGTCGAGTTTTCTGTCTGTCTATATGTCTTTTTGTGTGTCTGTCGATTTGTCTATTCGTTTGTTAGTCTATCTGTCTGTATGTCAATCTATCTATCAATCGATCTGTCTTTCAATCTATATGTTTGTCTGTTTTTTCTATGTTTGTGTTTCTGTGTGTTTGTCTATGTCTATGTATTTGTTTATTAGTCTGTGTGTTTTGTCTATTAGTCTGTTTGTTTGTCGGTCTATATGTGTGTCTGTTTGTGTGATTGTTTGTGTGTTTGTTTGTGTCTCTATCAAACTGTGTGCTTGTCTGGTTGTGTGTCTGTCTATCTCTCTGTCTATTGGTGTAAGTGTCTATTTGTTAATCTCTTTGTTAGTCTATCTGTTTGTGGGTCTGTATGTCTCTCAATTTGTCTCTTTCTTGTATGTTAATATATTTGTCTGTCTATCTATTTCACTATTTTTGTTTGTATGTATTTCGTCTATCTGTATATCTATTTTTTTTGTTTGTATGTCTGTCAATTATATCTCTATTTATAATTCTCTATATCTGTTTTTTTTTGTCTGTCTATCTCTCTGTATATCTCTCTATTTGTTTGTCTGCCAGTCTATCTGTCTTTCTGTCTGTCAGTCTGTTTGTCTTTCTGTCATTCAGTCAATATGTCGGTCAGTCTGTGTGTCTGCCTATAACTTAGTCAGTCAGTCTGTCTGTCTGTTTGTCTCTCAATTAATCTTTTTTTCTGTCTGTTAATCTATTTGTCTGTCTATCTATTTAACTATTTTTCTATTTTTATGTATTTTTTCTATCTGTGTATCTATTTTTTTTGTGCGTCTGTCAATTATATCTCTGTTTGTCATTCTCTATATTTGTTTTTTGTATGTCTGTTAGTCTGCCTGTCTTATATTTTTCTATCAGTAAGCATGTTTATTTCTATGTCAATCGGTTAGTTTGTTTGTATGTCTATATTTTTATTTGTCTGTTTATCTGTGTGTCTACTTGCATGTCTATTTGTGTGTCGAGTTTTCTGTCTGTCTATATGTCTTTTTGTGTGTCTGTCAATTTGTATGTTCGTTTGTTAGTCTATCTGTCTGTATGTCAATCTATCTATCAATCGATCTGTCTTTCAATCTATATGTTTGTCTGTTTTTTCTATGTTTGTGTTTCTGTGTGTTTGTCTATGTCTATGTATTTGTTTATTAGTCTGTGTGTTTTGTCTATTAGTCTGTTTGTTTGTCGGTCTATATGTGTGTCTGTTTGTGTGATTGTTTGTGTGTTTGTATGTGTCTCTATCAAACTGTGTGCTTGTCTGGTTGTGTGTCTGTCTATCTCTCTGTCTATTGGTGTATGTGTCTATTTGTTAATCTCTTTGTTAGTCTATCTGTTTGTGGGTCTGTATGTCTCTCAATTTGTCTCTTTCTTGTATGTTAATATATTTGTCTGTCTATCTATTTCACTATTTTTCTGTTTGTATGTATTTCGTCTATCTGTATATCTATTTTTTTTGTTTGTATTTCTGTCAATTATATCTCTTTTTGTCATTCTCTATATCTGTTTTTTTGTCTGTCTGTCTGTCTGTCTATCTCTCTATTTGTTTGTCTGCCAGTCTATCTGTCTTTCTATCTGTCAGTCTATTTGTCTGTCTGTCAGTCAGTATGTCTTATTTTAGTCAATATGTCAGTCAGTCTGTCTGTCTGTCTCTCACTCAATCAGTCTGTCAGTCTGTCTGTCTATTTGTCTCTCAATTAATCTTTTTTTCTGTCTGTTTTTGTCTATCTATCTATTTATCTATTTATCTATTTTTCTATATTTTGTCTGTCTGAATATCTATTTTTTTTGTGTTTGCCAATTATATCTCTGTTTGTCATTCTCTATATCTGTTTTTTGTATGTCTGTTAGTCTACTTGTCTTATATTTTTCTATCAGTAAGTCTGTTTATTTGTATGTCAATCGATCAGTTTGTTTGTATGTCTATATGTTTAATTGCCTGTTTATCTATGTGTTTATTTTCATGTCTATTTGTGTTTCGAGTTGTCTGTTTGTCTATATGTCTTTTTGTGTTTCTGTCGATTTGTCTGTTTGTTTGTTAGTCTATCTGTCTTTCAATCTATCTATCTATCAATCTGTCTTTCAATCTATATGTCTGTTTGTTTTCTCTATGTTTGTGTTTATGTGTCATTGTATTTGTTTTTTAGTCTGTGTGTTTTGTCTATTAGTCTGTTTGTTTGTCGGTCTATATGTGTGTCTAATTGTGTGATTGTATGTGTGTTTGTTTGTGTCTTTATCAGACTGTGTGCTTGTCTGGTTGTGTGTCTGTCTATCTGTCTGTCTATTGGTCTATGTGTCTATTTGGTAATCTCTTTGTTAGTCTATTTGTTTGTGGGTCCGTCTGTCTGTCTCTCAATTCGTCTCTTTCTCTGTCTGTCTATCTATTTAACTATTTTTCTATATTTTGTCTGTCTGTATATTTGTTTTTTTTGTGTCTATCAATTATATCTCTGTTTGTCATTCTCTATATCCTTTTTTTGTCTGTCTGTTAGTCTACCTGTATTATATTTTTCTATCAGTAAGCCTGTTTATTTGTATGTCAATCGATCAGTTTGTTTGTATGTCTATATGTTTATTTGTCTATTTATATATGTGTCTATTTTCATGTCTATTTGTGTGTCGAGTTGTCTGTTTGTCTATATGGCTTTTTGTGTGTCTGTCGATTTGCCTGTTTGTTTGTTAGTCTATCTGTCTGTCTGTCAATCTATCTATCTATCAATCTGTCTTTCGATCTATATGTCTGTTTGTTTTCTCTATGTTTGTGTTTCTGTGTCTTTGTATTTGTTTATTAGTCTGTGTGTTTTGTCTATTAGTCTGTTTGTTTGTCGGTCTATATGTGTGATTGTATGTGTGTTTGTTTATGTCATTATCAGACCGTGTGCTTGTCTGGTTGTGTGTCTATCTACCTCTCTGTCTATTGGTCTATGTGTCTATTTGTTAATCTCTTTGTTAGCCTATCTGTTTGTGGGTTTGTATGTCTGTCTCTCAATTTGTCTATTTCTCTGTCTGTTAATATATTTGTCTGTTTGATTGTATTTTGTCTATCTATATATCTATTTTTTAGTTTGTATGTGTCAATTATATCTCTATTTGTCATTCTCTATATTTGTTTTTTTGTCTGTCTGTCTGTCTGTCTCTATATCTGTTTGTTTGTTAGTCTATCTGTCTGTCTGTCTATTTAGCTATCAATCTGTCTTTCAATCTATATGTTTGTCCGTTTTCTCTATGTTTGTGTTTCTGTGTGTTTGTTTGTGTGTATGTATTTGTTTATTAGTCTGTGTGTCTTGTCAACTATTCTGTTTATTTGTCGGTCTATATGTGTGTCTGTTTGTGTGATTGTATGTGTGTTTGTTTGTGACTCTATCAGACTATGTGCTTGTCTGGTTGTGTGTTTGTCTATGTCTCTGTCTATTGGTCTATGTGTCTATTTGTTAATCTCTTTGTTAGTCTATCTGTTTGTGGGTCTGTCTGTCTTTCTCTCAATTTGTCTCTTTCTCTGTCTGTTAATATATTTGTCCGTTTGATTGTATTTTGTCTATCTGTATATCTATTTTTTTTGTATGTCTGTCAATTATATCTTTATTTGTCATTCTCTAATCGATTTGCTTAGTCAATTTTCCAACTTTTGTTGATTCCTTGAGTTCCAAGCTATTGTCTCAAGTTTGTAGGGTTGAGATGTTGTTCCTGAAATCTTTCTCAGTTTAAAATGTTATATTTATCACATGATGTATGTATGTCAATAATATCAAAAATGGACTTATGTCTAACAAGTGACACATTATTTTCTTTGGTCCTTGTCACCATTTTATCTGTGAATAAATCATATATACATACTCATTAATAATTGTCCCGGGAAGGTGTCAGCAAAGTAAAAGAATTGGGCATGTTTTTCTTTCTTTTTCAGTGGAAACGTTTCTACTTTCCTATCACATTTTGAGTATAAATTGTAATATGATAAAATAACATCCATGTCCTTATCTATCAATCTATCTATCTATCAATCTGTCTTTCAATCTATATGTCTGTCTGTTTTTCTCTATATTTGTGTTTCTGTGTGTTTGTCTGTGTCTATGTATTTGTTTATTAGTCTATGTGTTTTGTCTATTAGTCTGTTTGTTTGTCGGTCTATATGTGTGTCTGTTTGTGTGATTGTATGTGTGTTTGTTTGTGTCTCTATCAGACTGTGTGCTTGTTTGGTTGTGTGTCTTTCTATCTCTCTGTCTATTGGTCTATGTGTGTATTTTTTAATCTCTTTGTTAGTTTATTTGTTTGTGGGTCTGTCTGTCTGTCTCTTAATTTGTCTCTTTCTCTGTCTATTAATATATTTGTATGTCTATGTATTTCACTATTTTTCTGTTTGTATGTATTTTGTATGTCTGTATATCTGTTTTTTTGTTTGTACGTCTGTCAATTATATCTCTATTTGTCATTCTCTATATCTGTTTTTTTGTCTGCCTGTCTGTCTGTCTATCTCTCTATCTGTTTGTCTACCAGTCTATTTGTATTTCTGTCTTTCTGTCTGTCAGTCTGTTTGTTTGTCAGTCAGTCAGTTAGTATGTCTTATGTTAGTCAATATGTTCGTTAGTCAGTCTGTCTGTCTCTCACACAATCAGTCTGTCAGTCTGTCTGTCTATTAATCTTTTTGTCTGTCTATCTATTTAACTATTTTTCTATTTTTATGTATTTTGTCTGTCTGTATATCTGTTTTTTTTTGTGTCTGTCAATTATATCTCTGTTTGTCATTCTCTATATTTGTTTTTTTTTCTGTTTGTTAGTCTACCTGTCTTATATTTTTCTATCAGTAAGCCTGTTTAATTGTATGTCAATCGGTCAGTTTGTTTGTATGTCTATATGTTTATTTGTCTGTTTATCTGTGTGTCTTTTTGCATGTCTATTTGTGTGTCGAGTTGTCTGTTTGTCTATATGTCTTTTTGTGTGTCTGTCGATTTGTCTGTTTGTTTATTAGTCTATCTGTCTGTTTGTCAATCTATCTATCTATCAATATGTTTTTCAATCTATATGTCTGTCTATTTTTCTCTATGTTTGTGTTTCTTTGTGTTTGTCTGTGTGTATGTATTTGTTTATTAGTCTATGTGTTTTGTCTATTAGTCTGTTTGTTTGTCGGTCTATATGTGTGTTGTTTGTGTGATTGTATGTGTGTTTGTTTGTGTCTCTATCAGACTGTGTGCTTTTCTGGTTGAGTGTCTGTCTATCTCTTTGTCTATTGGTCTATGTGTCTATTTGTTAATCTCTTTGTTCGTCTATCTGTTTGTGGGTCTGTCTGTTTGTCTGTATATTAATTTTTCTCTTTCTCTGTCTGTTAATATATTTGTCTGTCTATCTATTTCACTATTTTTCTGTTTTTATGTATTTTGTCTGTCTGTATATCTGTTTTTTTGTTTGTATGTCTGTCAATTATATCTCTATTTGTCATTCTCTATATCTATTTTTTTGTCTGTCTGTTTGTCTGTCTATGTCTCTATCTGTCTGTTTGCCAGTCTATCTGTCTTTCTGTCTGTCAGTCTATTTGTCTATCTGTCATTCAGTCAATATCTCAGTAAGTTTGTCTGTCTGTCTATCACTCAGTCAGTCAGTTTGTCTGTCTGTCTGTTTGTCTCTCAATTAAACTTTATTTCTACCTGTTAATCTATTTGTCTGTCTATCTATTTAACTATTTTTTCTATTTTTTATGTATTTTGTTTGTCCGTATATCTTTTTTTTTTTGTGTCTGTCAATTATATATCTGTTTTTCATTCTCTATATCTGTTTTTTTGTCCGTCTATTAGTCTATATGTCTTATATTTTTCTATCAGTAAGCATGTTTATTTGTATATCAATCGGTCAGTTTGTTTGTGTGTGTATATGTTTATTTGTTTGTTTATTTGTGTGTCTATTTGCATGTCTATTTGTGTGTCGAGTTGTCTGTTTGTCTATATGTCTTTTTGTGTGTCTGTTGATTTGTCTGTTTGTTTGTTAGCCTATCTGTCTGTCTGTCTGTCTGTCTGTCAATCTATCTATCTATCAATCTGTCTTTCAATCTATATGTCTGTATGTTTTCTCTATGTTTGTGTTTATGTGTCTATGTATTTGGTTATTAGTCTATGTGTTTTGTCTATTAGGTTGTTTGTTTGTCGGTCTATATGTGTTTCTGTTTGTGTCTGTTGTTTGTTAGTCTATTAGTCTGTCTGTCATCTATCTATCTATCTATCTGTCTGTCTTTCAATCTATATGTCTGTTTGTTTTCTCTATGTTTGTGTTTCTTTGTGTTTGTCTGTGTCTATGTATTTGTTTATTGGTCTGTGTGTTTTGTCTTGTTGTGTGTCTGTCTATCTCTCTGTCTATTGGTCTATGTGTCTATTTGTTAATCTCTTTGTTAGTCTATCTGTCTATCTGTTTGTGGGTCTGTTTGTCTGTCTCTCAATTTGTCTCCTTCTTTGTCTGTTAATATATTTGTCTGTATATCTATTTCACTATTTTTCTGTTTGTATGTATTTTGTATGTCTGTATATCTGTTTTTTTGTTTGTATGTCTGTAAATTATATCTCTATTTGTCATTCTCTATATATTTTTTCTTTTATGTCTGTATGTCTGTCTATCTCTTTATCTGTTTGTTTGTCTGCTAGTCTATCTGTCTTTCTGTCCTTCCATCAGTCTGTTTGTATGTCAGTAAGTCAGTATGTCTTATGTCAGTCAATATGTCAGTCAGTCTGTCTGTCTGTCTCTCCCTCAATCAGTTTGTAAGTCTGTCTATCTGTTTGTCTCTCAATTAATCTTTTTTTTTCTGTTTGTTAATCTATTTGTCTTTCTATCTATTTAATTATTTTTCTATTTTTATGTATTTTGTCTGTCTGTATATCTATTTTTTTGTCTGTCTGTTAGTCTACCTGTCTTATATTTTTCTATCAGTAAGCCTGTTTATTTGTATGTCAATCGGTTTATTTGTTTGTAGGTCTATGTTTATTTGTTTGTTTATCTGTGTGTCTATTTGCATGTCTATTTGTGTGTCGTGTTGTTTGTTTGTCTATATGTGTTATTGTGAGTCTGTCGATTTGTCTGTTTGTTTGTTAGTCTATCTGTCTTTCAATCTATATGTTTGTCTGTTTTCTCTATGTTTGTGTTTCTGTGTATTGTCTGTGTCTATGTATTTGTTTATTAGTTTGTATTAGACAGTGTGCTTGTCTTGTTGTGTGTCTGTCTATTGGTCTATGTGTCTATTTGTTAATCTCTTTGTTAGTCTATCTGTTTGTGGGTCTGTTTGTCTGTCTCTCAATTTGTCTGCTTCTCTGTCTGTTAATATATTTGTCTTTCTATCTATTTCACTATTTTTCTATTTGTATGTATTTTGTAGTTCTGTATATCTGTTTTTTTGTTTGTATGTCTGTAAATTATATCTCTATTTGTCATTCTCTATATCTTTTTTCTCTTCTATCTGTCTGTTTGTCTATTTATCTATCTGTTTGTTTGTCTGCCAGTCAATCTGTCCTTCTGTCTTTCTGTCTTTCTGTCAATCTGTTTGTCGGTCTGTCAATCAGTCTGTATGTCTTATGTCAGTCAGTCTTTCTGTCTGTCTGTCACTCAATCAGTCTGTCAGTCTGCCTGTCTGTTTGTCTCTCAATTAATCTTTTTTTCTGTCTGTTAATCTATTTGTCTTTCTATCTATTTAATTATTTTTCTATTTTTATTTATTTTGTCTGTCTGTATATCTGTTTTTTTGTCTGTCTATTAGTCTACTTGTCTTATATTTTTCTATCAGTAAGCCTATTTATTTGTATGTCAATCAGTTAGTTTGTTTGTATGTCTCTATGTTTATTTGTTTGTTTATCTGTGTGTCTATATGTGTGTCGAGTTGTTTGTTTGTCTATATGTCTTTTTGTGTGTCTGTCGATTTGTCTATTTGTTTGTTAGTCTATCTGTCTATCAATCTGTCTTTCAATCTATATGTCTGTCTGTTTTCTCTATCTTTGTGTTTCTGTGTGTTTGTCTGTGTCTATGTATTTGTTTATTTGTCTGTGTGTTTTGTCTATGAGTATGTTTGTTTGTCGGTCTATATATGTGTCTGTTTGTGTGATTGTATCTGTGTTTGTTTGTGTCTCTATCAGACTGTGTGATTGTCTGGTTGTGTGTTTGTGTATCTCTCTGTCTATTGGTCTTTGTGTGTATTTGTTATTCACTTTGAAGTCTATCTGTTTGTGGGTCTGTCTGTCACTCAATTTGTCTCTTTCTCTGTCTGTTAATATATCTGTCTGTCTATCTTTTTCACTATTTTTCTGTTTTTATGTATTTTTTCTGTCTGTATATCTGTTTTTTTGTTTGTATGTCTGTCAATTATATCTCTATTTATAATTCTCTATATCTGTTTTTTTTTGTCTGTCTATCTCTCTGTATATCTCTCTATTTGTTTGTCTGCCAGTCTATCTGTCTTTCTGTCTTTCAGTCTGTTTGTCTTTCTGTCATTCAGTCAATATGTCGGTCAGTCTGTTTGTCTGGCTATAACTTAGTCAGTCAGTCTGTCTGTCTGTTTGTCTATCAATTAATCTTTTTTTCTGTCTGTTAATCTATTTGTCTGTCTATCTATTTAACTATTTTTCTATTTTTATGTATTTTGTCTATCTGTGTATCTGTTTTTTTGTGTGTCTGTCAATTATATCTCTGTTTGTCATTCTCTATATTTGTTTTTTGTATGTCTGTTAGTCTACGTGTCTTATATTTTTCTATTAGTAAGCATGTTTATTTCTATGTCAATCGGTTAGTTTGTTTGTATGTCTATATTTTTATTTGTCTGTTTATCTGTGTGTCTATTTGCATGTCTATTTGTGTGTCGAGTTTTCTGTCTGTCTATATGTCTTTTTGTGTGTCTGTCGATTTGTCTGTTCGTTTGTTAGTCTATCTGTCTGTATGTCAATCTATCTATCAATCGATCTGTCTTTCAATCTATATGTTTGTCTATTTTTTCTATGTTTGTGTTTTTGTGTGTTTGTCTATGTCTATGTATTTGTTTATTAGTCTGTGTGTTTTGTCTATTAGTGTGTTTGTTTGTTGGTCTATATGTGTGTCTGTTTGTGTGATTGTTTGTGTGTTTGTTTGTGTCTCTATCAAACTGTGTGCTTGTCTGGTTGTGTGTCTGTCTATCTCTCTGTCTATTGGTGTATGTGTCTATTTGTTAATCTCTTTGTTAGTCTATCTGTTTGTGGGTCTGTATGTCTCTCAATTTGTCTCTTTCTTGTATGTTAATATATTTGTCTGTCTATCTATTTCACTATTTTTCTGTTTGTATGTATTTCGTCTATCTGTATATCTATTTTTTTTGTTTGTATTTCTGTCAATTATATCTCTTTTTGTCATTCTCTATATCTGTTTTTTTGTCTGTCTGTCTGTCTGTCTATCTCTCTATTTGTTTGTCTGCCAGTCTATCTGTCTTTCTATCTGTCAGTCTATTTGTCTGTCTGTCAGTCAGTATGTCTTATTTTAGTCAATATGTCAGTCAGTCTGTCTGTCTGTCTCTCACTCAATCAGTCTGTCAGTCTGTCTGTCTATTTGTCTCTCAATTAATCTTTTTTTCTGTCTGTTTTTGTCTATCTATCTATTTATCTATTTATCTATTTTTCTATATTTTGTCTGTCTGAATATCTATTTTTTTTGTGTTTGCCAATTATATCTCTGTTTGTCATTCTCTATATCTGTTTTTTGTATGTCTGTTAGTCTACTTGTCTTATATTTTTCTATCAGTAAGTCTGTTTATTTGTATGTCAATCGATCAGTTTGTTTGTATGTCTATATGTTTAATTGCCTGTTTATCTATGTGTTTATTTTCATGTCTATTTGTGTTTCGAGTTGTCTGTTTGTCTATATGTCTTTTTGTGTTTCTGTCGATTTGTCTGTTTGTTTGTTAGTCTATCTGCCTTTCAATCTATCTATCTATCAATCTGTCTTTCAATCTATATGTCTGTTTGTTTTCTCTATGTTTGTGTTCATGTGTCATTGTATTTGTTTATTAGTCTGTGTGTTTTGTCTATTAGTCTATTTGTTTGTCGGTCTATATGTGTGTCTAATTGTGTGATTGTATGTGTGTTTGTTTGTGTCTTTATCAGACTGTGTGCTTGTCTGGTTGTGTGTCTGTCTATCTCTCTGTCTATTGGTCTACGTGTCTATTTGGTAATCTCTTTGTTAGTCTATTTGTTTGTGGGTATGTCTGTCTGTCTCTCAATTTGTCTCTTTCTCTGTCTGTCTATCTATTTAACAATTTTTCTATATTTTGTCTGTCTGTATATTTGTTTTTTTGTGTCTATCAATTATATCTCTGTTTGTCATTCTCTGTATCTGTTTTTTGTCTGTCTGTTAGTCTACCTGTATTATATTTTTCTATCAGTAAGCCTGTTTATTTGTATGTCAATCGATCAGTTTGTTTGTATGTCTATATGTTTATTTGTCTATTTATCTATGTGTCTATTTTCATGTCTATTTGTGTGTCGAGTTGTCTGTTTGTCTATATGGCTTTTTGTGTGTCTGTCGATTTGCCTGTTTGTTTGTTAGTCTATCTGTCTGTCTGTCAATATATCTATCTATCAATCTGTCTTTCGATCTATATGTCTGTTTGTTTTCTCTATGTTTGTGTTTCTGTGTCTGTGTATTTGTTTATTAGTATGTGTGTTTGTTTATGTCATTATCAGACCGTGTGCTTGTCTGGTTGTGTGTCTATCTACCTCTCTGTCTATTGGTCTATGTGTCTATTTGTTAATCTCTTTGTTAGCCTATCTGTTTGTGGGTTTGTATGTCTGTCTCTCAATTTGTCTATTTCTCTGTCTGTTAATATATTTGTCTGTTTGATTGTATTTTGTCTATCTATATATCTATTTTTTAGTTTGTATGTGTCAATTATATCTCTATTTGTCATTCTCTATATTTGTTTTTTTGTCTGTCTGTCTGTCTGTCTCTATATCTGTTTGTTTGTTAGTCTATCTGTCTGTCTGTCTATTTAGCTATCAATCTGTCTTTCAATCTATATGTTTGTCCGTTTTCTCTATGTTTGTGTTTCTGTGTGTTTGTTTGTGTGTATGTATTTGTTTATTAGTCTGTGTGTCTTGTCAACTATTCTGTTTATTTGTCGGTCTATATGTGTGTCTGTTTGTGTGATTGTATGTGTGTTTGTTTGTGACTCTATCAGACTATGTGCTTGTCTGGTTGTGTGTTTGTCTATGTCTCTGTCTATTGGTCTATGTGTCTATTTGTTAATCTCTTTGTTAGTCTATCTGTTTGTGGGTCTGTCTGTCTTTCTCTCAATTTGTCTCTTTCTCTGTCTGTTAATATATTTGTCCGTTTGATTGTATTTTGTCTATCTGTATATCTATTTTTTTTGTATGTCTGTCAATTATATCTTTATTTGTCATTCTCTAATCGATTTGCTTAGTCAATTTTCCAACTTTTGTTGATTCCTTGAGTTCCAAGCTATTGTCTCAAGTTTGTAGGGTTGAGATGTTGTTCCTGAAATCTTTCTCAGTTTAAAATGTTATATTTATCACATGATGTATGTATGTCAATAATATCAAAAATGGACTTATGTCTAACAAGTGACACATTATTTTCTTTGGTCCTTGTCACCATTTTATCTGTGAATAAATCATATATACATACTCATTAATAATTGTCCCGGGAAGGTGTCAGCAAAGTAAAAGAATTGGGCATGTTTTTCTTTCTTTTTCAGTGGAAACGTTTCTACTTTCCTATCACATTTTGAGTATAAATTGTAATATGATAAAATAACATCCATGTCCTTATCTATCAATCTATCTATCTATCAATCTGTCTTTCAATCTATATGTCTGTCTGTTTTTCTCTATATTTGTGTTTCTGTGTGTTTGTCTGTGTCTATGTATTTGTTTATTAGTCTATGTGTTTTGTCTATTAGTCTGTTTGTTTGTCGGTCTATATGTGTGTCTGTTTGTGTGATTGTATGTGTGTTTGTTTGTGTCTCTATCAGACTGTGTGCTTGTTTGGTTGTGTGTCTTTCTATCTCTCTGTCTATTGGTCTATGTGTGTATTTTTTAATCTCTTTGTTAGTTTATTTGTTTGTGGGTCTGTCTGTCTGTCTCTTAATTTGTCTCTTTCTCTGTCTATTAATATATTTGTATGTCTATGTATTTCACTATTTTTCTGTTTGTATGTATTTTGTATGTCTGTATATCTGTTTTTTTGTTTGTACGTCTGTCAATTATATCTCTATTTGTCATTCTCTATATCTGTTTTTTTGTCTGCCTGTCTGTCTGTCTATCTCTCTATCTGTTTGTCTACCAGTCTATTTGTATTTCTGTCTTTCTGTCTGTCAGTCTGTTTGTTTGTCAGTCAGTCAGTTAGTATGTCTTATGTTAGTCAATATGTTCGTTAGTCAGTCTGTCTGTCTCTCACACAATCAGTCTGTCAGTCTGTCTGTCTATTAATCTTTTTGTCTGTCTATCTATTTAACTATTTTTCTATTTTTATGTATTTTGTCTGTCTGTATATCTGTTTTTTTTTGTGTCTGTCAATTATATCTCTGTTTGTCATTCTCTATATTTGTTTTTTTTTCTGTTTGTTAGTCTACCTGTCTTATATTTTTCTATCAGTAAGCCTGTTTAATTGTATGTCAATCGGTCAGTTTGTTTGTATGTCTATATGTTTATTTGTCTGTTTATCTGTGTGTCTTTTTGCATGTCTATTTGTGTGTCGAGTTGTCTGTTTGTCTATATGTCTTTTTGTGTGTCTGTCGATTTGTCTGTTTGTTTATTAGTCTATCTGTCTGTTTGTCAATCTATCTATCTATCAATATGTTTTTCAATCTATATGTCTGTCTATTTTTCTCTATGTTTGTGTTTCTTTGTGTTTGTCTGTGTGTATGTATTTGTTTATTAGTCTATGTGTTTTGTCTATTAGTCTGTTTGTTTGTCGGTCTATATGTGTGTTGTTTGTGTGATTGTATGTGTGTTTGTTTGTGTCTCTATCAGACTGTGTGCTTTTCTGGTTGAGTGTCTGTCTATCTCTTTGTCTATTGGTCTATGTGTCTATTTGTTAATCTCTTTGTTCGTCTATCTGTTTGTGGGTCTGTTTGTGGGTCTGTTTGTTTGTCTGTATATTAATTTTTCTCTTTCTCTGTCTGTTAATATATTTGTCTGTCTATCTATTTCACTATTTTTCTGTTTTTATGTATTTTGTCTGTTTGTATATCTGTTTTTTTGTTTGTATGTCTGTCAATTATATCTCTATTTGTCATTCTCTATATCTGTTTTTTTGTCTGTCTGTCTGTCTATGTCTCTATCTGTCTGTTTGCCAGTCTATCTGTCTTTCTGTCTGTCAGTCAATTTGTCTATCTGTCATTCAGTCAATATCTCAGTAAGTTTGTCTGTCTGTCTATCACTCAGTCAGTCAGTTTGTCTGTCTGTCTATTTGTCTCTCAATTAAACTTTATTTCTACCTGTTAATCTATTTGTCTGTCTATCTATTTAACTATTTTTTCTATTTTTTATGTATTTTTTTGTCCGTATATCTGTTTTTTTTTTGTGTCTGTCAATTATATATCTGTTTTTCATTCTCTATATCTGTTTTTTTGTCTGTCTATTAGTCTATATGTCTTATATTTTTCTATCAGTAAGCATGTTTATTTGTATATCAATCGGCCAGTTTGTTTGTGTGTGTATATGTTTATTTGTTTGTTTATTTGTGTGTCTATTTGCATGTCTATTTGTGTGTCGAGTTGTCTGTTTGTCTATATGTCTTTTTGTGTGTCTGTTGATTTGTCTGTTTGTTTGTTAGCCTATCTGCCTGTCTATCAATCTATCTATCTATCAATCTGTCTTTCAATCTATATGTCTGTAAGTTTTCTCTATGTTTGTGTTTATGTGTCTATGTATTTGGTTATTAGTCTACGTGTTTTGTCTATTAGGTTGTTTGTTTGTCGGTCTATATGTGTTTCTGTTTGTGTCTGTTGTTTGTTAGTCTATTAGTCTGTCTGTCATCTATCTATCTATCTGTCTGTCTTTCAATATATATGTCTGTTTGTTTTCTCTATGTTTGTGTTTCTCTGTGTTTGTCTGTGTCTATGTATTTGTTTATTGGTCTGTGTGTTTTGTCTTGTTGTGTGTCTGTCTATCTCTCTGTCTATTGGTCTATGTGTCTATTTGTTAATCTCTTTGTTAGTCTATCTGTCTATCTGTTTGTGGGTCTGTTTGTCTGTCTCTCAATTTGTCTCCTTCTTTGTCTGTTAATATATTTGTCTGTATATCTATTTCACTATTTTTCTGTTTGTATGTATTTTGTATGTCTGTATATCTGTTTTTTTGTTTGTATGTCTGTAAATTATATCTCTATTTGTCATTCTCTATATATTTTTTCTTTTATGTCTGTATGTCTGTCTATCTCTTTATCTGTTTGTTTGTCTGCTAGTCTATCTGTCTTTCTGTCCTTCCATCAGTCTGTTTGTATGTCAGTAAGTCAGTATGTCTTATGTCAGTCAATATGTCAGTCAGTCTGTCTGTCTGTCTCTCCCTCAATCAGTTTGTAAGTCTGTCTATCTGTTTTTCTCTCAATTAATCTTTTTTTTTCTGTTTGTTAATCTATTTGTCTTTCTATCTATTTAATTATTTTTCTATTTTTATGTATTTTGTCTGTCTGTATATCTATTTTTTTGTCTGTCTGTTAGTCTACCTGTCTTATATTTTTCTATCAGTAAGCCTGTTTATTTGTATGTCAATCGGTTTATTTGTTTGTAGGTCTATGTTTATTTGTTTGTTTATCTGTGTGTCTATTTGCATGTCTATTTGTGTGTCGTGTTGTTTGTTTGTCTATATGTGTTATTGTGAGTCTGTCGATTTGTCTGTTTGTTTGTTAGTCTATCTGTCTTTCAATCTATATGTTTGTCTGTTTTCTCTATGTTTGTGTTTCTGTGTATTGTCTGTGTCTATGTATTTGTTTATTAGTTTGTATTAGACAGTGTGCTTGTCTTGTTGTGTGTCTGTCTATTGGTCTATGTGTCTATTTGTTAATCTCTTTGTTAGTCTATCTGTTTGTGGGTCTGTTTGTCTGTCTCTCAATTTGTCTGCTTCTCTGTCTGTTAATATATTTGTCTTTCTATCTATTTCACTATTTTTCTATTTGTATGTATTTTGTAGTTCTGTATATCTGTTTTTTTGTTTGTATGTCTGTAAATTATATCTCTATTTGTCATTCTCTATATCTTTTTTCTCTTCTATCTGTCTGTTTGTCTATTTATCTATCTGTTTGTTTGTCTGCCAGTCAATCTGTCCTTCTGTCTTTCTGTCTTTCTGTCAATCTGTTTGTCGGTCTGTCAATCAGTCTGTATGTCTTATGTCAGTCAGTCTTTCTGTCTGTCTGTCACTCAATCAGTCTGTCAGTCTGCCTGTCTGTTTGTCTCTCAATTAATCTTTTTTTCTGTCTGTTAATCTATTTGTCTTTCTATCTATTTAATTATTTTTCTATTTTTATGTATTTTGTCTGTCTGTATATCTGTTTTTTTGTCTGTCTATTAGTCTACTTGTCTTATATTTTTCTATCAGTAAGCCTATTTATTTGTATGTCAATCAGTTAGTTTGTTTGTATGTCTCTATGTTTATTTGTTTGTTTATCTGTGTGTCTATATGTGTGTCGAGTTGTTTGTTTGTCTATATGCCTTTTTGTGTGTCTGTCGATTTGTCTATTTGTTTGTTAGTCTATCTGTCTATCAATCTGTCTTTCAATCTATATGTCTGTCTGTTTTCTCTATCTTTGTGTTTCTGTGTGTTTGTCTGTGTCTATGTATTTGTTTATTTGTCTGTGTGTTTTGTCTATGAGTATGTTTGTTTGTCGGTCTATATATGTGTCTGTTTGTGTGATTGTATCTGTGTTTGTTTGTGTCTCTATCAGACTGTGTGATTGTCTGGTTGTGTGTTTGTGTATCTCTCTGTCTATTGGTCTTTGTGTGTATTTGTTATTCACTTTGAAGTCTATCTGTTTGTGGGTCTGTCTGTCACTCAATTTGTCTCTTTCTCTGTCTGTTAATATATCTGTCTGTCTATCTTTTTCACTATTTTTCTGTTTTTATGTATTTTTTCTGTCTGTATATCTGTTTTTTTGTTTGTATGTCTGTCAATTATATCTCTATTTATAATTCTCTATATCTGTTTTTTTTTGTCTGTCTATCTCTCTGTATATCTCTCTATTTGTTTGTCTGCCAGTCTATCTGTCTTTCTGTCTTTCAGTCTGTTTGTCTTTCTGTCATTCAGTCAATATGTCGGTCAGTCTGTTTGTCTGGCTATAACTTAGTCAGTCAGTCTGTCTGTCTGTTTGTCTATCAATTAATCTTTTTTTCTGTCTGTTAATCTATTTGTCTGTCTATCTATTTAACTATTTTTCTATTTTTATGTATTTTGTCTATCTGTGTATCTGTTTTTTTGTGTGTCTGTCAATTATATCTCTGTTTGTCATTCTCTATATTTGTTTTTTGTATGTCTGTTAGTCTACGTGTCTTATATTTTTCTATTAGTAAGCATGTTTATTTCTATGTCAATCGGTTAGTTTGTTTGTATGTCTATATTTTTATTTGTCTGTTTATCTGTGTGTCTATTTGCATGTCTATTTGTGTGTCGAGTTTTCTGTCTGTCTATATGTCTTTTTGTGTGTCTGTCGATTTGTCTGTTCGTTTGTTAGTCTATCTGTCTGTATGTCAATCTATCTATCAATCGATCTGTCTTTCAATCTATATGTTTGTCTGTTTTTTCTATGTTTGTGTTTCTGTGTGTTTGTCTATGTCTATGTATTTGTTTATTAGTCTGTGTGTTTTGTCTATTAGTCTGTTTGTTTGTCGGTCTATATGTGTGTCTGTTTGTGTGATTGTTTGTGTGTTTGTTTGTGTCTCTATCAAACTGTGTGCTTGTCTGGTTGTGTGTCTGTCTATCTCTCTGTCTATTGGTGTAAGTGTCTATTTGTTAATCTCTTTGTTAGTCTATCTGTTTGTGGGTCTGTATGTCTCTCAATTTGTCTCTTTCTTGTATGTTAATATATTTGTCTGTCTATCTATTTCACTATTTTTGTTTGTATGTATTTCGTCTATCTGTATATCTATTTTTTTTGTTTGTATGTCTGTCAATTATATCTCTATTTATAATTCTCTATATCTGTTTTTTTTTGTCTGTCTATCTCTCTGTATATCTCTCTATTTGTTTGTCTGCCAGTCTATCTGTCTTTCTGTCTGTCAGTCTGTTTGTCTTTCTGTCATTCAGTCAATATGTCGGTCAGTCTGTGTGTCTGCCTATAACTTAGTCAGTCAGTCTGTCTGTCTGTTTGTCTCTCAATTAATCTTTTTTTCTGTCTGTTAATCTATTTGTCTGTCTATCTATTTAACTATTTTTCTATTTTTATGTATTTTTTCTATCTGTGTATCTATTTTTTTTGTGCGTCTGTCAATTATATCTCTGTTTGTCATTCTCTATATTTGTTTTTTGTATGTCTGTTAGTCTGCCTGTCTTATATTTTTCTATCAGTAAGCATGTTTATTTCTATGTCAATCGGTTAGTTTGTTTGTATGTCTATATTTTTATTTGTCTGTTTATCTGTGTGTCTACTTGCATGTCTATTTGTGTGTCGAGTTTTCTGTCTGTCTATATGTCTTTTTGTGTGTCTGTCAATTTGTATGTTCGTTTGTTAGTCTATCTGTCTGTATGTCAATCTATCTATCAATCGATCTGTCTTTCAATCTATATGTTTGTCTGTTTTTTCTATGTTTGTGTTTCTGTGTGTTTGTCTATGTCTATGTATTTGTTTATTAGTCTGTGTGTTTTGTCTATTAGTCTGTTTGTTTGTCGGTCTATATGTGTGTCTGTTTGTGTGATTGTTTGTGTGTTTGTATGTGTCTCTATCAAACTGTGTGCTTGTCTGGTTGTGTGTCTGTCTATCTCTCTGTCTATTGGTGTATGTGTCTATTTGTTAATCTCTTTGTTAGTCTATCTGTTTGTGGGTCTGTATGTCTCTCAATTTGTCTCTTTCTTGTATGTTAATATATTTGTCTGTCTATCTATTTCACTATTTTTCTGTTTGTATGTATTTCGTCTATCTGTATATCTATTTTTTTTGTTTGTATTTCTGTCAATTATATCTCTTTTTGTCATTCTCTATATCTGTTTTTTTGTCTGTCTGTCTGTCTGTCTATCTCTCTATTTGTTTGTCTGCCAGTCTATCTGTCTTTCTATCTGTCAGTCTATTTGTCTGTCTGTCAGTCAGTATGTCTTATTTTAGTCAATATGTCAGTCAGTCTGTCTGTCTGTCTCTCACTCAATCAGTCTGTCAGTCTGTCTGTCTATTTGTCTCTCAATTAATCTTTTTTTCTGTCTGTTTTTGTCTATCTATCTATTTATCTATTTATCTATTTTTCTATATTTTGTCTGTCTGAATATCTATTTTTTTTGTGTTTGCCAATTATATCTCTGTTTGTCATTCTCTATATCTGTTTTTTGTATGTCTGTTAGTCTACTTGTCTTATATTTTTCTATCAGTAAGTCTGTTTATTTGTATGTCAATCGATCAGTTTGTTTGTATGTCTATATGTTTAATTGCCTGTTTATCTATGTGTTTATTTTCATGTCTATTTGTGTTTCGAGTTGTCTGTTTGTCTATATGTCTTTTTGTGTTTCTGTCGATTTGTCTGTTTGTTTGTTAGTCTATCTGCCTTTCAATCTATCTATCTATCAATCTGTCTTTCAATCTATATGTCTGTTTGTTTTCTCTATGTTTGTGTTCATGTGTCATTGTATTTGTTTATTAGTCTGTGTGTTTTGTCTATTAGTCTATTTGTTTGTCGGTCTATATGTGTGTCTAATTGTGTGATTGTATGTGTGTTTGTTTGTGTCTTTATCAGACTGTGTGCTTGTCTGGTTGTGTGTCTGTCTATCTCTCTGTCTATTGGTCTACGTGTCTATTTGGTAATCTCTTTGTTAGTCTATTTGTTTGTGGGTATGTCTGTCTGTCTCTCAATTTGTCTCTTTCTCTGTCTGTCTATCTATTTAACAATTTTTCTATATTTTGTCTGTCTGTATATTTGTTTTTTTGTGTCTATCAATTATATCTCTGTTTGTCATTCTCTGTATCTGTTTTTTGTCTGTCTGTTAGTCTACCTGTATTATATTTTTCTATCAGTAAGCCTGTTTATTTGTATGTCAATCGATCAGTTTGTTTGTATGTCTATATGTTTATTTGTCTATTTATCTATGTGTCTATTTTCATGTCTATTTGTGTGTCGAGTTGTCTGTTTGTCTATATGGCTTTTTGTGTGTCTGTCGATTTGCCTGTTTGTTTGTTAGTCTATCTGTCTGTCTGTCAATATATCTATCTATCAATCTGTCTTTCGATCTATATGTCTGTTTGTTTTCTCTATGTTTGTGTTTCTGTGTCTGTGTATTTGTTTATTAGTATGTGTGTTTGTTTATGTCATTATCAGACCGTGTGCTTGTCTGGTTGTGTGTCTATCTACCTCTCTGTCTATTGGTCTATGTGTCTATTTGTTAATCTCTTTGTTAGCCTATCTGTTTGTGGGTTTGTATGTCTGTCTCTCAATTTGTCTATTTCTCTGTCTGTTAATATATTTGTCTGTTTGATTGTATTTTGTCTATCTATATATCTATTTTTTAGTTTGTATGTGTCAATTATATCTCTATTTGTCATTCTCTATATTTGTTTTTTTGTCTGTCTGTCTGTCTGTCTCTATATCTGTTTGTTTGTTAGTCTATCTGTCTGTCTGTCTATTTAGCTATCAATCTGTCTTTCAATCTATATGTTTGTCCGTTTTCTCTATGTTTGTGTTTCTGTGTGTTTGTTTGTGTGTATGTATTTGTTTATTAGTCTGTGTGTCTTGTCAACTATTCTGTTTATTTGTCGGTCTATATGTGTGTCTGTTTGTGTGATTGTATGTGTGTTTGTTTGTGACTCTATCAGACTATGTGCTTGTCTGGTTGTGTGTTTGTCTATGTCTCTGTCTATTGGTCTATGTGTCTATTTGTTAATCTCTTTGTTAGTCTATCTGTTTGTGGGTCTGTCTGTCTTTCTCTCAATTTGTCTCTTTCTCTGTCTGTTAATATATTTGTCCGTTTGATTGTATTTTGTCTATCTGTATATCTATTTTTTTTGTATGTCTGTCAATTATATCTTTATTTGTCATTCTCTAATCGATTTGCTTAGTCAATTTTCCAACTTTTGTTGATTCCTTGAGTTCCAAGCTATTGTCTCAAGTTTGTAGGGTTGAGATGTTGTTCCTGAAATCTTTCTCAGTTTAAAATGTTATATTTATCACATGATGTATGTATGTCAATAATATCAAAAATGGACTTATGTCTAACAAGTGACACATTATTTTCTTTGGTCCTTGTCACCATTTTATCTGTGAATAAATCATATATACATACTCATTAATAATTGTCCCGGGAAGGTGTCAGCAAAGTAAAAGAATTGGGCATGTTTTTCTTTCTTTTTCAGTGGAAACGTTTCTACTTTCCTATCACATTTTGAGTATAAATTGTAATATGATAAAATAACATCCATGTCCTTATCTATCAATCTATCTATCTATCAATCTGTCTTTCAATCTATATGTCTGTCTGTTTTTCTCTATATTTGTGTTTCTGTGTGTTTGTCTGTGTCTATGTATTTGTTTATTAGTCTATGTGTTTTGTCTATTAGTCTGTTTGTTTGTCGGTCTATATGTGTGTCTGTTTGTGTGATTGTATGTGTGTTTGTTTGTGTCTCTATCAGACTGTGTGCTTGTTTGGTTGTGTGTCTTTCTATCTCTCTGTCTATTGGTCTATGTGTGTATTTTTTAATCTCTTTGTTAGTTTATTTGTTTGTGGGTCTGTCTGTCTGTCTCTCAATTTGTCTCTTTCTCTGTCTATTAATATATTTGTATGTCTATGTATTTCACTATTTTTCTGTTTGTATGTATTTTGTATGTCTGTATATCTGTTTTTTTGTTTGTACGTCTGTCAATTATATCTCTATTTGTCATTCTCTATATCTGTTTTTTGTCTGCCTGTCTGTCTGTCTATCTCTCTATCTGTTTGTCTACCAGTCTATTTGTATTTCTGTCTTTCTGTCTGTCAGTCTGTTTGTCTGTCAGTCAGTCAATTAGTATGTCTTATGTTAGTCAATATGTCAGTTAGTCAGTCTGTCTGTCTCTCACACAATCAGTCTGTCAGTCTGTCTGTCTATTAATCTTTTTGTCTATCTATCTATTTAACTATTTTTCTATTTTTATGTATTTTGTCTGTCTGTATATCTGTTTTTTTTTGTGTCTGTCAATTATATCTCTGTTTGTCATTCTCTATATTTGTTTTTTTTCTGTTTGTTAGTCTACCTGTCTTATATTTTTCTATCAGTGAGCCTGTTTATTTGTATGTCAATCAGTCAGTTTGTTTGTATGTCTATATGTTTATTTGTCTGTTTATCTGTGTGTCTTTTTGCATGTCTATTTGTGTGTCGAGTTGTCTGTTTGTCTATATGTCTTTTTGTGTGTCTGTCGATTTGTCTGTTTGTTTATTAGTCTATCTGTCTGTTTGTCAATCTATCTATCTATCAATATGTTTTTCAATCTATATGTCTGTCTATTTTTCTCTATGTTTGTGTTTCTTTGTGTTTGTCTGTGTGTATGTATTTGTTTATCAGTCTATGTGTTTTGTCTATTAGTTTGTTTGTTTGTCGGTCTATATGTGTGTTGTTTGTGTGATTGTATGTGTGTTTGTTTGTGTCTCTATCAGACTGTGTGCTTTTCTGGTTGAGTGTCTGTCTATCTCTTTGTCTATTGGTCTATGTGTCTATTTGTTAATCTCTTTGTTCGTCTATCTGTTTGTGGGTCTGTTTGTGGGTCTGTTTGTTTGTCTGTATATTAATTTTTCTCTTTCTCTGTCTGTTAATATATTTGTCTGTCTATCTATTTCACTATTTTTCTGTTTTTATGTATTTTGTCTGTTTGTATATCTGTTTTTTTGTTTGTATGTCTGTCAATTATATCTCTATTTGTCATTCTCTATATCTGTTTTTTTGTCTGTCTGTCTGTCTATGTCTCTATCTGTCTGTTTGCCAGTCTATCTGTCTTTCTGTCTGTCAGTCAATTTGTCTATCTGTCATTCAGTCAATATCTCAGTAAGTTTGTCTGTCTGTCTATCACTCAGTCAGTCAGTTTGTCTGTCTGTCTATTTGTCTCTCAATTAAACTTTATTTCTACCTGTTAATCTATTTGTCTGTCTATCTATTTAACTATTTTTTCTATTTTTTATGTATTTTTTTGTCCGTATATCTGTTTTTTTTTTGTGTCTGTCAATTATATATCTGTTTTTCATTCTCTATATCTGTTTTTTTGTCTGTCTATTAGTCTATATGTCTTATATTTTTCTATCAGTAAGCATGTTTATTTGTATATCAATCGGCCAGTTTGTTTGTGTGTGTATATGTTTATTTGTTTGTTTATTTGTGTGTCTATTTGCATGTCTATTTGTGTGTCGAGTTGTCTGTTTGTCTATATGTCTTTTTGTGTGTCTGTTGATTTGTCTGTTTGTTTGTTAGCCTATCTGCCTGTCTATCAATCTATCTATCTATCAATCTGTCTTTCAATCTATATGTCTGTAAGTTTTCTCTATGTTTGTGTTTATGTGTCTATGTATTTGGTTATTAGTCTACGTGTTTTGTCTATTAGGTTGTTTGTTTGTCGGTCTATATGTGTTTCTGTTTGTGTCTGTTGTTTGTTAGTCTATTAGTCTGTCTGTCATCTATCTATCTATCTGTCTGTCTTTCAATATATATGTCTGTTTGTTTTCTCTATGTTTGTGTTTCTCTGTGTTTGTCTGTGTCTATGTATTTGTTTATTGGTCTGTGTGTTTTGTCTTGTTGTGTGTCTGTCTATCTCTCTGTCTATTGGTCTATGTGTCTATTTGTTAATCTCTTTGTTAGTCTATCTGTCTATCTGTTTGTGGGTCTGTTTGTCTGTCTCTCAATTTGTCTCCTTCTTTGTCTGTTAATATATTTGTCTGTATATCTATTTCACTATTTTTCTGTTTGTATGTATTTTGTATGTCTGTATATCTGTTTTTTTGTTTGTATGTCTGTAAATTATATCTCTATTTGTCATTCTCTATATATTTTTTCTTTTATGTCTGTATGTCTGTCTATCTCTTTATCTGTTTGTTTGTCTGCTAGTCTATCTGTCTTTCTGTCCTTCCATCAGTCTGTTTGTATGTCAGTAAGTCAGTATGTCTTATGTCAGTCAATATGTCAGTCAGTCTGTCTGTCTGTCTCTCCCTCAATCAGTTTGTAAGTCTGTCTATCTGTTTTTCTCTCAATTAATCTTTTTTTTTCTGTTTGTTAATCTATTTGTCTTTCTATCTATTTAATTATTTTTCTATTTTTATGTATTTTGTCTGTCTGTATATCTATTTTTTTGTCTGTCTGTTAGTCTACCTGTCTTATATTTTTCTATCAGTAAGCCTGTTTATTTGTATGTCAATCGGTTTATTTGTTTGTAGGTCTATGTTTATTTGTTTGTTTATCTGTGTGTCTATTTGCATGTCTATTTGTGTGTCGTGTTGTTTGTTTGTCTATATGTGTTATTGTGAGTCTGTCGATTTGTCTGTTTGTTTGTTAGTCTATCTGTCTTTCAATCTATATGTTTGTCTGTTTTCTCTATGTTTGTGTTTCTGTGTATTGTCTGTGTCTATGTATTTGTTTATTAGTTTGTATTAGACAGTGTGCTTGTCTTGTTGTGTGTCTGTCTATTGGTCTATGTGTCTATTTGTTAATCTCTTTGTTAGTCTATCTGTTTGTGGGTCTGTTTGTCTGTCTCTCAATTTGTCTGCTTCTCTGTCTGTTAATATATTTGTCTTTCTATCTATTTCACTATTTTTCTATTTGTATGTATTTTGTAGTTCTGTATATCTGTTTTTTTGTTTGTATGTCTGTAAATTATATCTCTATTTGTCATTCTCTATATCTTTTTTCTCTTCTATCTGTCTGTTTGTCTATTTATCTATCTGTTTGTTTGTCTGCCAGTCAATCTGTCCTTCTGTCTTTCTGTCTTTCTGTCAATCTGTTTGTCGGTCTGTCAATCAGTCTGTATGTCTTATGTCAGTCAGTCTTTCTGTCTGTCTGTCACTCAATCAGTCTGTCAGTCTGCCTGTCTGTTTGTCTCTCAATTAATCTTTTTTTCTGTCTGTTAATCTATTTGTCTTTCTATCTATTTAATTATTTTTCTATTTTTATTTATTTTGTCTGTCTGTATATCTGTTTTTTTGTCTGTCTATTAGTCTACTTGTCTTATATTTTTCTATCAGTAAGCCTATTTATTTGTATGTCAATCAGTTAGTTTGTTTGTATGTCTCTATGTTTATTTGTTTGTTTATCTGTGTGTCTATATGTGTGTCGAGTTGTTTGTTTGTCTATATGTCTTTTTGTGTGTCTGTCGATTTGTCTATTTGTTTGTTAGTCTATCTGTCTATCAATCTGTCTTTCAATCTATATGTCTGTCTGTTTTCTCTATCTTTGTGTTTCTGTGTGTTTGTCTGTGTCTATGTATTTGTTTATTTGTCTGTGTGTTTTGTCTATGAGTATGTTTGTTTGTCGGTCTATATATGTGTCTGTTTGTGTGATTGTATCTGTGTTTGTTTGTGTCTCTATCAGACTGTGTGATTGTCTGGTTGTGTGTTTGTGTATCTCTCTGTCTATTGGTCTTTGTGTGTATTTGTTATTCACTTTGAAGTCTATCTGTTTGTGGGTCTGTCTGTCACTCAATTTGTCTCTTTCTCTGTCTGTTAATATATCTGTCTGTCTATCTTTTTCACTATTTTTCTGTTTGTATGTATTTTTTCTGTCTGTATATCTGTTTTTTTGTTTGTATGTCTGTCAATTATATCTCTATTTATAATTCTCTATATCTGTTTTTTTTTGTCTGTCTATCTCTCTGTATATCTCTCTATTTGTTTGTCTGCCAGTCTATCTGTCTTTCTGTCTTTCAGTCTGTTTGTCTTTCTGTCATTCAGTCAATATGTCGGTCAGTCTGTTTGTCTGCCTATAACTTAGTCAGTCAGTCTGTCTGTCTGTTTGTCTATCAATTAATCTTTTTTTCTGTCTGTTAATCTATTTGTCTGTCTATCTATTTAACTATTTTTCTATTTTTATGTATTTTGTCTATCTGTGTATCTGTTTTTTTGTGTGTCTGTCAATTATATCTCTGTTTGTCATTCTCTATATTTGTTTTTTGTATGTCTGTTAGTCTACGTGTCTTATATTTTTCTATTAGTAAGCATGTTTATTTCTATGTCAATCGGTTAGTTTGTTTGTATGTCTATATTTTTATTTGTCTGTTTATCTGTGTGTCTATTTGCATGTCTATTTGTGTGTCGAGTTTTCTGTCTGTCTATATGTCTTTTTGTGTGTCTGTCGATTTGTCTGTTCGTTTGTTAGTCTATCTGTCTGTATGTCAATCTATCTATCAATCGATCTGTCTTTCAATCTATATGTTTGTCTATTTTTTCTATGTTTGTGTTTTTGTGTGTTTGTCTATGTCTATGTATTTGTTTATTAGTCTGTGTGTTTTGTCTATTAGTGTGTTTGTTTGTTGGTCTATATGTGTGTCTGTTTGTGTGATTGTTTGTGTGTTTGTTTGTGTCTCTATCAAACTGTGTGCTTGTCTGGTTGTGTGTCTGTCTATCTCTCTGTCTATTGGTGTATGTGTCTATTTGTTAATCTCTTTGTTAGTCTATCTGTTTGTGGGTCTGTATGTCTCTCAATTTGTCTCTTTCTTGTATGTTAATATATTTGTCTGTCTATCTATTTCACTATTTTTTTGTTTGTATGTATTTCGTCTATCTGTATATCTATTTTTTTTGTTTGTATGTCTGTCAATTATATCTCTATTTATAATTCTCTATATCTGTTTTTTTTTTGTCTGTCTATCTCTCTGTATATCTCTCTATTTGTTTGTCTGCCAGTCTATCTGTCTTTCTGTCTGTCAGTCTGTTTGTCTTTCTGTCATTCAGTCAATATGTCGGTCAGTCTGTGTGTCTGCCTATAACTTAGTCAGTCAGTCTGTCTGTCTGTTTGTCTCTCAATTAATCTTTTTTTGTCTGTTAATCTATTTGTCTGTCTATCTATTTAACTATTTTTCTATTTTTATGTATTTTGTCTATCTGTGTATCTGTTTTTTTGTGTGTCTGTTAATTATATCTCTGTTTGTCATTCTCTATATTTGTTTTTTGTATGTCTGTTAGTCTACCTGTCTAATATTTTTCTATCAGTAAGCATGTTTATTTCTATGTCAATCGGTTAGTTTGTTTGTATGTCTATATTTTTATTTGTCTGTTTATCTGTGTGTCTATTTGCATGTCTATTTGTGTGTCGAGTTTTCTGTCTGTCTATATGTCTTTTTGTGTGTCTGTCGATTTGTCTGTTCGTTTGTTAGTCTATCTGTCTGTATGTCAATCTATCTATCAATCGATCTGTCTTTCAATCTATATGTTTGTCTGTTTTTTCTATGTTTGTGTTTATGTGTGTTTGTCTATTTCTATGTATTTGTTTATTAGTCTGTGTGTTTTGTCTATTAGTCTGTTTGTTTGTCGGTCTATATGTGTGTCTGTTTGTGTGATTGTTTGTGTGTTTGTTTGTGTCTCTATCAAACTGTGTGCTTGTCTGGTTGTGTGTCTGTCTATCTCTCTGTCTATTGGTGTATGTGTCTATTTGTTAATCTCTTTGTTAGTCTATCTGTTTGTGGGTCTGTATGTCTCTCAATTTGTGTCTTTCTTGTATGTTAATATATTTGTCTGTCTATCTATTTCACTATTTTTCTATTTGTATGTATTTCGTCTATCTGTATATCTATTTTTTTTGTTTGTATGTATGTCAATTATATCTCTTTTTGTCATTCTCTATATCTGTTTTTTTGTCTGTCTGTCTGTCTGTCTATCTCTCTATTTGTTTGTCTGCCAGTCTATCTGTCTTTCTATCTGTTAGTCTATTTGTCTGTCAGTCAGTCAGTATGTCTTATTTTAGTCAATATGTCAGTCAGTCTGTCTGTCTGTCTCTCACTCAATCAGTCTGTCAGTCTATCTGTCTATTTGTCTCTCAATTAATCTTTTTTTCTGTCTGTTTTTGTCCATCTATCTATTTATCTATTTATCTATTTTTCTATATTTTGTCTGTCTGAATATCTATTTTTTTTGTGTTTGCCAATTATATCTCTGTTTGTCATTCTCTATATCTGTTTTTTGTATGTCTGTTAGTCTACTTGTCTTATATTTTTCTATCAGTAAGTCTGTTTATTTGTATGTCAATCGATCAATTTGTTTGTATGTCTATATGTTTAATTGCCTGTTTATCTATGTGTTTATTTTCATGTCTATTTGTGTTTCGAGTTGTCTGTTTGTCTATATGTCTTTTTGTGTTTCTGTCGATTTGTCTGTTTGTTTGTTAGTCTATCTGCCTTTCAATCTATCTATCTATCAATCTGTCTTTCAATCTATATGTCTGTTTGTTTTCTCTATGTTTGTGTTCATGTGTCATTGTATTTGTTTATTAGTCTGTGTGTTTTGTCTATTAGTCTATTTGTTTGTCGGTCTATATGTGTGTCTAATTGTGTGATTGTATGTGTGTTTGTTTGTGTCTTTATCAGACTGTGTGCTTGTCTGGTTGTGTGTCTGTCTATCTCTCTGTCTATTGGTCTACGTGTCTATTTGGTAATCTCTTTGTTAGTCTATTTGTTTGTGGGTATGTCTGTCTGTCTCTCAATTTGTCTCTTTCTCTGTCTGTCTATCTATTTAACAATTTTTCTATATTTTGTCTGTCTGTATATTTGTTTTTTTGTGTCTATCAATTATATCTCTGTTTGTCATTCTCTGTATCTGTTTTTTGTCTGTCTGTTAGTCTACCTGTATTATATTTTTCTATCAGTAAGCCTGTTTATTTGTATGTCAATCGATCAGTTTGTTTGTATGTCTATATGTTTATTTGTCTATTTATCTATGTGTCTATTTTCATGTCTATTTGTGTGTCGAGTTGTCTGTTTGTCTATATGGCTTTTTGTGTGTCTGTCGATTTGCCTGTTTGTTTGTTAGTCTATCTGTCTGTCTGTCAATATATCTATCTATCAATCTGTCTTTCGATCTATATGTCTGTTTGTTTTCTCTATGTTTGTGTTTCTGTGTCTGTGTATTTGTTTATTAGTATGTGTGTTTGTTTATGTCATTATCAGACCGTGTGCTTGTCTGGTTGTGTGTCTATCTACCTCTCTGTCTATTGGTCTATGTGTCTATTTGTTAATCTCTTTGTTAGCCTATCTGTTTGTGGGTTTGTCTGTCTGTCTCTCAACTTGTCTATTTCTCTGTCTGTTAATATATTTGTCTGTTTGATTGTATTTTGTCTATCTATATATCTATTTTTTTGTTTGTATGTGTCAATTATATCTCTATTTGTCATTCTCTATATTTGTTTTTTTGTCTGTCTGTCTGTCTGTCTCTATATCTGTTTGTTTGTTAGTCTATCTGTCTGTCTGTCTATTTAGCTATCAATCTGTCTTTCAATCTATATGTTTGTCCGTTTTTTCTATGTTTGTGTTTCTGTGTGTTTGTTTGTGTGTATGTATTTGTTTATTAGTCTGTGTGTCTTGTCAACTATTCTGTTTATTTGTCGGTCTATATGTGTGTCTGTTTGTGTGATTGTATGTGTGTTTGTTTGTGTCTCTATCAGACTATGTGCTTGTCTGGTTGTGTGTTTGTCTATGTCTCTGTCTATTGGTCTCTGTGTCTATTTGTTAATCTCTTTGTTAGTCTATCTGTTTGTGGGTCTGTCTGTCTTTCTCTCAATTTGTCTCTTTCTCTGTCTGTTAATATATTTGTCCGTTTGATTGTATTTTGTCTATCTGTATATCTATTTTTTTTGTATGTCTGTCAATTATATCTCTATTTGTCATTCTCTATATCTGTTTTTTTGACTGTTGGTCTGTCTGTCTATCTCTCTATTTGTTTGTCTGCCGTTCTATCTGTCTTTCTGTCTGTCAGTCTGTTTGTCTATCAATCTGTCAGTATGTCTTATGTCAGTCAGTCTGTCTGTCTGTCTCTCACTCAATTAGTCTGTCAGTCGGTCTGTCTATTTGTCTCTCAATTAATCTTTTTTTCTGTCTCTTTTTGTCTCTCTATCTATTTATCTATTTTTCTATATTTGGTCTGTCTGTATATCTATTTTTTTTTTGTCTGTCAATTATATCTCTATTTGTCATTCTCTATATCTGTTTTTTGTCTGTCTGTTAGTCTACCTGTAATATAATTTTCTATCAGTAATCCTGTTTATATATATGTCAATCGGTCAGTTTGTTTGTATGTCTATATGTTTATTTGTCTATTTATCTATGTGTCTATTTTCATGTCTATTTGTGTGCCGAGTTGTGTGTTTGTCTATATGTCATTTTGTGTGTCTATCTATTTGTCTATTTGTTTGGGTATCTATCAATCTGTCTTTCAATCTATATGTCTGTTTGTTTTCTCATTGTTTGTGTTTCTGTGTCTTTGTATTTGTTTATTAGTCTGTGTGTTTTATCTATTAGTTTGTTTGTTTATCGGTCTATATGTGTGTCTGTTTGTGTCTTTATCAGACCGTGTGCTTGTCTTGTTGTGTGTCGGTCTATCGATTGGTCTATGTGTCCATTTGTTAATCTCTTTGTTAGTCTATCTATTTGTGGGTCTGTCTGTCTGTCTCTCAATTTGTCTCCTTCTTAGTTTGTTAATATATTTGTATGTCTATCTATTTCACTATTTTTCTATTAGTATTTATTTTGTATGTCTGTATATCTGTTTTTTTGTTTGTATGTCTGTAAATTATGTCTCTATTTGTCATTCTCTATATCTTTTTTCTTTTCTGTCTGTCTGTCTGTCTATCTTTCTATCTGTTTGTTTGTCTGCCAGTCTATATGTCCTTCTATCTTTCTGTCTTTCTGTCTTTCTGTCAGTCTGTTTGTCTGTCTGTCAGTCAGTCAGTATGTCTTATGTCAATCAATATGTCAGTCAGTCTGTGTGTCTGTCTCTCACTCAATCAGTCTGTCAGTCTGTCTGTCTGTTTGTCTCTCAATTAATCTTTTTTTCTGTCTGTTAATCTATTTGTCTTTCTATCTATTTAATTATTTTTTTCTGTGTGTATATCTGTTTTTTTGTCTGTTTGTTAGTCTATATGTCTTATATTTTTCTATCAGTAAGCCTGTTGATTTGTATGTCAATCGTTTCGTTTGTTTGTATGTCTATATGTTTATTTGTTTGTTTATTTGTGTCTATTTGCATGTCTATTTGTGTGTCGAGTTGTTTGTTTGTCTATATGTCTTTTTGTGTGTCTGTCGATTTGTCTGTTAGTCTATCTGTCTATCAATCTGTCTTTCAATCTATATGTCTGTCTGTTTTCTCTATGTTTGTGTTTCTGTGTGTTTGTCTGTGTCTATGCATTTGTTTATTAGTCTTTGTGTTTTGTCTATTAGTCTGTTTGTTTGTCGGTCTATATGTGTGTTTGTTTGTGTGATTATATGTGTGTTTGTTTCTGTCTCTATCAGACTGTGTGATTGCCTGGTTGTGTGTTTGTCTATCTCTTTGTCTATTGGTCTATGTGTGTACTTGTTAATCTCTTTGTGAGTCTATCTGTTTGTGGGTCTGTCTGTCTGTCTCTCAATTTGTCACTTTCTCTGTCTATTAATATATTTGTCTATCCATCTATTTCACTATTTTTCTGTTTGTATGTATTTTTTCTGTCTGTATATCTGTTTTTTTTTTTGTTTGTATGTCTATCAATTATATCTCTATTTGTAATTCTCTATATTTGTTTTTGTGTCTGGTTGTCTTTCTGTATATCTATCTATCTATTTGTCTGCCAATCTATCTGTCTTCCTGTCTGTCAATTTGTTTGTCTGTCTGTCATTCAGTCAATATGTCAGTCAGTTTGTCTGTCTGCCTATCACTTAGTCAGTAAGTCAGTCTATCTGTTTGTCTCTCAATTAATCTTTTTTTCTGTCTGTTAATCTATTTGTCTGTCTATCTATTTAACTATTTTTCTATTTTAATGTATTTTGTCTATCTGTGTATCTGTTTTTTTGTGTGTCTGTCAATTATATCTCTGTTTGTCATTCTCTACATCTGTTTTTTTGTCAGTCTGTTAGTCTATTTGTCTTATATTTTTCTATCAGTACGCATGTTTATTTGTATGTCAATCGGTCAGTTTGTTTGTATGTCTATATTTTTATTTGTCTGTTTATCTGTGTGTCTATTTGCATGTCTATTTGTGTGTCGAGTTTTTTGTCTGTCTATATGTCCTTTAGTGTGTCTGTCGATTTGTCTGTTCGTTTGTTAGTCTATCTGTCTGTCTGTCAATCTATCTATCTATCAATCTGTCTTTCAATCTATATGTTTTTCTGTTTTCTCTATGTTTGTGTTTCTGTGTGTTTATCTATGTCTTGGTATTTGTTTATTTGTCTGTGTGTTTTGTCTATTAGTCTGTTTGTTTGTCGGTCTATATGTGTGTCTGTTTGTGTGATTGTATGTGTGTTTGTTTGTGTCTCTATCATATTGTGTGCTTGTCTGGTTGTGTGTCTGTCTAGCTCTCTGTCTATTGGTCTATGTGTCTATTTGTTAATCTCTTTGTTAGTCTATCTGTTTGTGGGTCTGTATGTCTCTCAATTTGTCTCTTTCTCTGTCAGTTAATATATTTGTCTGTCTATCTATTTCACTATTTTTCTGTTTTTATGTATTTTGTCTATCTGTATATATATATATTTTTGTGTGTCTGTCAATTATATCTCTATTTGTCATTCTCTATATCTGTTTTTTGTCTGTCTGTCTATCTCTCTATCTTTTTGTCTGCCAGTCTATCTGTCTTTCTGTCTGTCAGTCTATTTGTCTGTTTGTCAGTCAGTTAGTATGTCTTATGTCAGTTAATATGTCAGTCAGTCTGTTTGTCTGTCTCTCACTCAATCAGTCTGTCAGTCTGTTTGTCTCTCAATTAATCATTTTTCTGTCTGTTTTTCTCTGTCTATCTATTTAACTATTTTTCTATTTTTATATATTTTGTCTGTCTAAATATCTATTTTTTTTGTGTCTGCCAATTATATCTCTGTTTGTCATTCTCTATATCTGTTTTTTGTCTATCTGTTAGTCTACCTATCTTATATTTTTCTATCAGTAAGCCTCTTTATTTGTATGTCAATCGGTCAGTTTATTTGTATGTCTATATGTTTATTTGTCTATTTATCTATGTGTCTATTTTCATGTCTATTTGTGTGTCGAGTTTTCTGTTAGTCTATATGTCTTTTTGTGTGTTTGTCGATATGTCTGTTTGTTTGTTAGTCTATCTGTCTGTCTGTCTATCTATCTATCAATCTGTCTTTCAATCTATATGTTTGTCTGTTTTCTCTATGTTTGTGTTTTTTGTGTGTTTGTCTTTGTTTATGTATTTGTTTATTAGTCTGTGTGTCTTGTCTATTAGTATGTTTATTTGTCGGTCTTTATGTGTGTCTGTTTGTGTGATTGTATGTGTGTTTGTTTGTGTCAATATCAGACTGTGTGCTTGTCTGGTTGTGTGTCTGTCTATTGGTCTATGTGTCTATTTGTTAATCCCTTTGTTAGTCTATCTGTTTGTGGGTCTGTCTGTCTGTCTCTCAATTTGTCTCTTTCTCCGTCTGTCTATGTATTTAACTATTTTTCTGTTTGTATGTGTTTTGTATGTCTGTATATCTGTTTTTTTGTTTGTATGTTTGTCAATTATATATCTATTTGTCATTCTCTATATCTTTTTTCTTTTCTGTATGTCTGTCTATCTATCTATCTATCTATTTGTCTGCCAGTGTATCTGTCCTTCTGTCTTTCTATCTTTCTGTCTGTCGGTCTGTTCGTCAGTCAGTATGTCTTATGTCAGTTAATATGTTAGTCAGTCTGTCTGGCTGTCTCTCACTCAATCAGTGTGTCAGTCTGTTTGTCTCTCAATTAATCTTTTTTTTTTTTTCTGCCTGTTAATTTATTTGTCTTTCTATCTATTTAATTATTTTTCTATTTTTATGTATTTTGTATGTGTGTATATCTGTTTTTTTGTCTGTCTGATAGTCTACCTGTCTTATATTTTTCTGTCAGTAAGCATGTTGATTTGTATGTCAATCGGTTAGTTTGTTTGTATGTCTATATGTTTATTTGTTTGATTATTTGTGTGTTTATTTGCAAGTCTATTTGAGTGTCGTGTTGTTTGTTTGTCTATATGTCTTTTTGTGTGTCTGTCGATTTGTCTATCTGTTTGTTAGTCTATCTGTTTGTGTGTTAATCTAACTATCTATCAATCTGTCTTTCAATCTCTATGTTTGTCTATTTTTCTCTATGTTTGTGTTTGTGTGTGTTTGTCTACGTGTTTTGTCTATTAGTCTGTTTGTTTGTCGGTCTATATGTTTGTCTGTTTGTGTGATTATAGGTGTGTTTGTTTGTGTCTCTATCAGACTGTGTGCTTGTCTGGTTATGTGTCTGTCTATCTCTCTATCTATTGGTCTATCTATTTCACTATTTTTCAGTTTGTATGTATTTTGTCTGTCTGTATATCTATTTTATTGTTTGTATGTCTATCAATTATTTCTCTATTAGTCATTCTTTATCTTTGTTTTTTTGTCTGTCTGTCTATCTCTCTATTTGTCTGTCTGCCAGTCTATCTGTATTTTTGTTTGTCAGTTTGTTTGTCTGTCTATCAGTCAAACAGTATGTCTTTTGTCAGTCAATATGTCAGTCTGTCAGTCTTTATGTCTATCACTCAGTCTGTCTCTCATTTTGTCTCTCAATTAATCTTTTTTTGTCTATCTATTTAACTATTTTTCTATTTGGCGTAATACCACCCATGGTCCCTTAACTTAATTGCAATTAACGATTTAGTCCTTTATCTTTTTTTTTTTTGATTTGGTCCTTTATTTTAATTTTAAGTGACAATTTGATCTTTTATGTTTTAAAATGTTTACAATGTTATCCTTTTTTTTACAAAAATTCAAAAAATCATCAAAATTTTCAAACAAAACCCATAAATTTAGTTATCTTCTTTAATATAAAATAAACTTCCTCAAAATTGTAGCTCAAATCTTCAAATAAACTCATATTTGTCATTCTTTATTTGATGTTGTTAGAGATGAAATTATGAGTTTATTTAAAGATTTAAGTTATGAATTTGATGAAATTGCATTATATTGAGGACGATAATTAATTTTATGGGTTTTGTTTGAAATTTTTGATGAATTTTTTGAAATTTTGAAAAAATAAGGATAACATAGTTGACATTTTAAAACATAAAAGATCAAATTGTCACTTAAAATTAAAATAAAGGACCAAATCGCGAAAAAAAAGATAAAGGACTAAAACGTTAATTGAAATTAAGTTAAGGGACCACGAGTGATATTTAGCCTTTCTATTTTTATGTATTTTGTCTGACTGTATATTTGTTTTTTTTTGTGTCTGTAAATTATATCTCTGTTTGTCATTCTCTATATCTGTTTTTTTGCCTGTATGTTAGTCTATCTGTCTTATATTTTTGTATCAGTATGCCTGTTTATTTGTATGTCAATCGGTCAGTCTGTTTGTATGTCTATATGTTTATTTGTCTATTTATCCGTGTGTCTATTTGCATGTCTATTTGTGTGTAGATTTGTATGTTTGTCTATATGTCTTTTTGTGTGTTCGTCGATTTGTCTGTTTGTTTGTTAGTCTATCTGTTTGTCTGTCAATCTATCTATCTATCAATCTGTCTTTCAATCTATATGTCTGTCTGTTTTCTCTATGTTTGTGTTTCTGTGTGTTTGTCTATGTTTATGTATTTGTTTATTAGTCTGTGTGTTTTGTCTATTAGTCTATTTTTTTGTCGGTCTATATGTCTGTCTGTTTGTGTGATTGTATGTGTGTTTGTATGTGTCTCTATCAAACTTTGTGCTTGTCTAGTTTTGTGTCTGTCTATCTCTCTGTCTATTGGTCTATGTGTCTATTTGTTAATCTCTTTGTTATTCTATCTGTATGTCTCTCAATTTGTCTCTTTCTCTGTCTGTTAAAATATATGTCGGTCTATCTATTTCACTATTTTTCTGTTTGTATGTATTTTGTCTCTCTGTATATCTGTCAATTATATCTCTATTTGTCGTTCTCTATATTTGTATTTTTGAATGTCTGTCTGTCTAACTCTCTATCTGTTTGTCTGTCAGTCTATCTATCTTCCTGTCTTTTCTGTCAGTCTGTTTGTTTGTCTGCCTGTCAGTCAATATGTTAGTCAGTCAGTCTGTCTGTCTGTCTATCACTCAGTCAGTCTGTAAGTTTGTCTGTCTGTGTGTTTGTCTCTCAATTAATCTTTTTTTTTGTCTGTTAATCTATTTTTCTGTCTATCTATTTAACTATTTTTAAGTATTTTATTTGTATATATATCTGTGTTTTTTTTGTGTCTGTCAATTATATCTCTGTTTGTCATTCTCTATATCTGTTTTTTGTCTGTCTGTTAGGCTATCTGTCTTATATTTTTTATCAGTAAGCTTGTTTATTTGTATGTCAATCGGTCAGTTTGTTTGTATGTCTATATGTTTATTTGTCTGTTTATCTGTGTGTCTATTTGCATGTCTATTTGAGTGTCGAGTTCTCTGTTTGTCTATATGTCTTTTTGTGTGTCTGTCGATTTGTCTGTTTGTTTGGTAGTCTATCTGTCTGTCTGTCAATCAATCTATCTATCAATATGTCTTTCAATCTATATGTCTGTCTGTTTTCTCTATGTTTATTTTTCTGTGTGTTTGTCTGTGTCTATGTATTTGTTTATTAGTCTGTGTGTTTTGTCTGTTAGTCTGTTTGTTTGTCCGTCTATATGTGTGTCTGTTTGAGTGATTGTATGTGTGTTTGTTTGTGTCTCTATCAGACTGTGTGCATGTCTGGTTGTGTGTCTGTCTATTGGTCTATGTGTCTATTTGTTAATCTCTTTGTTAGTTTATCTATTTGTGGGTCTGTCTGTCTGTCTCTCAATTTGTCTCTTTCTCTGTCTGTTAATATATTTGTTCGTCTATCTATTTCACTATTTTTCTGTTTGTATGTATTTTGTCTGTCTGTATATCTGTTTTATTGTTTGTATGTCTATGAATTATTTCTCTATTTGTCATTCTTTATCTTTGTTTTGTTGTCTGTCTGTCTATCTCATTATTTGTCTGTCTGCCAGTCTATATGTCTTTCTGTTTGTCAGTCTGTTTGTCTGTCTATCAGTCAGACAGTATGTCTTATGTCAGTCAATATGTCAGTCAGACAATCTGTATGTCTATCACTCAGTCTATCTGTCATTTTGTCTCTCAATTAATCTTTTTTTGTCTGTTAATCTATTTGTCTATCTATCTATTTAACTATTTTTCTATTTGGCTAAATACCACCCATGGTCCCTTATCTTAATTTCAATTAACGTTTTAGTCCTTTATTTTTTTTTTTTTCGATTTGGTCCTTTATTTTAATTTTAAGTGACAATTTGATCTTTTATGTTTTAAAATGTTTACAATGTTATCCTTTTTTTTACAAAAATTCAAAAAATCATCAAAATTTTCAAACAAAACCCATAAATTTAGTTATCTCCTTTAATATAAAATAAACTTCCTCAAAATTGTAGCTCAAATCTTCAAATAAACTCATATTTGTCATTCTTTATTTGATGTTGTTAGAGATGAAATTATGAGTTTGTTTAAAGATTTAAGTTAAGAAATTTGATGAAATTGCATTATATTGAGGACGATAATTAATTTTATGGGTTTTGTTTGAAATTTTTTATGAATTTTTTGAAATTTTGAAAAAATAAGGATAACATTGTTGACATTTTAAAACATGAAAGATCAAATTGTCACTAAAAATTAAAATAAAGGACCAAATCGAGAAAAAAAAAAGATAAAGGACTAAAACGTTAATTGAAATTAAGTTAAGGGACCACGGGTGATATTTAGCCTTTCTATTTTTATGTATTTTGTGTGACTGTATATTTGTTTTTTTGTGTGTTTGTAAATTATATCTCTGTTTGTCATTCTCTATATCTGTTTTTTTGTCTGTATGTTAGTCTATCTGTCTTATATTTTTGTATCAGTATGCCAGTTTATTTGTATGTCAATCGGTCAGTCTGTTTGTATGTCTATATGTTTATCTGTCTGTTTATCTGTGTGTCTATTTGCATGTCTATTTGTGTGTCGAGTTGTATGTTTGTCTATATGTCTTTTTGTGTGTCCGTCGATTTGTCTGTTTGTTTGTTAGTCTATCTGTTTGTCTGTCAATCTATCTATCTATCAATCTGTGTTTTAATCTATATGTCTATCTGTTTTCTCTATGTTTGTGTTTCTGTGTGTTTGTCTATGTCTATGTATTTGTTTATTAGTCTGTGTGTTTTGTCTATTAGTCTATTTTTTTGTCGGCCTATATGTCTGTCTGTTAGTGTGATTGTATGTGTCTCTATTAGACTTTGTGCTTGTCTGGTTGTGTGCTTGTCTATCTCACTGTCTATTGGTCTATGTGTCTATTTGTTAATCTCTTTGTTATTCTATTTGTTTGTGGGTCTGTCTGTCTGTCTCTCAATTTGTCTCTTTCTCTGTCTGTTAATATATATGTCGGTCTATCTATTTCACTATTTTTCTGGTTGTATGTATTTTGTCTCTCTATATATCTGTCAATTAAATATCTATTTGTCGTTCTCTATATCTGTATTTTTGAATGCCTGTCTGTCTAACTCTCTATCTGTTTGTCTGCCAGTCTATCTGTCTTCCTGTCTTTTCTGTCAGTCTGTTTGTTTGTCTGTCTGTCAGTCAATATGTTAGTCAGTCTGTCTATCTGTCTATCACTCAGTCAGTCTATCTGTCTGTCTGTCTGTGTGTTTGCTTCTCAATTAATCTTTTTTTCTGTCTGTTAATCTATTTTTCTGCCTATCTATTTAACTATTTTTATGTATTTTGTCTGTCTATATATCTGTGTTTTTTTTGTGTATGTCAATTATATCTCTGTTTGTCATTCTCTATATCTGTTTTTTGTGTGTCTGTTAGGCTATCTGTCTTATATTTTTCTATCAGTAAGCCTATTTATTTGTATGTCAATCGGTCAGTTTGTTTGTATGTCTATATGTTTATTTGTTCGTTTATCTGTGTGTCTATTTGCATGTCTATTTGAGTGTCGAGTTGTCTGTTTGTCTATATGTCTTTTTGTGTGTCTGTCGATTTGTCTGTTTGTTTAGTAGTCTATCTGTCTGTCTGTCAATCTATCTATCTATCAATATGTCTTTCAATCTATATGTCTGTCTATTTTCTCTATGTTTGTGTTTCTGTGTGTTTGTCTGTGTCTATGTATTTGTTTATTAGTCTGTTTGTTTTGTTTGTTAGTCTGTTTGTTTGTCCGTCTATATGTGTGTCTGTTTGAGTGATTGTATGTGTGTTTGTTTGTGTCTCTATCAGACTGTGTGCATGTCTGGTTGTGTGTCTGTCTATTTGTCTATGTGTCTATTTGTTAATCTCTTTGTTAGTCTATCTGTTTGTGGGTCTGTCTGTCTGTCTCTCAATTTGTCTCTTTCTCTGTCTGTTAATATATTTGTCTGTCTATTTATTTCACTATTTTTCTGTTTGTATGTATTTTGTCTGTCTGTATATCTGTTTTATTGTTTGTATGTCTATGAATTATTTCTCTATTTGTCATTCTTTATCTTTGTTTTTTTGTCTGTCTGTCTATCTCTCTATTTGTCTGTCTGCCAGTCTATCTGTGTTTCTGTTTGTCAGTCTGTTTGTCTGTCTATCAGTTAGACAGTATGTCTTATGTCAGTCAATATGTTAGTCAGTCTGTCTGTATGTCTATCACTCAGTCTGTCTATCATTTTGTCTCTCAATTAATCTTTTTTTGTCTGTTAATCTATTTGTCTGTCTATCTATTTAACTATTTTTCTATTTGGCTAAATACCACCCATGGTCCCTTAACTTAATTTCAATTAACGATTTAGTCCTTTATCTTTTTTTTTCGATTTGGTCCTTTATTTTAATTTTAAGTGACAATTTGATCTTTTATGTTTTAAAATGTTTACAATGTTATCCTTTTTTTTACAAAAATTCAAAAAATCATCAAAATTTTCAAACAAAACCCATAAATTTAGTTATCTTCTTTAATATAAAATAAACTTCCTCAAAATTGTAGCTCAAATCTTCAAATAAACTCATATTTGTCATTCTTTATTTGATGTTGTTAGAGATGAAATTATGAGTTTATTTAAAGATTTAAGTTATGAATTTGATGAAATTGCATTATATTGAGGACGATAATTAATTTTATGGGTTTTGTTTGAAATTTTTGATGAATTTTTTGAAATTTTGAAAAAATAAGGATAACATTGTTGACATTTTAAAACATAAAAGATCAAATTGTCACTTAAAATTAAAATAAAGGACCAAATCGGGAAAAAAAAAAGATAAAGGAGTAAAACGTTAATTGAAATTAAGTTAAGGGACCACGGGTGATATTTAGCCTTTCTATTTTTATGTATTTTGTCTGACTGTATATTTGTTTTTTTGTGTGTCTGTAAATTATATCTCTGTTTGTCATTCTCTATATTTGTTTTTTTGTCTGTATGTTAGTCTATCTGTCTTATATTTTTGTATCAGTATGCCTGTTTATTTGTATGTCAATCGGTCAGTCTGTTTGTATGTCTACATGTTTATTTGTCTGTTTATCTGTGTGTCTATTTGCATATCTATTTGTGTGTCGAGTTGTAGGTTTGTCTATATGTCTTTTTGTGTGTCCGTCGATTTGTCTGTTTGTTTGTTACTCTATCTTTTTGTCTATCAATCTATCTATCTATCAATCTGTCTTTCAATCTATATGTCTGTATGTTTTCTCTATGTTTGTGTTTCTGTGTGTTTGTCTATGTTTATGTATTTGTTTATTAGTCTGTGTGTTTTGTCTATTAGTCTATTTTTTTGCCGGCCTATATGTATGTCTGTTAGTGTGATTGTATGTGTGTTTGTATGTGTCTCTATCAGACTTTGTGCTTGTCTGGTTGTGTGCTTGTTTATCTCTCTGTCTATTGGTCTATGTGCTTGTCTGGTTGTGTGCTTGTCTGGTTGTGTGCTTGTCTATCGATTGTCCTGGTGGTTTCCTTGAATATATATAAGATGTTTCAATCATTTTTTAAATATAACTCTTGCATAAAACTTTTCATAGTTTTCAGAATCTCTTGCTCTCAATCTTGATATCTCTATGAAAAACACTTTGAAAGAAAAGTTTCTTAACACACAAAAATATCCATTGGCAAATCAATTCTTTGTGTGATGCTAGAGTGATTGAACACAATTCTTGATGCTTCTCTATTTTCTTGTTAAAGACAATTCATTGTATTTGAAGCTGTAACAAATCCAGTTTGGAAACTGGTGGCTATCCTTGTTGGTGTGATATCATCAAGAGGAAGTCTACTTTGATCTTGTGTGAGTTTGGGGATAAACTACAAGGATCAAAGGGCGTCAAGATAGGAGTGAAGGGAGTTAGATTGATAGGTCTTGTAGAAGACTGGAAAATCTGTAAATGTACTCGAATTCATTCTATAGTAAAAAGGCTGGAACCATGTTGTGATTTCGGGACTGGATGTAGGTCGTTGGATTAACGGCTGAACCAGGATAAATCTTGGTGCAATCTTTCTTATCCCTTCTCTTTAATTTTTCAGTATTGTATACCTGCTTATTCTTGTATGCTTCTTGTCATAATTGTATGTGAATTTTTAATTTCCGTTGTGTATGAGTTGTATGAACATTGCATGATTAATTTGGGAATTATGTCGAACTAGTTGGATTTGATCTTAATTCTCTCGTAGTTAATCAAAAGAAGTCATAGTTTTCCAACAAGTGGTATCAGAGCCTAACTTTTTTAGAGAAAAACTCATAAAAGAAAATGACTTCTTTAGATTTCCTAGGAGAAGGAGCATCTCTAACCAGACCCCCTGCCTTTAATGGTACAACATACATGTACTGGAAAGAGAGGATGCTCATCTTTCTAGAAACATGTGGGCTGGACATTTTAGATGCAGTGGAGAATGGTCCCTACGTGCCCAAAATTACAGGCACTGAGGGATCATCCTGCATCATCAAACCAAGATCTGATTGGTCTGATGATGACAAAAAGAAGGTTGGGTACAATGCCAAAGAAAAAATATTATAACACCAGCTTTAAGTGCAGAAGAATTCTTCAGAGTGTCAAATTGCAAGACGGCAAAAGAAATGTGGGATACGTTGCAAGAAACACATGAAGGTACCACAGATGTCAAAAGGGCAAGAACAAATACATTAATGCACAAGTATGAACTTTTCTGCATGAAGAAGGACGAATCAATAAACGATCTTCAAACTAGGTTCACTCACATCATTAACAATCTACATGCCCTAGGAAAAGTTGTGGATAATGAACAGCAGATAGGAAAAGTTATGAGGTGTTTGTCAAGGGAATGGCAGCCCAAGATAACTGCTATTGCTGAGTCTAAAGATCTTGCAAGTATGACCCTAGCAACACTGTTTGGAAAGCTTCGTGAACGTGAGATGGAACTACATAGATTAAATGAGACAGAGCAATCAAACAAAAAAAGAAAAGGACTTGCACTGAAGGCTCAATCTCATAAAGAGAAATCCGAACCAGATACGAAAAGCTCAAAAAGTGAATCAAGTGAAGAACCTGAGATAGGTATGTTGGTCAGAAAATTCAAGAAGTTTCTGAAAAAGAAGGGAAGCCAGTCAAGAAAACCACAGAATTCAAAGACAAAAGGCTCCAGCAAAGGTGATACCAGTGATACCAAAGTCATAACTTGCTATGAATGTGGGAAGATAGGACACATTAGATCTGAGTGTTACAAACTTCAAAACAGAAACAAGCCTACAAAGACTAAGGTCAAGGATCAACAGCCTTCAAACAGGAAAGCTTACATTTCCTGGAACGACAATGATGAAGATTCACCTGAAGAATCAGAAAATGAAGAAGCTAACTTGTGTCTCATGGCTAATAATGATTCAGATTCTGACAGTGAGGTAAGCACCAGATCTAATCCATCTTATGATGAACTTCATGATGCCTTTACTGAATTGCATAATGAATATGTTAGTGTACTCAAACAACTGATTAGTACCAAGAAACAGCTAGAGGAAAAATGCATGTTGATTAATGAAGTTAACTTGAAGCATGAGTCTCTTAAAGACATAAATGAGAAAATGAGAAAAGAAACTCATGAACTGAAATGTGATGTAGCTAAGTTTAACAGTGGTAAAAACAACTTAGATAGACTCCCTAGAGATCAGAGAAATTTACATGTTAAAACTGGACTTGGCTATAAACAAAGCATGCATATGAAAAGGCATCAGGAATTTGTTAAATCTAAACAAATGTATGATAACTTTACTAGACCAAATCAGAAACCATCCCCTGCTGTTGTATGTCACTTTTGCTGCAAAAAGGGACATAAGGTGTTTAATTGTAAACTGAAAAAATGTACCAACAAAGGATGGAGACAGATTTGGAAAGTTAAGGAACCATCATTTGAAACTAACCCCCCAGGACCCAATTTGAATTGGGTACCTAAATCCAAAACCTGACTCTTTTTATGCATATATGCTTGGCATCCATGAATCAATCATGGTATCTGGACAGTGGATGCTCCAAGCATATGACCGGAGACAAGTCCAAGTTCTTGTCTCTGAACTTAAAAAGTGGTGGTTTTGTCAAATATGGAGATAACAACAAAGGAAAGATCCTCGGCATTGGAGATATAGGAAACAACTCAATTGCTGTTATCAAGGACGTTTTATTTGTTGAAGGCCTGAAGCACAACTTACTAAGCATTAGTCAGCTGTGTGATAAAGGGTTTAAGGTACACTTTACTTCTACATTTTGCACACTTGAGCATAAGGAAGTTGAAGGTATGAAACTTACAGGTAAAAGAGTTAATAATATTTACATGATAGATTTTGATTCTTTATCTGCCAATGATATTTGTTGCTTGTTGTCTAGTGCTGATGAGAGCTGGTTGTGGCACAAGCGAGTGGCTCATATTAATATGAACCACCTGAATAGACTTGTTAGCAAGCAACTAGTCTTAGGTCTCCCTAATAGGAAGTTCTCTAAGGATAGGCTGTGTGACTCCTGTGAGAGGAGTAAGCTGGTTAAATCCTCTTTCCCCCCTATAGACTTGGTTCAAACCAAGAAGGTTTTAGAGTTGGTTCACATGGACTTGTTTGGTCCATCTCAGGTTAGGAGTTTTGGAGGGAACCTATACGGCTATGTATTGGTAGATGATTTCACCAGGTTCACATGGACATATTTTCTGACTCACAAGAGTGAGGCATTCTCAACTTTTAAGAAATTTGCTGCTTTGGTTCAAAATGAGAATAATCAGAAAATCATATCCATAAAAAGTGATCATGGAGGTGAATTCCAAAATGATGCTTTTCAAACCTACTATGAACATCATGGTATCAAACACATATTTTCAGCCCCTAGAACTCCACAGCAGAATGGAGTAGTAGAAAGAAAGAACAGATCCTTAGAAGAGCTGGCTAGGACCATGCTTAAGGATTCTAATCTTCCTAAGTACTTTTGGGCTGATGCCATTAACACTGCATCCCATGTAGTGAATAGGGTTCTTATTAGACCTATACTTAGAAAGACTCCCTATGAGTTATACAAAGGGAGAAAGCCTAACATCTCCTAATTTAGGATTTTTGGGTGTAAGTGCTTTGTGTTAAACAATGGCAAGGGACATCTAGGTAAGTTTGATCCTAAGGCAGATGAGGGTATCTTTCTAGGGTATTCCCAGGTTAGTAAGGCCTATAGAATCTACAATAAAAGAACCAAAACTATAGAGGAGTCTGTCCATGTCAAATTTGATGAAAACTTGAACAACACTCTTCCTATAGTTGGTAACTCCTTGGATGATATTGTTGATTCTGAACCTGTAGAAACCAGTGAGCCTGAACCTCCAACCAACCTTGATTGCGTAGAACCAATTAGGGAAAATGATCTACCCAAAGAGTGGAAGTTTGCCAAGAACCATCCCATAGACAATATTATTGGAGAAATTTCAAAAGGAGTTTCAACCAGAAAATCCCTTAGAGAGTTTTGCAACCTTACAACTTTTGTTTCTCAAGTAGAACCCAAAAACATTAAGGAAGCTCTTTTGGACCTTGACTGGATAGTAGCCATGCAAGAAGAGCTCAATCAGTTTGAGAGAAACCAAGTGTGGACTCTTGTTCCAAGACCAGAGAATAAACATGTCATAGGAACTAGGTGGGTTTTCAGAAACAAAATGGATGAGAATGGTGTGATCACTAGGAATAAAGCTAGGTTAGTGGCCAAGGGTTACAACCAGGAAGAGGGAATAGACTATGATGAGACTTATGCCCCAGTAGCCAGACTAGAAGCTATTAGGATCCTGCTGGCCTATGCTTGTATAATGGATTTCAAATTATTTCAAATGGACGTTAAAAGTGCTTTTTTAAATGGAGACATTAAGGAGGAAGTTTTTGTAAGTCAAACTCCTGGTTTTGAAGATCCTAAGCTTCCAAATCATGTGTTTAAACTTACAAAAGCTCTCTATGGCTTAAAACAAGCTCCAAGAGCTTGGTATGATAAGCTGAGTAATTTCCTTTTACAAGAAAATTTTTCAAGGGGAAATGTAGATAAAACACTGTTTATCAAAAGACAAGGAAAAGACATTTTATTGGTTCAAATTTATGTTGATGACATAATATTTGGATCAACAAATGATAAGCTTTGTAAAAATTTTGAAAATACAATGAAAGGCAGATTTGAAATGTCCATGATGGGAGAATTGACTTACTTCCTAGGATTTCAAATCAAACAAAGCAAAAATGGCATTTTCCTTAGTCAATCAAAATATTGCAGTGATCTTTTAAAGAAATTTAATTTTGAAAAATTTAAATCCATTGACACGCCTATGAGTCAGTCCTGCTACTTAGATAAGGATGAACAGGGTAAAGCTGTAGATGTGACTGTGTTTAGAAGTTTGATAGAATCCTTACTTTACCTAACCGCTAGTAGACCAGATATCATGTTCAGTGTGTGCATGTGTGCTAGGTACCAGGCCAATCCCAAGGAATCTCACCTTAGTGCTGTTAAGAGAATCTTCAAATATCTTTTAGGAACCAAAGATCTAGGTTTGTGGTATCCTAAGGGATCTACTTGCACTCTTGTTGGTTATTCTGATTCTGACTTTGCTAGATGCAAATTGGACAGAAAAAGTACTTCTGGTACTTGCCAACTCTTAGGGAACTCTCTTGTCTCTTGGCATAGCAAGAAACAAAATAGTGTAGCACTCTCAACTGCTGAAGCTGAGTATGTTGCTGCTGGTAGTTGTTGCGCTCAAATTCTTTGGATGCAACAACATCTCTCAGACTTTGGGGTGGACCTAGGAACCGTGCCTATTTTATGTGATAATACTAGTGCTATTAATATTACTAAGAATCCTGTCATGTATTCTAGGACCAAGCATATAGAAATAAGGCATCACTTCATTCGAGATCAATATCAACAGGGTAAGATTAAGTTGGAATATGTCAGTACAACTGAACAGTTGGCTGACATTTTCACCATGGCCTTGCCTAAGGACAATTTCTTCTTTATAAGAATGAAACTGGGTATTATTGATCCCAATGAAATCTGATCCTTATACCCAAATCGACTGCACAATCGAGTGTCCTGTGGCCAGGTAAGAATTTTTCATTAAATATTCGATTGCAAAATCGACTGTTTGATGAACAGTGCTTCATTTTGTCAAATTGGGAACACGATATTCGATTGCACAACCGACTAGTTGGGTATCTGCTTTCTTTATTTTGTTTTATTTTTATGTATGTCTGTTATTTCTATTTCGTCAATCGGATGGACAGTCGAATGTTCATATCTCAAAAGCCTAACTGTTGAAGATTTCACTTCGTCAATCGGATGGTAAATCGGTTGTTGATATATCAAAGGCCAGACTGTTGAGGATTTTGTCACGACATTCGGATGGTCAATCGAATGATGAATTGGATTTTGGTTTAAATATTCGACTAGACAAGCGACTGATTGGATCATGTTTAAGATAGTTTGTTTTTCAAAACCCGAGCATCGATTGGACAATCGATTGGCATATATCCTTTGAGAAAAATATAGCCGTTGGATGAGTGTAACGGTTACTTTTGCAAACCCAGAAGCAAGAACATCCTATTGGGCAATCGGATTTCTACAGTGCTATATAAACCTGGAAAACCCCAATTCGATTTCCCAATCAAGTTTTTCACTCTGCTATCATCCAACTTCATTCAACTTCATTCTTCTCTGCACCCAATCAATCTTCAATCTACTACTACAATGGCTCGTGTCAAACAAACTGCTAGACGACCATCTCAATCTGCTGCTAAAACAATTCATCAGAACAGCTCATCTTCATCATCTTCTACTTCAAGAACACCTTCACCCTCACCTCCTCCACCTCCTTCACCTCCTGCCAAAAGAGTATCAATTCCTACACACAAGATATTGGCTCAGGACAAGGGCAAAGTTGTTGCCACTACTCCAGAATCTACTAAAAAGAGGAAGGTTCCTCCATCTGAGAAATTGCTGGGTGACGCAATGAAGGAGTTAACCAAGAAGAAGAAGAAACCTGCATCTTCACCAAAGAAGGTTAAGCCTTCAAAGGAGAAATCTGTTGAAGAAAAAGTTGTTCCTGAATCATTTATCAAGAGAAAAATCCAAGAGGCAAGAACATTGGATTTTCAGTATTTTGATAAAAATGGGTTCACATTTCAAAATCATTTAAGGTTTCATGGTTTGGAGAACTTTCTGTCTTGTTCTCTGGATGTGTATCGAAGGCTAGTGAGAGCCTTCTACTCAACTTTTGTTCTGACAAAAACTGGTTTTGCTGCTGAAGTAAAGAATAAAAAGATTTCAATGACTTTTGAGGAGTTCTCCAAAATGACTGGTTTACCTTTCAGTGGGTATACCATTGATGGTAGAGCACAAGATGCTCCTAAAGACGAAGGATGGGAAAACTCAATCGACAAGAATGCTGCATTACAGGAACTTATGATAGAAGGGTTCACTGAGAAAGGAACCATTCAAGCTGGACAAATGAAGGTTGAGCACAGGCTGCTCATGTATGTGCTAACAAGGATGTTAGTACCTAGAGCTGGAAACCATGCAGTTGTACAGCGGCTGGATATTGTCCTGCTATGGGGGCTGTACAAAGAGCTCCAGATGAGCTGGACTTGGATTGTGCTGCTGAACATGATTGAATCAGCACAAGGAAAGCACATCCTTCCCTACCCCCAATTGGTAATGAGAATTCTGAGGCGTTTCAAGGTGTCTCTTGCCGATGAAGAATCTCTCACAACTACTCATACATTTGGTGAAGCAATAGTCAACCAAATGCATATCAGACGCATCAACAACGTGTGGACGAGAACTCCAACTACTGCTGATCATGCACAACCCAGTGCTGATCAAGCCCAGTCAAGTGCTCAAGCACCTGCACCAGCTAAAGGATCATCTGAGATCATGGCAAAGCTGATGGAGGTCTTGAAATTTCAAGCTGAACACAGTGAACGAGTGGAAACGTCTCTTCTCAAGCTTCAAGCTTCATTGGATTCTGTTTAGAAGGATGTTGCTGCTATTCAGGAGCACTTAGGGCTCAAAATGTATTTTGAAGACATTGTAGAGATTGGAAGGCAATCAACTGCAGAACCAAACCAGGACGACGCAGACGGGTTTGATTCTCATGGGGAGAAGACACCTGCTGAGGCTAATACAGCGGTCTCTCCTCCTCCTGCTGGTGATAATGAGGATCAGTCCTAGTACTTTGTTTGTTTAGGTTTAGTTGCTGTTTGTTTTGTTTTGTTTTGCTGCCTTGTTCTCTAAAAATGTTGGTTTAATTGATTAATTTCCTTGTGTATGTATTTCTTTTTGTTATTAATGCCAAAAAGGGGGAGATTAATTTGAGATTGTTTGCCATGCATCTGACTAATATGTTATGAGCTGATTAATATGTGTAATACGTGCTCTGATTCATTCATTCATATTATAAGTGCTGGTACATAATACATACCATTGTTCTGATCCATATTAGATGCACCCTGTGTATGCGCTGAAAATGTTTTGCATCATACATTCCAAAAATCAGGGGGAGATTTTAACATAATCTCAATATTAACTGTATGTTTGTCATTAAATCAAAAAGGGGGAGATTGTAAGTCATAAGCTTCTCTGATTAAGTTTTTGATTTAAGTTCCAAACATACAATGCACATGAAAGATTTGCTTTATCTAATGTTTTGAATTAAGAAACATTTCAGGCAAACACGAAGACACACACACACACGGAACAATGACTTGCAACTCAAGGAATCAACCAAAGTTGGAGGATGCACTTGAGGAAGATGCAATTTGTACAGTGATATTAGCTGTCTAAGTATCAAGTTGAGTGAACAAATCACTAAGGTCTCACACTTAAGTCATTGCCAATGAACTTTTATCATTCATTCAAGTTTTATCAAACTCAACTCTGAAACAATCGACTATATAATCGATTGGATGGCAAATCAATCGAATGGCACATAAACTGTTAAACATAATTGAGGTCTGTAACAGGCTCAATCGATTGTCAACTCGATTGCACAATGGATTGATAATTCGATTGATGCTGAATTTCAAGTTACAGAAAGAACTCAGTTTTTGCCAATTCGATTGATCACTCGATTGTCCACTCGATTGGCAACTTGATTGTTTGAAGTGTCTGAATCACTTTTACCACGACACTTGATTGACAAATCGATTGATGCTAAATTTCAAGTAACAGAGAGCATTCAGTTTTTGAACAATTCGATTGCTCACTCGATTGAAAGGAATTATAGCATCAGATCTGAATCACTTTGATCACGACACTCGATTGACCAATCGATTGATGCTGTTTCTCAAGTTACAGTGAGCACCCAGTTTTGGTCAACTCGATTGCTCACTCGATTGAAAGGAAATCACAGCATCAGGTCTGATTCAGAAATTAAATCAATCGATTGTACAATCACATGAATCCTATATATTTCAAGTTTCCAGAAACACAGAACAGACAAAACTCGATGCAGCAATCGACTAGATCTTTATAAAGTCGATTGGGCAATCGATTGTCCTGGTGGTTTCCTTGAATATATATAAGATGTTTCAATCATTTTTTAAATATAACTCTTGCATAAAACTTTTCATAGTTTTCAGAATCTCTTGCTCTCAATCTTGATATATCACTGAAAAACACTTTGAAAGAAAAGTTTCTTAACACACAAAAATATCCATTGGCAAATCAATTCTTTGTGTGATGCTAGAGTGATTGAACACAATTCTTGATACTTCTCTATTTTCTTCTTAAAGACAATTCTTTGTATTTGAAGCAGTAACAAATCCAGTTTGGAAACTGGTGGCTGTCCTTGTTGGTGTGATATCATCAAGAGGAAGTCTACTTTGATCTTGTGTGAGTTTGGGGATACACTACAAGGATCAAAGGGCGTCAAGATAGGAGTGAAGGGAGTTAGATTGATAGGTCTTGTAGAAAACTGGAAAATCTGTAAATGTACTCGAATTCATTCTATAGTAAAAAGGCTGGAATCATGTTGTGATTTCGGGGCTGGATGTAGGTCGTTGGATTAACGGCTGAACCAGGATAAATCTTGGTGCAATCTTTCTTATCCCTTTTCTTTAATTTTTCAGTATTGTATACCTGCTTATTCTTGTATGCTTCTTGCCATAATTGTATGTGAATTTTGAATTTCCGTTGTGTATGAGTTGTATGAACATTGCATGATTAATTTGGGAATTATGACGAACTAGTTGGATTTGATCTTAATTCTCTCGTTGTTAATCAAAAGAAGTCATAGTTTTCCAACAGTATGTCTTATGTCAGTCAATATGTCAGTCAGTCAGTCTATATGTCTATCACTCAGTCTATCTGTCATTTTGTCTCTCAATTAATCTTTTTTTGTCTGTTAATCTATTTGTCTGTCTATCTATTTAACTATTTTTCTATTTGGCTAAATACCACCCATTGTCCCTTAACTTAATTTCAATTAACGATGTAGTCCTTTATCTTTTTTTTTTTCGATTTGGTCCTTTATTTTAATTTTAAGTGACAATTTGATCTTTTATGTTTTAAAATGTTTACAATGTTATCCTTTTTTTTACAAAAATTCAAAAAATCATCAAAATTTTCAATCAAAATCCATAAATTTAGTTATCTTCTTTAATATAAAATAAACTTCCTCAAAATTGTAGCTCAAATCTTCAAATAAACTCATATTTGTCATTCTTTATTTGATGTTGTTAGAGATGAAATTATGAGTTTATTTAAAGATTTAAGTTATGAATTTGATGAAATTGCATTATATTGAGGACGATAATTAATTTTATGGGTTTTGTTTGAAATTTTTGATGAATTTTTTGAAATTTTGAAAAATTAAGGATAACATTGTTGACATTTTAAAACATAAAAGATCAAATTATCACTTAAAATTAAAATAAAGGACCAAATCGGGAAAAAAAAAAGATAAAGGACTAAAACGTTAATTGAAATTAAGTTAAGGGACCACGGGTGATTTTTAGCCTTTCTATTTTTATGTATTTTGTCTGACCGTATATTTGTTTTTTTGTGTGTCTGTAAATTATATCTCTGTTTCTCATTCTCTATATCTGTTTTTTTGTTTGTATGTAAGTCTATCTGTCTTATATTTTTGTATCAGTATGCCTGTTTATTTGTATGTCAATCGGTCAGTCTGTTTGTATGTCTATATGTTTATCTGTCTGTTTATCTGTGTGTCTATTTGCATGTCTATTTGTGTGTCGAGTTGTATGTTTGTCTATATGTCTTTTTGTGTGTCCGTCGATTTGTCTGTTTGTTTGTTAGTCTATCTGTTTGTCTGTCAATCTATCTATCTATCAATATGTGTTTTAATCTATATGTCTATTTGTTTTCTCTATGTTTGTGTTTCTGTGTCTATGTATTTGTTTATTAGTATGTGTGTTTTGTCTGTTAGTCTATTTGTTTGTCGGTCTATATGTGTGTCTGTTTGAGTGATTGTATGTGTGTCTGTTTGAGTGATTGTATGTGTGTCTGTTTGAGTGATTTGTCTGTTTGTTTGTTAGTCTATCTGTTTGTCTGTCAATCTATCTATCTATCAATATGTGTTTTAATCTATATGTCTATCACTCAGTCAGTCTGTCTGTCTGTCTGTGTGTTTGTCTCTCAATTAATCTTTTTTTCTGTCTGTTAATCTATTTTTCTGTCTATCTATTTAACTATTTTTATGTATTTTGTCTGTCTATATATCTGTGTTTTTTTGTGTCTGTCAATTATATCTCCGTTTGTCATTCTCTATATCTGTTTTTGTTTGTCTGTTAGGCTATCTGTCTTATATTTTTCTATTAATAAGCCTGTTTATTTGTATGTCAATCGGTCAATTTGTTTGTATGTCTATATGTTTATTTGTCTGTTTATCTGTGTGTCTATTTGCATGTCTATTTGAGTGTGGAGTTGTCTGTTTGTCTATATGTCTTTCAGTGTGTCTGTCGATTTGTCTGTTTGTTTGGTAGTCTATCTGTCTGTCTGTCAATCTATCTATCTATCAATATGTCTTTCAATCTATATGTCTGTCTGTTTTCTCTATGTTTGTGTTTCTGTGTGTTTGTCTGTGTCTATGTATTTGTTTATTAGTCTGTGTGTTTTGTCTGTTAGTCTGTTTGTTTGTCGGTCTAAATGTGTGTCTGTTTGAGTGATTGTATGTGTGTTTGTTTGTGTCTCTGTCAGACTGTGTGCGTGTCTGATTGTGTGTCTGTCTATTGGTCTATGTGTCTATTTGTTAATCTCTTTGTTAGTCTATCTGTTTGTGGGTCTGTCTGTCTGTCTCTCAATTTGTCTCTTTCTCTGTCTGTTAATATATTTGTCTGTCTATCAATTTCACTATTTTTCTGTTTGTATGTATTTTGTCTGTCTGTATATCTGTTTTATTGTATGTATGTCTATCAATTATTTCTCTATTTGTCATTCTTTATCTTTGTTTTTTTGTCTGTTTGTCTGTATCTTTATTTGTCTGTCTGCCAGCCTATCTGTCTTTCTGTTTGTCAGTCTGTTTGTCTGTCTATCAGTCAGACAGTATGTCTTATGTCAGTCAATATGTCAGTCAGTCAGTCTGTATGTCTATCACTCAATCTGTCTGTCATTTTGTCTCTCAATTAATCTTTTTTTGTCTGTTAATCTATTTGTCTGTCTATCTATTTAACTATTTTTCTATTTGGCTAAATACCACCCATTGTCCCTTAACTTAATTTCAATTAACGATTTAGTCCTTTATATTTTTTTTTCGATTTGGTCCTTTATTTTAATTTTAAGTGACAATTTGATCTTTTATGTTTTAAAATGTTTACAATGTTATCCTTTTTTTTACAAAAATTCAAAAAATCATCAAAATTTTCAATCAAAATCCATAAATTTAGTTATCTTCTTTAATATAAAATAAACTTCCTCAATATTGTAGCTCAAATCTTCAAATAAACTCATATTTGTCATTCTTTATTTGATGTTGTTAGAGATGAAATTATGAGTTTATTTAAAGATTTAAGTTATGAATTTGATGAAATTGCATTATATTGAGGACGATAATTAATTTTATGGGTTTTGTTTGAAATTTTTGATGAATTTTTTGAAATTTTGAAAAA
>JBBPBR010000001.1:23329840-23347941 GCA_037974775.1 Cicer pinnatifidum | reverse complement strand
AAAAAAAAAGATAAAGGACTAAAACGTTAATTGAAATTAAGTTAATGGACCACGGGTGATATTTAGCCTTTCTATTTTTATGTATTTTGTCTGACTGTATATTTGTTTTTTTGTGTGTCTTAAATTATATCTTTGTTTGTCATTCTCTATATCTGTTTTTTTGTCTGTATGTTAGCTTATCTGTCTTATATTTTTGTGTCAGTATGCCTGTTTATTTGTATGTCAATCGGTCAGTCTGTTTGTATGTCTATATGTTTATCTGTCTGTTTATCTATGTGTCTATTTGCATGTCTATTTGTTTGTCGAGTTGTCTATTTGTCTATATGTCTTTTTGTGTGTCTGTCGATTTGTCTGTTTCTTTGGTAGTCTATTTGTCTGTCTGTCAATCTTTCTATCTATCAATCTGTTTTTCAATCTATATGTCTGTCTGTCAATTATATCTCTATTTGTCTTTCTGTCTGTCCGTCTGTCTGTCAGACAGTCAGTATGTCTTATGTCAGTCAATATGTCAGTCAGTCTGTCTGTCTGTCTATCTCTCAGTTAGTCTATCAGTCTGTCTGTTTGTCTCTCAATTAACCTTTTTTCTGTCTATTAATCTATTTGTCTATCTATCTATTAAATTATTTTTCTATTTTTAGGTATTTTTTATGTCTGTATATCTATTTTTTTGTATGTCTGTAAATTATATCTCTGTTTGTCATTCTCTATATCTGTTTTTTTGTCTGTATGTTAGTCTATCTGTCTTATATTTTTGTATCAGTATGCATGTTTATTTGTATGCCAATCGGTTAGTCTGTTTGTATGTCTATATGTTTATTTTTCTATTTATCTGTGTGTTTATTTGCATGTCTATTTGTGTGTCAAGTTGTATGTTTGTCTATATGTCTTTTTCTGTGTTTGTCGATTTGTCTGTTTGTTTGGTAGTCTATCTGTCTGTCTGTCAATCTATCTATCTATCAATATGTCTTTCAATCTATATGTCTGTCTGTTTTCTCTATGTTTGTGTTTCTGTGTGTTTGTCTGTGTCTATGTATTTGTTTATTAGTCTGTGTGTTTTGTCTATTAGTCTATTTTTTTGTCGGCCTATATGTCTGTCTGTTAGTGTGATTGTATGTGTGTTTGTATGTGTCTCTATCAGACTTTGTGATTGTCTAGTTGTGTGTCTGTCTATCTCTCTGTCTATTGGTCTATGTTTCTATTTGTTAATCTCTTTGTTATTCTATCTGTTTGTGGGTCTGTCTGTCTGTCTCTCAATTTGTCTCTTTCTCTGTCTGTTAATATATATGTCGGTCTATCTATTTCACTATTTTTCTGTTTGTATGTATTTTGTCTCTATGTATATCTGTCAATTATATCTCTATTTGTCGTTCTCTATATCTGTATTTTTGAATGTCTATCTGTCTAACTCTCTATCTGTTTGTCTGCCAGTCTATCTGTCTTCCTGTCTTTTCTGTCAATCTGTTTGTTTGTCTGTCTGTCAGTCAATATGTTAGTCAGTCTGTCTATCACTCAGTCAGTCTGTCTGTCTGTCTGTCTATCTCTCAATTAATCTTTTTTTTTTTGTCTGTTAATCTATTTTTCTGTCTATCTATTTAACTATTTTTATGTATTTTGTCTGTCTATATATCTGTGTTTTTTTTGTGTCTGTCAATTATATCTCTGTTTGTCATTCTCTATATATGTTTTTTTTCTGTCTGTTAAGCTATCTGTCATATATTTTTCTATCAGTTAGCCTGTTTATTTGTATATCAATCGCTCAGTTTGTTTGTATGTTTATATGTTTATTTGTCTGTTTATCTGTGTGTCTATTTGCATGTCTATTTGAGTGTCGAGTTGTTTGTTTGTCTATATGTCTTTTTGTGTGTCTGCCGATTTTTCTGTTTGTTTGGTAGTCTATCTGTCTGTCTGTCAATCTATCTATCTATCAATATGTCTTTCAATCTATATGTCTGTGTGTTTTCTCTATGTTTGTGTTTCTTTATGTTTGTCTGTGTGTATGTATTTGTTTATTAGTCTGTGTGTTTTGTCTGTTAGTCTGTTTGTTTGTCGGTCTATATGTGTGTCTGTTTGAGTGATTGTATGTGTGTTTGTTTGTGTCTCTATCAGACTGTGTGCATGTCTTGTTGTGTGTCTGTCTATTGGTCTATGTGTCTATTTGTTAATCTCTTTGTTAGTCTATCTGTTTGTGGGTCTGTCTGTCTGTCTCTCAATTTGTCTCTTTCTCTGTCTGTTAATATATTTGTCTGTCTATCTATTTCACTATTTTTCTGTTTGTATGTATTTTGTCTGTCTGTATATCTGCTTTATTGTTTGTATGTCTATCAATTACTTCTCTATTTGTCATTCTTTATCTTTGTTTTTTTGTCTGTCTGTCTATCTCTCTATTTGTCTGTCTGCCAGTCTATCTGTCTTTCTGTTTGTCAGTCTGTTTGTCAGTCTATCAGTCAGACAGTATGTCATATGTCAATCAATATGTCAGCTAGTCAGTCTATATGTCTATCACTCAGTCCGTCTGTCATTTTGTCTCTCAATTAATCTTTTTTTGTCTGTTAATCTATTTGTTTGTCTATCTATTTAACTATTTTTCTATTTGGCTAAATACCACCCATGGTCCCTTAACTTAATTTCAATTAACGATTTAGTCCTTTATCTTTTTTTTTTTCGATTTGGTCCTTTATTTTAATTTTATGTCACAATTTGATCTTTTATGTTTTAAAATGTTTTCGATGTTATCCTTTTTTTTTTTACAAAAATTCAAAAAATCATCAAAATTTTCAAACAAAACCTATAAATTTAGTTATCTTCTTTAATATAAAATAAACTTCCTCAAAATTGTAGCTCAAATGTTCAACTAAACTCATATTTGTCATTCTTTATTTGATGTTTGTGTTTGTCTATTTTCTCTATGTTTGTGTTTCTGTGTGTTTGTCTGTGTCTATGTTTGTGTTTCTGTATGTCTGTCTCTCAATTTGTTTCTTTCTCTGTATGTTAATATATTTTTCTGTCTATCTATTTCACTATTTTTCTGTCTATATGTATTTTGTCTGTCTGTATATCTATTTTTTTGTCTGTCTGTTAGTCTATCTTTCTTATATTTTTCTATCAGTATGCCTCTTTATTTGTCTGTCAATCTATTTATCTATCAATATGTCTTTCAATCTATATGTCTGTATATTTTTCTCTATGTTTGTGTTTCTGTGTGTTTGCCTGTCTCTATGTATTTGTTTATTAGTCTGTGTGTTTTGTCTATTTGTCAGTTTGTTTGTCGGTCTATATGTGTGTCTGTTTGTGTGATTGTTTGTATCTCTATCAAACTATGTCCTTGTCTGGTTGTGTGTTTGTCTATCTCTCTGTCTATTGGTCTATGTGTCTATTTGTTAATATCTTTGTTAGTCTATCTGTTAGAGGGTCTATCTTTCTGTCTCTCAATTAGGTTATGCTGTTGCAGGGAAAGGGGTTAAGATGCCTTGGTATCTTCAAAAGCAGAAATTGAATGATGATGATGTTGTTGGTGATGATGCTAATGGTGAAAATAGTGATAGGAAGGGTGAGAAAATGATGATGATGTTGTTGGTGATGATGCTAATGGTGAAAATAGTGTTTTTCTTTTAATTTTATTTTAATAATTTTAATTAGATTTTTTAAAATATTTAACCATTATTAAAATGATTTTTAAAAATAAAAATTATATTTTTTAATCAAAAATAATAAAATAATAAATTTATTCCACGTCAGCGTCTGCCACGTCAGCTATTTCTTGACACGCCATTAAAAAAATGACACCTCATGCTGATTTGGCCTCAAATTCAGTTTGGGGGACTAAAACTGGGGATAAACAAAATGGAGGGACTACTTTCAATTTTCACCTATAATAGGGGGACCAAAAGTGCAATTAAGCCTATATTTTTTTGTCTATATATCTGTTTTTTTGTTTGTATGTTTGTCAATTATATCCCTATTTGTCATTTTCTAAATCTGTTTTTTTGGTTGTCTGTCTGTCTATCTCTCTATCTGTCTTTTTATTTGTGTGTCTATTTACATGTCTATTTGTGTGTCGAGTTGTCTGTTTGTCTAGATGTCTTTTTATGTGTCTGTCGATTTGTCTGTTGGTTTGTTAGTCTATATGTCTGTATGTTAATCTATCGATCTATCAATCTGTCTTTCAATCTATATGTTTGTCTGTTTTCTCTATGTTTGTGTTTCTGTGTGTTTGTCTATGTCAATGTATTTGTTTATTAGTCTGTGTGTTTTGTCTATTAGTCTGTTTGTTTGTCGGTTTATATGTGTGTCTGTTTGTGTGATTGTATGCGTGTTTGTTTGTGTCTCTATCAGACTGTGTGCTTGTCTGGCTGTGTGTCTGTCTATCTCTCTGTCTATTGGTCTATGTGTCTATTTGTTAATCTCTTTGATAGTCTATCTGTCTTTCTGTCTGTCTCTCTATTTTTATGTATTTTTTTCTGTTTGTATATCTATTTTTTATATGTCTATAAATTATATCTCTATTTGTCATTCTCTATATTTGTTTTTTTGTTTGATTGTTAGTCTATCTGTCTTATATTTTTCTATCAGTATGCCTGTTTATTTGTATGTCAATAAGTCAGTCTGTATGTATGTCTATATGTTTATTTGACTGTTTATCTGGGTGTCTATTTGCATGTCTATTTGTGTGTCGAGTTGCCTGTTTGTGTATATGTCTTTTTGTGTGTCTTTTGATTTGTCTGTTTGTTTGTTAGTCTATATGTTTGTCTGTCAATCTATCGATCTATCAATCTGTCTTTTAATCTATATGTCTGTCTGTTTTCTCTATGTTTGTGTTTCTGTGTGTTTGTGTGTGTCTATGTATTTGTTTATTAGTCTGTGTGTTTTGTCTATTAGTCTGTTTGTTTGTCGGTCTATATGTGTGTATGTTTGTGTGATTGTATGTGTTTGTTTGTGTCTTTATCAGACTGTGTGCTTGTCTGGTTGTGTGTCTGTCTGTCGCTCTGTCTATTGGTCTATGTGTCTATTTGTTAATCTCTATGTTAGTCTATCTGTTTGTGGGTCTGTCTGTCTCTCAATTTGTCTCTCTCTCTCTCTCTTTCTATTAAGATATTTGTCTTTCTATCTATTTCACTATTTTTCTGTTTGTATGAATATTGTCTGTTTGTATATCTATTTTTTTGTTTGTATGTCTCACCTTTATATCTCTATTTGTCATTCTCTATATCTATTTTTTTGTCTATCTGTCTATCTGTCTGTCTGCCAGTCTCTCTGTCTTTCTGTCAGTCTGTTTGACTGTTTGCCAGTCAGTCAATATGTCTTATGTCAGTCAATATGTCAGTCAGTCTGTTTGTCAGTCTATCTCTCAATCAGTCTGTCTATATGTCTGTTAATTTGTCTCTCAATTAATCTTTTTTTCTATCTGTTAAACTATTTGTCTTTCTATCTATTTCACTATTTTTCTATTTTTATGTATTTTTCTATATGTTTATCTATTTTTTGAATGTCTGTAAATCATATCTCTGTTTGTCATTCTCTATATCTGCTTTTTTGTCTGACTGTTAGTCTATCTGTCTTATATTTTTTACCAGTATGCCTCTTTATTTGTATGTCAATCACTCAGTCTATTTGTATGTCTATAAGTTTATTTGTCTGTTTATCTGTGTGTCTATTTGCATGTCTATTTGTGTGTCGAGTTGTTTGTTTGTCTTTATGTCTTTTTTTGTGTCTTTCGATTTGTTTGTATGTTTGTTAGTCTATTTGTTAATCTCTTTGTTAGTATATCTGTTTGTGAGTGTGTCTGTCTGTCTCTCAATTTGTCTCTTTCCCTGTCTATTAATATATTTGTCTGCCTATCTATTTCACTATTTTTCTGTTTGTACGTATTTTGTATGTTTGTATTTCTATTTTTTTGTTTGTTTGTCTGTCAATTATATCTCCATTTGTCATTCTCTATATCTGTTTTTTTGTCTGTCTGTCTGTCTGTTTGTATGTATATTGTCTGTTTGTATATATGTGTTTTTGTTTATATGTCTGTCAATTATATCTCTATTTCTCATTCTCTATATCTCTTTTTTTGTTTGTCTGTTTGTCTATCTATCTGTGTGTCTGCCAATCTCTCTGTCTTTCTGTCTGTCTGTCAGTCTGTTTGTCTGTCTGCCAGTCTATCAATATGTCACTCAGTCTATTTCTCTGTCTATCTCTCAGTCAGTCTGTCTATCTATCTGTCTATTTGTCTCTCAATTAATCTATTTTTCTATTTATTAATCTATTTGTCTGTCTATCTATTTAACTATTTTTCTATTTTTATGTATTTTTTCTATCTGTATATCTATTTTTTTGTATGTCTGTAAATTAAATCTTTGTTTGTCATTCTCTATATCTTTTTTTTGTTTGTCTGTTAGTCTATCTGTCTTATATTTTTCTATTAGTATGCCTGTTTATTTGTTTGTCAATCAGTCAGTCTATTTGTATGTCTATATGTTTATTTGTCTGTTTATCTGTGTGTCTATTAGCATGTCTATTTGTGTGTCGAGTTGTCTGTTTGTCTATATGTCTTTTTATGTGTCTGTCGATTTGTCTGTTTGTTTGCTAATCTATATGTCTATCTTTCAATCAATATGTTTGTCTGTTTTCTCTATGTTTGTGTTTCTGTGTGTTTGTCTATGTCTATGTATTTGTTTATTAGTCTGTGTGTTTTGTCTATTAGTCTGTTTGTTTGTCGGTTTATATGTGTGTTTGTTTGTGTGATTGTATGCGTGTTTGTTTGTGTCTCTATCAGACTGTGTGCTTGTTTGGTTGTGTGTCTGTCTATCTCTATGTCTAAGTGTCTATGTGTCTATTTGTTAATCTCTTTGATAGTCTATCTGTCTTTCTGTCTGTCTCTCTATTTTTATGTATTTTTTGCTATCTGTATATCTATTTTTTTGTATGTCTATAAATTATATCTATGTTTGTCATTCTCTAAATTTGTTTTTTTGTTTGATTGTTAGTCTATCTCTCTTATATTTTTCTATCAGTATGCCTGTTTATTTGTATGTCAATCAGTAAGTCTATATGTTTATTTGACTGTTTATCTGTGTGTCTATTTGCATGTCTATTTGTGTGTCGAGTTGTCTGTTTGTCTAAATGTCTTTTTGTGTCTTTTGATTTGTCTGTTTGTTTGTTAGTCTATATGTCTGTCTGTCAATCTATCGATCTGTCTTTCAATCTATATGTGTGTATGTTTTCTCTATGTTTGTGTTTTTGTTTGTTTGTCTATGTCTATATATTTGTTTATTAGTCTGTGTGTTTTGTCTATTAGTCTGTTTGTTTGTTGGTCTATATGTGTGTTTGTTTGAGTGATTGTATGTTTTTGTTTGTGTCTTTATCAGACTTTGTGCTTGTCTGGTTGTGTGTCTGTCTATCGCTCTTTCTATTGGTCAATGTGTCTATTTGTTAATCTCTATGTTAGTCTATCTGTTTGTGAGCCTGTCTGTCTGTCTCTCAATTTGTCTCTTTCTCTGTCTATTAAGATATTTGTCTATCTATCTATTTCACTATTTTTCTGTTTGTATGTATATTGTCTGTATGTATATCTATCTTTTTGTTTGTATGTCTGGCAATTATATCTCTATTTGTCATTCTCTATATCTATTTTTTGTCTATCTGTCTATCTGTCTGTCTGCCAGTCTCTCGGTCTTTCTGTCAGTCTTTTTGTCTGTCTGCCAGTCAGTCAATATGTTAGTCAGTCTCTTTGTCTGTCTATCTCTCAGTCAGTCTGTTTGTCTGTCTATCTCTCAGTCAGTCTGTCTGTCTATCTGTCTGTATATTTGTCTCTCAATTAATCTATTTTTCTGTGTATTAATCTATTTGTCTGTCTATCTATTTAACGATTTTTCTATTTTTATTTATTTTTTCTATCTGTATATCTATTCTTTTGTATGTCTGTAAATTATATCTTTGTTTGTCATTCTCTATATCTGGGTTTTTGTCAGTCTGTTAGTCTATCTATCTTATATTATTCTATCAGTATGGCTGTTTATTTGTATGTCAATCAGTCAGTCTATTTGTATGTCTATATGTTTATTTGTCTGTTTATCTGTGTGTCTATTTGATTGTCTATTTGTGTGTCGAGTTGTCTGTTTGTCTATATGTCTTTTTATGTGTTTGTCGATTTGTCTGTTTGTTTGCTAATCTATATGTCCTTCTTTCAATCTATATGTTTGTTTGTTTTCTCTATGTTTGTGTTTCTGTGTGTTTGTCTATGTCTATCTATTTGTTTATTAGTCTGTTTGTTTGTTGGTTTATATGTGTGTCTGTTTGTGTGATTATATGCGTGTTTGTTTGTGTCTCTATCAGACTGTGTGCTTGTCTGATTGTGTGTCTGTCTATCTCTCTATGAGTCTATTTGTTAATCTCTTTGATAGTCTATTGGTTTCTTCTGTCTGTCTCTCTATTTTTATGTATTTTTTCTATCTGTATATGTATTTTTTTGTATGTCTATAAATTATATCTCTCCATGTATGTCTATATGTTTATTTGACTGTTTATCTGTCTGTCAATCTATTGATCTATCAATCTGTCTTTCAATTTATATGTCTGTCTGTTTTCTCTATGTTTGTGTTTCTATGTGTTTGTCTGTGTCTATGTATTTGTTTATTAGTCTTTGTGTTTTGTCTATTAGTCTGTTTGTTTGTCGGTCTATATGTGTGTCTGTTTGTGTGATTGTATGTATTTGTTTGTGTCTTTATCAAACTATGTGCTTGTCTGGTTGTGTGTCTGTCTATCGCTCTGTCTATTGGTCTATGTGTCTATTTGTTAATCTCTATGTTAGTCTATTTGTTTGTGGGTCTGTCTGTCTGTCTCTCAATTTGTCTCTTTCTCTGTCTATTATATCTCTGTTTGTCATTCTCTATATCGGTTTTTTTGTCTGTCTGTTAGTCTATCTTTCTTATATTTTTCTATCAGTATGCCTCTTTATTTGTATGTCAATCACTCAGTCTATTTATATGTGTATATGTTTATTTGTTTTTTTATCTGTGTGTCTATTTGCATGTATATTTGTGTGTCGAGTTGTCTGTTTGTCTATATGTCTTTTTTTGTGTCTTTCGATTTGTCTGTATGTTTGTTAGTCTATTTGTTAATCTCTTTGTTTGTCTTTCTGTTTGTGGGTCTGTCTGTCTGTCTCTCAATTTGTTTCTTTCTCTGTCTGTTAATATATTTGTCTGTCTATCTATTTCAATATTTTTTTGTCTATATGTATTTTGTCTGTCTGTATATCTATTTTTTTTGTTTGTATGTCTGTCAATTATATCTCTATTTGTCATTCTCTATATCTGTTTTTTTCTCTGTCTGTTTGTCTATCTGTCTATCACTCAGTCAGTCTGTCTGTTTGTCTCTCAATTAATCTTTTTTTTTTCTGTCTATTAATCTATGTGTATGTCTATCTATTTAACTATTTTTCTATTTTTATGTATTTTTTCTGTCTCTATATCTATTTTTTTTGTGTCTGCCAATTATATCTGTGTTTGTCATTCTCTATATCTTTTTTTTGGTCTGTCTGTTAGTCTACCTATCTTATATTGTTCTATCAATAAGCCCGTTTATTTGTATGTCAATCAGTCAGTCTGTTTGTATGTCTATATGTTTATTTGTCTGTATATCTGTGTGTCAATTTGCATGTCTATTTGTGTGTCGAGTTGTCTGTTTGTCTATATGTCTTTTTGTGTGTCTATCGATTTGTCTGTTTGTTAGTCTATCAGTCTGTCTGTCAATCTATCTATCTATCAATATGTCTTTCAATCTATATGTCTGTCTATTTTTCTCTATGTTTGTGTTTCTGTGTGTTTGTCTGTCTCTAAGTATTTTTTTATTAGTCTGTGTTTTTGTCTATTTGTCAGTTTGTTTGTCGGTCTATATGTGTGTCTGTTTGTGTGATTGTTTGTGTCTCTATCAAACTGTGTCCTTCTCTGGTTGTGTGTTTGTCTATCTCTCTGTCCATTGGTCTATGTGTCTATTTTTTTAATATCTTTGTTAGTCTATCTATTTGTGGGTCTATCTGTCTGTCTCTCAATTGGTCTCTGTCTCTGTCTGTTAATATATTTTTTTGTCTGTATATCTGTTTTTTTGTTTGTATGTCTGTCAATTATATCTCTATTTGTCATTCTCTATATCAGTTTTTTTGGTTGTCTGTCTGTTTGTCTGCCAGTCTATCTGTTTGTCTAACAGTCAGTATATCTTATGTCATTCAGCCAGTATGTCTTATGTCAGTCAGTCTGTGTGTCTGTATGTCTGTTAGTCTATTTGTCTTATATTTTTCTATCAGTAAGCCTGTTTATTTGTATGTCAATCGGTCAGTTTGTTTGTATGTCTATATGTTTATTTGTCTGTTTATCTGTGTGTTTATTTTCATGTCTATTTGTGTGTTGAGTTTATATGTCTTTTTGTGTGTCTGTCGATTTGTCTGTTTGTTTGTTAGTCTATATGTCTGTTTGTTAATCTATCGATCTATCAATCTGTCTTTCGATCTATATGTTTGTCTGTTTTCTCTATGTTTGTGTTTCTGTGTGTTTGTCTGTGTCTATGTATTTTTTTATTAGTCTGTGTGTTTTGTCTATTAGTATGTTTGTTTGTCGGTCTATTAGTATGTTTGTTTGTCGGTCTATTAGTCTATATGTATCTGTTTGTGTGATTGTATGTGTTTGTTTGTGTCTTTATCAGACAGTGTGCTTGTCTGGTTGTGTGATTGTATGTGTGTTTGTTTGTCGGTTTATATATGTCTAATTGTGTGATTGTATGTGTGTTTGTTTGTGTCTCTATCAGACAGTGAGCTTATTTGGTTGTGTGTGTGTCTATCTCTTTGTCTATTGGTCTATGTGTCTATTTGTTAATCTCTTCGTTAGCCTATCTGTTTGTGGGTCTGTCTGTCTGTCTCCCAATTTGGCTCTTTCTTAGTCTGTTAATATAATTGTCTGCCTATCTATTTCACTATTTTTTTGTTTGTATGTATTTTGTCTTTCTGTATTTCTATTTTTTTGTTTGTATGTTTGTCAATTATATCTCCATTTGTCATTCTCTATATCTGTTTTTTTGTCTGTTTGTCTGTCTATTTGTATGTATATTGTCTGTTTGTATGTCTGTCAATTATATCTCTATTTCTCATTCTCTATATTTGTTTTTTTGTCTGCCTGTGTGTCTATCTATCTATCTATCTATCTATCTATCTATTTGTCTGCCAGTCTCCCTGACTTTCTGTCTGTTAGTCTGTTTGTCTGTCTGCCAGTCAGTCAATATGTCAGTCAGACTGTCTGTCTGTTTATCTCTTAGTCAGTCTGTCTATCTGTCTGTCTATTTGTCATTCAATTAATCTATTTTTCTGTTTATTAATCTATTTGTCTGTCTATCTATTTAGCTATTTTTCTATTTTTATGTATTTTTTCTCTCTGTATATCTATTTTTTTGTATGTCTGTAAATTATATCTTTGTTTGTCATTTTCTATATCTGGTTTTTTGTCTATCTGTTAGTCTATCTGTCTTATATTTTTCTATCAGTATGCCTATTTGTTTGTATGTCAATCAGTCAGTCTATTTGTATGTCTAAATGTTTATTTGTTTGTTTATTTGTGTGTCTATTTGCATGCCTGTTTGTGTGTCGAGTTGTCTTTTGTCTATATGTCTTATTGTGTCTCTGTCGATTTGTCTGTTTGTTTGTTAGTCTATCTGTGTGTCTGTCAATCTATCTATCTGTCTTTCAATCTATATGTCTGCTTGTTTTCTCTATGTTTGTGTTTCAGTGTGTTTGTTTGTGTTTATGTATTTCTTTATTAGTATGTGTGCTTTGTCTATTAGTCTGTTTGTTTGACGGTCTATATGTGTGTCTGTTTGTGTGATGGTATATGTGTGTTAATTTGTGTCTCTATCAGACTGTGCTTGTCTGGTTGTGTGTCTGTCTATCTCTCTGTCTATTGGTCTATGAGTCTATTTGTTAATATCTTTGTTAGTCTATCTGTTTGTGGGTCTATCTGTCTGTTTCTCAATTGGTCTCTTTCTCTGTCTGTTAATATATTTGTCTATCTATCTAATTCATTATTTTTCTGTTTGTATGTATTTTGTTTGTCTGTATATCTGTTTTTTGTTTGTTTGTATGTCTGTTAATTATATCTCTATTTGTCATTCTCTATATCCGTTTTTTTGGTTGTCTGTCTGTCTGTCTATCTCTCTATCTGTCTGTATGCCAGTCTATCTGTCTTTCTGTCTTTCTGTGAGTTTGTCTGTCTGCCATTCAGTCAGTATGTCTTATGTCAGTTAGACTTTTTGTCTGTCTACCACTCAATTAATCTTTTTTTCGGTTTGTTAATCTATTCATCTGTCTATCTATTTAACTATTTTTCTATTTTTATGTATTTTGTCTGTCTTTATAACTGTTTTTTTTTGTGTCTTTCAATTATATCTCTGTTTTTCACTCTCTATATCTGTTTTTTGGTCTGTCTGTTAGTCCATATGTCTTATATTTTTCTGTCAGTAAGCCTGTTTATTTGTATGTCAATCAGTCAGTTTGTTTGTACGTCTATATGTTTATTTGTCAGTTTATCTGTGTGTCTATTTGCATGTCTATTTGTGTGTCGAGTTGTCTGTTTGTCTATATGTCTTTTTTTGTGTCTTTCGATTTGTCTGTATGTTTGTTAGTCTATTTGTAAATCTCTACGTTAGTATATCTGTTTGTGGGTGTGTCTGTCTGTCTCTCAATTTGTCTCTTTCTTTGTCTATTAATATATTTGTCTGCCTATCTATTTCACTATTTTTCTGTTTGTATGTATTTTGTTTGTCTGTATTTCTATTTTTTTGTTTGTATGTATGTCAATTATATCTCCATTTGTCATTCTCTATATCTGTTTTTTTGTCTGTCTGTCTATCTATTTGTTTGTATATTGTCTGTTTGTATATCTGTTTTTATGTTTGTATGTGTGTCAATTATATCTCTATTTCTCATTCTCTATATCTGTCTTTTTGTCTGTCTGTCTGTCTGTCTGCCAGTCTATCGATCTGTCTTTCTGTCAGTCTGTTTGTCTGTCTGCTAGTCAGTCAATATGTCTTATGTCAGTCAATATGTCAGTCAGTCTGTCTGTCTGTTTATCTCTCAGTCAGTCTGTCTATCTGTCTGTCTATTTATCTCTCAATTAATCTATTTTTCTGTCTATTAATCTATTTGTCTGTCTATCTATTTAACTATTTTTCTACTTTTATGTATTTTTTCTATCTATATATCTATTTTTTTGTATGTCTGTAAATTATATCTTTGTTTGTCATTCTTTATATCTGGTTTTTTGTCCGTCTGTAAGTCTATCTGTCTTATATTTTTCTATCAGTATGCCTGTTTATTTGTATGTCAATCAGTCAGTCTATTTGTATGTCTATATGTTTATTTGTCTCATTATCTGTGTGTCTATTTGCATGTCTATTTGTGTGTCGAGTTGTCTGTTTGTCTATATGTCTTTTTGTAACTCTGTCGATTTGTTTGTTTGTTTGCTAATCTATATGTGTGTCTTTCAATCTATCGATCTATCAATATGTCTTTCAATCTATATGTTTGTCTGTTTTCTCTATGTTTGTGTTTCTTTGTGTTTGTCTATGTCTATGTATTTGTTTATTAGTTTGTGTGTTTTGTCTATTAGTATGTTTGTTTGTCGGTTTATATGTGTGTATGTTTGTGTGATTGTATGTGTGTTTGTTTGTGTCTCAATCAGACTGTGTGCTTGTCTGGCTGTGTGTTTATCTATCTCTCTGTTCATTGGTCTATGTGTCTATTTGTTAATATCTTTGTTAGTATATCTGTTTGTGGGTCTATCTGTCTGTTTCCCAATTGGTCACTTTCTCTGTCTGTTCATATATTTGTCTATCTATCTAATTCATTATTTTTCTGTTTGTATGTATTTTGTCTAACTGTATATCTGTTTTTTTGTTTGTATATCTGTCAATTATATCTCTATTTGTCACTCTCTAGATCTGTTTTTTTTGTTGTTTGTATGTTTGTCTATCTCTCTATATGTCTGTCTGTTAGTCTATCTGTCTTTCTGACTGTCAGTTAGTCAGTATGTCTTATGTCATTCAGTCAGTATGTCTTATGTCAATCAGTCTGTCTGTCTTTCTATCACTTAGTAAGTCTGTCTGTCTGTCTATCTATTTGTCTCACAATTAATCTTTTTTTTCGGTCTGTTAATCTATTTGTCTCTCTATCTATTTTTCTATTTTTATGTATTTTGTCTGTCTGTATATCTGTGTTTTTTTGTGTCTGTCAATTATATCTCTGTTTTTCATTCTCAAAATATGATTTTTTGTCTATCTGTTAGTCTATCTGTCTTATAATTTTCTATCAGTAAGCCTGTTTATTTGAATGTCAATCGCTCAGTTTGTTTGTATGTCTATATATTTATTTGTCGGTTTATCTGTGTGTCTATTTGCATGTCTATTTGAGTGTCGAGTTGTCTGTTTGTCTATATGTCTTTTTGTGTGTTTGTCGAGTTGTCTGTTTCTTTGGTAGTCTATTTGTCTGTATGTCAATCTATCTATCTATCAATATGTCTTTCAATCTATATGTCTGTCTGTTTTCTCTATGTTTGTGTTTTTGTGTGTTTGTCTGTGTCTATGTATTTGTTTATTAGTCTATGTGTTTTGTCTGTTAGTCTGTTTGTTTGTCGGTCTATATGTGTGTCTGTTTGAGTGATTGTATGTGTGTTTGTTTGTGTCTCTATCAGACTGTGTGCATGTCTGGTTGTGTGTCTGTCTATTGGTCTATGTGTCTATTTGTTAATCTCTTTGTTAGTCTATCTGTTTATGGGTTTGTCTGTCTCTCAATTTGTCTCTTTCTCTGTCTGTTAATATATTTGTCTGTCTATCTATTTCACTATTTTTCTGTTTGAATGTATTTTGTCTGTCTGTATATCTGTTTTATTGTTTGTATGTCTATCAATTATTTCCCTATTTGTCATTCTTTATCTCTGTTTTTTTGTCTGTCTGTCTATCTCTCTATTTTTCTGTCTGCCAGTCTATTTGCCTTTCTGTTTGTCAGTCTATTTGTCTGTCTATCAGTCAGACAGTATGTCTTATGTCAATCAATATGTCAGTCAGTCAATTTGTATGTCTATCACTCAGTCTGTCTGTCATTTTGTCTCTCAATTAATCTTTTTTTGTCTGTCTATCTATTTAACTTTTTTTCTATTTGGCTAAATACCACCCATGGTCCCTTAACTTAATTTTAATTAACGTTTTAGTCCTTTATCTTTATTTTTCGATTTGGTCCTTTATTTTAATTTTAAGTGACAATTTGATCTTTTATGTTTTAAAATGTTTACAATGTTATCCTTTTTTTTACAAAAATTCAAAAAATCATCAAAATTTTCAAACAAAACCCATAAATTTAGTTATGTTCTTTAATATAAAATAAACTTCCTCAAAAATGTAGCTCAAATCTTCAAATAAACTCATATTTGTTATTCTTTATTTGATGTTGTTAGAGATGAAATTATGAGTATATTTAAAGATTTAAGTTATGAATTTTATGAAATTGCATTATATTGAGGTTGATAATTAATTTTATGGGTTTTGTTTGAAATTTTTGATGAATTTTTTGAAATTTTGAAAAAATAAGGATAACATTGTTGACATTTTTAAAACATAAAAGATCAAATTATCTCTTAAAATTAAATTAAAGGACCAAATCGGGAACAAAAAAAAAAGATAAAGGACTAAAACGTTAATTGAAATTAAGTTAAGGGACCACGGGTGATATTTAGCCTTTCTATTTTTATGTATTTTGTCTGTCTGTATATTTGTTTTTTTGTGTGTCTGTCAATTATATCTTTGTTTGTCATTCTCTATATGTGTTTTTTTTTGTTTTTCTGTTAGTCTATCTGTCTTATATTTTTCTATCAGTAAGCCTGTTTATTTGTATGTCAATCGGTCAGTTTGTTTGTATGTCTATACGTTTATTAGTCTGTTTATCTGTGTGTCTATTTGTGTGTCGAGTTGTCTGTTTATCTATATGTCTTATTGTCTGTCTGTCAATTTGTCTGTTTGTTTGGTAGTCTATCGTTCTGTCTGTCAATCTTTATATCTATCAATCTGTTTTTCAATCTATATGTATGTTTGTTTTCTCTATGTTTGTGTTTGTGTGTGTTTGTTTGTGTCTATGTATTTGTTTATTAGTATGTGTGCTTTGTCTATTAGTCTGTTGGTTTGTCGGTCTATATGTGTGTCTGTTTGTGTGATTGTATGTGTGTTTGTTTGTGACTCTATCAGACTTTGTGCTTGACTGGTTTTGTGTCTGACTATCTCTCAGTCTATTAGTCTATGTGTCTATTTGTTAATCTCTTTGTTAGTCTATCTGTTTGTGGGTATGTCTGTCTGTCTGTATATCTGTTTTATTGTTTGTATGTATGCAATTATATCTCTCTTTGTCATTCTCTATATCTGTTTTTTTGTCTGTTAGTCTATCTCTCTATTAGTCAGTCAATATGTCTTATGTCAGTCAGTCTGTCTGTCTGTCTATCTCTCAGTTAGTCTGTCAGTCTGTCTTTCTATTTGTCTCTTAATTAATCTTTTTTTCTGTCTGTTAATCTATTTGTCTATCTATTTATTTAACTATTTTTCTATTTTTATGTATTTTTCTGCCAGTATATCTATTTTTTTGCTGTAAATTATATCTCTGGTTGTCATTCTCTATCTGTTTTTTTGTCTGTTTGTTAGTTTATCAGTCTTATATTTTTGTATCAGTATGCCTGTTTATTTGTAAGTCAATCGGTCAGTCTGTTTGTATGTCTATATGTTTATTTGTTTGTTTATCTGTGTGTCTTTTAGCATGTCTATTTGTGTGTCGAGTTGTCTGTTTGTCTATATGTCTTTGTTGTGTGTCTGTCGATTTGTCTGTTTGTTTGTTAGTATATCTCTAATTGTCATTCTCTATATCTATTTTTTTGTCTGTCTACCAGATTATATGTCTGTCTGTCTGTCAGTCCATCAGTATGTCTTATGTCAGTCAGTCTGCTGTGTGACTATCTCTCAGTCTGTCTGTCTGTTTGTCTCTCAATTAATCTTTTTTTCTAATTTTATGTATTTTGTTTGTCTGTATATCTATTTTTTTTTTTGCATATTTGTCAAATATATGATTGTTTGTCATTCTCTATATCAGTTTTTTTTGTCTGCCTGTTAGTCTATCTGTCTTATATTTTTCTATCAGTATTCCTATTTATTTGTATGTCAATCAGTCAGTCTGTTTGTATGTCTTTAAGTTTATTTGTCTGTTTATTTGTGTGTCTATTTGCTTGTTTATTTGTGTGTCGAGTTGTCTGTTTGTATATATGTCTTTTTGAGTGTCTGTCGATTTGTCTGTTTGTTTTTTAGTCTATCTATTTATCTATCAATATGTCTTTCAATATATATGTCTGTCTATTTTTCTCTATGTTTGTGTTTCTGTGTGTTTGTCTGTGTCTATGTATTTGATTATTAGTCTGTGTGTTTTGTCTATTAGTCTCTTTGTTTGTCTGGCTATATGTGTTTCTGTTTGTGTGATTGTATGTGTCTCTATCAGACTTTGTGCTTGTCTGGTTATGTGTCTGTCTATCTCTCTGTCTATAGGTCTATGTGTCTATTTGTTAATCTCTTTGTTAGTGTATCTGTTTGTGGGTCTGTCTCTATGTCTCTCAATTTGTCTCTTTGTCTGTTAATATATTTGTCTGTCTATCTATTTCACTATATTTATGTTTGTATGTATTTTGTCTGTCTGTATATTTGTTTTATTGTTTGTATGTCTGTCGATTATATCTATATTTGTCATTCTCTATATCTATTTTTTTTGTCTTTCTGTCTGTCTACCAGTCTGTCTGTCTTTCTATCTATCTGTCAGTCTATTTGTTTGTCTATCAGTTAGTCAGTATGTCTTAGGTCAGTCAATATGTTAGTCAGTCAGTCAGTCTGCATGTTTATCACTCAATCAGTCTGTCATTTTGTCTCTCAATTAATCTTTTTTTCTTTCTGTTAATCGATTTGTCTGTCTCTCTATTTAACTATTTTTCTATTTGGCTAAATACCACCCATGGTCCCTTAACATAATTTCAATTAATGTTTTAGTCCTTTATCTTTTTTTTTTT
>JBBPBR010000001.1:23309180-23329448 GCA_037974775.1 Cicer pinnatifidum | reverse complement strand
TTTTTTTTTTTCTGATTTTGTCCTTTATTTTAATTTTAAGTGACAATTTGATCTTTTAAGTTTTAAAATCTTAACAATGGTATCCTTATTTTTTACAAAAATTCAAAAAATCATCAAAATTTTCAAACAAACCCCATAAATTTAGTGATATTCTTTAATATAAAATAAACTTCCTCAAAATTGTACCTCAAATCATCAAATAAACTCATATTTGTCATTCTTTATTTGATGTTGTTAGAGATGAAATTATGAGTTTATTTAAAAATTTAAGTTATGAATTTGATGAAATTGCATTTAATTGATGATGACAATTAATTTTATGGGTTTTGTTTGAAATTTTTGATGTATTTTTTGAAATTTTTAAAAAATAAGGATAACATTGTTGACAATTTAAAACATAAAAGATCAAATTGTCACTTAAAATTAAAATAAAAGACCAAATCGGGAAAAAAAAGATAAAGGACTAAAACGTTAATTGAAATTAAGTTAAGGGACCACAGGTGATATTTAGCCTTTCTATTTTTATGTATTTTGTCTGTCTGTATATCTGTTTTTTTTTTGTCTGTCAGTTATATCTCTATTTGCCATTCTGTATATCTATTTTTTTTGTCTGTCTTTCTATGAATTAGTTTATTATTCTGTGTGCTTTGTCTATTAGTCTGTTTGTTTGTTGGTCTATATGTGTGTATGTTTGTGTGATTGTTTGTGTGTTTGTTTGTGTCTCTATCAAACTGTGTGCTTGACTGGTTATGTGTCTGTCTATCTCTCAATCTATTGGTCTATGTGTCTATTTGTTAATCTCTTTGTTAGTCTATAAGTTTGTGGGTCTGTCTGTCTGTCTCTCAATTTGTCTCTTTCTCTATCAGTTAATATTTTTGTCTATCTATCTATTTCACTATTTTTTTGTTTGTATGTATTTTGGCTGTCTGTATATCTTTTTTTTGTTTGTATGTCTGTCAATTATATCTCTATTTGTCATTCTCTATATCTATTTTTTTGTATGTCTGTCTGTTTGTCTTATGTCAGTCAATACGTAAGTCAGTCAGTCTGTCTGTCTATCTCTCAGTCTGTCTGTTTGTCTCTCAATTTAATCTTTTTTTTCGGTCTGTTAATCTATTTGTCTGTCTATCTATTTAACTATTTTTCTATTTTTATGTATTTTTTGGGTCTGTAAATCTATTTTTTTGTATGTCTGTAAATTATATCTCTGTTTGTCATTCTCTATATCTATTTTTTTGTCTCTTTGTTAGTCTATCTGTCTTATATTTTTCTATCAGTATGCCTATTTATTTGTATGTCAATCGGTCAGTATGTTTGTATGTCTATATGTTTATTTGTGTGTTTATCTATGTGTCTATTTCCATGTCTATTTGTGTGTCGAGTTGTCTGTTTATTTGTTTATTAGTCTGTGTGTTTTGTCTGTTAGTCTGTTTGTTTGTCGGTCTATATGTGTGTCTCTTTGAGTGATTGTATGTGTGTTTGTTTGTGTCTCTATCAGACTGTGTGCATGTCTGGTTGTGTTTCTGTCTATTGGTCTATGTGTATATTTATTTATCTTTTTTTTAGTCTATCTGTTTGTGGGTCTGTCTGTCTGTCTCTCAATTTGTCTCTTTCTCTGTCTGTTAATATATTTGTCTGTCTATCTATTTCACTATTTTTTTGTTTGTTTGTATTTTTTCTGTCTGTATATCTGTTTTATTGTTTGTATGTCTATCAATTACTTCTCTATTTGTCATTCTTTATCTTTGTTTTTTTGTCTGTCTGTCTATCTCTCTATTTGTCTGTCTGCCAGTCTATCTGTCTTTCTGTTTGTCAGTCTGTTTGTCTGTCTATCAGTCAGACAGTATGTCTTATGTCAATCAATATGTCAGTCAGTCAGTCTGTATGTTTATAACGTTTTAGTCCTTTATCTTTTTTATTTCGATTTGGTCCTTTATTTTAATTTTAAGTGACAATTTGATCTTTTACAAAAATTCAAAAAATCATCAAAATTTTCAAATAAAACCCATAAATTTAGTTATCTTCTTTAATATAAAAAAAACTTCCTCAAAATTGTAGCTCAAATCTTCAAATAAACTCATATTTGTCATTCTTTATTTGATGTTGTTAGAGATGAAATTATGAGTTTATTTAAAGATTTAAGTGATGAATTTGATGAAATTGCATTATATTGAGGATGATAATTAATGATGAATTTGATGAATTTGAGGATGATAATTAAAGATTTGATGAATTTGATGAATTTGAGGATGATAATTATATTGAGGACGATAATTAAAGATTTAAGTGATGAATTTGATGGGTTTTGTTTGAAATTTTTGATGAATTTTTTGAAATTTTGAAAAAATAAGGATAACATTGTTGACGTTTTAAAACATAAAAGATCAAATTGTCACTTAAAATTAAAATAAAGGACCAAATCAAGAAAAAAAAAGATAAAGGACTAAAACATTAATTAAATTAAGTTAAGGGACCACGGGTGATATTTAGCCTTTCTATTTTTATGTATTTTGTCTGTCTGTATATTTGTTTTTTTGTGTGTCTGTAAATTATATCTTTGTTTGTCATTCTCTATATCTGTTTTTTTTTGTTTGTCTGTTAGTCTATCTGTCTTATATTTTTCTATCAGTAAGCCTGTTTATATGTATGTCAATTGGTCAGTTTGTATGTCTATATGTTTATTTGTCTGTTTATCTGTGTAACTATTTGCATGTCTATTTGTGTGTCGAGTTGTCTGTTTGTCTATATGTCTTTTTGTGTGTCTGTCGATTTGGTTGTTTCTTTGGTAGTCTATTTGTCTGTCTGTCAATCTTTCTATCTATCAATCTGTTTTTCAATCTATATGTCTGTCTGTCAATTATATCTCTATTTGTCTTTCTGTCTATCCGTCTATCTGTCAAACAGTCAGTATGTCTTATGTCAGTCAGTCTGTCTGTCTGTCTATCTCTCAGTTAGTCTGTCAGTCAGTCTGATTGTCTCTCAATTACCCTTTTTTCTGTCTATTAATCTATTTGTCTATCTATCTACTCAACTATTTTTCTTTTTTCGGTCTGTATATCTATTTTTTTGTATGTCTGTAAATTATATATCTGTTTGTCATTCTCTATATCTGCTTTTTTTTTCTGTATGTTAGTCTATCTGTCTTATATTTTTGTATCAGTATGCCTGTTTATTTGTATGTCAATCGGTCAGTCTGTTTGTATGTCTATATGTTTATTTTTATGTTTATCTGTGTGTCTATTTGCATGTCTATTTGTGTGTCGAGTTGTATCTTTGTCTATATGTCTTTTTGTGTGTCCGTCGATTTGTCTGTTTGTTTGTTAGTCTATCTGTTTGTATGTCAATATATCTATCTATCAATCTGTCTTTCAATCTATATGTCTGTCTGTTTTCTCTATGTTTGTGTTTTTGTGTGTTTGTCTATGTCTATGTATTTGTTTATTAGTCTGTGTGTTTTGTCTATTAGTGTATTTTTTTGTCGGTCTATATATCTGTCTATTAATGTGATTGTATGTGTCTTTGTATGTGTCTCTATCAGACTTTGTGCTTGTCTAGTTGTGTGTCTGTCTATCTCTCTGTCTATTGGTCTCTGTGTCTATTTGTTAATCTCTTTGTTATTCTATCTGTTTGTGGGTTTGTCTGTCTGTCTCTCAATTTGTCTCTTTCTCTGTCAGTTAATATATATGTCGGTCTATCTATTTCACTATTTTTCTATTTGTATGTATTTTGTCTCTCTGTATATCTGTCAATTATATCTCTATTTGTCGTTCTCTATATCTGTATTTTTGAATATCTGTCTGTCTAACTCTCTATCTGTTTGTCTGCCAGTCTATCTGTCTTCCTGTCTTTTCTGTCAGTCTGTTTGTTTGTTTGTCTGTCAGTCAATATGTTAGTCAGTCTGTCTGTCTGTCTATCACTCAGTCAGTCTGTCTGTCTGTCTGTCTGTCTGTCTGTGTGTTTGTCTCTCAATTAATCTTTTTTTCTGTCCGTTAATCTATTTTTCTGTCTATCTATTTAACTATTTTTATGTATTTTGTCTGTCCATATATCTGTGTTTTTTTTGTGTCTATCAATTATATCTCTGTTTGTCATTCTCTATATTTGTTTTTTGTCAGTCTGTTAGGCTTTCTGTCTTATATTTTTCTATCAGTAAGCCTGTTTGTTTGTATGTCAATCGGTCAGTTTGTTTGTATGTCTATATGTTTATTTGTTTGTTTATCTATGTGTCTATTTGCATCTCTATTTGAGTGTCGAATTGTCTGTTTGTCTATATGTCTTTTTGTGTGTCTGTCGATTTGTCTGTTTGTTTGGTAGTCTATCTGTTTGTCTGTCAATCTATTTATCTATCAATATGTCTTTCAATCTATATGTCTGTCTGTTTTCTCTATGTTTGTGTTTCTGTGTGTTTGTCTGTGTCTATGTATTTGTTTATTAGTTTGTGTGTTTTGTCTGTTAGTCTGTTTGTTTGTCAGTCTATATGTGTGTCTGTTTGAGTGATTGTATGTGTGTTTGTTTGTGTCTCTATCAGACTGTGTGCATTTCTGGTTGTGTGTCTGTCTATTGGTCTATGTGTCCATTTGTTAGTCTATTTGTTTGTGGGTATGTTTGTCTCTCAATTTGTCTCTTTCTCTGTCTGTTAATATATTTGTCTGTCTATCTATTTCAGTATTTTTCTGTTTGAATGTATTTTGTCTGTTTGTATATCTGTTTATTTGTTTGTATGTCTATCAATTATTTCTCTATTTGTCATTCTTTATCTCTGTTTTTTTGTCTGTCTGTCTATCTCTCTATTTTTCTGTCTGCCAGTCTATTCGCCTTTCTGTTTGTCAGTCATTTTGTCTGTCTATCAGTCAGACAGTATGTCTTATGTCAATCAATATGTCAATCAGTCAATCTGTATGTCTATCACTCAGTCTGTCTGTCATTTTGTCTCTCAATTAATCTTTTTTTGTCTGTTAATCTATTTGTCTGTCTATCTATTTAACTTTTTTTCTATTTGTCTAAATACCACCCATGGTCCCTTAACTTAATTTAAATTAACGTTTTAGTTCTTTATCTATTTTTTTTTCGATTTGGTCCTTTATTTTAATTTTAAGTGACAATTTGATCTTTTATGTTTTAAAATGTTTACAATGTTATCCTTTTTTCTACAAAAATTCGAAAAATCATCAAAATTTTCAAACAAAACCCATAAATTTTGTTATCTTCTTTAATATAAAATAAACTTCCTAAAAAATGTAGCTCAAATCTTCAAATAAGCTCATATTTGTTATTCTTTATTTGATGTTGTTAGAGATGAAATTATGAGTTTATTTAAAGATTTAAGTTATGAATTTGATGAAATTGCATTATATTAAAGATGATAATTAATTTTATGGGTTTTGTTTGAATTTTTTGATGAATTTTTTGAAATTTTTGATGAATTTTTTTGAAATTTTGAAAAAATAAGGATAACATTGTTGACATTTTAAAACATAAAAGATCAAATTATCACTTAAAATTAAAATAAATGACCAAATCGGGAAAAAAAAAAGATAAAGGACTAAAACGTTAATTGAAATTAAGTTAAGGGACCACGGGTGATATTTAGCCTTTCTATTTTTATGTATTTTGTCTGTCTGTATATTTGTTTTTTTGTGTGTCTGTCAATTATATCTTTGTTTGTCATTCTCTATATGTGTTTTTTTTTTTGTTTTTCTGTTAGTCTATCTGTCTTATATTTTTCTATCAGTAAGCCTGTTTATTTGTATGTCAATCGGTCAGTTTGTTTGTATGTCTATATGTTTATTGGTCTGTTTATTTGTGTGTCTATTTGCATGTCGATTTGTGTGTCGAGTTGTCTGTATGTCTATATGTCTTATTGTGTGTCTGTCGATTTGTCTATTTGTTTGGTAGTCTATCTGTCTGTCGGTCAATCTTTATATCTATCAATCTATTTTTCAATCTATATGTCTGTCTGTTTTCTCTATGTTTGTGTTTGTGTGTGTTTGTTTGTGTCTATGTATTTGTTTATTAGTCTGTGTGCTTTGTCTATTAGTCTGTTTGTTTGTCGGTCTATATGTGTGTCTGTTTGTGTGATTGTATGTGTGTTGGTTTGTGTCTCTATCAGACTTTGTGCTTGACTGGTTTTGTGTATGACTATCTCTCAGTCTATTAGTCTATGTGTCTATTTGTTAATCTCTTTGTTAGTCTATCTGTTTGTGGGTATGTCTGTCTGTCTCTCAATTTGTCTCTTTCTCTGTTTGTTAATATATTTATCTGTCTATCCATTTAACTATTTTTCTGTTTGTATATGTTTTGTCTGTCTGTATATCAGTTTTATTGTTTGTATGTCTGTCAATTATATCTCTATTTGTCATTCTCTATATCTGTTTTTTTGTCTGTCTGTCTATCTCTCTATTAGTCAGTCAATATGTCTTATGTCAGTCAGTCTGTCGGTCTCTCTATCTCTCAGTTAGTCTGTCAGTCTGTCTGTCTGTTTGTCTCTCGATTAATCTTTTTTTCTGTCTGTTAATCTATTTGTCTATCTATCTATTTCACTATTTTACTATATTTACGTATTTTTTCTATCTGTATATCTATTTTTTTGTATATCTATAAATTATATATTTGTTTGTCATTCTGTATATCTGTTTGATTTGTCTGTCTATAAGTCTATCTGTCTTATATTTTTGTATCAGTATGCCTATTTATTTGTATGTCAATCGGTCAGTTTGTTTGTATGTCTATATGTTTATTTGTGTGTTTATCTATGTGTCTATTTGCATGTCTATTTGTGTGTCGAGTTGTCTGTTTGTCTATATGTCTTTTTGTGTGTCTGTCGATTTGTCTGTATGTTTTCTCTATGTTTGTGTTTTTGTGTGTTTGTCTATGTCTATGTATTTGTTTATTAGTCTGTGTGTTTTGTCTATTAGTCTATTTGTTTGTCGGTCTATATGTGTGTCTGTTAGTGTGATTGTATGTGTGTCTATCAGACTGTGTGCTTGTCTGGTTGTGTGTTTGTCTATCTCTCTGTCTATTGGTCTCTGTGTCTATTTGTTAATCTCTTTGTTAGTCTATCTGTTTGTGGGTCTGTCTGTCTGTCTATCAATTTGTCTCTTTCTCTGTCTGTTAATATATATGTCGGTCTATCTGTTTCACTATTTTTCTCTTTTTATGTATTTTGTCTATCTGTATATCTGTCAATTATATATCTATTTGTCATTCTCTATATCTATTTTCTTATCTGTCTGTCTGTCTATCTTTCTATCTGTTTGTCTGCCAGTCTATTTGTCTTCCTGTCTTTTCTGTCAGTATGTCTTATGTCAGTCAATATGTTAGTCAGTCTGTCTGTCTGTCTATCACTCAGTCAGTCTGTCTGTCTGTTTGTCTCTCAATTAATCTTTTTTTGTCTGTTAATCTATTTGTCTGTCTATCTATTTAACTTTTTTTCTATTTGGCTAAATACCACCCATGGTCCCTTAACTTAATTTAAATTAACGTTTTAGTCCTTTATCTTTTTTTTTTTTGATTTGGTCCTTTATTTTAATTTTAAGTGACAATTTGATCTTTTATGTTTTAAAATGTTTACAATGTTATCCTTTTTTTTTACAAAAATTCAAAAAATCATCAAAATTTTCAAACAAAACCCATAAATTTAGTTATCTTCTTTAATATAAAATAAATTTCCTCAAAAATGTAACTCAAATCTTCAAATAAACTCATATTTGTTATTCTTTATTTGATGTTGTTAGAGATGAAATTATGAGTTTATTTAAAGATTTAAGTTATGAATTTGATGAAATTGCATTATATTGAGGATGCTAATTAATTTTATGGGTTTTGTTTGAAATTTTTGATGAATTTTTTGAAATTTTTGATCAATTTTTTGAAATTTTGAAAAAATAAGTATAACATTGTTGACTTTTTAAAACATAAAAGATCAAATTATCACTTAAAATTAAAATAAAGGACCAAATCGGGAAGAAAAAAAAAGATAAAGGACTAAAACGTTAATTGAAATTAAGTTAAGGGACCACGGGTGATATTTAGATTTTCTATTTTTATGTATTTTGTCTGTCTGTATATTTGTTTTTTTGTGTGTCTGTCAATTATATCTTTGTTTGTCATTCTCTATATGTGTTTTTTTTTGTTTTATTGTTAGTCTATCTGTCTTATATTTTTCTATCAGTAAGCCTGTTTATTTGTATGTCAATCAGTCAGTTTGTTTGTATGTCTATGTGTTTATTGGTCTGTTTATTTGTGTGTCTAGTTGCATGTCTATTTGTGTGTCGAGTTGTCTGTTTGTCTATATGTCTTATTGTGTGTCTGTCGATTTGTCTATTTGTTTGGTAGTCTATCTGTCTGTCTGTCAATCTTTATATCTATCAATCTATTTTTCAATCTATTTGTCTGTCTGTTTTCCCTATGTTTGTGTTTGTGTGTGTTTGTTTGTGTCTATGTATTTGTTTATTAGTCTGTGTGCTTTTTCTATTACTCAGTTTGTTTGTCGGTCTATATGTGTGTCTGTTTGTGTGATTGTATTTGTGTTTGTTTGTGTCTCTATCAGACTTTGTGCTTGACTGGTTTTGTTTATGACTATCTCTCAGTCTATTAGTCTATGTGTCTATTTGTTAATCTCTTTGTTAGTCTATCTGTTTGTGGGTATGTCTGTCTGTCTCTCAATTTGTCTCTTTCTCTGTTTGTTAATATATTTATCTGTCTATCTATTTCACTATTTTTCTGTTTGTATGTATTTTGTCTGTCTCTATATCTGTTTTATTGTTTGTATGTCTGTCAATTATATCTCTATTTGTCATTCTCTATATCTGTTTTTTTGTCTGTCTGTCTATCTCTCTATTAGTCAGTCAATATGTCTTATGTTAGTCAGTCTGTCGGTCTTTCTATCTCTCAGTTAGTCTGTCAGTCTGTATGTCTGTTTGTGTCTCAATTAATCTTTTTTTCTGTCTGTTAATCTATTTGTCTATCTATCTATTTCACTATTTTACTATTTTTATGTATTTTTTCTGTTTGTATATCTATTTTTTTGTATATCTGTAAATTATATATCTGTTTGTCATTCTCTATATCTGTTTGATTTGTCTGTCTATAAGTCTATCTGTCTTATATTTTTGTATCAATATGCCTGTTTATTTGCATGTCAATCGATTAGTTTGTTTGTATGTCTATATGTTTATTTGTTTGTTTATCTGTGTGTCTATTTGCATGTCTATTTGTGTGTCGAGTTGTCTGTTTGTCTATATGTCTTTTTGTGTGTCTGTCGATTTGTCTGTATGTTTTCTCTATGTTTGTGTGTTTGTCTATGTCTATGTATTTGTTTATTAGTATGTGTGTTTTGTCTATTAGTCTGTTTGTTTGTCGGTCTATATGTGTGTCTGTTAGTGTGATTGTATGTGTGTCTATCAGACTGTGTGCTTGTCTGGTTGTGTGTTTGTCTATCTCTCTGTCTATTGGTCTATGTGTCTATTTGTTAATCTCTTTGTTAGTCTATCTGTTTTGGGTCTGTCGGTCTGTCTCTCAATTTGTCTCTTTCTCTGTCTGTTAATATATATGTCGGTCTATCTGTTTCACTATTTTTATGTATTTTGTCTATCTGTATATCTGTCAATTATATCTCTATTTGTCATTCTCTATATCTATTTTCTTATCTGTCTGTCTGTCTATCTTTCTATCTGTTTGTCTGCCAGTCTATTTGTCTTCCTGTCTTTTCTGTTAGTATGTCTTATGTCAGTCAATATGTTAGTCAGTCTGTCTGTTTGTCTATCACTCAGTCAGTCTGTTTGTCTGTTTGTCTCTCAATTAATCTTTTTTTGTCTGTTAATCTATTTTTCTATCTATCTATTTAACCATTTTTCTATTTTAATGTATTTAGCCTGTCTGTATATGTGTTTTTTTGTGTCTGTAAATTATATCTCTGTTTGTCATTCTCTATATCTTTTTTTTGTCTAACTATTAGGCTATCTGTAGTATATATTTCTATCAGTAAGCCTATTTATTTGTATGTCAATCGGTCAGTTTGTTTGCATGTCTATTTGTGTGTCGAGTTGTTTATTTGTCTATATGTCTTTTTGTGTGTCTGTCGATTTGTCTGTTTGTTTGTTAGTCTATATGTCTATTTGTCAATCTATCTATCTATCAATCTGTCTTTCAATCTATATGTATGTCTGTTTTCTCTATGTTTGTGTGTGTTTGTCAGTGTCTATGTATTTGTTTATTAGTCTGTGTGTTTTGTCTATTAGTCTGTTTGTTTGTCGGTCTATATGTGTGTCTGTTTGTGTGATTGTATGTGTGTTTGTTTGTGTCTCTATCAGACTGTGTGCTTGTCTGGTTGTGTGTCTGTCTATTGCTCTATGTGTCTATTTATTAATCTCTTTGTTATTCTATCTGTGTGTGGGTCTGTATGTCTGTCTCTCAATTTGTCTCTTTCTCTGTCTCTTAATATATTTGCCTGTCTATCTATTTCACTATTTTTCTGTTTGTATGTATTTTGGCTGTTTGTATATCTGTTATATTGTTTGTATGTCTATCAATTATATCTCTATTTGTCATTCTCTATATCTGTTTTTTTTGTCTATCTGTCTATCTCTCTATCTGTCTGCTGCCAGTCTATCTGTCTTTCTGTCTGTCAGTCTGTTTGTTTGTCTATTAATCAGTCAGTATGTCTTATGTCAGTCAATCTCTATGTCTATCACTTAATTAGTCTGTCAGTCTGTCTGTCATTTTGTCTCTCAATTAATCTTTTTTTGTCTGTTAATCTATTTGTCTTTCTATCTATTTAACTATTTTTCTATTTGGCTATATACCAGCCATGGTCCCTTAACTTAATTTCAATTAACATTTTAGTCCTTTATCTTCTTCTTTTTTTTTTTCTCCGATTTGGTCTTTTATTTTAATTTTAAGTGAAAATTTGATATTTTATGTTTTAAAATGTTAACAATGTTATCCTTTTTTTTACAAAAATTCAAAAAATCATCAAAATTTTCAAACAAAACCCATAAATTTAGTTATATTCTTTAATATAAAATAAACTTCTTCAAAATTGTAGCTCAAATATTCAAATAAACTCATATTTGTCATTCTTTATTTGAAGTTGTTAGAGACGAAATTATGAGTTTATTTAAAGATTTAAGTTATGAATTTGTTGAAATTGCATTATATTGAGGATGATAATTAATTTTATGGGTTTTGTTTGAAATTTTTGATGAATTTTTTGAAATTTTTAAAAAATAAGGATAACATTGTTGACATTTTAAAACATAAAAGATCAAATTTTCACTTAAAATTAAAATAAAGGACCAAATCGGGAAAAGAAAAAAAAAAGATAATGGACAAAAACGTTAATTGAAATTAAGTTAAGGGACCACAGGTGATATTTAGCCTTTCTATTTTTATGTATTTTGTCTGTCTGTATATCTGTTTTCTTGTTTGTCTATCAATTATATCTTTGTTTGTCATTCTCTATATATGTTTTTTTTTGTCTGTCTGTTAGTCTATCTGTCTTATATTTTTCTATCAGTAAGTCTGTTTATTTGTATGCCAATCGGTCAGTTTGTTTGTATGTCTATATGTTTATTTGTCTATTTATCTGTGTGTCTATTTGCATGTCTATTTGTGTGTCGAGTTATCTGTTTGTCTATCTGTCTTTTTGTGTGTCTGTCGATTTGTCTGTTTGTTTGTTAGTCTATCTGTTTGTCTGTCAATCTATCTATCTATCAATCTGTCTTTCAATCTATATGTCTGTCTATTTTCTCTATGTTAGTTTATTAGTCTGTGTATCTCTATTTGTCATTCTCTATATCTATTTTTTTGTCTGTCTACCAGTCAATCTATTAGTATGTCTTATGTCAGTCAGTCTGTCTGTGTGTCTATCTCTCAGTCAGTCAGTCAGTCTGTTTGTTTGTCTCTCAATTAATCTTTTTTTCTATCTGTTAATCTATTTGTCTGTCTATCTATTCAATTATTTTTCTAATTTTATGTATTTTGTTTGTCTGTGTATCTGTTTTTTTGCATGTCTGTCAATTATATCTCTGTTTGTCATTCTCTATATCTGTGTTTTTGTCTGCCTGTTAGTCTATCTGTCATATTTTTTTCTATCAGTATGCCTGTTTATTTGTATGTCAATCAGTTAGTCTGTTTATATGTCTACATGTTTATTTGTCTGTTTATCTGTGTGTCTATTTGCATGTCTATTTGTGTGTCGAGTTGTCTGTTTGTATATAAGTCTTTTTGTGTGTCTGTCAATTTTTCTGTTTGTTTGTTAGTCTATCTCTCTATCTATCAATCTATTTATCTATCAATCTGTCTTTCAATATATATGTCTGTCTATTTATTTATATGTTTGTGTTTTTGTGTGTTTGTTTGTGTCTATGTATTTGTTTATTAGTTTGTTTGTTTGTCTGGCTATATGTGTGTTTGTTGGTTTGATTGTATGTGTGTTTGTTTGTGTCTCTATCAGACTGTGTGCTTGCCTAGTTGTGTGTCTGTCTATCTCTTTGTCTATTGGTCTATGTGTCTTTTTGTTAATCTCATTGTTAGTATATCTGTTTGTGGGTCTGTCTGTTTGTCTCTCAATTTGTCTCTTTATATGTCTCTTAATATATTTGTCTGTCTATCTATTTCACTTTTTTTCTGTTTGTATGTATTTTGTCTGTCTGTATATCAATTTTTTTGTTTGTATTTCTGTCAATTATATCTCTATCGGTCATTCTCTATATCTGTTTTTTTGTCTGTCTGTCTGTCAGTCAGTCATATGCCTTATGTCAGTCAATAAGTCAGTCTGTTTGTTTGTCTATCTCTCAGTCAGTCTGTCTGTCTGTTTGTCTCTCAATTGATCTTTTTTTCTATTTGTTAATCTTTTTGCCTGTCTATCTATTTAACTATTTTTCTATTTTTATGTATTTTTTCTGTCTGTATATCTATTTTTTTGTATGTCTGTAAATTATATCTCTGGTTGTCATTCTCTATATCTGTTTTTTTGTCTGTTTGTTAGTTTATCTGTCTTATATTTTTGTATCAGTATGCTTGTTTATTTGTAAGTCAATCAGTCAGTCTGTTTGTATGTCTATATGTTTATTTGTTTGTTTATCTGTGTGTCTTTTTGTATGTCTATTTGTGTGTCGAGTTGTCTGTTTGTCTATATGTCTTTGTTGTTTGTCTGTCGATTTGTCTGTTTGTTTGTTAGTATATCTCTAATTGTCATTCTCTATATCTATTTTTTTGTCTGTCTATTTGTCTATCTGTCAATCATTCTATCTATCAATCTGTCTTTCAATCTATATGTTTGTCTATTTTTCTCTATGTTTGTGTTTCTGTGTGTTTATCTGTGTCTAAGTATTTGTTTATTAGTCTGTGTGTTTTGTCTATTAGTCTGTTTGTTTGTCTGGCTATATGTGTGTCTGTTTGTGTGATTGTATGTGTGTTTGTTTGTGTCTCTATCAGACTGTGTGCTTGTCTGGTTGTGTGTCTGTCTATCTCTTTGTGTATTGGTGTATTTGTCTATTTGTTAATCTCTTCGGTAGTCTATTTGTTTGTGGGTCTGTTTGTCTGTCTCTACATTTGTCTCTTTCTCTGTCTGTTAAAATATTTGTCTGTCTATCTTTTTAACTATTTTTCTGTTTGTATGTATTTTGTCAGTCTGTTTTTTTGTTTGTATGTATGTCAATTATATCTCTATTTGTCATTCTCTATATCTATTTTTTTGTCTGTCGGTCTATCTCTCTATCTGTTTGTTTGCCAGTCTATATGTCTTCCTGTCTTTCAGTCTGTTTGTCTGTCTGTCAGTCTGTTAGTATGTCTTATGTCAGTCAGTCAATCTGTCTGTCTATCACTCAATCAGTCTATCTGTCTGTCTGTTTATCTCTCAGTTAATCTGTTTTTCTACCTGTTAATCTATTTGTCTGTCTATCTATTTAACTATTTTTTTATTTTTATGTATTTGATTTGTCTGTATATTTATTTTTATGTATGTCTGTCAATTATATCTCTGTTTGTCATTCTCTATATCTGTTATTTTGTCTGTGTGTTAGTCTATTTGTCTTATATTTTTCTATCAGTATGCCTATTTATTTGTATGTCTATATGTTTATTTGTCGGTTTATCTGTGTGTCTATTTGCATGTTTATTTGTGTGTCGAGTTGTCTGTTTGTCTATATGTCTTTTTGTGTGTCTGTCGATTTGTCTGTTTGTTTGGTAGTCTATCTGTCTGTCTGTCAATCTATCTATCTATCAATCTGTCTTTCAATCTATATGTCTGTCTGTTTTTCTCTATGTTTGTGTTTCTGTATGTTTGTCTATGTCTATGTCTTTGTATTTGTTTTTTAGTCTGTGTGTTTTGTCTATTAGTCTGTTTGTTTGTCGGTCTATGTGTTTGTCTGTTTATGTGTTTGTTTGTGTCTCTATCAGACTGTGTGCTTGTCTGGTTGTGTGTATGTCTACCTCTCTGTCTATTGGTGTTTTTGTCTATTTTTTAATCTCTTTGTTAGTCTATATGTTTGTGGGTCTATCTGTCTGTCTTTCTCTCAATTTGTCTCTTTCTCTGTATGTTAATATATTTGTTTGTCTATCTATTTCACTATTTTTCTGTTTGTATGTATTTTGTCTCTCTGTTTTTTTGTTTGTATGTATGTCAATTATATCTCTATTTGTCATTCTCTATATCTGTTTTTTTGTTTGCCTATCTATCTCTCTTTCTGTCTGTCTGCCAGTCTTTCTGTCTGTCAGTCTTTTGTCTGTGTGTCAGTCAGTCAGTATGTCTTATGTCAGACAATATGTCAGTCAGTTTGTCTGTAAGTTTGTCTATCACTCTGTCAGTCTGTCTGTCTGTCTGTTTGTTTGTCTCTTAATTAATCTTTCTTTCTGCATGTTAATCTATTTGTGTGTCTATCTATTTAACTATTTTTCTATTTTTATGTATTTTGTCTGTCTGTATATCTTTTTTTTTTGTATGTCTGTCAATTATATATTTGTTTGTCATTCTCTATATCTGTTTTTTGTCTGTCTGTTAGTCTATCTATTTTTTTGTCTGATTGTTAGTCTATCTAGTTTTTTGTCTGTTTATCTGTGTGTCTATTTGTATTTCTATTAATGTGTCGAGTTGTCTACTTGTCTATATGTCTTTTTGTGTGTTTGTCAATTTGTCTGTTTGTTTGTTAGTCTATCTATCTATATGTCAATCTATCTATCTATCAATATGTCTTTCAATCTATATGTCTGTATTTTTATCTCTTTGTTTATGTTTCTGTGTGTTTGTCTGTGTTTATGTATTTGTTTATTAGTCTGTGTGTTTTTTCTATTAGTATGTTTGTTTGTGGGTCTATATGTGTGTCTGTTTGTGTGATTGTATGTGTATTTGTTGGTGGCTCTATCCGACTTTGTGCTTGTCAGGTGGTGTGTATGTGTCTCTATCAGACTGTGTCCTTGTCTGGTTGTGTGTTTGTCTATCTCTCTGTCTATTGGTCTATGTGTCTATTTGTTAATATCTTTGTTAGTCTATCTGTTTGTGGGTCTATCTGCTTGTCTCTCAATTGGTCTCTTTCTCTGTCTGTTAATATATTTTTCTGTCTATCTAATTCATTATTTTTCGTTTGTATGTATTTTTTCTATCTGTATATCTGTTTTTTTGTTTGTATGTCTGTCAATTATATATTTATTTGTCATTCTCTATATCTGTTTTTATGGTTGTCTGTCTGTCTGTCTATCTCTCTATCTGTCTGTCTGCCAGTCTATCTGTCTTTCTGTCAGTAAGTATGTCTTATGTCAATTAGTCAGTATGTCATATGTCAATCAGTCTGTCTGTCTGTCTATCACTCAGTCAGTCTGTCTATCTGTCTATCAATTTGTCTCTCAATTAATCTTTTTTTCGGTCTGTTAATCTATTTGTCTATCTATCTATTTAACTATTTTTCTATTTTTATGTATTTTGTCTGTCTGTATATCTATTTTTTTTGTTTCTCAATTATATCTCTTTTAGTCATTCTCTATATCTGTTTTTTGTCTGTATTTTAGTCTATCTGTCTTATATTTTTCTATCAGTAAACCTGTTTATTTGTCTGTTTATCTATGTGTCTATTTGCATGTCTATTTGTGTGTCGAGTTGTCTGTTTGTCTATATGTCTTTTTGTGTGTCTGTCAATTTGTCTGTTTGTTTATTAGTCTATATGTCTGTCTGTCAATCTATCGATCTATCAATCTGTCTTTCAATCTATATGTTTGACTATTTTCTATATGTTTGTGTTTCTGTGTGTTTGTATGTGTCTATGTATTTGTTTATTAGTCTGTGTGTTTCTTCTATTAGCCTGTTTGTTTGTCGATTTATATGTGTGTCTGTTTGTGTGTTTGTTTGTGTCTCTATCAGACATTGTGTTTGTCTGGTTGTGTGTGTGTCTATCTCTTTGTCTACTGGTCTATGTGTCTATTTGTTAATCTCTTCGTTAGTCTATTTGTTTGTGGATCTGTCTCTCAATTTGGCTCTTTCTCTGTCTGTTAATATATTTGTCTGTCTATCTATTTCACTATTTTTCTGTTTGTATGTATTTTGTCTGTCTGTATATCTTTTTTTTTGTTTGTATGTCTGTCAATTATATCTCCATTTGTCATTCTCTATATCTGTTTTTTTGTCTGCCTGTTTGTCTATCTGTCTAACACTCAGTCAGTCTGTTTGTTTGTCTCTCAATTAATCTTTTTATCTATCTGTTAATCTATTTGTATGTGTTTGTCATTCTCTATATCTGTTTTTTTTCTGTCTGTTAGTCTATCCGTCTTATATTTTTCAATCAATAAGCCTGTTTATTTGTATGTCAATCGGTTAGTTTGTTTGTATGTCTATATGTTTATTTGTCTGTTTATCTGTGTGTCTATTTGCATGTTTATTTGTGTGTCGAGTTGTCTATTTGTCTGTATGTCTTTTTGTGTGTCATTCGATTTGTCTTTTTGTTTGTCAGTCTATATGTATGTCTGTCAATCTATTGATCTACCAATCTGTCTTTCAATCTATCTGTCTGTCTGTTTTCTCTATGTTTGTGTTTCTGTGTGTTTGTCTGTGTCTATAAATTTGTTTATTAGTCTGTGTGTTTTTTCTATTAGTCTGTTTGTTTGTCGGTCTATATGTATGTCTGTTTGTGTGGTTGTATGTGTGTTTGTTTGTGTCTCTATCATACTGTGTGCCTGTCTGGTTGTGTGTCACTCTTTCTCTCTGTCTATTGGTCTATGTGCCTATTTGTTAATCTTTTTGTTAGTCTATCTCTTTGTGGGTCTGTCTGTCTATCTCTCAATTTGTCTCTTTCTCTATCTGTTAATATATTTGTCTGTCTATCTATTTCACTATTTTTTTATTTATATGTATTTTTTCTGTCTGTATATCGGTTTTTTTGTTTGTATGTCTGTCAATTATATCTCCATTTGTCATTCTCTATATCTGTTTTTTTGTCTGTCTGTCTGTCTATCACTCAATCAGTCGGTTTGTTTGTCTCTCAAATTAATCTTTTTTTTGTCTGTTAATCTATTTGTCTGTCTATCTATTTAACTATTTTTCTATTTTTATGTATTTTATATGTCTGTATATCTGTTTTTTTGTGTGTCTATCAATTATATATGTGTTTGTCATTCTCTATATCTCTTTTATTGTCTGTCTGTTAGTCTATCTGTCTTATATTTTTCTATCAATAAGCCTGTTTATTTGTATGTCACTCGGTCTATTTGTTTGTATGTCTATATGTTTATTAGTCCGTTTATCTGTGTGTCTATTTGCATGTCTATTTGTGTGTCGAGTTGTTTGTTTGTATATATGTCTTTTTGTGGGTCTGTCGATTTGTCTATTTGTCTGTGTGTTTTGTCTATTAGTCTGTTTGTTTGTCTGGCTATATGTGTGTCCGTTTGTGTGATTGTATGTGTGCTTGCCTGGTTGTGTGTCTGTCTATCTCTCTGTCTACTGGTCTATGTGTCTATTTGTTAATCTCTTTGTAAGTCTATTTGTTTGTGGGACTGTCTGTCTATCCATCAATTTTTCTCTTTTTTTCTGTTTGTTAATATATTTGTCTGTTTATCTATTTCACTATTTTTCTGTTTGTATGTATTATGTCTGTCTGTATATCTGTTTTTTTGTTTGTATGTTTGTATATCTGTTTGTATGTCTGTCTATCTCTGTATCTGTGTATCTCCCAGTCTATTTGTCTTTCTGTTTGTCAGTCTGTTTGTCTGTCTGTCAGTCAGTAAGTATGTCTTATGTCAGTCAATATGTCAGTCAGTCAGTTTGTCTGTTTGTCTATCACTCAGTCAGTCTGTCTGTATGTTTATCTCTCAATTAATCATTTTTTCTGTCTGTTAATCTATTTGTTTGTCTATCTATTAAACTATTTTTTCTATTTTTATGTATTTTGTCTGTCTGTATATCTGTTTTTTTATATGTCTGTTATAACACCCCAAATTTCTCATTACCTTATTTTAAATAGTATAGTAATACAATATTTTTTTTTTTTTTGTTAAAATGTGTTCTAAATTCTTTAGGTGTGTTGGTGTGTTTGCCTTAGTAATTGATTTAAATTATTCATATTAACCATATTTAAGTTACAAAAAGTAAATCAAATAAAACAAATATATATAAAATAAATAAATAAATAAATAAGATAAAAACAAGGAGTAAAATTGTGTTGCTACATTAATTTATTACTTTAGCACTAATAGAGTGAGTTGTTAATAATAATAATAATAATAATAATAATAATAATAATAATAATAATAATAATAATAATAATAATAATAATAATAATAATAATAATAACTCTAATAGTGGGACTAGAGTATTATTGGCAGAATTAGTCATATGAGGGGCCCGTGTTTCACCGCTAGGCATAACAATAAACCTAAAATTTGCCAAGCTATATATATATATATATATATACCTATATAAATCCTAATCTACCTAAAAGAAACACGGGCAGAAAAAGAAACAAAGAATAGAAAGGATTAGCGCTTCCTACATACAGCCCAATCACAATCAGGTATAATTTTAATTCCACCAATTAGATTTTGATAATAACATGGAATTTGATGGTAGAATAGAATAAGTCATATATCTGAAATTGATACACAAAGAATGACAATTTGTGAACTGCCTCTGAACTTAATTATTATGTTAAGGATCCGAGTATGTACTTTTTAGTGTGTCGGGTGGAAGAACGATAACTACCTTAGGTGTTGATATTTTACCATTAATTTACGAGTAATCAGTAACAAACTTACTACTTGGTGGATTATAAGATAGTGATATGTATAGCAATATTAGTGGTCTGTCAATCCTTTAAGTTTAATTGATTAACCTCCTTAGATTTTACTTCCTTAGTTTTATATACTGTTTGATTTTGGTTTGTTTCTAGAACACAAACAGGGAACTCCGGCCATCATAGACATAGAACTAGAAAATTCTTAACAATACTCCCATGATGCAGTAAATTTAGAGTAATATAATTATGTCAGATGTGTAGGAAATATTTTAGTGATTCATGAATATGTAAGCTAATCATTTCAAATAATATCAATGATAGAAGGTAGATGAGGGAGATGCCTGTTATGTTATGATAACTAAGGTTCTGTTCTGATTTCTTTTCATGATAGTTTAGACAAAACACAATAAGAAAATACCACCCAAACTGATTCAAACAGTAACAGAACAACATTGACTAAGATATAGTGCTGACTAGGGACATATGGGCTGGATAAATAAGTAGTTTAGCTAAGAAATTATGATTTTGTGGATGAATGCTTAAGGATGTAGTTGATTATAAACCACAGTACATCTGGTGATAGGTTAGAATAGAAAGAACCTAGTGTAACATAGCAGCCGCCTTATTCCAGCCTTAGTTCCAGCTACTGTATTTTTCCATGAGTTCTAACAACAATACAACCATTCATCTTTGGTTTCTGACGACAATACAACCATATAGCAGTACACTAGAGCAATTGTATATATTGGTCTTAACCCCATCAATTGATACAATTTGATTTGAATAAATAGAAGAGAGCCTATGTTCCTTTTTCCATCAATTTAATATACTTTCCTGATTTCATCAAATTGCATCAATACAGGGCATGTGTTATTTTTATTTGTATTTTTCTGTGTAATGATAAATCTGCTTAATATTTAGGTTTATGTTTTTTTTTTTGTGGTATACTAATTAATCAAAGTTGTTTATTAGTTTTTGCAAAACCTTAAAATAAATGTTTGTAACAATAAATGTAAATAATAATATTATTGTATTGTTTGGATGTTGTCCAACT
>JBBPBR010000001.1:23279882-23299942 GCA_037974775.1 Cicer pinnatifidum | reverse complement strand
TTTTTATATTTCTGTATACGGATTATAGTAATATTGGATATGTGTTATTTTTGTTTTAGTTATAATTAAAAATTGTTACAATACTCACCAATTTAAATAAATGTAAACACTGCTAGTTTCATTATATAGGACTTATTGCCTATCTATTTTAACACCCAAATTATAGATATATGCCATATTCTGTTTTTTTTTGTTTTTAAATATGTGATTCTATTTTATTTTAATTAAAATTTGACGTTTGTTTTATATTGGTATACTAATATGTATGTTCAATGATATTAAATATAGTTTTAGTTATATTATAAGTAGCAAATAATTTATTTAATTAATTTTAATAAATAATTTAATTATTTATTGGATCAAGTAACTAATTTGTATTGGTTGTTGCGTTAAATTATTTTCTTCCGTGGACTATTAGAGACAATGGCTGATAAAGAAACGACTCGTTAGCATATCAAATTCATTGGATGAAATCTTCAGTCGAGGTAAGGGGTGAGATGAGGTTCGATTTTATGAGTGTAAAATAACGTGAGATGAACGGGAATATTGAAATTCCCAGATGTTAATTCGGGGCTTACTACGTACAGTTGAGCCCTATTGAGTAATAATAATTAATTAATAAAATGTGAATGGTGATAGTGAGGATTAAAATATAATTTAGAAACCAATAGAATTGCCGTGAAATTATTTATATCAAGATTGTATGCTAGCTGATTTTATGAATATTATGTTGATTGTTACTATGTGAATGATATGTACTAGAGTATTCTTGCTACTTGAATGAAATTCTGATATCATTTGAATATGCCACTATTTGATCTTTTATTGGTGATTGTGTATCGTGAGTAGTGTAAACCAAATATTGTGATTTTATTGTGATTGACTGATGAAGATATATAATGATGAATATTGTGAAGTCAAATTAAAACTTATTGAGTTGTGATGATCGAGTAAGTCTGAGATAGGTGTTGTAGATTTTGGAGTTAGGATTATTTTGTCATCATATAGGGAGGGTCTGACAAACCTAGCGATTTGGGGAAGTACAACTGAATGAGCCTGATCGTGGAGGGCTACAGTCGAACTGTAAAGTAAGACTGATAGACCTTGGGGGTACACCTAGTGGGGAATTCCTAAGTGGATTAGTGGGTTATTCCCTAAGGCCGGGAACTACCGTGCAACACAAGAGTACCCCGACCGTCGCGTATATGTGTCTCGGGTTGAGTTGAGGGGATCTATGAGGACTTGGCCATTCATGAATTGTCCATCCACTCTTGTAGTGGCATAGTATCAGGCCTCCTAACCAAGTACTTCAGAGTAGAATGGTACCAGATGATGAAGTATAGAGTATAGGACATGCATAACATTTCATTATTTTGATTGTCTTATTATGAATGGATTTGATAAGTCGTTGATATTATACACTTGACTTTTTTGGAGATTGTGATAATTTGATTGTTTGCATGTTCTCCTCGTGCATTTTATACTGTTACATAATTTCGATACTCACCCCTCGTTGTTTGTGTTTGGCGTTTGCGACGGACGCAGACGAGCTGTAAGTTGCAGGTGATGATTAATACCATCAGAGAGGCGGAAGCCGTCATGTCTTGAAGACTCTATTTATATTCATTGCATTGATGTTCTTTGGAGTATTTTTATTTTGGGAATTTCTTCTCTGATAGTGACATCGGGAGGGGACTTTATTTACAATGAGTTTAAAACATAAGTACGTATACTTCAAAAAGGATTTTGTTGTTTGACATTATGATTTCGATTTCATTACGTTTGATGGAAGTTTTGAATTTACGTGACACGTTTATGATTATGTGATATTCTTTGCCTTAATAATCAAAAAAAAAAAATCTTTGGGGTTTAGGGTGTCACATCTGTCAATTATATCTCTGCTTGTCATTGTCTATATCTATTTTTTTGGCTGTCTGTTAGTATATATGTCTTATATTTTTCTATCAGTATGCCTGTTTATTTGTATGTCAATCAGTCAGTCTGTTTGCATGTCTATATGTTTATTTGTTTGTTTATTTGTGTGTCTATTTGCATGTCTATTTGTGTGTCGAGATGTCTGTTTGTCTATATGTCTTTTTGTGTGTCTGTCGAATTGTCTGTTTGTTTGTTAGTCTATCTGTCTGTCTGTCTGTCAATCTATCTATCTATCAATCTGTCTTTCAATCTATATGTCTGTCTATTTTTCTTTACGTTTGTGTTTCTATGTGTTTGTTTGTGTCTACGTATTTGTTTATTAGCCTGTGTGTTTTGTCTATTAGTCTGTTTGTTTGTCGGTCTATATGTGTGTCTGTTTGTGTGATTTTATGTGTGTTTGTTTGTGTCTCTATAAGACTTTGTGCTTGTCTGGTTGTGTGTATGTCTATCTCTCTATCTATTGGTCTATGTGTCTATTTGTTAATCTCTTTGTTAGTCTATCTGTTTGTGGGTCTATCTGTCTCTCAATTTGTCTCTTTCTCTGTCTGTTAATATATTTGTCTGTGTATCTATCTCTTTTTTTGTTTGTATGTCTGGCAATGTCATTCTCTATATATGTTCTTTTGTCTGTCTGTTTGTCTATCTCTCTATCTGTTTGTATGCCAGTCTATCTGTATGTAAGTCCGTTTATTTGTTTGTCAGTATGTCTTATGTCAGCATGTTTGTCTATCTGTCTATCTCTCAGTCAGTCAGTTTGTGTGTCTATCTGTATGTCTCTCAATTAATCTTTTTTTTTTAGTCTGTTAATCTATTTGTTTGTCTATCTAATTAACTATTTTTCTATTTTTATGTATTTTGTCTATTTGTATATCTGCTTTTTTGTATGTCGGTCAATTATATCTCTGCTTGTCATTCTCTATATCTATTTTTTTGTCTGTCTGTTAGTCTATCTTTCTTATATTTTTCTATCAGTATGCCTATTTATTTGTATGTCTATCAGTCAGTCTGTTTGTATGTTTATATGTTTATTTGTCTGTCTATTTGCATGTCTATTTGTCTGTCTGTTTTTCTCTATGTTTCTATTTCTGTGTTTGTCTGTGTCTATGTATTTGTTTATTAGTCTGTGTGTTTTGTCTATTAGTCTGTTTATTTATCTGTCTATCTATTTCACTATTTTTCTGTTTATATGTATTTTGTCTGTCTGTTTATATGTTTTTTTGTTTGTATGTCTGTTAATTATATCTCTTATTGTCATTCTCTATATCTGTTTTTTTGTCTCTTTGTCTATCTCTTTATCTGTCTATCTGCCAGTCTATTTGTCTTTCTATCTATCAGTCTGTTTGTCTGTCTGTCAGTCAGTTAGTATGTCTTATGTCAGTCAATATGTCAGTCAGTCTTTATTTGTATGTCTATCAGTCAGTCTGTTTGTATGTTTATATGTTTATTTGTCTGTTTATCTGTGTGTCGAGTTGTCTGTTTGTCTATATGACTTTTTGTGTGTCTGTCGATTTGTCTGTGTGTTTTGTCTATTAGTTTGTTTGTTTGTCGGTCTACGTGTGTCTCTGTTTGTGTGTTTGTTTGTTTCTCTATCAGACTACGTGCTTGTCTGGTTGTGTGCCTGTCTATCTCTCTGTCTATTGGTGTATGTGTCTATTTTTTAATCTCTTTGTTAGTCTTTCTGGTTGTGGGTCTGTCTGTCTGTCTTTCTCTCAATTTGTCTCTTTCTCTGTTTGTTAATATATTTGTTTGTCTATCTGTTTAACTATTTTTCTATCTATTTTTTAGTTTGTATGTCTGTCAATTATATCTCTATTTGTCATTCTCTATATCTGTTTATTTGTCTGTCTATCTGTCTCTCTATCTGTCTATCTGCCAGATTTCTGTTTGTTAGTCTGTTTGTCTGTCTGTCTGTCAATCAGTATGTCATATGTCAGTTTGTCTGTTTGTCTATTTGTCTCTTAATTAATCTTTTTTCTGCTTGTTAATCTATTTATGTGTCTATCGATTTAACTATTTTACTATTTTTATGTATTTTGTCTATCTGTATATCTTTTTTTTGTATGTCTGTCAATTAAATCTCTGTTTGCCATTCTCTATATCTGTTTTTTTGTCTATAAGTCTATCTGTCTAATATTTTTCTATCAGTATGTCAATCAGTTAGTCTGTTTGAATGTCTATATGTTTTTTTGTCTGTTTATCTATGTGTCTATTTGCATGTCTATTTGTGTGTCGAGTTATTTGTTTACCTATATGCCTTTATTTTTTGTCTGTCGATTTGTATATTTGTTTGTTACTCTATCTGTTTGTCTTTCAATCTGTCTATCTATCAATATGTCTTTCAATCTATATGTCTGTCTATTTTTCTCTATGTTTGTGTTTCTAAGTGTTTGTCTGTGTATACGTATTTGTTTATTAGTCTATGTGTTTTGTCTATTAGTTTGTTTGTTTGTCTGGCTATATGTGTGTTTGTTTGTGTGATTGTATGTGTGTTTGTTTGTGTCTCTATCAGACTTTGTGCTTGACTGGTTTTGTGTCTGACTATCCCTCAGTCTATTAGTCTATGTGTCTATTTGTTAATCTCTTTGTTAGTCTATCTGTTTGTGGGTATGTCTATCTGTCTCTAAATTTGTCTCTTTCTCTGTCTATTAATATATTTATCTGTCTATCTATTTTACTATTTTTCAGTTTGTATGTATTCTGTTTGTTTGTTTTTTTGTTTGTATGTTTGTCAATTATATCTCTATTTGTCATTCTCTATATCTATTTTTTTGTCTGTCTGTCTGTCTATCTCTCTATCTGTATGTCTGCCAGTCAATATGTCTTTTTGTCTGTCTGTCTGTTAGTCTGTCTGTCAGTCTGTCAGTATGTCTTATGTCAGTCAATATGTCTGTCAGTCTATTAGTCTGTCTATCACTTAGTCAGTCTATCTGTCTGTCTGTTTGTGTCTCAGTTAATCTTTTTTTCTGCTTATTAATCTATTTGTGTGTCTATCTATTTAACTATTTTTCTATTTTGATGTATTTTGTCTGTTTGTATATCTTTTTTTTGTATGTGTGTCAATTATATCTCTGTTTGTCATTCTCTATATATGTTTTTTGTCTGTCTGTTAGTTTATCTGTCTTATATTTTTCTATCAGTATGCGTGTTTATTTGTATGTAAATCAGTCAATCTGTTTGTATGTATATATATTTATTTGTCTGTTTATCTGTTTGTCTATTTGCATGTCCATTAGTCTTTCGAGTTGTCTATTTGTCTATATGTCTTTTTGTGTGTCTGTCAATTTGTCTGTTCGTTTGTTTGTCTATCTGATTGTCTGTCAATCTATTTATCTATCTATCAATCTATCTTTCATTCTATATGTCTGTCTATTTTTCTCTAAGTTTCTGTTTCTGAGTGTTTGTCTGTGTCTATGTATTTGTTTATTAGTCTGTGTGTTTTGTCTATTAGTATGTTTGTTTGCTGGCTATATGTGTGTCTGTTTGTGTGATTGTATGTGTGTTTGTCTGTGTCTTTATCAGACTGTGTGCTTTTTCTGGTTGTGTGTCTGTCTATCTCTCTGTGTGTTGGTGTAGGTGTCTTTTTGTTAATCTCTTTGTTAGTCTATATGTTTGTGGGTTTGTCTGTATGTCTGTCTCTCAATTTGTCTCTTTCTCTGTCTGTTAATATATTTGTCTGTCTATCTATTTCACTATTTTTCTGTTTGTATGTATTTTGTCTGTTTGTTTTTTTGTTTGTATGTTTGTCAATTATATCTCTATTTGTCATTCTCTATATCTGTTTTTGTGTCTGTCTGTCTGTCTAACTGTCTATCTCTCTATCTGTATGTCTGCCAGTCTATATGCCTTTCTGTCTGTTTGTCTGTCTATCAGTACGTCTTATGTCAGTCAATATGTCTGTCAGTCTATTAGTCTATCTGTCTGTCTATCACTCAGTCAGTCTATCTGTCTGTCTGTTTGACTATCAGTTAATCTTTTTTTCTACTTCTTAATCTATTTGTGTGTCTATTTATTTAACTATTTTTCTATTTTTCTGTATTTTGTCTGTCTGTATATCTTTTATTTTGTATGTGTGTCAATTATATCTCTGTTTGTCATTCTCTATATCTGTTTATTTGTATGTCAATAAGTTAGTCTGTTTGTATGTCTATATGTTTATTTGTCTGTTTATCTATGTGTCTATTTGCATGTCTATTTGTGTGTCGAGTTGTTTGTTTATCTATATTTCTTTTTATTCGGATGTCGATTTGTCTGTTTGTTTGTTACTCTATTTGTCTATCTGTCAATCATTCTATCTATCAATCTGTATTTCAATCTATATGTTTGTCTATTTTTCTCTATGTTTGTGTTTCTGTGTGTTTATATGTGTCTATGTATTTGTTTATTAGTCTGTGTGTTTTGTCTATTAGTCTGTTTGTTTGTCTGGCTATATGTGTGTCTGTTTGTGTGATTGTATGTGTGTTTGTTTGTGTCTCTATCAGACTGTGTGCTTGTCTGGTTGTGTGTCTGTCTATCTCTTTGTGTATTGGTGTATTTGTCTATTTGTTAATCTCTTCGGTAGTCTATTTGTTTGTGGGTCTGTTTATCTGTCTCTACATTTGTCTCTTTCTCTGTCTGTTAAAATATTTGTCTGTCTATCTTTTTCACTATTTTTCTGTTTGTATGTATTTTGTCAGTCTGTTTTTTTGTTTGTATGTATGTCAATTATATCTCTATTTGTCATTCTCTATATCTATTTTTTTGTCTGTCGGTCTATCTCTCTATCTGTTTGTTTGCCAGTCTATATGTCTTCCTGTCTTTCAGTCTGTTTGTCTGTCTGTCAGTCTGTTAGTATGTCTTATGTCAGTCAGTCAATCTGTCTGTCTATCACTCAATCAGTCTATCTGTCTGTCTGTTTATCTCTCAGTTAATCTTTTTTTCTACCTGTTAATCTTTTTGTCTGTCTATCTATTTAACTATTTTTTTATTTTTATGTATTTGATTTGTCTGTATATTTATTTTTATGTATGTCTGTCAATTATATCTCTGTTTGTCATTCTCTATATCTGTTATTTTGTCTGTGTGTTAGTCTATTTGTCTTATATTTTTCTATCAGTATGCCTATTTATTTGTATGTCTATATGTTTATTTGTCGGTTTATCTGTGTGTCTATTTGCATGTTTATTTGTGTGTCGAGTTGTCTGTTTGTCTATATGTCTTTTTGTGTGTCTGTCGATTTGTCTGTTTGTTTGGTAGTCTATCTGTCTGTCTGTCAATCTATCTATCTATCAATCTGTCTTTCAATCTATATGTCTGTCTGTTTTTCTCTATGTTTGTGTTTCTGTATGTTTGTCTATGTCTATGTCTTTGTATTTGTTTTTTAGTCTGTGTGTTTTGTCTATTAGTCTGTTTGTTTGTCGGTCTATGTGTTTGTCTGTTTATGTGTTTGTTTGTGTCTCTATCAGACTGTGTGCTTGTCTGGTTGTGTGTATGTCTACCTCTCTGTCTATTGGTGTTTGTGTCTATTTTTTAATCTCTTTGTTAGTCTATATGTTTGTGGGTCTATCTGTCTGTCTTTCTCTCAATTTGTCTCTTTCTCTGTATGTTAATATATTTTTTTGTCTATCTATTTCACTATTTTTCTGTTTGTAAGTATTTTGTCTCTCTGTTTTTTTGTTTGTATGTATGTCAATTATATCTCTATTTGTCATTCTCTATATCTGTTTTTTTGTTTGCCTATCTATCTCTCTTTCTGTCTGTCTGCCAGTCTTTCTGTCTGTCAGTCTTTTGTCTGTGTGTCAGTCAGTCAGTATGTCTTATGTCAGACAATATGTCAGTCAGTTTGTCTGTAAGTTTGTCTATCACTCTGTCAGTCTATCTGTCTGTCTGTTTGTTTGTCTCTTAATTAATCTTTCTTTCTGCATGTTAATCTATTTGTGTGTCTATCTATTTAACTATTTTTCTATTTTTATGTATTTTGTCTGTCTGTATATCTTTTTTTTTTGTATGTCTGTCAATTATATCTTTGTTTGTCATTCTCTATATCTGTTTTTTGTCTGTCTGTTAGTCTATCTATTTTTTTGTCTGATTGTTAGTCTATCTAGTTTTTTGTCTGTTTATCTGTGTGTCTATTTGTATTTCTATTAATGTGTCGAGTTGTCTACTTGTCTATATGTCTTTTTGTGTGTTTGTCAATTTGTCTGTTTTTTTGTTAGTCTATCTATCTATCTGTCAATCTATCTATCTATCAATATGTCTTTCAATCTATATGTCTGTATTTTTTTCTCTTTGTTTATGTTTCTGTGTGTTTGTCTGTGTTTATGTATTTGTTTATTAGTCTGTGTGTTTTTTCTATTAGTATGTTTGTTTGTGGGTCTATATGTGTGTCTGTTTGTGTGATTGTATGTGTATTTGTTGGTGGCTCTATCCGACTTTGTGCTTGTCAGGTGGTGTGTATGTGTCTCTATCAGACTGTGTCCTTGTCTGGTTGTGTGTTTGTCTATCTCTCTGTCTATTGGTCTATGTGTCTATTTGTTAATATCTTTGTTAGTCTATCTGTTTGTGGGTCTATCTGCTTGTCTCTCAATTGGTCTCTTTCTCTGTCTGTTAATATATTTTTCTGTCTATCTAATTCATTATTTTTCGTTTGTATGTATTTTGTCTATCTGTATATCTGTTTTTTTGTTTGTATGTCTGTCAATTATATATTTATTTGTCATTCTCTATATCTGTTTTTATGGTTGTCTGTCTGTCTGTCTATCTCTCTATCTGTCTGTCTGCCAGTCTATCTGTCTTTCTGTCAGTAAGTATGTCTTATGTCAATTAGTCAGTATGTCATATGTCAATCAGTCTGTCTGTCTGTCTATCACTCAGTCAGTCTGTCTATCTGTCTATCTATTTGTCTCTCAATTAATCTTTTTTTCGGTCTGTTAATCTATTTGTCTATCTATCTATTTAACTATTTTTCTATTTTTATGTATTTTGTCTGTCTGTATATCTATTTTTTTTGTTTCTCAATTATATCTCTTTTAGTCATTCTCTATATCTGTTTTTTTCTGTATTTTAGTCTATCTGTCTTATATTTTTCTATCAGTAAACCTGTTTATTTGTCTGTTTATCTATGTGTCTATTTGCATGTCTATTTGTGTGTCGAGTTGTCTGTTTGTCTATATGTCTTTTTGTGTGTCTGTCAATTTGTCTGTTTGTTTATTAGTCTATATGTCTGTCTGTCAATCTATCGATCTATCAATCTGTCTTTCAATCTATATGTTTGACTATTTCCTATATGTTTGTGTTTCTGTGTGTTTGTCTGTGTCTATGTATTTGTTTATTAGTCTGTGTGTTTCTTCTATTAGCCTGTTTGTTTGTCGATTTATATGTGTGTCTGTTTGTGTGTTTGTTTGTGTCTCTATCAGACATTGTGTTTGTCTGGTTGTGTGTGTGTCTATCTCTTTGTCTACTGGTCTATGTGTCTATTTGTTAATCTCTTCGTTAGTCTATTTGTTTGTGGATCTGTCTCTCAATTTGGCTCTTTCTCTGTCTGTTAATATATTTGTCTGTCTATCTATTTCACTATTTTTCTGTTTGTATGTATTTTGTCTGTCTGTATATCTTTTTTTTTGTTTGTATGTCTGTCAATTATATCTCCATTTGTCATTCTCTATATCTGTTTTTTTGTCTGCCTGTTTGTCTATCTGTCTATCACTCAGTCAGTCTGTTTGTTTGTCTCTCAATTAATCTTTTTTTCTATCTGTTAATCTATTTGTTTGTCTATCTATTTAACTATTTTTTCTATTTTTATGTGTTTTGTATGTCTGTGTATCTGTTTTTTTGTGTGTCTTTCAATTATATATGTGTTTGTCATTCTCTATATCTGTTTTTTTTCTGTCTGTTAGTCTATCCGTCTTATATTTTTCAATCAATAAGCCTGTTTATTTGTATGTCAATCGGTTAGTTTGTTTGTATGTCTATATGTTTATTTGTCTGTTTATCTGTGTGTCTATTTGCATGTCTATTTGTGTGTCGAGTTGTCTATTTGTCTGTATGTCTTTTTGTGTGTCATTCGATTTGTCTTTTTGTTTGTCAGTCTATATGTATGTCTGTCAATCTATTGATCTACCAATCTGTCTTTCAATCTATCTGTCTGTCTGTTTTCTCTATGTTTGTGTTTCTGTGTGTTTGTCTGTGTCTATAAATTTGTTTATTAGTCTGTGTGTTTTTTCTATTAGTCTGTTTGTTTGTCGGTCTATATGTATGTCTGTTTGTGTGGTTGTATGTGTGTTTGTTTGTGTCTCTATCATACTGTGTGCCTGTCTGGTTGTGTGTCACTCTTTCTCTCTGTCTATTGGTCTATGTGCCTATTTGTTAATCTTTTTGTTAGTCTATCTCTTTGTGGGTCTGTCTGTCTATCTCTCAATTTGTCTCTTTCTCTATCTGTTAATATATTTGTCTGTCTATCTATTTCACTATTTTTTTATTTATATGTATTTTTTCTGTCTGTATATTGGTTTTTTTGTTTGTATGTCTGTCAATTATATCTCCATTTGTCATTCTCTATATCTGTTTTTTTGTCTGTCTGTCTGTCTATCACTCAATCAGTCGGTTTGTTTGTCTCTCAAATTAATCTTTTTTTTGTCTGTTAATCTATTTGTCTGTCTATCTATTTAACTATTTTTCTATTTTTATGTATTTTATATGTCTGTATATCTGTTTTTTTGTGTGTCTATCAATTATATATGTGTTTGTCATTCTCTATATCTCTTTTATTGTCTGTCTGTTAGTCTATCTGTCTTATATTTTTCTATCAATAAGCCTGTTTATTTGTATGTCACTCGGTCTATTTGTTTGTATGTCTATATGTTTATTTGTCTGTTTATCTGTGTGTCTATTTGCATGTCTATTTGTGTGTCGAGTTGTCTGTTTGTATATATGCCTTTTTGTCTATCATTCAATTTGTCTTTTTGTTTGTTAGTCTATATGTATGTTTGTCAATCTATCTATCTATCAATCTGTCTTTCAATCTATCTATCTGTCTGTTTTCTCTATGTTTGTGTTTCTGTGTGTTTGTCTCTGTCTATGTATTTGTTTATTAGTCTGTGTGTTTTTTCTATTAGTCTGTTTGTTTGTCGGTCTATATGTATGTCTGATTGTGTGGTTGTATGTGTGTTTGTTTGTGTCTCTATCATACAGTGTGCTTGTCTGGTTGTGTGTCACTCTTTCTCTCTGTCTATTGGTCTATGTGTCTATTTGTTAATCTTTTAGTTAGTCTATCTCTTTGTGGGTCTGTCTGTCTATCTCTCAATTTGTCTCTTTCTCTGTCTGTTAATATATTTGTCTGTCTATCTATTTCACTATTTTTCTGTTTGTATGTATTTTGTCTGTTTGTATATCTGTTTTTTTTGTTTGTATGTCTGTCAATTATATCTCTATTTGTCATTCTTTATATCTGTTTTTTTGTCTGTCTGTCTATCTATCTCTTTATCTGTCTCTCTGCCAGTCTATCTTTCTTTTTGTCTTTCTGTTTGTCTGTCTGTCAACTAGTTAGTATGACTTATGTCAGTCAATATGTCAGTCAGTCTGTCTGTTTATCGCTCAGTCAGTCTGTCTGTCTATTTATCTGTCTGTTTGTCTCTCAATTAATCTTTTTATCTGTCTGTTAATCTATTTGTTTGTCTATCTATTTAACTATTTTTCAATTTTATGTATTTTTTCTGTCTGTATATCTATTTTTTTGTATGTCTGTAAATTATATCTCTGTTTGTGATTATCTATATCTGTTTTTTTGTATGTCTGTTTGTCTATCTGTCTTATATTTTTCTATAAGTATGCCTGTTTATTTGTATGTTAATCAGTCAGTCTGGTTGTATGTCTATATGTTTATTTGTGTGTCTATTTGCATGTCTATTTGTGTGTCGTGTTGTCTGTTTGTCTATATGTCTTTTTGTGTGTCTGTCGTTTTGCCTGTCTCTTTGTTAGTCTATTTGTTTGTGGGTCTGTCTGTCTCACAATTTGTCTCTTTCTCTGTCTGTTAATATATTTGTCTGTCTATCTATGTCACTATTTTTCTTCTTGTATGTATTTTGTTTGTCTATATATTTGTTTTTTTGTTTGTATGTTTGTCAATTATATCTCTATTTGTCATTCTCTATATATGTTCTTTTGTCTGTTTGTCTATCTCTCTATCTGTTTGTCTGTCAATCTATCTGTTTGTAAGTCTGTTTATTCGTTTGTCAGTATGTCTTATGTCAGTCAATATGTCAGTCAGTTGGTCTATCTGTCTATCTCTTAGTCATTCAGTCTGTCTGTCTATCTGTATGTCTCTCAATTAAGCTTTTTTTCAGTCTGTTAATCTATTTGTTTGTCAATCTATTTAACTATTTTTCTATTTTTATGTATTTTGTCTGTCTGTATATCTGTTTTTTTGTATGTCTGGCAATTATATCTCTGCTTGTCATTCTCAATATCTGTTTTTTTGTCTGTCTATTAGTCTCTCTGTCTTATATTTTTCTATCAGTATGCTTATTTAATTGTATGTCAATCAGTCATTCTGTTTGTATGTCTATATGTTTATTTGTCTGTTTATCTATGTGTCTATTTGCATGTCTATTTGTGTGTCGAGTTGTCTGTTTATCTATATGTCTTTTTGTGTGTTTGTCGATTTGTCTGTGTGTTTTGTCTATTAGTCTGTTTGTTTGTCGGTCTATGTGTGTGTCTGTTTGTGTATTTGTTTGTTTCTCTATCAGACTGCGTGCTTGTCTGGTTGTGTGTCTATCTATCTCTCTGTCTATTGGTGTTTGTGTCTATTTTTTAATCTCTTTGTTAGTCTATCTGTTTGTTGGTCTGTCTGTCTGTCTTTCTCTCAATTTGTCTCTTTCTTTGTCTGTTAATATATTTGTTTGTCTATCAATTTCACTATTTTTCTGTTTGTATGTATTTTTGTTTGTATGTCTGGCAATTATATCTCTATTTGTCATTCTCTATATCTGTTTTTTTGTCTGTCTGTCTATCTCTCTATCTGTCTGTCTGCCAGTCTTTATGTCTGTGAGTCTCTTTGTATGTCTGTCAATCAATCAGTATGTCTTATGTCAGTCTATCTGTTTGTTTATTTGTCTCTTAATTAATCTTTGATTCTACTTGTTAATCTATTTGTGTGTCTATCGATTTAACTATTTTTCTATTTTTATGTATTTTGTCTATATGTATATCTCTTTTTTTGTATGTCTGTCAATTAAATCTCTATTTGTCATTCTCTATATCTATTTTTTTGTCTGTAAGTCTATCTGTCTTATATTTTTCTATCAGTATGCCTGTTTATTTGTAGTCAATCAGTTAGTCTATTTGTATGTCTATATGTTTATTTGTCTGTTTATCTATGTGTCTATTTGCATGTCTATTTGTGTGTCGAGTTGTTTGTCTATCTCTATGTCTTTTTTTTTCTTTCGATTTGTGTGTTTGTTTGTTACTTTATCTGTCTGTCTGTAAATCTATCTATCTATCAATCTGTCTTTCAATCTATATGTCTGTCTATTTTTCTCTGTGTTTGTGTTTCTGTGTGTTTGTCTGTGTCTATGTAGTTGTTTAGTAGTCTTTGTGTTTTGTCTATTAGTCTGTTTGTTTGTCTGGCTATATGTGTGTCTGTTTGTGTGATTGTATGTGTGTTTGTTTGTGTCTATATCTGACTGTGTGCATGTCTAGTTGTGTGTCTGTCTATCTCTCTGTGTATTGGTGTATGTGTCTTTTTGTTAATCTCTTTGTTTTGTCTATTAGTCTATCTGTTTGTGGGTCTATTTGTCTGTCTTTCTCTCAATTTGTCTCTTTCTCTGTATGTTAATATATTTGTTTGTCTATCTATTTCACTATTTTTCTGTTTGTATGTATTTTGTCTCTCCTTTTTTTTTTTGTATGTCTGTCAATTATATCTCTATTTGTCATTCTCTATATTTGTTTTTTTGTTTGTCTGTCTATCTCTCTATCTGTCGGTATGCCAGTCCTTCTGTCTCTCAGACTTTTTGTCTGTCTGTCAGTCAATATGTCAGTCAGTCTGTCTGTCTGTCTATCACTCTGTTAGTCTGTCTGTCTGTTTGTCTCTTAATTAATCTTTTTTTCTGCATGTTCATCTATTTGTGTGTCTATCTATTTAACTATTTTTCTATTTTTATGTATTTTGTCTGTCTGTATATCTATTTTTTTATAAGTCTGTCAATTATATCTCTGTTTGTCATTCTCTATATTTGTTTATTTGTCTGTCTATTAGTCTATCTGTCTTATATTTTTCTATCAGTATGCCTGTTTATTTGTATGTCAATCACTCACCCTGTTTGTATGTCTATATGTTTATTTGTCTGTTTATCTGTGTGTCTATTTGCATGTCTATTAATGTGTCGAGTTGTTTGTTTGTCTATATGTCTTTTTGTGTGTTTGTCAATTTGTCTGTTTGTTTGTTAGTCTAATTGTCTATATGTCAATCTATCTATCTATCAATCTGTCTTTCAATCTATATGTCTATCTGTTTTTCCATATGTTTCCGTTTCTGTGTGTTTGTCTATGTTTATGTATTTGTTTATTAGTCTGTTTGTTTTGTCTATTAGTCTTTTTGTTTGTCGGTCTATATGTGTGTCTGTTTGTGTCATTGTATGTGTGTTTGTTGGTGTCTCTATCCGACTTTGTGCTTGTCAGGTGGTGTGTCTCTCTATTGGTCTATTCGTCTATTTGTTAATCTCTTTGTTAGTCTATCTGTTTGTGGGTTTATCTGTCTGTCTCTTAATTTGTCTCTTTCTTAGTCTGTTAATATATTTGTATGTCTATCTATTTCACTATTTTTCTGTTTGTATGTATTTTGTCTGTCTGTATATCTGTTTATTTGTTTGTATGTCTGTCATTTAAATCTCTTTTTGTCATTCTCTATATTTGTTTTTTTGTCTATCTGTCTATCTCTCTATCTGTCTGTCTGCCAGTCTATCTCTCTTTTTGTCTATCAGTATGTGTGTCTTTCTGTCACTCAGTTAGTATGTCTTATGTCAGTCAATATGTCAATCAGTCTGTCTGTCTGTCTTTTTGTCTGTCTATCTATTTAACTATTTTTCTATTTTTATGTATTTTGTCTGTCTGTATATCTGTTTTTTGTATGTCTGTCAATTATATATCTGTTTGTCATTCTCTATATCTGCTTTTTTGTCTGTTAGTCTATCTGTCTTATATTTTTCTATCAGTATGCCTCTTTATTTGTATGTCAATCAGTTAGTCTGTTTGTATGTTTATATGTTTATTTGTCTGTTTATCTATGTGTCTATTTGCATGTCTATTTGTGTGTTGAGTTGTTTGTTTATCTATATGTCTTTTTTTTTGTCTGTCGATTTGTCTGTTTGTTTGTTACTCTATATGTCTGTCTGTCAATCTATCTGTCTATCAATCTATTTTTGAATCTATATGTCTGTCTATTTTTCTCTATGTTTGTGTTTCTGTGTGTTTGTTTGTGTCTATGAATTTGTTTTTAGTATGTGTGTTTTGTCTTTTAGTCTGTTTGTTTGTCGGTCTATATGTGTGTTTGTTTGTGTGATTGTATGTGTGTTTATTTGTGTCTCTATCAGACTGCGTGCTTGTGTGGTTGTGTGTCTGTCTATCTCTCTATCTATTGGTTTGTGTGTCCATTGGTTAATCTCTTGGTTAGTCTATCTGTATATCAATTATTATCTTTCTTTGTCTGTTAATATATTTGTTTGTCTATCTAATTCACTATTTTTCGGTTTGTATGTATTTTGTCTGTCTGTATATCTGTTTTTTTGTTTGTATGCCAGTCAATTATATCTCTATTTGTCATTCTCTATATCTGTTTTATATTCTGTCTGTCTATCTCTCTATCTGTCTATCTGCTAGTCTATCTGTCTTTATGTCTGTCAGTAAGGTTGTCTGTCTGTTATTCAGTCAGTATATCTTATGTCAGTTTGTCTATCTGTTTGTCTCTCAATTAATCTTTTTTTTTTGTCTGTTAATCTATTTGTCTGTCTATCTATTTAACTATTTTTCTATTTTTATGTATTTTGTCTATCTGTATATCTTTTTTTTTTGTGTCTGTCAATTATATCTCTGTTTGTCATTCTCTATATCCGTTATTTTTTCTGTCTGTTAGTCTATCTATCTTATATTTTTCTATCAGTATGCCTCAATCAGTCAGTCTGTTTGTATGTCTATATGTTTAATTGTCTGTTTATCCGTGTGTCTATTTGCATGTCTATTTGTGTGTCGAGTTGTATGTTGTCTATATGTCTTTTTGTGTGTTTGTCAATTTGTTTGTTTGTTTGGTAGTCTGTCTGTCTGTCTGTCAATCTATCTATCTATCAATCTTTCTTTCAATCTATATGTCTGTCTGTGTATCTCTATGTTTGTCTGTGTCTATGTATTTGTTTATTAGTCTGTTTGTTTTGTCTATTAGTCTGTTTGTTTGTCGGTCTATATGTGTGTCTATTTGTGTGATTGTATGTGTGTTTTTTTGTTTCTCTATCAGATTGTGTGCTTGCCTGTCTATCTCTCTATCTGCCTGTCTGCTAATCTGTCTGGCTTTTGGTCTTTCTGTCTGTCAGTCAGTATGTCTTATGTCAATCAATATGTAAGTCAGTTCGTCTGTCTGTCTATCGCTCAATCAGTCTGTCTGTTTGTCTCTCAATTAATCTTTTTTTCTGTCTGTTAATCTATTTGTCTGTCTATCTATTAACTATTTTTCTATTTTTATGTATTTTTCTGTATGTATATATATTTTTTTGTATGTCTGTAAATTATATCTCTGTGTGTCATTCTCTATATTTGTTTTTTTGTTTTTTTGTTAGTCTATCTGTCTTATATTTTTGCATCAATGCCTGTTTATTTGTATGTCAATCAATCAGTCTGTTTGTATGTCTATATGTTTATTTGTCTGTTTATCTCTGTGTCTATTTGCATGTTTATTAATGTGTCGAGTTGTTTGTTTGTCTATATATCTTTTTATGTGTTTGTCAATTTGTCTGTTTGTTTGTTAGTCTATCTCTCTATCTGTCAATCTATCTATCTATCAATCTGTCTTTCAATCTATATGTCTGTCTTTTTTTCCCTATGGACTGTGTGCTTGTCTGGTTGTGTGTTTGTCTATCTCTCTGTCAATTGTTCTATGTGTCTATTTGTTAGTCTATCTGTTTGTGGGTCTATTTGTCTGTCTCTCTATTTTTATGTATTTTTTCTGTCTGTATATCTATTTTTTTGTATGTCTATAAATTATATCTCTTTTTGTCATTCTCTATATCTCTTTTTTGTATATCTGTCTGTATATCTCTTTTTGTCATTCTTTTTTGTATGTCTATCAGTATGCTTGTTTATTTGTATGTCAATCAGTCAGTCTATTTGTATGTCTATTTGTTTATTTGTATGTTTATCTGTCTGTTTATTTGCATGTCTATTTGTGTGTCGAGTTGTCTGTTTGTCAATATGTCTTTTTGTGTGTCTGTCGATTTGTTTGTTTGTTAGTCTATTTGTCTTTCTGTCAATCTATCTATCTATCAATATGTCTTTCAATCTATATGTCTATCTATTTTTCTCTATGTTTGTGTTTTTGAGTGTTTGCCTGTGTCTATGTATTTGTTTATTAGTCTGTGTGTTATGTCTATTTGTCTGTTTGTTTGTCGGTCTGTATGTGTGATTGTTTGTGTCTCTATCAGACTATGTCCTTGTCTAGTTGTGGGTCTGTCTATCTCTCTGTCTATTGGTCTATGTGTCTATTTGGAAATATCTTTGTTAGTTTATCTGTTTGTGGGTTTATTTTTTTGTCTCTCAATTGGTCTCTTTCTCTATCTGTTAATATATTTGTATGTCTATCTAATTCATTATTTTTCTGTTTGTATGTATTTTGTCTGTCTATATATTTGTTTTTTGTTTGTATGTCTGTCAGTTATATCTCAATTTGTCATTCTCTATATCTATTTTTTTGGTTGTATGTCTATCTGTCTATCTGTCTATCTGTCTTTCTTCCAGTTTATCTGTCTTTCTGTTTGTCAGTCTGTTTGTCTGTCTGTCAGTCAGTCAGTATGTCTTATGTCATTCAGTCAGTCTGTCTATCACTCAGTCAATCTGTCTTTCTGTCTACCTATTTGTCTCTCAATTAATCTTTTTTTCGGTTTGTTAATCTATTTGTGTGTCTATCTATTTAACTATTTTTCTATTTTTATGTATTTTGTCTGTTTGTATATCTGTTTTTTTGTATGTCTGTCAATTATATCTCTGCTTGTCATTCTCAATATCTGTTTTTTTGTCTGTCTGTTAGTTTATCTGTCTTATATTTTTCTATCAGTATGCTTATTTAATTGTATGTCAATCAGTCATTCTGTTTGTATGTCTATATGTTTATTTGTCTGTTTATCTGTGTGTCTATTTGCATGTCTATTTGTGTGTCGAGTTGTCTGTGTGTTTTGTCTATTAGTCTGTTTGTTTGTCGGTCTATGTGTGTGTCTGTTTGTGTGTTTGTTTGTTTCTCTATCAGACTGCGTGCTTGTCTTGTTGTGTGTCTGTCTATCTCTCTGTCTATTGGTGTATGTGTCTATTTTTTAATCTCTTTGTTAGTCTATCGGTTTGTTGGTCTGTCTGTCTGTCTTTCTCTCAATTTGTCTCTTTCTTTGTCTATTAATATAATTGTGTGTCAATCAATTTCACTATTTTTCTGTTTGTATGTATTTTGTCTGTATGTATATCTGTTTTTTTTTTGTTTTTATGTCTGTAATTATATCTCTATTTGACATTCTTAATATCTGTTTTTTTGTTTGTCTGTCTGTCTGTCTATCTCTTTATTTGTCTCTCTACGAGTCTATCTTTCTTTTTGTCTTTCTGTCAGTCAGTTAGTTAGTATGTCTTATGTTAGTCAGTCTGTCTGTCTATCGCTCAGTTAGTCAGTCTGTTTGTCTCTCAATTAATCTTTTTTTCTGTCTGTTAATCAATTTGTATGTCTATCTTTTTAACTATTTTTCAATTTTTATGTATTTTTACTATCTTTATATCTATTTTTTTGTATGTCTGTAAATTATATCTCTGTTTGTGATTCTCTATATTTGTTTTTTTGTCTGTCTGTTAGTCTATCTGTCTTATATTTTTCTATCAGTATGCGTGTTTATTTGTGTGACTATTTGCATGTCTATTTGTGTGTCGTGTTGTCTGTTTGTCTATATGTCTTTTTTTGTGTCTGTCGATTTGCCTGTTTGTTTGTTAGTCTATCTGTCTGTCTGTCAATCTATCTATCTATCAATCTGTCTTTCAATCTATATGTCTTTCTATTTTCTCTATTTTTGTGTTTCTCTGTGTTTATGTATTTGTTTATTAGTATGTGTGTTTTGTTTAGTAGTCTATTTGTTTGTCGGTCTATATGTGTGTCTGTTTGTGTGATTGTATGTGCGTTTATTTGTGTCTCTATCAGACTGCGTGCTTGTCTGGTTGTGTGTATGTCTATCTCTCTGTCTATTGGTGTATGTGTCTATTTTTTAATCTCTTTGTTAGTCTATCTGTTTGTTGGTCTGTCTGTCTGTCTTTCTCTCAATTTGTCTCTTTCTTTGTCTGTTAATATATTTGTTTGTCTATCAATTTCACTATTTTTCTGTTTGTATGTATTTTTGTTTGTATGTCTGGCAATTATATCTCTATTTGTCATTCTCTATATCTGTTTTTTTGTTTGTCTGTCTATCTCTCTATCTGTCTGTCTGCCAGTCTTTATGTCTGTGAGTCTCTTTGTATGTCTGTCAATCAATCAGTATGTCTTATGTCAGTCTATCTGTTTGTTTATTTGTCTCTTAATTAATCTTTTATTCTACTTGTTAATCTATTTGTGTGTCTATCGATTTAACTATTTTTCTATTTTTATGTATTTTGTCTATATGTATATCTCTTTTTTTGTATGTATGTCAATTAAATCTCTATTTGTCATTCTCTATATCTATTTTTTTGTCTGTAAGTCTATCTGTCTTATATTTTTCTATTAGTATGCCTGTTTATTTGTAGTCAATTAGTTAGTCTATTTGTATGTCTATATGTTTATTTGTCTGTTTATCTATGTGTCTATTTGCATGTCTATTTGTGTGTCGAGTTGTTTGTCTATCTCTATGTCTTTTTTTTTCTTTCGATTTGTGTGTTTGTTTGTTACTTTATCT
>JBBPBR010000001.1:23164409-23279660 GCA_037974775.1 Cicer pinnatifidum | reverse complement strand
AGTTAGTCTATTTGTATGTCTATATGTTTATTTGTCTGTTTATCTATGTGTCTATTTGCATGTCTATTTGTGTGTCGAGTTGTTTGTCTATCTCTATGTCTTTTTTTTTCTTTCGATTTGTGTGTTTGTTTGTTACTTTATCTATCTGTCTGTCAATCTATCTATCTATCAATCTGTCTTTCAATCTATATGTCTGTCTATTTTTCTCTGTGTTTGTGTTTCTGTGTGTTTGTCTGTGTCTATGTAGTTGTTTATTAGTCTTTGTGTTTTGTCTATTAGTCTTTTTGTTTGTCGGTCTATATGTGTGTCTGTTTGTGTGATTGTATGTGTGTTTGTTGGTGTCTCTATCCGACTTTGTGCTTGTCAGGTGGTGTGTCTCTCTATTGGTCTATTCGTCTATTTGTTAATCTCTTTGTTAGTCTATGTGTTTGTGAGTTTATCTGTCTGTCTCTTTCTTAGTCTGTTAATATATTTGTCTGTCTATCTATTTCACTATTTTTCTGTTTGTATGTATTTTGTCTGTCTGTATATCTGTTTATTTGTTTGTATGTCTGTCATTTAAATCTCTTTTTGTCATTCTCTATATCTGTTTTTTTGTCTATCTGTCTATCTCTCTATCTGTATGTCTGCCAGTCTATCTCTCTTTTTGTCTATCAGTATGTGTGTCTTTTTGTCAGTCAGTTAGTATGTCTTATGTCAGTCAATATGTCAATCAGTCTGTCTGTCTGTCTTTTTGTCTGTCTATCTATTTAACTATTTTTCTATTTTTATGTATTTTGTCTGTCTGTATATTTGTTTTTTGTATGTCTGTCAATTATATATCTGTTTGTCATTCTCTATATCTGCTTTTTTGTCTGTTAGTCTATATGTCTTATATTTTTCTATCAGTATGCCTCTTTATTTGTATGTCAAACAGTTAGTCTGTTTGTATGTTTATATGTTTATTTGTCTGTTTATCTATGTGTCTATTTGCATGTCTATTTGTGTGTTGAGTTGTTTGTTTATCTATATGTCTTTTTTTTTGTCTGTCGATTTGTCTGTTTGTTTGTTACTCTATATGTCTGTCTGTCAATCTATCTGTCTATCAATCTGTTTTTCAATCTATATGTCTGTCTATTTTTCTCTATGTTTGTGTTTCTGTGTGTTTGTCTGTGTCTATGAATTTGTTTTTAGTATGTGTGTTTTGTCTTTTAGTCTGTTTGTTTGTCGGTCTATATGTGTGTCTGTTTGTGTGATTGTATGTGTGTTTGTTTGTGTCTCTATCAGACTGCGTGCTTGTGTGGTTGTGTGTCTGTCTATCTCTCTATCTATTGGTTTGTGTGTCCATTGGTTAATCTCTTGGTTAGTCTATCTGTATATCAATTATTATCTTTCTTTTTCTGTTAATATATTTGTTTGTCTATCTAATTCACTATTTTTTAGTTTGTATGTATTTTGTCTGTCTGTATATCTGTTTTTTTGTTTGTATGCCAGTCAATTATATCTCTATTTGTCATTCTCTATATCTGTTTTATGTTCCGTCTGTCTATCTCTCTATCTGTCTATCTGCTAGTCTATCTGTCTTTATGTCTGTCAGTAAGGTTGTCTGTCTGTTATTCAGTCAGTATATCTTATGTCAGTTTGTCTATCTGTTTGTCTCTCAATTAATCTTTTTTTTTTGTCTGTTAATCTATTTGTCTGTCTATCTATTTAACTATTTTTCTATTTTTATGTATTTTGTCTATCTGTATATCTTTTTTTTTGTGTCCGTCAATTATATCTCTGTTTGTCATTCTCTATATTCGTTATTTTTTCTGTCTGTTAGTCTATCTATCTTATATTTTTCTATCAGTATGCCTGTTTATTTGTACCTCAATCAGTCAGTCTGTTTGTATGTCTATATGTTTAGTTGTCTGTTTATCCGTGTGTCTATTTGCATGTCTATTTGTGTGTCGAGTTGTATGTTGTCTATATGTCTATTTGTGTGTTTGTCAATTTGTTTGTTTGTTTGGTAGTCTATCTGTCTGTCTGTCAATCTATCTATCTATCAATCTTTCTTTCAATCTATATGTATGTCTGTTTATCTCTATGTTTGTCTGTGTCTATGTATTTGTTTATTAGTCTGTGTGTTTTGTCTATTAGTCTGTGTGTTTTGTCTATTAGTCTGTTTGTTTTGTCTATTAGTCTGTTTGTTTGTCGGTCTATATGTGTGTCTGTTTGTGTGATTGTATGTGTGTTTTTTTGTGTCTCTATCAGATTGTGTGCTTGCCTGTCTATCTCTCTATCTGCCTGTCTGCTAATCTGTCTGGCTTTTGGTCTTTCTGTCTGTCAGTCAGTATGTCTTATGTCAATCAATATGTAAGTCAGTTCGTCTGTCTGTCTATCGCTCAATCAGTCTGTCTGTTTGTCTCTCAATTAATCTTTTTTTCTGTCTGTTAATCTATTTGTTTGTCTATCTATTTAACTATTTTTCTATTTTTATGTATTTTTCTGTATGTATATCTATTTTTTTGTATGTCCGTAAATTATATCTCTGTGTGTCATTCTCTATATTTGTTTTTTTGTTTGTTTGTTAGTCTATCTGTCTTATATTTTTGCATCAATATGCCTGTTTATTTGTATGTCAATCAGTCAGTCTGTTTGTATGTCTATATGTTTATTTGTCTGTTTATCTCTGTGTCTATTTGCATGTTTATTAATGTGTCGAGTTGTTTGTTTGTCTATATGTCTTTTTATGTGTTTGTCAATTTATCTGTTTGTTTGTTAGTCTATCTCTCTATTTGTCAATCTATCTATCTATCAATCTGTCTTTCAATCTATATGTCTGTCTTTTTTTCCCTATGGACTGTGTGCTTGTCTGGTTGTGTGTCTGTCTATCTCTCTGTCAATTGGTCTATGTGTCTATTTGTTAGTCTATCTGTTTGTGGGTCTATTTGTCTGTCTCTCTATTTTTATGTATTTTTTATGTCTGTATATCTATTTTTTTGTATGTCTATAAATTATATCTCTTTTTGTCATTCTCTATATCTCTTTTTTGTATATCTGTCTGTATATCTCTTTTTGTCATTCTTTTTTGTATGTCTATCAGTATGCTTGTTTATTTGTATGTCAATCAGTCAGTCTATTTGTATGTCTATTTGTTTATTTGTATGTTTATTTGTCTGTCTATTTGCATGTCTATTTGTGTGTCGAGTTGTCTGTTTGTCTATATGTCTTTTTGTGTGTCTATCGATTTGTTTGTTTGTTAGTCTATCTGTCTTTCTGTCAATCTATCTATCTATCAATATGTCTTTCAATCTATATGTCTATCTATTTTTCTCTATGTTTGTGTTTTTGAGTGTTTGCCTGTGTCTATGTATTTGTTTATCAGTCTGTGTGTTATGTTTATATGTCTGTTTGTTTGTCGGTCTGTTTGTGTGATTGTTTGTGTCTCTATCAGACTATGTCCTTGTCTAGTTGTGGGTCTGTCTATCTCTCTGTCTATTGGTCTATGTGTATATTTGGAAATATCTTTGTTAGTCTATCTGTTTGTGGGTTTATTTTTCTGTCTCTGAATTGGTCTCTTTCTCTATCTGTTAATATATTTGTCTGTCTATCTAATTCATTATTTTTCTGTTTGTATGTATTTTGTCTGTCTATATATTTGTTTTTTGTTTGTATGTCTGTCAATTATATCTCTATTTGTCATTCTCTATATCTATTTTTTTGGTTGTCTGTCTATCTGTCTATCTGTCTTTCTTCCAGTTTATCTGTCTGTCAGTCCGTTTGTCTGTCTGTCAGTCAGTCAGTATGTCTTATGTCAGTCAGTCTGTCTGTCTGTCACTCAGTCAATCTGTCTTTCTGTCTACCTATTTGTCTCTCAATTAATCTTTTTTTCGGTTTGTTAATCTATTTGTCTGTCTATCTATTTAACTATTTTTCTATTTTTATGTATTTTGTCTGTTTGTATATCTGTTTTTTTGTATGTCTGTCAATTATATCTCTGCTTGTCATTCTCAATATCTGTTTTTTTGTCTGTCTGTTAGTCTATCTGTCTTATATTTTTCTATCAGTATGCTTATTTAATTGTATGTCAATCAGTCATTCTGTTTGTATGTCTATATGTTTATTTGTCTGTTCATCTATGTGTCTATTTGCATGTCTATTTGTGTGTCGAGTAGTCTGTGTGTTTTGTCTATTAGTCTGTTTGTTTGTCGGTCTATGTGTGTGTCTGTTTGTGTGTTTGTTTGTTTCTCTATCAGACTGCGTGCTTGTCTTGTTGTGTGTCTGTCTATCTCTCTGTCTATTGGTGTATGTGTCTATTTTTTAATCTCTTTGTTAGTCTATCGGTTTGTTGGTCTGTCTGTCTGTCTTTCTCTCAATTTGTCTCTTTCTTTGTCTGTTAATATAATTGTTTGTCTATCAATTTCACTATTTTTCTGTTTGTATGTATTTTGTCTGTCTGTATATCTGTTTTTTTTTTTGTTTTTATGTCTGTAATTATATCTCTATTTGACATTCTTAATATCTGTTTTTTTTGTTTGTTTGTCTGTCTGTCTATCTCTATATCTGTCTCTCGACGAGTCTATCTTTCTTTTTGTCTTTCTGTCAGTCAGTTAGTTAGTATGTCTTATGTTAGTCAATATGTCAGTCAGTCTGTCTGTCTATCGCTCAGTCAGTCAGTCTGTCTGTCTATCTGTTTGTCTCTCAATTAATCTTTTTTTCTGTCTGTTAATCAATTTGTCTGTCTATCTATTTAACTATTTTTCAATTTTTATGTATTTTTACTATCTTTATATCTATTTTTTTGTATGTCTGTAAATTATATCTCTGTTTGTGATTCTCTATATTTGTTTTTTTGTTTGTCTGTTAGTCTATCTGTCTTATATTTTTCTATCAGTATGCGTGTCTATTTCTCTGTCTATCTCTCAGTCATTCAGTCTGTCTGTCTATCTGTGTGTCTCTCAATTAAGCTTTTTTTTAGTCTGTTAATCTATTTGTTTGTCTATCTATTCAGTCTGTCTGTCTATCTGTATGTCTATCTATTTTGTCTGCCTGTATATCTGTTTTTTTGTATGTCTGTTAATTATATCTCTGCTTGTCATTCTCTATATCTATTGTTATGTCTGTCTGTTAGTCTACCTGTCTTATATTTTTCTATCAGTATGCTTGTTTAATTGTATGTCAATAAGTCAGTCTGTTTGTATGTCTATAAGTTTATTTGTCTGTTTATCTGTGTGTCTATTTGTCGGTCTATGTGTGGTCTATTTGTGTGTTTGTTTGTTTCTCTATCAGACTGCGTGCTTGTCTGGTTGTGTGTCTGTCTATCTCTCTGTCTATTGGTGTGTGTGTCTATTTTTTAATCTCTTTGTTAGTCTATTTGTTTGTTGGTCTATCTGTCTGTCTTTCTCTCAATTTGTCTCTTTCTTTGTCTGTTAATATATTTGTTTGTCTATCTATTTCACTATTTTTCTGTTTATATGTATTTTTTTCTGTCTATTTTTTTGTTTGTATGTCTGGCAATTATATCTCTATTTGTCATTCTCTATATCTGTTTTTTTGTCTGTTTGTCTGTCTATCTCTTTATCTGTCTGTCTGCTAGTCTTTCTGTCTATCAGTATGTTTGTCTGTCTGTCAATCAATCAGTATGTCTTATGTCAGTCTGTCTGTTTGTCTATTTGTCTCTTAATTAATCTTTTTTTCTGCTTGTTAATCTATTTGTGTGTCTATCGATTTAACTATTTTTCTATTTTTATGTTTTTTGGCTGTCTGTATATCTCTTTTTTGTATGTCTGTCAATTAAATCTCTATTTGTCATTCTCTATATCTATTTTTTTGTTTGTAAGTCTATTTGTCTTATATTTTTCTATCACTATGCCTGTTTATTTGTATGTCAATGAGTTAGTCTGTTTGTACGTCTATATGTTTATTTGTCTGTTTATCTATATGTCTTTTTTTTCTGTCGATTTGTCTATTTGTTTGTTACTCTATCGGTCTGTCTGTCAATGTATCTTTCTATCAATCTGTCTTTCAATCTATATGTCTGTCTAATTTTCTCTATGTTTGTGTTTCTAGGTGTTTGTCTGTGTCTATGTAGTTATTTATTAGTCTGTATGTTTTGTCTATTAGTCTGTTTGTTTGTCTGGCTATATGTGTGTCTGTTTGTGTGATCATATGTGTGTTTGTTTGTGTCTCTATCAGACTGTGTGCTTGTCTGGTTGTGTGTCTGTCTATCTCTCTGTGTATTGGTGTATGTGTCTTTTTGTTAATCTCTTTGTTAGTCTATCTGTTTGTGGGTCTATCTGTTTGTCTTTCTCTCAATTTGTCTCTTTCTCTGTATGTTAATATATTTGTTTGTCTATCTATTTCCCTTTTTTTCTGTTTGTATGTATTTTGTTTCTCTGTTTTTTTGTTTGTATGTCTGTCAATTATATCTCTATTTGTCATTCTCTATATCAGTTTTTTTGTTTGTATGTCTTTATCTCTGTCTGTCTGTCTACCAGCCCTTCTGTCTGTCAGTCAGTATGTCTTATGTCAGTCAATATGTCAGTCAGTCTGTCTGTCTATCACTCTGTCAGTCTGTCTGTCTGTTTGTCTCTTAATTAATCTTTTTTTCTGCATGTTAATCTATTTGTATGTCTATCTATTTAACTATTTTTCTATTTTTATGTATTTTGTCTGTCTGTATATCTGTTTTTTGTATGTCTGTCAATTATATCTCTGTTTGCCATTCTCTATATCTGTTTATTTGTATATCTGTTAGACTATCTGTCTTATATTTTTCTATCAGTATGCCTGTTTATTTGTATGTCAATCAGTCAATCTGTTTGTATGTCTATATGTTTATTTGTCTGTTTATCTGTGTGTCTATTTGCATGTCTATTAATGTGTCGAGTTGTTTGTTTGTCTATATGTCTTTTTGTGTGTTTGTCTGTTTGTTTGTTAGTCTATCTGTCTATCTATCGATCTATCTATCTATCAATCTGTCTTTCAATCTATATGTCTATCTGTTTTTCCCTATGTTTTTTGTTTCTGTGTGTTTGTCTGTGTTTATGTATTTGTTTATTAGTCTGTATGTTTTGTCTATTAGTCTTTTTGTTTGTCGGTCTATATGTGTGTCTGTTTGTGTGATTGTATGTGTGTTTGTTGGTGTCTCTATCCGACTTTGTGCTTGTTAGGTGGTGTGTCTCTCTATTGGTCTATTCGTCTATTTGTTAATCTTTTTGTTAGTCTACCTGATTGTGTGTTTATCTGTCTGTCTCTCAATTTGTCTCTTTCTTAGTCTGTTAATATATTTGTCTGTCTATCTATTTCACTATTTTTCTGTTTGTATGTATTTTGTCTGTCTGTATATCTGTTTTTTTGTCTGTCTGTTAGTCTATCTTTTTGTTTGTTTGTATGTCTATATGTTTATTTGTCTGTTTATCTGTGTGTCTATTTGCATGTCTATTTGTGTGTCGAGTTGTCTGTTTGTCTATATGTCTTTTTGTGTGTCTGTCAATTTGTCTGTTTGTTTGTTAGTCTATATGTATGTCTGTCAATCTATCTATCTATCAATCTGTCTTTCAATCTATCTGTCTGTTTGTTTTCTCTATGTTTGTGTTTCTGTGTGTTTGTCTGTGTCTATGTGTTTTTTCTATTAGTCTGTTTGTTTTTCGGTCTATATGTATGTCTGTTTGTGTGATTGTATGTGTGTTTGTTTGTGTCTCTATCAGACTGTGTACTTGTCTGGTTGTGTGTCACCCTATCTCTTTGTCCATTGGTCTGTGTCTATTATTTAATCTCTTTGTTAGTATATCTCTTTGTGGGTCTGTTTGTCTGTCTCTCAATTTGTCTCTTTCTCTGTCTGTAAATATATTTGTCTGTCTATCTATTTCACTATTTTTCTGTTTGTAAGTATTTTGTCTGTCTGTATATCTGTTTTTTTGTTTGTATGTCTATCAATTATATATCTATTTGTCATTCTTTATATCTATTTTTTTGTCTGTCTATCTCTCTATCTGTCTCTCTGCTATTCTATCTGTCTTTCTGTCTTTTTGTCAGTCTGTTTGTCTGTCTGTCAGTAAGTTAGTATGTCTTATGTCAATCAATATGTCAGTCAGTCTGTCTATCTGTCTGTTTGTTTGTTAGCCTATCTTTCTGTCTGTCAATCTATCTATCAATCAATCTGTCTTTCAATCTATATGTCTGTCTATTTTCTCTATGTTTGTGTTTTTGTGTGTTTGTCTGTGCTTATGTATTTGTTTATTAGTATGTGTGTTTTGTTTATTAGCCTGTTTGTTTGTTGGTCAATATGTATGTCTGTTTGTGTGGTTGTCTGGTTTTGTGTCTGTCTATCTCTCTGTTTATCTGTCTCTCTATTGGTCTCTTTCTCTGTCTGTTAGTACATTTGTATATCTATCTAATTCATTATTTTTCTGTTTGTATGTATTTTGTCTGTCTGTATATCTGTTTTTTTGTTTGTATGTCTGTCAATTATATCTTTATTTGTCATTCTCTATATTTGTTTTTTTGGTTGTCTGTCTGACTGTCTATCTCTCTATCTGTCTTTCTGTCTATCATTCTATTTGTCTGTCAGTCAGTCAGTATGTCTTATGTAAGTCAGTCTGTTTGTCTTTCTATCACTCAGTTAGTCTGTCTGTCTATCTATCTATTTGTCTCTCAATTAATCTTTTTTTCGGTCTGTTAATCTATTTCTCTGTCTATCTATTTAACTATTTTTCTATTTTGATGTATTTTGTCTATCTGTATATATGTTTTTTTTTCTGTCAATTATATCTCTATTTGTCATTCTCTATATCTGTTTTTTTGTTTGTCTGTTAGTCTATATGTCTTATATTTTTCTATCAATAAGCCTGTTTATTTGTATGTCAATCGGTCAGTTTGTTTGTATTTCTATATGTTTATTTGTCTATTTATCTGTGTGTCTATTTGCATGTCTATTTGTGTGTCGAGTTGTCTGTTTGTCTATATGTCTTTTTTTGTGTCTGTCGATTTTCCTATTTGTTTGTTCGTCTTTCTGTTTATCTGTCAATCTATCTATCTATCAATATGTTGTCTGTTTTCTCTATGTTTGTGTTTATGGGTGTATGTCTGTGTCTATGTTTTTGTTTATTAGTCTGTGTGTTTTGTCTATTAGTCTATTTGTTTGTCAGTCTATATGTGTGTTTGTTTGTGTGATTGTATGTGTGTTTGTTTGTGTCTCTATCAGACTGTGTGCTTGTCTGATTGTGTGTCTGTCTACCTCTCTGTCTATTGGTCTATGTCTCTATTTATTAATCTCTTTGTTAGTCTATCTGTTTGTCTGTCTCTTAATTTGTCTATTTCTCTGTCTGTTAATATATTTGTCTGTCTATCTAATTCAATATTTTTCTATTTGTATGTATTTTGTTTGTATGTCTGTCAATTATATCTCTATTTGTCATTCTCTATATCTGTTTTTTTGTCTGTCTGTCTGCTAGTCTATCTGTCTTTCTGTGTGGGTGTCTGTTTGTCTGTCAGTCAGTTTGTATTTCTTATGTCAGTCAATATGTCAATCAATCTGTCTGTCCATCGCTCCGTCAGTCTGTCTGTCTATTTGTCTCTCAATTAATCTTATTTTCTGTCTGTTAATCTATTTGTCTGTCTATCTATTTAACTATTTTTCTATTTTTATGTATTTTTTCTGTCTGTATATCTATTTTTTTTATGTCTATCAATTATATCTCTGTGTGTCATTCTCTATATTTGTTTTTTTCTCTGTTTGTTTGTTTATCTGTCTTATATTTTTGTATCAGTATACCTGTTTATTTGTATGTCAATCGGTTAGTCTGTTTGTATGTCTATATGCTTATTTGTCTCTTTATTTGTGTGTCCATTTTCATGTCTATTTGTGTGTCGAGTTGTCTTTTGTCTATATGTCTTTTAGTGTGTCTGTCGATTTGTCCGTTTGTTTGTTAGTCTATATGTCTGTCTGTCAATCTATCGATCTATCAATCTGTCTGTCTGTTTTCTCTATGATTGTGTTTCTGTTTGTTTGTCTGTGTTTATGTATTTGTTTATCAGTATGTGTGTTTTGTCTATTAGTCTGTTTGTTTGTCGATCTATATGTGTGTCTATTTGTGTGATAATATGTGTGTTTATTTGTGTCTCTATCAGACTGTGTGCTTGTCTGGTTGTGTGTTTGTCTATCTCTCTGTCTATTGGTCTATGTGTCTATTTGTTAATATCTTTGTTAGTCTATCTGTTTGTGGGTCTCTCTGTCTGTTTCTCAATTCGTCTTTTTCTCTGTCTGTTAATATATTTGTCTATCTATCTAATTCATTATTTTTCTGTTTGTATGTATTTAGTCTGTCTGTATATCTGTTTTTTTTTGTATGTCTGTCAATTATATCTCTATTTGTCAATCTCTATATCTATTTTTTTGGTTGTCCGTCTGTCTGTCTATCTCCTTATATGTCTGTCTGCCAGTCTATCTGTCTTTCTGTCTATCAGTTTGTTTGTGTATCTTTCAGTCAGTCAGTATGTCTTATGTCAATCAGTCTGTTTGTCTGTCTATCTCTCAGTTAGTCTGTCTGTCTGTCTATCTATTTGTCTCTCAATTAATCTTTTTTTCAGTCTGTTAATCTATTTGTCTGTCTATCTATTTAATTATTTTTCTAATTTATGTATTTGTCTGTCTGTATATCTGTTTTTTTTGTGTCTGTCAATTATATCTCTGTTTGTCATTCTCTATATCTGTTTTTTTGTCTGTCTGTTAGTTTATGTCTTATATTTTTCTATCAGTAAGCCTGTTTATTTGTATGTCAGTCGGTCAGTTTGTTTGTATGTCTATATGTTGATTTGTCGTTTTATCTATGTGTCTATTTGCATGTCTATTTGTGTATCGAGTTGTCTGTATGTCTTTATGTCTTTTTTTGTGTCTTTCGATTTGTCTGTATGTTTGGTAGTCTATTTGTTAATCTCTACTTTAGTATATCTGTTTGTGGGTGTGTCTGTCTGCCTCTCAATTTGTCTCTTTCTCTGTCTATTAATATATTTGTCTGCCTATCTATTTCACTATTTTTCTGTTTGTATGTATTTTGTCTGTCTGTATTTCTATTTTTTTGTTTGTATGTCTGTCAATTATATCTCCATTTGTCATTCTCTATATCTGTTTTTTTGTGTGTTTGTCTTTCTGTTTGTATGAATATTGTCTGTTTGTATATCTGTTTTTTTGTTTGTATGTCTATCAATTATCTCAATTTTCATTCTCTATATCTATTTTATTGTCTGTTTGTCTGTTTGCCTGTCAGTCAATATGTCTTATGTTAGTCAATATGTCAGTCAGTCTGTTTGTCTGTCTATCTCTCAGTCAGTCTGTCTATCAATCTGTCTATTTGTCTCTCAATTAATCTATTTTTCTGTCTATTAATCTATTTGTATGTCTATCTATTTAACTATTTTTCTATTTTTATGTATTTTTTCTATCTATATATCTATTCTTTTCTATGTCTGTAAATTATATCTTTGTTTGTCATTGTCTAAATCTGGTTTTTTGTCTGTTTGTTAGTCTATCTGTATTATATTTTTCTATCAGTATGCCTGTTTATTTGTATGTCAATCAGTCAATCTATTTGTATGTCTATATGTTTATTTGTCTGTTTAGTTGTGTGTCTATTTGTATGTCTATTTGTGCGTCGAGTTGTCTGTTTGTCTATATGTCTTTTTGTGTGTCTGTAGATTTGTATGTTTGTTTGCTAATCAATATGTCTGTCTTTCAATCTATATGTTTGTCTGTTTTCTCTATGTTTGTGTTTCTGTGTGTTTGTCTGTGTTTATGTATTTGTTTATTAGTATGTGTGTTTTGTTTATTAGTCTGTTTGTTTGTCGGTCTATTTGTGTGTCTGTTTGTGTGATTGTATTGTGTTTATTTGTGTCTCTATCAGACTGTGTGGTTGTCTGGTTTTGTGTCTGTCTATCTTGTTGTCTATCTGTCTCACTATTGGTCTCTTTCTTTGTCTGTTAATATATTTGTCTATCTATCTAATTCATTATTTTTCTGTTTGTATGTATTTTGTCTGTCTGTATATCTGTTTTTTGTTTGTATGTCTGTCAATTATATCTTTATTTGTCATTCTCTATATTTGTTTTTTTTGGTTGTATGTCTGTCTGCCTATCTCTCTATATGTCTGTCTGCAAGTCTATATGTCTTTCTGTCTATCAGTCTGTTTGTTTGTCTGTCATTCAATCAGTATGTCTTATGTCAGTCACTTTGTTTGTCTTTCTATCACTCAGTTAGTCTGTCTGTCTGTCTATCTATTTGTCTCTCAATTATTCTTTTTTTCGGTTTGTTAATCTATTTGTCTGTTTATCTATTTAACTATTTTTCTATTTTTATGTATTTTATCTATCTGTATATCTTTTTTTTTGTCTGTCAATTATATCTCTGTTTGTCATTCTCTATATCTATTTTTTTGTTTGTCTGTTAGTCTATATGTCTTATATTTTTCTTTCAATAAGCCTATTTATATGTATGTCAATCGGTCAGTTTGTTTGTATGTCTATATTTTTATTTGTCTATTTATCTGTGTGTCTATTTGTGTGTTGAGTTGTCTGTTTGTCTATATGTTTTTTTTTGTCTGTCGATTTTCATATTTGTTTGTTCATCTTTCTGTTTATCTGTCAATCTATCTATCTATCAATATGTTGTCAGTTTTCTCTATGTTTGTGTTTCTGGGTGTATGTCTGTGTCTATGTTATTGTTTATTAGTCTGAGTGTTTTGTCTATTAGTCTATTTGTTTGTCGGTCTATATGTGTGTTTGTTTGTGTGATTGTATGCGTGTTTGTTTGTGTCTCTATCAAACTGTGTGCTAGTCTGATTTTGTGTCTGTCTACCTCTCTGTCTATTGGTCTATGTCTCTATTTGTTAATCTCTTTGTTAGTCTATCTGTTTGTCTGTCATTTAATTTGTCTCTTTCTCTGTCTGTTAATATATTTGTCTGTCTATCTATTTCACTATTTTTCTGTTTGTATGTATTTTGTTTGTATGTCTGTCAATTATATCTCTATTTGTCATTCTCTATATCTATTTTTTTTGTCTGTCTGTCTGCTAGTCTATCTGTCTTTCTGTGTGTGTCTGTTTATCTGTCAGTCAGTCAGTATATTTTATGTCAGTCAATAGGTCAATCAGTCTGTCTGTCCATCGCTCCGTCAGTCAGTCTGTCTATTTGTCTCTCAATTAATCTTTTTTTCTGTATGTTAATCTATTTGTCTGTCCATCTATTTAACTATTTTTCCATTTTTATGTATTTTTTCAGTCTGTATATCTATTTTTTTATGTCTGTAAATTATATCTTTGTGTGTCATTCTCTATATTGTGTGTCATTCTCTATATTTGTTTTTTTGTCTGTTTGTTAGTCTATCTGTCTTATATTTTTGTATCAGTATACCTGTTTATTTGTATGTCAATCGGTCAGTCTGTTTGTATGTCTATATGTTTATTTGTCTATTTATTTGTGTGTCCATTTTCATGTCTATTTGTGTGTCGAGTTGTCTTTTGTCTATATGTCTTTTTGTGTGTCTGTCGATTTGTCCGTTTGTTTGTTAGTCTATTTTTCTGTCTGTCTGTCAATCTATCTATCTGTCTTTCAATCTATATGCCTGTCTGTTTTCTCTATGATTGTGTTTCTGTTTGTTTGTTTGTGTTTATGTATTTGTTTATTAGTATGTGTGTTTTCTCTATTAGTCTGTTTGTTTGTCGGTCTATATGTGTGTCTGTTTGTGTTATTGTGTGTGTGTTTATTTGTGTCTCTATCAAACTGTGTGCTTGTCTGGTTGTGTGTATATCTGTCTATATGTTAATATCTTTGTTAGTCTATCTGTTTGTGGGTCTATCTGTCTGTTTCTCAATTGGTCTCTTTCTCTGTCGGTTAATATATTTGTCTATCTATCTAACTCATTATTTTTCTGTTTGTATGTATTTAGTCTGTCTGAATATCTATTTTTTTTTTGTATGTCTGTCAATTATATCTCTATTTTTCAATCTCTATATCTGTCTTTCTGTCTGTCAGTTTGTTTGTCTATCTGTCAGTCAGTCAGTATGTCTTATGTCAATAAGTTTGTTTGTCTGTCTATCACTCAGTTAGTCTGTCTGTCTGTCTATCTATTTGTCTGTCTCTCAATTTCTCTCTTTCTCTATCTATTAAGATATTTATCTATCTATCTATTTCACTATTTTTCTGTTTGTATGTATATTTTCTGTTTGTATATCTATTTTTTTGTTTGTATGTCAGGCAATTATATCTCAATTTGTCATTCTCTATATCTGTTTTTTTTTCTCTCTCTATCTGTCTATTTGTCTGTTTGTATGTCTGTCTATCACTCAGTCAGTCTGTCTGTTTGTCTCTTAATTAATCTTTTTTTCTGTCTGTTAATCTATTTGTCTGTCTATCTTTTTAACTGTTTTTCTATTTTTATGTATTTTGTCTGTCTATATATCAGTTTTTTTGTGTGTCTGTCAATTATATTTGTGTTTTTCATTCTCTATATCTGTTTTTGTATGTCTGTTAGTCTATCTGTCTTGTATTTTTCTATCAGTAAGCCTGTTTATTTGGTTGTCAATCAGTTAGTGTGTTTGTACGTCTATATGTTTATTTGTCTGTATATCTGTGTGTCTATTTGCATGTCTATTTGTGTGTCGCGTTGTCTGTTTGTCTATATGTCTTTTTGTGTGTCTGTCGATTTGTCTGTTTGTTAGTCTATCTGTCTGTCAATCTATTTATCTATCAATATGTCTTTCAATCTATATGTCTGTCTATTTTTCTCTATGTTTGTGTTTCTGTGTGTTTGTCTGTCTCTATGTATTTGTTTATTAGTCTGTGTGTTTTGTCTATTTGTCAGTTTGTTTGTAGGTCTATATGTGTGTCTGTTTGTGTGATTGTTTGTGTCTCTATCAAACTATGTCCTTGTCTGGTTGTGTGTTTGTCTATCTCTCTGTCTATTGGTCTATGTGTCTATTTGTTAATATCTTTGTTAGTCTATCTGTTAGAGGGTCTATCTTTCTGTCTCTCAATTGGTCTCTTTCTCTGTCTATTAATATAATTTTTTGTCTATATAGCTGTTTTTTTGTTTGTATGTCTGTCAATTTTATCCCTATTTGTCATTCTCTAAATCTGTTTTTTTGTTCTCTTTCTGTCTGTCTATCTCTCTATCTGTCTGTCTGCCAGTCTATCTATTTGTCTGTCTGTCAGTCAGTCAGTATGTCTTATGTCATTCAGTCAGTATGTCTTATGTCAGTCAGTCTGTCTATCTATATATCACTCAGTCAGTCTGTCTGTCTATCTATTTGTCTCACAATTAATCTTTTTTTTGGTCTGTTAATCTATTTGTCTCTCTATCTATTTAACTATTTCTCTATTTTTATGTATTTGTCTTTATGTATATCTTTTTTTTTGTGACTGTCAATGATATCTCTGTTTGTCATTTTCTATATCTGATTTTTTCTTTGTCTGTTTGTCTGTCTGTCTATCACTCAGTCAGTCTGTCTGTTTGTCTCTCAATTAATCTTTTTATGTCTGTTAATCTATTTGTTTGTCTATCTACTTAACTATTTTTCTATTTTTATGTATTTTGTCTGTCTCTATATCTTTTTTTTGTGTGTTTGACAATTATATCTGTGTTTTTCATTCTCTATATCTGTTTTTTTGTCTGTTTGTTAGTCTATCTGTCTTATATTTGTCTATCAATAAGCCTGTTTATTTGTATGTCAATCGTTCAGTTTGGTTGTATTTCTATATGTTTATTTGTCTTTTTATTTGTGTGTCTATTTACATGTCTATTTGTGTGTCGAGTTTTGTTTGTCTATATGTCTTTTTGTGTGTCTGTCGATTTGTCTGTTGGTTTGTTAGTCTATATGTCTGTCTGTCAATCTATCGATCTATCAATCTTTCTTTCAATCTATATGTTTGTCTATTTTCTCTATGTTTGTGTTTCTGTGTGTTCGTCTGTGTCTATGTATCTATTTATTAGTATGTGTGTTTTGTCTATTAGTCTGTTTGTTTGTCGGTCTATATGTGTGTCTGTTTGTGTGATTATATGTGTGTTTATTTGTGTCTCTATCAGACTGTGTGGTTGTTTGGTTGTGTTTCTGTCTATCTCTCTGTCTATTGGTCTATGTGTCTATTTGTTAATATCTTTGTTAGTCTATCTGTTTGTGGGTCTATCTGTCTGTTTCTCAATTGGTCTACTTCTCTGTCTGTTAATATATTTGTGTGTATATCTATTTAACTATTTTTCTATTTTTATGTATTTTTTCTGTCTGTATATCTACTTTTGTTTTATGTCTGTAAGTTATATCTCTGTGTGTCATTCTCTATATTTGTTTTTTTTGTTTGTTTGTTAGTCGATCTGTCTTATATTTTTCTATCAATATGCCTGTTTATTTGTATGTTAATCAGTCAGTCTGTTTGTATGTCTATATTTTTATTTGTCTGTTTATTTGTGTGTCTATTTGCGTGTCTATTTGTGTGTCGAGTTGTCTGTTTGTTTGTTAGCCTATCTGTCTATCTGTCAATCTATCTATCTATCAATCTGTCTTTCAATCTATATGTCTGTCTGTTTTCTCTATGTTTGTGTTTCTGTGTGTTTGTCTGTGTTTATGTATTTGTTTATTAGTATGTGTGTTTTGTTTATTAGTCTGTTTGTTTGTCGGTCTATATGTGTGTCTGTTTGTGTGATTGTATGTGTGTTTATTTGTGTCTCTATCAGACTGTTTGGTTGTCTGGTTTTGTGTCTGTCTATCTCTCTGTCTATCTGTCTCTCTATTGGTCTCTTTCTCTAACTGTTAATATATATGTCTATCTATCTAATTCATTATTTTCTGTTTGTATGTATTTTGTCTATCTGTATATCTGTTTTTTTGTTTGTATGTCTGTCAATTATATCTTTATTTGTCATTCTCTATATTTGTTTTTTTTTTTGTTTGTCTGTCTGTCAGTCTATCTCTCTATCTGTCTGTCTGCAAGTCTATCTGTCTTTCTGTCTATCAGTCTGTTTGTCTGTCTGTCAGTCTGTTTGTTAGCCTATCTGTCTGTCTGTCAATCTATCTATCTATCAATCTGTCTTTCAATCTATATGTCTGTCTGTTTTCTCTATGTTTGTGTTTCTGTGTGTTTGTCTGTGTTTATGTATTTGTTTATTTGTATATGTGTTTTGTTTATTAGTCTGTTTGTTTGTCGGTCTATATGTGTGTCAGTTTGTGTGATTGTATGTGTGTTTATTTGTGTCTCTATCAGACCGTTTGGTTGTCTGGTTTTGTGTCTGTCTATCTCTCTGTCTATCTGTCTCACTATTGGTCTCTTTCTCTAACTGTTAATATATATGTCTATCTATCTAATTCATTATTTTCTGTTTGTATGTATTTTGTCTATCTGTATATCTGTTTTTTTGTTTGTATGTCTGTCAATTATATCTTTATTTGTCATTCTCTATATTTGTTTTTTTTTGTTGTCTGTCTGTCTGTCTATCTCTCTATCTGTCTGTCTGCAAGTCTATCTGTCTTTCTGTCTATCAGTCTGTTTGTCTGTCTGTCAGTCAGTATGTCTTATGTTAGTCAGTCTGTTTGTTTTTCTATCACTCAGTTAGTCTGTCTGTTTGTCTATCTATTTGTCTCTCAATTAATCTTTTTTTCGGTCTGTTAATCTATTTGTCTGTCTATCTATTTAACTATTTTTCTATTTTTATGTATTTTGTCTATCTGTATATCTGTTTTTTTTTGTCCGTCAATTATATCTCTGTTTGTCATTCTCTATATCTGTTTTTTTGTTTGCCTGTTAGTCTATATGTCTTATATTTTTCTATCAATAAGCATGTTTATTTGTATGTCAATCGGTCAGTTTGTTTGTATGTCTATATGTTTATTTGTCTGTTTATCTGTGTGTCTATTTGCATGTCTATTTGTGTGTCGAGTTGTCTGTTTGTCTATATGTCTTTTTTTGTGTCTGTCGATTTTCCTATTTGTTTGTTCGTCTTTCTAGTTATCTGTCAATCTATCTATCTATCAATATGTTGTCTATTTTCTCTATGTTTGTGTTTCTGGGTGTATGTCTGTGTCAATGTTTTTGTTTATTAGTCTGTGTGTTTTGTCTATTAATCTATTTGTTTGTCGGTCTATATGTGTGTTTGTTTGTGTCTCTATCAGACTGTGTGCTTGTCTGATTGTGTGTCTGTCTACCTCTCTGTCTATTGGTCTATGTCTCTATTTGTTAATATCTTTGTTAGTCTATCTGTTTGTCTGTCTCTTAATTTGTCTCTTTCTCAGTCTGTTAATATATTTGTCTGTCTATCTATTTCACTATTTTTCTGTTTGTATGTGTTTTGTTTGTATGTCTGTCAATTATATCTCTATTTGTCATTCTCTATATCTGTTTTTTTGTATGTCTGTCTGCTAGTCTATCTGTCTTTCTGTGTGTGTATCTGTTTGTCTGTCAGTATGTCTTATGTTAGTCAATATGTCAATCAGTCTATCTGTCCATCGCTCCGTCAGTCTGTTTGTCTATTTGTCTCTCAATTAATCTTTTTTTTCTGTCTGTTAATCTATTTGTCTGTCTATCTATTTAACTATTTTTCTATTTTTATTTATTTTTTCTATCTGTATATCTATTTTTTTTATGTCTGTAAATTATATCTCTGTGTGTCATTCTCTATATTTGTTTTTTTGTCTGTTTGTTAGTCTATCTGTCTTATATTTTTGTATCAGTATACCTGTTTATTTGTATGTCATTCGGTCAGTCTGTTTGTATGTCTATATGTTTATTTGTCTGTTTATTTGTGTGTCCATTTTCATGTCTATATGTGTGTCGAGTTGTCTTTTGTCTATATGTCTTTTTGTGTGTTTGTCGAATTGTTTGTTTGTTTGTTAGTCTATTTGTCTGTCTATCAATCTATCTATCTGTCTTTCAATCTATATGCATGTCTGTTTTCTCTATGATTGTGTTTATGTTTGTTTGTCTGTGTTTATGTATTTGTTTATTAGTATGTGTGTTTTGTCTATTAGTCTGTTTGTTTGTCGGTCTATATGTGTGTCTGTTTGTGTGATTGTATGTGTGTTTATTTGTTTCTCTATCAGACTGTGTGCTTGTCTTATTGTGTGTCTGTCTATCTATCTGTCTATTGGTCTATGTGTCTATTTGTTAATATCTTTGTTAATCTATTTGTTTGTGGGTCTATCTGTCTGTTTCTCAATTGGTCTCTTTCCTTGTCTGTTAATATATTTGTCTATCTATCTAATTCATTATTTTTCTGTTTGTATGTATTTATTCTGTCTTTCTGTCTATCAGTTTGTTTGTGTATCTGTCAGTCAGTCAGTATGTCTTATGTCAATCAGTCTGTTTGTCTGTCTATCTCTCAGTTAGTCTGTCTGTCTGTCTATCTATTTGTCTCTCAATTAATCTTTTTTTCAGTCTGTTAATCGATTTGTCTGTCTATCTATTTAATTATTTTTCTATTTAATGTATTTGTCTGTCTGTATATCTGTTTTTTTTTTGTGTCTGTCAATTATATCTCTGTTTGTCATTCTCTATATCTGTTTTTTTGTTTGTCTGTTAGTTTATGTCTTATATTTTTCTACCAGTAAGCCTGTTTATTTGTATGTCAATCGGTCAGTTTGTTTGTATGTCTATATGTTGATTTGTCGTTTTATCTATGTGTCTATTTGCATGTCTATTTGTGTATCGAGTTGTCTGTATGTCTATATGTCTTTTTTTGTGTCTTTCGATTTGTCTGTATGTTTGTTAGTCTATTTGTTAATCTCTATGTTAGTATATTTGTTTGTGGGTGTGTCTGTCTGCCTCCCAATTTGTCTCTTTCTCTGTCTATTAATATATTTGTCTGCCTATCTATTTCACTATTTTTTTGTTTGTATGTATTTTGTCTGTCTGTATTTCTATTTTTTTGTTTGTATGTCTGTCAATTATATCTCCATTTGTCATTCTCTATATCTGTTTTTAGCGAATTTGTCTGTCTGTTTGTATGTATATTGTCTGTTTGTATATCTATTCTTTTGTTTGTATGTCTATCAATTATCTCAATTTTCATTCTCTATACCTGTTTTTTTGTCTGTCTGTCTGTCTATCTATCTATCTATCTATCTGTCTGAGTGCCAGTCTCTCTGTATTTCTATCTGTCAGTCTGTTTGTCTGTCTACCTGTCAGTCAATATGTCTTATGTTAGTCAATATGTCAGTCAGTCTGTTTGTCTGTCTATCTCTCAATCAGTCAGTCTGTCTGTCTGTCTATTTGTCTCTCAAATAATTTATTTTTCTGTCTATTAATCTATTTGTTTGTGTATCTATTTAAATATTTTTCTATTTTTATGTATTTTTTCTATCTGTATATCTATTTTTTTGTATGTCTGTAAATTATATCTTTGTTTGTCATTCTCTAAATCTGGTTTTTTGTCTGTTTGTTAGTCTATTTGTCTTATATTTTTCTATCAATATGCCTGTTTATTTGTATGTCAATCAGTCAGTCTATTTGTATGTCTATATGTTTATTTGTTTGTTTATTTGTGTGTCTATTTGTATATCTATTTGTGTGTGGAGTTGTCTGTTTGTCTATATGTCTTTTTGTGTGTCTGTTGATTTGTCTGTTTGTTTGCTAATCTATATGTCTGTCTTTCAATCTATATGTTTGTCTGTTTTCTCTATGTTTGTGTTTCTGTGTGTTTGTCTATGTCTATGTATTTGTTTATTAGTCTGTGTGTTTTGTGTATTAGTTTGTTTGTTTGTCGGTTTATATGTGTGTCTATTTGTGTGATTGTATGTGTGTTTGTTTGTGTCTCTATGATACTGTGTGCTTGTCTGGCTGTGTGTCTATCTATCTCTCTTTCTATTGGTCTATGTGTCTATTTGTTAATCTCTTTGATAGTCTAACTGTTTTTCTATTTTTATGTATTTTGTATGTCTATATATCAGTTATTTTGTGTGTCTTTCAATTATATTTGTGTTTTTCATTCTGTATATCTGTTTTTTTGTATGTCTGTTAGTCTAGCTGTCTTGTATTTTTCTATCAGTAAGCCTGTTTATTTGGTTGTTAATCAGTCAGTCTGTTTGTACGTCTACATGTTTATTTGTCTGTATATCTGTTTGTCTATTTGCATGTCTATTTGTGTGTCGAGTTGTCTGTTTGTCTACATGTCTTTTTGTGTGTCTCTCGATTTGTCTGTCTGTCAATCTATTTATCTATCAATATGTCTTTCAATCTATATGTCGGTCTATTTTTCTCTATGTTTGTGTTTCTGTGTATTTGTCTGTCTCTATGTATTTGTTTATTAGTCTGTGTGTTTTGTCTATTTGTCAGTTTGTTTGTCGGTCTATATGCGTGTCTGTTTGTGTGAATGTTTGTGTCTCTATCAAACTGTGTCCTTGTCTGGTTATGTGTTTGTCTATCTCTCTGTCTATTTGTCTATGTGTCTATTTGTTAATATCTTTGTTAGTCTATCTGTTAGAGGGTGTATCTTTCTGTCTCTCAATTGGTCTCTTTCTTTGTCTATTAATATAGTTTTTGTATATATATCTGTTTTTTTGTTTGTATGTCTGTCAATTATATCACTATTTGTCATTCTTTAAATCTGTTTTTTTGGTTGTCTGTCTGTCTATCTCTCTATCTGTCTGTATGCCAGTCTATCTATTTGTCTGTCTGTCAGTCAGTCAGTATGTCTTATGTCATTCAGTCAGTATGTCTTATGTCAGTCAGTCTGTCTGTCTGTATATCACTCAGTCAGTCTGTCTGTCTATCTATTTGTCTCACAATTAATCTTTTTTTTGGTATGTTAATCTATTTGTCTCTCTATCTATTTAACTATTTCTCTACTTTTATGTATTTGTCTGTCTGTATATCTTTTTTTTTTTGTGACTGTCAATGATATCTCTGTTTGTCATTTTCTATATCTGTTTTTTTGTCTGTCTGTCTGTCTATCACTCAGTCAGTCTGTCTGTTTGTCTCTCAATTAATCTTTTTTTGTCTGTTAATCTATTTGTTTGTCTATCTATTTAACTATTTTTCTATTTTTATGTATTTTGTCTGTCTCTATATCTTTTTTTTGTGTGTTTGTCAATTATATCTTTGTTTGTCATTCTCTATATCTGTTTTTTTGCCTGTTTGTTAGTCTATCTGACTTATATTTGTCTATCAATAAGCCTGTTTATTTGTATGTCAATCGGTCAGTTTGGTTGTATGTCTATATGTTTATTTGTCTTTTTATCTGTGTGTCTATTTACATGTCTATTTGTGTGTCGAGTTGTCTGTTTGTCTATATGTCTTTTTGTGTGTCTGTCGATTTGTCTGTTGGTTTGTTAGTCTATATGTTTGTCTGTCAATCTATCGATCTATCAATCTGTCTTTCAATCTATATGTTTGTCTATTTTCTCTATGTTTGTGTTTCTGTGTGTTTGTTTGTGTCTATGTATTTGTTTATTAGTATGTGTGTTGTGTCTATTAGTTTGTTTGTTTGTCGGTCTATATGTGTGTCTGTTTGTGTGATTGTATGTGTGTTTATTTGTGTCTCTATCAGACTGTGTGGTTGTCTGGTTGTGTTTCTGTCTATCTCTCTGTCTATTGGTCTATGTGTCTATTTGTTAATATCTTTGTTAGTCTATCTGTCTGTTTCTCAATTGGTCTATTTCTCTGTCTGTTAATATATTTGTCTATCTATATAATTCATTACTTTTCTGTTTGTATCTATTTTGTCTGTCTGTATATTTGTTTTTGTTTGTATGTCTGTCGATTATATCTCTATTTTTCATTCTCTATATCTATTTTTTTGGTTGTCTGTCTGTCTGTCTATCTCTCTATCTGTCTGTCTGCTAGTCTATCTGTATTTATGTCTGTCAGTCTGTTTGTCTGTCAGTCAGTCAGTCAGTATGTCTTATGTCAGTCAGTCTGTTTGTCTTTCTATCACTCAGTTAGTCAATCGGTCTGTCTGTCTATCTATTTGTCTCTCAATTAATCTTTTTTTTGGTCTGTTAATCTATTTGTCTGTCTATCTATTTAACTATTTTTATGTATTTTGTCTGTCTATTTATCTGTTTTTTTTTTTGTCTTTCAATTATATCTTTGTTTGTCATTCTCTATATCTGTTTTTTTTGTCTGTCTGTTAGTCTATATGTCTTATGTTTTTCTATCAGTAAGCCTGTTTATTTGTATGTCAATCGGTCAGTTTGTTTGTATGTGTATATGTGTATTTGTCTGTTTATCTGTGTGTCTATTTGCATGTCTATTATTGTGTAGAATTGTCTGTTTGTCTATATGTCTTTTTTTTTGTCTTTCGATTTGTCTGTATGTTTGTTAGTCTGTTTGTTAATCTCTATGTTAGTATATCTGTTTGTGGGGGTGGTTGTCTGTCTCTCAATTTGTCTCTTTCCCTGTCTATTAATATATTTGAGTGCCTATCTATTTCACTATTTTTCTGTTTGTATGTATTTTGCTTGTCTCTATTTCTATTTTTTTGTTTGTATGTCTGTCAATTATATCTCCATTTGTCATTATTTTTTTGTCTGTCAGTTTGTATGTATATTGTCTATTTGTATATCTGTTTTTTTGTTTGTATGTCTGTCAATTATATCTCTATTTCTCATTCTCTATATCTGTTTTTTTGTTTGTCTGTTTGTCTATCTATCTATGTGTCTGCCAGTCTATTTGTCTTTCTGTCTGTCAGTTTGTTTGTCAGTCTGCCAGTTAGTCAATATGTCAGTCAGTCTGTTTGTCTGTCTATCTCTCAGTCAGTCTGTTTGTCTGTCTATCTCTCAATCAGTCTGTCTATCTGTCTTATATTTTTCTAACAGTATTCCTGTTTATTTGTATATCAATCAGTCAGTTTGTTTGCATGTCTATATGTTTATTTGACTGTTTATTTGTGTCGAGTTGTCTGTTTGTCTATATGTCTTTTTGTGTGTCTTTAGATTTGTCTGTTTGTTTGTTAGTTTATATGTCTTTTTGTCAATCTATCTATCTATCAATCTGTCTTTCGATCTATATGTCTGTTTGTTTTCTCTATGTATGTGTTTATGTGTGTTTGTCTGTGTCTATGTATTTGTTTATTAGTCTGTGTGTTTTGTCTATTAGTCTATTTGTTTGTCGGTCTATATGTGTGTCTGTTTGTGTGATTGTATGTGTTTGTTTGTGTCTTTATTAGACTGTGTGCTTGTCTGGTTGTGTGTCTGTCTATTGCTCTGTCTATTGGTCTATGTGTCTATTTGTTAATCTCTATGTTAGTCTATCTGTTTGTGGGTCTGTCTGTCTGTCTCTCAATTTGTCTCTTTCTCTGTCTATTAAGATATTTGTCTATCTATCTATTTCACTATTTTTCTATTTGTATGTATATTGTCTGTTTGTATATTTATTTTTTTGTTTGTATGTCTGACAATTATATCTCTATTTGTCATTCTCTACATCTATTTTTTTGTCTATCTGTCTGTCTGCCAGTCTCTCTGTCTTTCTGTCAGTCTGTTTGTCTATCTGCCAGTCAGTCAATATGTCTTATGTCAGTCAATATGTCAGTGAGTCTGTTTGTCAGTCTATGTCTCAGTCAGTCTGACTATATGTCTGTCTATTTTTCCCTCAATTAATCTTTTTTTCTGTCAGTTAATCTATTTGTCTATCTATCTATTTAACTATTTTTCTATTTTAATGTATTTTTTCTATATGTATATCTATTTTTTTGAATGTCTGTAAATTATATCTCTGTTTGTGATTCTCTATATCGGTTTTTTTGCCTGTCTGTTAGTCTATCTGTCTTATATTTTTCTATCAGTATGCCTCTTTATTTGTATGTAAATCACTCAGTCTTTTTGTATATCTATATATTTATTTGTCTGTTTATCTGTGTGTCTATTTGCATGTCTATTTGTGTGTCGAGTTGTCTGTTTGTCTATATGTCTTTTTTTGTGTCTTTCGATTTGTCTGTACGTTTGTTAGTCTATTTGTTAATCTCTTTGTTAGTATATATGTTTGTGGGTGTGTCTATCTGTCTCTCAATTTGTCTCTTTCCCTGTCTATTAATATATTTGTCTGCCTATCTATTTCAGTATTTTTCTGTTTGTATGTATTTGGTCTGTCTGTATTTCTATTTTTTTGTTTGTATGTCTGTCAATTATATCTCCATTTGTCATTCTCTATATCTGTTTTTTTGTCTGTTTGTCTGTCTGTTTGTATGTATATTGTCTGTTTGTATATCTATTTTTATGTTTGTATGTCTGTCAATTATATCTCTATTTCTCATTCTCTATATCTGTTTTTTTGTTTGTCTGTTTGTCTATCTATCTGTGTGTCTGCCAGTCTCTCTGTCTTTCTGTCTATCAGTCTGTTTGTCTGTCTGCCAGTCAGTCAATATGTCAGTCTGTCTGTTTGTCTGTCTATATCTCAGTCAGTCTGTCTATCTGTCTGTCTATTTGTCTCTCAATTAATATATTTTTTTTATCTATTAATCTATTTTTCTGTCTATCTATTTAACTATTTTTCTATTTTTATGTATTTTTTCTATTTGTATATCTATTTTTTTTGTATGTCAGTAAATTATATCTTTGTTGTCATTCTCTATATCTGGTTTTTTGTCTGTCTGTTAGTCTATCTGTCTTATATTTTTCCATCAGTATGCCTGTTTATTTGTATGTCAATCAGTCAGTCTATTTAAATGTCTATATGTTTATTTGTCTGTTTATATGTGTGTCTATTTGCTTGTCTATTAGTGTGTCGAGTTGTCTGTTTGTCTATATGTCTTTTTATGTGTCTGTCGAGTTGTCTGTTTGTTTGCTAATCTATATGTCTGTCTTTCAATCTATATGTTTGTCTGTTTTCTCTATGTTTGTATTTCTGTGTGTTTGTCTATGTCTATGTATTTGTTTATTAGTCTGTGTGTTTTGTCTATTAGTCTGTTTGTTTGTTGGTTTATATGTGTGTCTGTTTGTGTGATTATATGCGTGTTTGTTTGTGTCTCTTTCAGACTGTGTGCTTGTCTGACTGTGTGTCTGTCTATCTCTCTGTCTATTTGTCTATGAGTCTATTTGTTAATGTCTTTGATAGTCTATCTGTCTGTCTCTCTATTTTTATGTATTTTTTCTGTCTGTATATCTATTTTTTTGTATGTCTATAAATTATATCTCTGTTTGTCATTCTCTATATTTGTTTTTTTGTTTGATTGTTAGTCTATCTATCTTATATTTTTCTATAAGTATTCCTGTTTATTTGTATGTCAATCAGTCAGTCTGCATGTATGTCTATATGTTTATTTGACTGTTTATCTGTCTATCAATCTATCGATCTATCAATCTGTCTTTCAATTTATATCTCTGTCTGTTTTCTCTATGTTTGTGTTTCTATGTGTTTGTCTGTGTCTATGTATTTGTTTATTAGTCTTTGTGTTTTGTCTATTAGTCTGTTTGTTTGTCGGTCTATATGTGTCTCTGTTTGTGTGATTGTATGTGTTTGTTTGTGTCTTTATCAGACTATGTGCTTGTCTGGTTGTGTGTCTGTCTATCGCTCTGTCTATTGGTCTATGTGTCTATTTGTTAATCTCTATGTTAGTCTATCTGTTTGTGGGTCTGTCTGTCTGTCTCTCAATTTGTCTCTTTCTCTGTCTATTGTATATCTGTTTGTCATTCTCTATATCGGTTTTTTTGTCTGTCTATTAGTCTATCTTTCTTATATTTTTCTTTCGGTATGCCTCTTTATTTGTATGTCAATCAATCAGTCTATTTGTATGTGTATATGTTTATTTGTTGTTTATCTGTGTGTCTATTTGCATGTATATTTGTGTGTCGAGTTGTCTATTTTTCTATATGTCTTTTTTTGTGTCTTTCGATTTGTCTGTGTGTTTTGTCTATGAGTCTCTTTGTATGTCGGTTTATATGTTTGTCTGTTTGTGTGATTGTATGCTTGTTTGTTTGTGTCTCTATCAGACTGTGTGCTTGTCTGGCTGTGTGTCTGTCTATCTCTCTGTCTATTGGTCTATGTGTCTATTTGTTAATCTCTTTGATAGTCTATCTGTCTTTCTGTCTGTCTCTCTATTTTTATGTATTTTTTTCTGTCTGTATATCTATTTTTTTTGTATGTCTATAAATTATATATCTGTTTGTCATTCTCTCTATTTGTTTTTTTGTTTGATTGTTAGTCTATCTGTCTTATATTTTTCTATCAGTATCCCTGTTTATTTGTATGTCAATCAGTCAGTGTGTATGTATGTCTATATGTTTATTTGACTGTTTATCTGGGTGTCTATTTGCATGTCTATTTGTGTGTCGAGTTGCCTGTTTGTCTATATGTGTTTTTGTGTGTCTTTTGATTTGTCTGTTTGTTTGTTAGTCTATATGTTTGTCTGTCAATCTATCGATCTATCAATCTGTCTTTCAATCTATATGTCTGTCTGTTTTCTCTATGTTTGTGTTTTTGTGTGTTTGTCTGTGTCTATGTATTTGTTTATTAGTCTGTGTGTTTTGTCTATTAGTGTGTTTGTTTGTCCGTCTATATGTGTGTCTGTTTGTGTGATTGTATGTGTTTGTTTGTGTCTTTATCAGACTGTAAGATTGTCTGGTTGTGTGTCTGTCTATCGCTCTGTCTATTGGTCAATGTGTCTATTTGTTAATCTCTAAGTTAGTCTATCTGTTTGTGGGTCTGTCTGTCTGTCTCTCAATTTTTCTCGCTCTCTCTCTCTTTCTATTAAGATATTTGTGTATCTATCTATTTCACTATTTTTCTGTTTGTATGAATATGGTTTGTTTGTATATCTATTTTCTGTTTGTTTGTTAGTCTATATGTCTGTCTGTCAATCTATCGATCTATCAATCTGTCTTTCAATCTATATGTCTGTCTGTTTTATCTATGTTTGTATTTCTGTGTGCTTGTTGTGTGTCTGCCTATAACTTAGTCAATCAGTCTGTCTGTCTGTTTGTGTGTCTTTTGATTTGTCTGTTTGTTTGTTAGTCTATATGTCTGTCTGTCAATCTATCGATCTATCAATCTGTCGTTCAATCTATATGTTTGTCTGTTTTCTCTATGTTTGTGTTTCTGTGTGTTTGTCTATGTCTATGTATTTGTTTATTAGTATGTGTGTTTTGTCTATTAGTCTGTTTGTTTGTCGGTCTATATGTGTGTCTGTTTGTGTGATTGTATGTGTTTGTTTGTGTCTTTATCAGACTGTGTGCTTGTCTTGTTGTGTGTCTGTCTATCGCTCTGTCTATTGGTCTATGTGTGTATTTGTTAATCTCTATGTTAGTCTATTTGTTTGTGAGTCTGTCTGTCTGTCTCTCAATTTGTCTCTTTCTCTGTCTGTTAAGATATTTGTCTATCTATCTATTTCACTATTTTTCTGTTTGTATGTATATTGTCTGTTTGTATAACTATTTTTTTTTTGTATGTCTGGCAATTATATCTCTATTTGTCATTCTTTATATATATTTTTTTGTGTATCTGTCTATCTGCCAGTCTCTCTGTCTTTCTGTTTGTCTGTCTGCCAGTCAATCAATATGTCAGTCAGTCTATTTGTTAGTCTATCTCTCAGTCAGTCTGTCTATATGTCTGTCTATTTGTCTCTCAATTAATCTTTTTTTCTGTCTGTTAATCTATTTGTCTGTCTATATATTTAACTATTTATCTATTTTTAATTATTTTTTCTATATGTACATCTATTTTTTGCATGTCTGTAAATTATATCTCTGTTTGTCATTCTCTATATCTGCTTTTTTGTCTGGCTGTTAGTCTATTTGTCTTATATTTTTTTATCAGTATGCCTCTTTATTTGTATGTCAATCACTCAGTCTATTTGTATGTCTATATGTTTATTTGTCTGTTTATTTGTGTGTCTATTTGCATGTCTATTTGTGTGTCGAGTTGTCTGTTTGCTATATTTCTTTTTTTGTGTCTTTCGATTTGTCTGTATGTTTGTTAGTCTATTTGTTAATCTCTTTGTTAGTATATCTATTTGTGGGTGTGTCTGTCTCTCAATTTGTCTCTTTCTTTGTCTATTAATATATTTGTCTGCCTATCTATTTCACTATTTTTCTGTTTGTACGTATTTTGTATGTCTGTATTTCTATTTTTTTGTTTGTATGTCTGTCAATTATATCTCCATTTGTCATTCTCTATATCTGTTTTTTGTCTGTCTGTTTGTCTGTCTGTTTGTATGTATATTGTCTATTTGTATATCTGTTTTTTTGTTTGTATGTCTGTCAATTATACCTCTATTTCTCATTCTCTATATCTTTTTTTTTGTTTGTCTGTTTGTCTATCTATCTGTGTGTCTGCCAGTCTCTCTGTCTTTCTGTCTGTCAGTCTATTTGTCTGTCTACCAGTCAGTCAATATGTCAGTCAGTCTATTTTTCTGTCTATCTCTCTGTCTATTTGTCTCTCAATTAATCTATTTTTCTGTCTATTAATCTATTTGTCAGTCAATATGTATTTTTTCTATCTGTATATCTATTTTTTATGTTTATTTGCATGTCTATTTCTGTGTCGAGTTCTCTGTTTGTCTATATGTCTTTTTATGTGTCTGTCGATTAGTCTGTTTGTTTGCTAATCTATATGTCTGTCTTTCAATCTATATGTTTGTCTGTTTTCTCTATGTTTGTGTTTCTGTGTGTTTGTCTATGTCTATGTATTTGTTTATTAGTCATTGTGTTTTGTCTATTAGTCTGTTTGTTTGTCGGTTTATATGTGTGTTTGTTTGTGTGATTGTATGCGTGTTTGTTTGTGTCTCTATCAGACTTTGTGCTTGTCTGGTTGTGTGTCTGTCTATCTCTATGTCTATTGGTCTATGTGTCTATTTGTTAATCTCTTTGATAGTCTATCTGTCTTTCTGTCTGTCTCTCTATTTTTATGTATTTTTTTCTATCTGTATATCTATTTTTTTGTATGTCTATAAATTATATCTCTATTTGTCATTCTCTATATTTGTTTTTTTTTTTTTATTGTTAGTCTATCTGTCTTATATTTTTCTATCAGTATGCCTGTTTATTTGTATGTCAATCAGTAAGTCTATATGTTTATTTGACTGTTTATCTTGTGTCTTTTTGCATGTCTATTTGTGTGTCGAGTTGTCTGTTTGTCTTAATGTCTTTTTGTGTGTCTTTTGATATGTCTGTTTGTCTGTTAGTCTATATGTTTGTCTGTCAATCTATCGATCTATCAATCTGTCTTTCAATCTATATGTCTGTCTATTTTCTCTATGTTTGTGTTTTTGTGTGTTTGTCTGTGTCTATGTATTTGTTTATTAGTCTGTGTGTTTTGTCTATTAGTCTATTTGTTTGTCGGTCTATATGTGTGTCTGTTTGTGTGATTGTATGTGTTTGTTTGTGTCTTTATCAGGCTGTGTGCTTGTCTGGTTGTGTGTCTGTCTATTGGTCTGTGTGTCTATTTGTTAATCTTTATGTTAGTCTATCTGTTTGTGAGTCTGTCTGTCTGTCTCTCAATTTGTCTCTTTCTCTTTCTATTAAGATATTTGTCTATCTATCTATTTCACTATTTTTCTGTTTGTATGTATATTGTCTGTTTGTATATCTATCATTTTGTTTGTATGTCTGGCAATTATATCTCTATTTTTCATTCTCTATATCTATTTTTTGTTTATATGTCTGTCTGCCAGTCTCTCTGTCTTTCTTTCAGTCTGTTTGTCTTTCTGCCAGTCAGTCAATATGTCAGTCAGTCTGTTTGTCTGTCTATCTCTCAGTCAGTCTGTCTATCTGTCTGTCTATTTGTCTCTCAATTAATCTATTTTTCTGTGTATTAATCTATTTGTCTGTCTATCTATTTAACTTGTTTTCTATTTTTATGTATTTTTTCTACCTGTATATCTATTCTTTTGTATGTCTGTAAATTATATCTTTGTTTGTCATTCTCTATACCTGGGTTTTTGTCTGTCTGTTAGTCTATCTGTCTTATATTTTTCTATCAGTATGCCTGTTTATTTGTATGTCAATCTGTCAGTCTAATTGTATGTCTATATGTTTATTTGTCTGTTTATCTGTGTGTCTATTTGCATGTCTATTTGTGTGTTGAGTAGTCTGTTTGTCTATATGTCTTTTTATGTGTCTGTCGATTTGTCTGTTTGTTTGCTAATCTATATATATGTTTCTTTCAATCTATATGTTTGTCTGTTTTCTCTATGTTTGTGTTTCTGTGTGTTTGTCTATGTTTATGTATTTGTTTATTAGTCTGTGTGTTTTGACTATTAGTCTGTTTGTTTGTCGGTTTATATGTGTGTCTGTTTGTGTGATTGTATGCGTGTTTGTTTGTGTCTCTATCAGACTGTGTGCTTGTCTGGCTGTGTGTCTGTCTATCTCTCTGTCTATTGGTCTATGTGTCTATTTGTTAATCTCTTTGATAGTCTATCTGTCTGTCTCTCTATTTTTATGTATTTTTTTCTGTTTGTATATCTATTTTTTTGTATGCCTATAAATTATATCTCTGTTTGTCATTCTCTATATTTGTTTTTTTGTTTCATTGTTAGTCTATCTGTCTTATCTTTTTCTATCAGTATGCCTGTTTATTTGTATGTCAATCAGTCAGTCTGTATGTATGTCTATATGTTTATTTGACTGTTTATCTGGGTGTCTATTTGCATGTCTATTTGTGTGTCGAGTTGCCTGTTTGTGTATATGTCTTTTTGTGTGTCTTTTGATTTGTCTGTTTGTTTGTTAGTCTATATGTATGTCTGTCAATCTATCGATCTATCAATCTGTCTTTTAATCTATATGTCTGTCTGTTTTCTCTATGTTTGTGTTTCTGTGTGTTTGTCTGTGTCTATGTATTTGTTTATTAGTCTATGTGTTTTGTCTATTAGTCTGTTTGTTTGTCGGTCTATATGTGTGTCTGTTTGTGTGATTGTATGTGTTTGTTTGTGTCTTTATCAGACTATGTTCTTGTCTGGTTGTGTGTCTGTCTGTCGCTCTGACTATTGGTCTATGTGTCTATTTGTTAATCTCTATGTTAGTCTATCTGTTTGTGGGTCTGTCTGTCTCTCAATTTGTCTCTCTCTCTCTTTCTATTAAGATATTTGTCTATCTATCTATTTCACTATTTTTCTGTTTGTATGAATATTGTCTGTTTGTATATCTATTTTTTTGTTTGTATGTCTCACATTTATATCTCTATTTGTCATTCTCTATATCTATTTTTTTGTCTATCTGTCTATCTGTCTGTCTGCCAGTCTCTCTGTCTTTCTGTCAGTCTGTTTGACTGTCTGCCAGTCAGTCAATATGTCTTATGTCAGTCAATATGTCAGTCAGTCTGTTTGTCAGTCTATCTCTCAGTCAGTCTGTCTATATGTCTGTCCATTTGTCTCTCAATTAATCTTTTTTTCTATCTGTTAATCTATTTGTCTTTCTATCTATTTAACTATTTTTCTATTTTTATGTATTTTTTCTATATGTATATCTATTTTTTGAATGTCTGTAAATCATATCTCTGTTTGTCATTCTCTATATCTGCTTTTTTGTCTAGCAGTTAGTCTATCTGTCTTATATTTTTTACCAGTATGCCTCTTTATTTGTATGTCAATCACTCAGTCTATTTGTATGTCTATATGTTTATTTGTCTATTTATCAGTGTGTCTATTTGCATGTCTATTTGTGTGTCGAGTTGTCTGTTTGTCTTTATGTCTTTTTTTGTGTCTTTCGATTTGTCTGTATGTTTGTTAGTCTATTTGTTAATCTCTTTGTTAGTATATCTGTTTGTGGGTGTGTCTGTCTGTCTCTCAATTTGTCTCTTTCCCTGTCTATTAATATATTTGTCTGCCTATCTATTTCACTATTTTTCTGTTTGTACGTATTTTGTATGTCTGTATTTCTATTTTTTTGTTTGTATGTCTGTCAATTATATCTCCATTTGTCATTCTCTATATCTGTTTTTTTGTCTGTCTGTTTGTATGTATATTGTCTGTTTGTATATCTGTTTTTTTGTTTATATGTCTGTCAATTATATCTCTATTTCTCATTCTCTATATCTGTTTTTTGTTTGTCTGTTTGTCTATCAATCTGTGTGTCTGCCAGTCTCTCTTTCTTTCTGTCTGTCAGTCTGTTTGTCTCTCTGCCAGTCAGTCAATATGTCAGTCAGTCTATTTCTCTGTCTATCTCTCAGTCAGTCTGTCTATCTATCTGTCTATTTGTCTCTCAATTAATCTATTTTTCTATCTATTAATCTATTTGTCTGTCTATCTATTTAACTATTTTTCTATTTTTATGTATTTTTTCTATCTGTATATCTATTTTTTTGTATGTCTGTAAATTAAATCTTTGTTTGTCATTCTCTATATCTTTTTTTTGTCTGTCTGTTAGTCTATTTGTCTTATATTTTTCTATCAGTATGCCTGTTTATTTGTATATCAATCAGTCAGTCTATTTGTATGTCTATATGTTTATTTGTCTGTTTATCTGTGTGTCTATTTGCATGTCTATTTGTGTGTCGAGTTGTGTGTTTGTCTATATGTCTTTTAATGTGTCTGTCGATTTGTCGGTTTGTTTGCTAATCTATATGTCTATCTTTCAATCTATATGTCTGTCTATTTTTCTCTATGTTTGTGTTTCTAAGTGTTTGTCTGTGTATACGTATTTGTTTATTAGTCTATGTGTTTTGTCTATTAGTTTGTTTGTTTGTTTGGCTATATGTGTGTTTGTTTGTGTCTCTATCAGACTGTGTGCTTGTTTGGTTGTGTGTCTGTCTATCTCTATGTCTATTGGTCTATGTGTCTATTTGTTAATCTCTTTGATAGTCTATCTGTCTTTCTGTCTGTCTCTCTATTTTTCTGTATTTTTTTCTATCTGTAAATCTATTTTTTTGTATGTCTATAAATTATATCTATGTTTGTCATTCTCTATATTTGTTTTTTTGTTTGATTGTTAGTCAATCTGTCTTATATTTTTCTATCAGTATGCCTGTTTATTTGTATGTCAATCAGTAAGTCTATATGTTTATTTGACTGTTTATCTGTGTGTCTATTTGCATGTCTATTTGTGTGTCGAGTTGTCTGTTTGTCTAAATGTCTTTTTGTGTGTCTTTAGATTTGTCTGTTTGTTTGTTAGTCTATATGTCTGTCAGTCAATCTATCGATCTGTCTTTTAATCTATATGTCTGTCTGTTTTCTCTATGTTTGTGTTTCTTTGTGTTTGTCTGTGTCTATGTATTTGTTTATTAGTCTGTGTGTTTTGTCTATTAGTCTGTTTGTTTGTCGGTCTATATGTGTGTCTGTTTGAGTGATTGTATGTGTTTGTTTGTGTCTTTATCAGACTTTGTGCTTGTCTGGTTGTGTGTCTGTCTATCGCTCTATCTATTGGTCAATGTGTCTATTTGTTAATCTCTATGTTAGTCTATCTGTTTGTGAGTCTGTCTGTCTGTCTCTCAATTTGTCTCTTTCTCTGTCTATTAAGATATTTGTCTATCTATCTATTTCACTATTTTTTTGTTTGTATGTATATTGTCTGTTTGTATATCTATCTTTTTGTTTGTATGTCTGGCAATTATATCTCTATTTGTCATTCTCTATATCTATTTTTTTGTCTATATGTCTGTCTGCCAATCTCTCGGTCTTTCTGTCAGTCTGTTTGTCTGTCTGCCAGTCAGTCAATATGTCAGTCAGTCCATTTGACTGTCTATCTCTCAGTCAGTCTGTCTGTCTATCTGTCTGTATATTTGTCTCTCAATTAATCTATTTTTCTGTGTATTAATCTATTTGTCTGTCTATCTATTTAACGATTTTTCTATTTTTATTTATTTTATCTATCTGTATATCTATTCTTTTGTATGTCTGTAAATTATATCTTTGTTTGTCATTCTCTATATCTGGGTTTTTGTCTGTCTGTTAGTCTATTTGTCTTATATTATTCTATCAGTATGCCTGTTTATTTGTATGTCAATCAGTCAGTCTATTTGTATGTCTATATGTTTATTTGTCTGTTTATCTGTGTGTCTATTTGCATGTCTATTTGTGTGTCGAGTTGTCTGTTTGTCTATATGTCTTTTTATGTGTCTGTCGATTTGTCGGTTTGTTTGCTAATCTATATGTCTTTCTTTCAATCTATATGTTTGTCTGTTTTCTCTATGTTTGTGTTTCTGTGTGTTTTTCTATGTCTATGTATTAGTTTATTAGTCTGTTTGTTTGTTGGTTTATATGTGTGTCTATTTGTATGATTATATGCGTGTTTGTTTTTTTCTCTATCAGACTGTGTGTCTGTCTATCTCTCTGTCGATTTGTCTATGAGTCTATTTGTTAATGTCTTTGATAGTCTATTTGTCTTTCTGTCTATCTCTCTATTTTTATGTATTTTTTCTATCTGTATATCTATTTTTTTGTATGTCTATAAATTATATCTCTGCATGTATGTCTATATGTTTATTTGACTGTTTATCTATCTTTCAATCTATCGATCTATCAATCTGTCTTTCAATTTATATGTCTGTCTGTTTTCTCTATGTTTGTGTTTCTATGTGTTTGTCTGTGTCTATGTATTTGTTTATTAGTCTTTGTGTTTTGTCTATTAGTCTGTTTGTTTGTCGGTCTATATGTGTGTCTGTTTGTGTGATTGTATGTGTTTGTTTGTGTCTTTATCAGACTATGTGCTTGTCTGGTTGTGTCTCTATGTTAGTCTATCTGTTTGTGGGTCTGTCTGTCTGTCTCTCAATTTATCTCTTTCTCTGTCTGTTATATCTCTGTTTGTCATTCTCTATATCGGTTTTTTTGTCTGTCTGTTAGTCTATCTTTCTTATATTTTTCTATCAGTATGCCTCTTTATTTGTATGTCAATCACTCAGTCTATTTGTATGTGTATATGTTCATTTGTTTGTTTATCTGTGTGTCTATTTGCATGTATATTTGTGTGTCGAGTTGTCTGTTTGTCTATATGTCTTTTTTTGTGTCTTTCGATTTGTCTGTATGTTTGTTAGTCTATTTGTTAATCTCTTTGTTTGTCTATCTGTTTGTGGGTTTGTCTGTCTGTCTCTCAATTTGTTTCTTTCTCTGTCTGTTAATATATTTGTCTGTCTATCTATTTCACTCTTTTTCTGTCTATATGTATTTTGTCTGTCTGTATATCTATTTTTTTTGTTTGTATGTCTGTCAATTATATCTCTATTTGTCATTCTCTATATCTGTTTTTTTCTCTGTCTGTTTGTCTGTCTGTCTATCACTCACTCAGTCTGTCTGTTTGTCTCTCAATTAATCTTTTTTTCTGTCTGTTAATCTATGTGTATGTCTATCTATTTAACTATTTTTCTATTTTTATGTATTTTTTATGTCTGTATATCTATTTTTTTTTTGTGTCTGCCAATTATATCTGTGTTTCTCATTCTCTATATCTTTTTTTTTTGTCTGTCTGTTAGTCTACCTATCTTATATTGTTCTATCAATAAGCCCGTTTATTTGTATGTCAATTAGTCAGTCTGTTTGTATGTCTATATGTTTATTTGTCTGTATATCTGTGTGTCTATTTGCATGTCTATTTGTGTGTCGAGTTGTCTGTTTGTCTATATGTCTTTTTGTGTGTCTGTCGATTTGTCTGTTTGTTAGTTTATCAGTCCGTCTGTCAATCTATCTATCTATCAATATGTCTTTCAATCTATATGTCTGTCTATTTTTCTCTATGTTTGTGTTTCTGTGTGTTTGTCTGTCTCTAAGTATTTTTTTATTAGTCTGTGTTTTTATTTATTTGTCAGTTTGTTTGTCGGTCTATATGTGTGTCTGTTTGTGTGATTGTTTGTGTCTCTATCAAACTGTGTCCTTCTCTGGTTGTGTGTTTGTCTATCTCTCTGTCTATTGGTCTATGTGTCTATTTGTTAATATCTTTGTTAGTCTATCTGTTTGTGGGTCTATACGTCTGTCTCTCAATTGGTCTCTTTCTCTGTCTTTTATTATATTTTTTTGTCTATATATCTGTTTTTTTGTTTGTATGTTTGTCAATTATATCTCTATTTGTCATTCTCTATATCAGTTTTTTTGGTTGTCTGTCTGTTTGTCTGCCAGTCTATCTGTTTGTCTGTCTATCAGTATATCTTATGTCATTCAGCCAGTATGTCTTATGTCAGTCAGTCTGTGTGTCTGTCTGTTTGTTAGTCTATTTGTCTTATATTTTTCTATCAGTAAGCCTGTTTATTTGTATGTCAATCGGTCAGTTTGTTTGTATGTCTATATGTTTATTTGTCTGTTTATCTGTGTGTTTATTTTCATGTCTATTTGTGTGTTGAGTTTATATGTCTTTTTGTGTGTCTGTCGATTTGTCTGTTTGTTTGTTAGTCTATATGTCTGTTTGTTAATATATCGATCTATCAATCTGTCTTTCGATCTATATCTTTGTCTGTTTTCTCTATGTTTGTGTTTCTATGTGTTTGTCTGTGTCTATGTATTTGTTTATTAGTCTGTGTGTTTTGTCTATTAGTATGTTTGTTTGTCGGTCTATATGTGTGTCTGTTTGTGTGATTGTATGTGTTTGTTTATGTCTTTATCAGATAGTGTGCTTGTCTGGTTGTGTGATTGATTGTGTGTTTGTTTGTCGGTTTATATGTGTCTAATTGTGTGATTGTATGTGTGTTTGTTTGTGTCTCTATCAGACAGTGTGCTTGTTTGGTTGTGTGTGTCTATCTCTTTGTCTATTGGTCTTTGTGTCTATTTGTTAATCTCTTCGTTAGCCTATCAATTTGTGGGTCTGTCTGTCTGTCTCCCAATTTGGCTCTTTCTTAGTCTGTTAATATATTTGTATGCCTATCTATTTCACTATTTTTCTGTTTGTATGTATTTTGTCTGTCTGTATTTCTATTTTTTTGTTTGTATGTTTGTCAATTATATCTCCATTTGTCATTCTCTATATCTGTTTTTTTGTCTGTCTGTCTGTCTGTCTATTTGTATGTATATTGTCTGTTTGTATATCTATTTTTTTGTTTGTATGTCTGTCAATTATATCTCTATTTCTCATTCTCTATATTTGTTTTTTTGTCTGCCTGTCTGTCTATCTATCTATCTATCTATTTGTCTGCCAGTCTCTCTGACTTTTTATCTGTTAGTCTGTTTGTCTGTCTGCCAGTCAGTCAATATGTCAGTCAGACTGTCTGTCTGTTTATCTCTCCGTCAGTCTGTCTATCTGTCTGTCTATTTGTCACTCAATTAATCTATTTTTCTGTCTATTAATCTATTTGTTTGTCTATCTATTTAACTATTTTTCTATTTTTATGTATTTTTTCTCTTTGTATATCTATTTTTTTGTATGTCTTTAAATTATATCTTTGTTTGTCATTCTTTATATTTTTCTATCTGGTTTTTTGTCTATCTGTTAGTCTATCTGTCTTATATTTTTCTATCAGTATTCCTGTTTGTTTGTATGTCAATCAGTCAGTCTATTTGTATGTCTAAATGTTTATTTGTTTGTTTATTTGTGTGTCTATTTGCATGCCTGTTTGTGTGTCGAGTTGTCTTTTGTCTATATGTCTTATTATGTGTTTGTCGATTTGTCTGTTTGTTTGTTAGTCTATCTATGTGTCTGTCAATCTATCTATATGTCTTTCAATCTATATGTCTGCTTGTTTTCTCTATGTTTGTGTTTCTGTGTGTTTGTTTGTGTTTATGTATTTCTTTATTAGTATGTGTGCTTTGTCTATTAGTCTGTTTGTTTGACGGTCTATATGTGTGTCTGTTTGTGTGATTGTATATGTGTGTTAATTTGTGTCTCTATCAAACTGTGTGCTTGTCTGGTTGTGTGTCTGTCTATCTCTCTGTCTATTGGTCTGTGAGTTTATTTGTTAATATCTTTGTTAGTCTATCTGTTTGTGGGTCTATCTGTCTGTTTCTCAATTGGTCTCTTTCTCTGTCTGTTAATATATTTGTCTATCTATCTAATTCATTATTTTTTTGTTTGTATGTATTTTTCTGTCTGTATATCTGTTTTTTGTTTGTTTGTATGTCTGTCAATTATATCTCTATTCGTCATTCTCTATATCCGTTTTTTTGGTTGTCTGTCTGTCTGTCTATCTCTCTATCTGTCTGTCTGCCAGTCTATCTGCCTTTCTGTCTATCTGTGAGTTTGTCTGTCTGTCATTCAGTCAGTATGTCTTATGTCAGTTAGACTGTTTGTCTGTCTATCACTCAATTAATCTTTTTTTCGGTTTGTTAATCTATTCATCTGTCTATCTATTTAACTATTTTTCTATTTTTATGTATTTTGTCTGTCTGTATATCTGTTTTTTTTTTTGTCTGTCAATTATATCGCTGTTTGTCATTCTCTATATCTGTTTTTTGGTCTGTTTGTTAGTCCATATGTCTTATATTTTTCTGTCAGTAAGCCTGTTTATTTGTATGTCAATCAGTCAGTTTGTTTGTACGTCTATATGTTTATTTGTCAGTTTATCTGTGTGTCTATTTGCATGTCTATTTGTGTGTCGAGTTGTCTGTATATATCTTTTTTTGTGTCTTTCGATTTGCCTGTATGTTTGTTAGTCTATTTGTTAATCTCTATGTTAGTATATCTGTTTGTGGGTGTGTCTGTCTGTCTCTCAATTTGTCTTTTTCTTTGTCTATTAATATATTTGTCTGCCTATCTATTTCACTATTTTTCTGTTTGTATGTATTTTGTCTGTCTGTATTTCTATTTTTTTGTTTGTATGTCTGTCAATTATATCTCCATTTGTCATTCTCTATATCTGTTTTTTTGTTTGTCTGTCTATCTATTTGTATGTATATTGTCTGTTTGTATATCTTTTTTTATGTTTGTATGTCTGTCAATTATATCTCTATTTCTCATTCTCTATATCTGTCTTTTTGTCTGTCTGTCTGTCTGCCCGTCTCTCTGTCTGTCTTTCTGTCAGTCTGTTTGTCTGTCTGCCAGTTAGTCAATATGTCTTATGTCAGTCAATATGTCAGTCAGTCTGTCTGTCTGTTTATCTCTTAGTCAGTCTGTCTATCTGTCTGTCTATTTATCTCTCAATTAATCTATTTTTCTGTCTATTAATCTATTTGTCTGTCTATCTATTTAACTATTTTTCTACTTTTATGTATTTTTTCTATCTATATATCTATTTTTTTGTATGTCTGTAAATTATATCTTTGTTTGTCATTCTTTATATCTGGTTTTTTGTCCGTCTGTTAGTCTATCTGTCTTATATTTTTCTATCAGTATGCCTGTTTATTTGTATGTCAATCAGTCAGTCTATTTCTATGTCTATATGTTTATTTGTCTGTTTATCTGTGTGTCTATTTGCATGTCTATTTGTGTGTCGAGTTGTCTGTTTGTCTATATGTCTTTTTGTAACTCTGTCGATTTGTTTGTTTGTTTGCTAATCTATATGTGTGTCTGTCAATCTAACGATCTATCAATATGTCTTTCAATCTATATGTTTGTCTGTTTTCTCTATGTTTGTGTTTCTGTGTGTTTGTCTATGTCTATGTATTTGTTTATTAGTCTGTGTGTTTTGTCTATTAGTATGTTTGTTTGTCGGTTTATATGTGTGTATGTTTGTGTGATTGTATGTGTGTTTGTTTGTGTCTCAATCAGACTGTGTGCTTGTCTGGCTGTGTGTCTATCTATCTCTCTGTCTATTGGTCTATGTGTCTATTTGTTAATATCTTTGTTAGTATATCTGTTTGTGGGTCTATCTGTTTGTTTCCCAATTGGTCACTTTCTCTGTCTGTTCATATATTTGTCTATCTATCTAATTCATTATTTTTCTGTTTGTATGTTTTTTGTCTGTCTTTATATCTGTTTTTTTGTTTGTATGTCTGTCAATTATATCTCTATTTGTCACTCTCTATATCTGTTTTTTTTGTTGTTTGTATGTTTGTCTATCTCTCTATCTGTCTGTCTGCTAGTCTATCTGTCTTTTTGACTGTCAGTCTTTTTGTCTGTCTATTAGTTAGTCAGTATGTCTTATGTCATTCAGTGAGTATGTCTTATGTCAATCAGTCTGTCTGTCATTCTATCACTCAGTAAGTCTATCTGTCTGTCTATCTATTTGTCTCGCAATTAATCTTTTTTTCGGTCTGTTAATCTATTTGTCTCTCTATCTATTTAACTATTTTTCTATTTTTATGTATTTTGTCTGTCTTTATATCTGTTTTTTTTGTGTTTGTCAATTATATCTCTGTTTTTCATTCTCTAAATATGATTTTTTGTCTATCTGTTAGTCTATCTGTCTTATAATTTTCTATCAGTAAGCCTGTTTATTTGAATGTCAATCGGTCAGTTTGTTTATATGTCTATATATTTATTTGTCTGTTTATCTGTGTGTCTATTTGCATGTCTATTTGAGTGTCGAGTTGTCTGTTTGTCTATATGTCTTTTTGTGTGTCTGTCGATTTGTCTGTTTGTTAGTCTATATGCCTGTCTGTCAATCTTTCAATCTATCAATCTGTCTTTCAATCTATATATTTGTCTGTTTTCTCTATGTTTGTGTTTCTATGTGTTTGTCTGTGTCTTTGTATTTGTATATTAGTCTGTGTGTTTTGTCTATTAGTCTGTTTGTTTGTCGGTTTATATGTGTGTCTAATTGTGTGATTGTATGTGTGTTGGTTTGCATCTCTATCAGACAGTGTGCTTGTTTGGTTGTGTGTGTGTCTATCTCTTTGTCTATTGGTCTATGTGTCTATTTGCTAATCTCTTCGTTAGTCTATCTGTTTGTGGGTATGTCTGTCTGTCTCTCAATTTGGCTCTTTCTCTGTCTGTTGATATATTTGTCTGTCTATCTATTTCAGTATTTTTCTATTTGTATGTATTTTGTCTGTCTGAATTTCTATTTTTTTGTTTGTATGTCTATCAATTATATCTCCATTTGTCATTCTCTATATCTGTTATTTTTTCTGTCTGTCTATCACTCAGTCAGTCTGTCTATTTGTCTCTCCATTAATCTTTTTTTCTGTTTGTTAATTTATTTGTCTGTCTATCTATTTAACTATTTTTCTATTTTTATGTATTTTGTTTATCTGTATATCTGTCTTATATTTTACTATCAATAAGCCTGTTTATTTGTATGTCAATCAGTCAGTCTGTTTGTATGTCTATATGTTTATTTGTCTGTATATCTTTGTGTCTATTTGCATGTATATTTGTGTGTCCAGTTGTCTGTTTGTCTATATGTCTTTTTGTGTGTCTGTCGATTTGTCTGTTTGTTAGTCTATCTGTCTGTCTGTCAATCTATCTATCTATCAATTTGTCTTTCAATCTATATGTCTGTCTATTTTTCTCTATGTTTGTGTTTCTGTGTGTTTGTCTGTCTCTATGTATTTGTTTAGTAGTCTGTGTGTTTTGTCTATTTGTCAGTTTGTTTGTCGGTCTATATGTGTGTCTGTTTGTGTGATTGTTTGTGTAACACCACGTTTTTCAAAGCGAGGGTGTATTTTTTTTTTAAAGTAATTAAAATAAAACAGAACAATGACCAAGGGAAATACCCTTGGACAAACATTTAAGTCATTACAATTTACAAGCAGCGGAAAAAGTTCACAAAATATGGATTCAAAATGTTTACATATCAAAAGTGGTACAGTCTTCCAGTTTACAAATAAAAACAACCCAAAAGAAAGACATCCGTTCCCACTGTGTCAACCTAGTCTGATCATTTTACAAAACCACTAAACACCCTGAGTGATCTCCACGCGCCCCGTGAGATCCTCCTAACGTAGCTCCAGTCAAGCATTCCCATCTACATCCCCATCCACAGGGTATGAACCGGTAGGATAGTCCTGGCTATCATCTGAGGGCAAAGCCCAGATTTCCACAATAGTTGTAAAGGGTCACCAACCGAAATTAACAATTAACACATAACATTTAAGTTTTCAAATGCACAAAATACCCTTTCCACTAAGCAAGCACCTTAAAAGGATTTTCCATATGCTAAAAAATCATGTCATACTTGCCGAATAAAAATGAAATCAAAATAAAGTTCCCAATCCATCAAGTAATATATAATTGACCAAAACATTGATAAATCACTTGAGCAATCAATTATCTAACTCAAAATAAGATTTTCCACTGAGCTAATCGATTGGGGAAATCAATTTCCTGAAAGTTTTTAGTGAAAACTGAACTCTGGGCTTAAATCAATCGATTGGGTAAATCGATTGACTCAATCGATTGGGTAAATCGATTGACAGACAGAGCCCATGTATTGAATCCAATCGATTGAGCAAATCGATTTAGTGAAAGACAGAGCCCCTGTAATGAATCCAATCGATTTGGCAAATCGATTTTTTGAAGACAAAGCCCCTGAATTGAAATCCAATTGAATCCAATTGATTTACCAAATCGATTTCTTAAATGATTTTGAAATACAACTTATAAAATCGATTGGGTAAATCGATTTCGTGTAAAACAGGGCCCCTGTAACTCATCAAATCGATTGGGTAAATCGATTTCCCTGTGTATTCTTTCAAAAATTCATAAACTAACTCCATCACATTCATACATGATCCCAAACTTTAACACTTAGCACTAATAACACAATCGCTACAACATCGTGAGTTTCGAAATAGATTTGCAATAAAACATGTTACACCAAATTCCAAAAACATAACACTTAACACTTATAATACAATCACTACAACATCATGAGTTACGAAATAGTATTGCAATCAACATGTTATCACCAAATTCCAAAACATAACACTTAACACTTATAATACAATTACTACAACATCATGAGTTTCGAAATGGTATTACAATCAACATGTTATCACCAAATTCCAAAACATAACACTCAACACTTATAATACAATTACTACAACATCATGAGTTTTCGAAATAGTATTGCAATCAAACATGTTATCAACAAATTCCAAAACATAACACTTAACACTTATAACACAATACCCACACGGACAAAATGAACCAACAATTCACAATTTAACAGGGTGTAGTCTCTCACGGACAAACACCTGTACAGTCTCTCACGGACAAACACAATTCACCAGGGAGTAGTCTCTCACGGACAAACCCCTGTGCAGTCTCTCACGGACAAACACAATTCACCAAGAAACGTAAGTCGTAACGTACTGCCTATCACGGGCTCGTACCGTTTACCAAGGTGCCACCTATCACGGGTCTGCACAACTTACCAAAAATCGTAAACCATAAAGGTACTGCCTATCACGGGCCCGTACCGTTTACCAAGAAACGTAAGTCGTAAACGTACCACCTATCACGGGTCTGTACTGTTTACCGAGGTGCCACCTATCACGGGTCTGCACAACTTACCAAAAATCGTAAACCATAAAGTACTGCCTATCACGGGCCCGTACCGTTTACCAAGAAACGTAAGTCGTAAACGTACCACCTATCACGGGTCTGTACTATTTACCGAGGTGCCACCTATCACGGGTCTGCACAACTTACCAAAAATCGTAAACCATAAACGTACTGCCTATCACGGGCCCGTACCGTTTACCAAGGTGCCACCTATCACGGGTCTGCACAATTTACTAAAACAAACATTAAGTAAATGAGACATTAAGAGATTCCCCATTCTTAATACTCATTTAACTTAAGCGATTTTCAAAACAAACATTAAGTAACCAAGACATTAAGAGATTCCCCATTCTTAACGCCAAGTTAACTTAAATGATTTTCCAATACAACATTAAGTAAATAAGTCATTAAGAGATTCCCCATTCTTAATACTTATTTAACTTAAACGATTTTCGAAACAAATATTAAGTAAACGAGACATTAAGAGATTCCCCATTCTTAATTCTCATTTAACTTAAAAGATTTTCCAAAACAAACATTAAGTAACCAAGACATTAAGAGATTCCCCATTCTTAATACTCGTTTAACTTAATGGTTTTCAAATTTCACACAAAACAAACTCAAACATACTTTCACATTCACTCCATAATTCACACCTAAACACATCAAATCATTTTTCCACACAAACCACACAAAACCCATCTCAAATTCTATAATTATCAATTATGAACACGTCGAATACGACGACACAAATCAACACAATCCATCACTCAAACACAACAAATTACATTTACTCAAAATCATACATAAATGAGGTAAATTCATTTTTCATCAAACATTCATCAATATCACCAAAACCCCACATTAGAATTTCACCCATAAAGCATTAATTCGTTTTTCCCCAAATCAACGCTTCAACCCTAACAAATTCTTTTCCACACAAACACAAGTAAGCCCCTAAATGCAAACTAAAAGTTTGGAAGGAGCCCTTACCTTCGCGTTAGCTCTAACGTGCGATTACGGCACCGTGATTAAATTCGGTAAATTTTCCGCTCGCAACGCCGCTTCCAAAATTAGCTCACTAGCACCGTAGTGTAGTGGTGAGCAACTTTCCCTTCTATCTCTTCGCGAAACGAAGCTTAGATCTAGAAGAAACGGGGAGATTTGTGTTCGACGGTTTTGAAATCCCTAAACCGTTTTTCCTCGTTTTCGAATCAAAGAGGAAGAGTGGAGTTGAGAAATCCTTGTCCTATCACCCACTAAGCCTTGGGTTTCTATTCTTGAGCAAAAGGAAGCAAAGAAAAGCGAAAATGGAAGAGGGAGGGAGATGGGTTCATGCGAGGCTGAAGGAGGAAGATGGAAAATGTGGTTTTTCTCTCCTTTCTCTTTCTTTCCTTTCTATTTCTCTTCTTTCCCTTTCCTTTCCTTCTTTTTCTCTTTCCTTTCTTTTTCCTCCAAAAAATTATATATATATATATATATATATATATATATATATATATATATATATATATATATATATATATTTACTTTTAACAAATATCTTCAAAATATCTAGATATTTGTTAAATTACCATTTCACCCATAACGCATTAATTCTTCGTAAAAGATTAGCCGTAGTTAATTTAATTTATTTATCGACGAGTAATTCTAATCAGGCATCAAAATATCTTCTTGGTCATATAAACTCCAAAATATTATTAACTTTGGCTAAAAAGCCTCCGAGTTCCTTACAGAAAATACACCAAAATACAAAGAATACACTTAAAAATTATGGGTCTTACATTACTACCCCCCTAAAATTAGTTTCGTCCTCGAAACTATGCGTCGATAAATAACTCTGGGTGTTGTTCTCTCATCTTACTTTCCAGTTCCCAAGTCGCGTCTCCAGTAATTGGGTTCCAAATTACCTTGACCAACGAAACATCCTTGGTCCTCAATCGCTTGATCTTTCTGTCATCAATTCTCACAGGTGGTACTTCGAATGACAAGTTATCCCTTAGCTGGATTGTGTCTGGTTCGATCATGTGAGAAGGATCTGCAAGATATTTCCTCAACTGTGACACATGAAACACGTCGTGAATATTGGACAGTATCGGAGGCAATGCAATTCGATAAGCAACAGGTCCAATTCGTGTAGAAATCTGGTATGGTCCAATGAATTTCGGAGTCAACTTCTTCGATTTCAATGCTCTACCAACTCCGGTAGTAGGTGTGACTCTTAAAAATACATGGTCACCCTGTTCGAATTCCAAAAGTCTGCGACGCTTGTCCGCATAACTCTTCTGACGATCCTGTGAAGCCTTCATTTTCTCCTTGATCTTCCTTACCTTAGCTGTAGTCTGTTGCACCATCTCTGGTCCGACAATCATATTTTCACCGTCCTTATACCAACACAAAGGCGTTTGACACTTGCGCCCATATAAGGCCTCATATGGTGCCATTCCAATACTCGCGTGAAAACTACTGTTGTAGGTGAACTCAATCAACGGAAGTACATCATCCCAACTTCCTCTATCATCTAACACACATGCTCTCAACAGATCTTCAAGGGACTGATTCGTCCTTTCAGTCTGTCCGTCCGTCTGTGGATGGTAAGCTATACTCAATCGTAGTTTCGTTCCCAACGCTTCGTGCAATGATCCTCAAAAATGTGAGGTGAACTTCGGGTCACGGTCTGATACAACACTCGATGGTACTCGTAATCTCTAAAGGTTGCAACACCCCAGCAGGTTGCTGATGTTCCACCTTGTATGGAACATCCATCTAGTACCGAACCTAAACACTATGTATGACACCGACACATTGAGTACAATGTATCATTACCTAATGATAGGGCTTCCCATCCATACTAAGAATGATCTTGGGTTATTGTAGAGGTAAACAAATCAGATTAATCGAGAAGTCCCTATTCTGAATAGTTATTTGACAATGTAAACATGCATAATTTACTATCAAAGTCTTAACAGGCGTAAAACAACCAAATCAAAAGGGTAGTGACGACGTAGATAACTTCCAACGATTCACACAATCCATAGTAATGAAGGAATGGGTTGTCCCCGAATCAGAAAGTGTAGTTAGGGGGTTACCTGTAATCGCACAATCATATTGAATCAGATTGCTAGATAAATTTCCAACTTCAGCGCCGACGCAATAAACATGTCCTCTAGCAGTAGGAAGAGTAATCCTAGCTACATTCACCATTGGTTCCACCTTCGGAGCCTTACAATTCTTTGCAAAGTGCCCTGGTTTATGGCAATTGTAGCAAGTAGGACTGTTAAAGGTACAAGCATAAGCATAATGTCCCTCTTCTCCACATCGGAAACATCGTATACCTTGTCCCACTTGTCTCCCAAAGTCTTGGTTCCCTGGGTTATTCTGTCCCCCGTTGTTATCATCTGGTCGATTATAAGGTTTAACAACTTGTTTTCCCTTGTTCTGATACTTCACCCGACTAGGTCCTCCTGAGTTAAAATTCCCTCCTCGGCTAGCTCTCTTATTCTTCATATCCTCAACTTCTCTACATTTTTCCACAAGAACTTGGAAACGTTGAATTCCCAAGGGTAAGATAGAGTCTTGAATCTCATACTTTAGTCCGTCTTGGAAACGATGACACAAGAATGGCTCGTCAATCTCTTCACGGAAAAATCTGAAATGCTTTGATAGTGATTCAAACTTAGCAGCATATTCGCCCACGGTCATGTTCCCCTGATGCAGTTTCAGGAAATCATCACCCAATCTAGTCCTAGTACTCATCGAGAAGTATTTGTCTAAAAACTTCCTTTTTAAAGATTCCCAGTTCACCTCCTCATGAGCTGATCTCATCAACAACCTTGTACTCCTCCACCAGTACTCCGCATCTCCTAGTAGCATATAAGTGGCATAGTTGACCCTCACTCCCGCCTGACAGTTAATCATTTCGAAGATCTTCTCCACTTCTTGGATCCATTGATATGCTTTCTCTGAATTCTCATGCCCCTCAAACTTGGGAGGATTGTAACGACGAAAGTCTTTTAATCCTCTTGACTCTGCAGCACGAATCTCTCTTCCCCTCTTTTCGAGATCACGTTGAGTCTTGGCCGCAGTCTGTGCAGCAACAGAAGCAGCCATGTTATTCATAGCCTCCGCCATTCGATCATCCCTATTGGCATTGGCTCTCGGAACGTCATTCCTCCTTGGCAGCATGGTTTTCCTATAAAACCATCATCAAGTAGAGTCTTAACACTACTTCAATAATTCCAAGAATAACTTCCGACCACATCAGCACATAATAATTATTACGAACTTGACAACTCAAATCACCTAAACCGACACATGATCAGACAACAACTCCTAACCTACAATCTAGAACTAGAGGTTCCACAGCCCCCAAAGAAAACCAAACCAAAGCTCTGATACCACAATGTAACACCCCTTTTTTCAAAGCGAGGGTGTATTTTTTTTTTTTGAAAGTAATTAAAATAAAACAGAACAATGACCAAGGGAAATACCCTTGGACAAACATTTAAGTCATTACAATTTACAAGCAGCGGAAAAAGTTCACAAAATATGGATTCAAAATGTTTACATATCAAAAGTGGTACAGTCTTCCAGTTTACAAATAAAAGCAACCCAAAAGAAAGACATCCGTTCCCACTGTGTCAACCTAGTCTGATCATTTTACAAAACCACTAAACACCCTGAGTGATCTCCACGCGCCCCGTGAGATCCTCCTAACGTAGCTCCAGTCAAGCATTCCCATCTACATCCCCATCCACAGGGTATGAACCGGTAGGATAGTCCTGGCTATCATCTGAGGGCAAAGCCCAGATTTCCACAATAGGTTTAAAGGGTCACCAACCGAAATTAACAATTAACACATAACATTTAAGTTTTCAAATGCACAAAATACCCTTTCCACTAAGCAAGCACCTTAAAAGGATTTTCCATATGCTAAAAGTTCATGTCATACTTGCCGAATAAAAATGAAATCAAAATAAAGTTCCCAATCCATCAAGTAATATATAATTGACCAAAACATTGATAAATCACTTGAGCAATCAATTATCTAACTCAAAATAAGATTTTCCACTGAGCCAATCGATTGGGAAATCAATTTCCTGAAAGTTTTTAGTGAAAACTAAACTCTGGGCTTAAATCAATCGATTGGGTAAATCGATTGACTCAATCGATTGGGTAAATCGATTGACTCAATCGATTGGGTAAATCGATTGACAGACAAAGCCCATGTATTGAATCCAATCGATTGAGCAAATCGATTTCGTGAAAGACAGAGCCCCTGTAATGAATCCAATCGATTTGGCAAATCGATTTTTTGAAGACAAAGCCCCTGACTTGAAATCCAATTGAATCCAATTGATTTACCAAATCGATTTCTTAAATGATTTTGAAATACAACTTATAAAATCGATTGGGTAAATCGATTTCGTGTAAAACAGGGCCCCTGTAACTCATCAAATCGATTGGGTAAATCGATTTCCCTGTGTATTCTTTCAAAAATTCATAAACTAACTCCATCACATTCATACATGATCCCAAATCTTATCACTTAGCACTAATAACGCAATCGCTACAACATCGTGAGTTTCGAAATAGATTTGCAATAAAACATGTTACACCAAATTCCAAAAACATAACACTTAACACTTATAATACAATCACTACAACATCACGAGTTTCGAAATAGTATTGCAATCAACATGTTATCACCAAATTCCAAAACATAACACTTAACACTTATAATACAATTACTACAACATCATGAGTTTCGAAATGGTATTACAATCAACATGTTATCACCAAATTCCAAAACATAACACTTAACACTTATAATACAATTACTACAACATCATGAGTTTTCGAAATAGTATTGCAATCAAACATGTTATCAACAAATTCCAAAACATAACACTTAACACTTATAACACAATACCCACACGGACAAAATGAACCAACAATTTACAATTTAACAGGGTGTAGTCTCTCACGGACAAACACCTGTGCAGTCTCTCACGGACAAACACAATTCACCAGGGCGTAGTCTCTCACGGACAAACCCCTGTGCAGTCTCTCACGGACAAACACAATTCACCAAGAAACGTAAGTCGTAACGTACTGCCTATCACGGGCCCGTACCGTTTACCAAGGTGCCACCTATCACGGGTCTGCACAACTTACCAAAAATCGTAAACCATAAAGGTACTGCCTATCACGGGCCCGTACCGTTTACCAAGAAACGTAAGTCGTAAACGTACCACCTATCACGGGTCTGTACTGTTTACCGAGGTGCCACCTATCACGGGTCTGCACAACTTACCAAAAATCGTAAACCATAAAGTACTGCCTATCACGGGCCCGTACCGTTTACCAAGAAACGTAAGTCGTAAACGTACCACCTATCACGGGTCTGTACTATTTACCGAGGTGCCACCTATCACGGGTCTGCACAACTTACCAAAAATCGTAAACCATAAACGTACTGCCTATCACGGGCCCGTACCGTTTACCAAGGTGCCACCTATCACGGGTCTACACAGTTTACTAAAAGAAACATTAAGAAATAAGACATTAAGAGATTCCCCATTCTTAATACTCATTTAACTTAAGCGGTTTTCAAAACAAACATTAAGTAACCAAGACATTAAGAGATTCCCCATTCTTAACGCCAAGTTAACTTAAATGATTTTCCAAAACAACATTAAGTAAATAAGTCATTAAGAGATTCCCCATTCTTAATACTTATTTAACTTAAACGATTTTCGAAACAAATTTTAAGTAAATGAGACATTAAGAGATTCCCCATTCTTAATTCTCATTTAACTTAAAAGATTTTCCAAAACAAACATTAAGTAACCAAGACATTAAGAGATTCCCCATTCTTAATACTCGTTTAACTTAATGGTTTTCAAATTTCACACAAAACAAACTCAAACATACTTTCACATTCACTCCATAATTCACACCTAAACACATCAAATCATTTTTCCACACAAAACACATCTCAAATTCTATAATTATCAATTATGAACACGTCGAATACGACGACACAAATCAACACAATCCATCACTCAAACACAACAAATTTCATTTACTCAAAATCATACATAAATGAGGTAAATTCATTTTTCATCAAACATTCATCAATATCACCAAAACCCCACATTAGAATTTCACCCATAAAGCATTAATTCGTTTTTCCCCAAATCAACGCTTCAACCCTAACAAATTCTTTTCCACACAACCACAAGTAAGTCCCTAAATGCAAACTAAAAGTTTGGAAGGAGCCCTTACCTTCGCGTTAGCTCTAACGTGCGATTACGGCACCGTGATTAAATTCGGTAAATTTTCCGCTCGCAACGCCGCTTCCAAAATTAGCTCACTAGCACCGTAGTGTAGTGGTGAGCATCTTTCACTTCTATCTCTTCGCGAAACAAAGGTTAGATCTAGAAGAAACGGGGAGATTTGTGTTTGACGGTTTTGAAATCCCTAAACCGTTTTTCCTCGTTTTCGAATCAAAGAGGAAGAGTGGAGTTGAGAAATCCTTGTCCTATCACCCACTAAGCCTTGGGTTTCTATTCTTGAGCAAAAGGAAGCAAAGAAAAGCGAAAATGGAAGAGGGAGGGAGATGGGTTCACGCGAGGCTGAAGGAGGAAGATGGAAAATGTGGTTTTTCTCTCCTTTCTCTTTCTTTCCTTTCTATTTCTCTTCTTTCCCTTTCCTTTCCTTCTTTTTCTCTTTTCTTTCTTTTTCCCTCCAAACAATTATATATATATATATTTACTTTTAACAAATATCTTCAAAAAATCTAGATATTTGTTAAATTACCATTTCGCCCATCACGCATTAATTGTTCGTAAACGATTCGCCGTAGTTAATTTAATTTATTTATCGACGAGTAATTCTAATTGGGCATCAAAATATGTTTTTGGTCATATAAACACCAAAATATTAATACTTTGGCTAAAAAGCCTCCGAGTTCAATACCAAAATACACTAAAATACATCAAATGTACTTTAAAATTAGGGGTCTTACATTACTACCCCCCTAAAATTAGTTTCGTCCTCGAAACTATGCGTCGATAAATAACTCTGGGTGTTGTTCTCTCATCTTGATCTCTAGTTCCCAAGTCGCATCTCCAGTAATTGGTTTCCAAATCACCTTGACCAACGAAACATCCTTGGTCCTCAATTGCTTAATCTTCATGTCATCAATTCTCATCGGTGGTACTTCGAATGACAGGTTATCCTTCAATTGAATCGTGCCTGGTTCGATCACATGAGATGGATCTGCAAGATATTTCCTCAATTGTGACACATGAAACACGTCATGAATATTGAACAACATCGGAGGCAATGCAATCCGATAAGCAACAGGCCCAATTCGTGCAGAAACCTGATATGGCCCAATGGATTTCGGAGTCAACTTCTTCGATTTCAAGGCTCTACCAACTCCAGTAGTAGGTGTGACTCTTAGAAATACATGGTCACCTTGTTCGAATTCTAAAAGTCCGCGACACTCGTCCGCATAACTCTTCTGACGATCCTGTGAAGTCTTCATCTTCTCCTTGATCTTCCTTACCTCAGCTGTAGTCTGTTGCACCATCTCTGGTCCGACAATCATATTTTCACCGTCCTTATACCAACACAAGAGCGTTTGACACTTGCGCCCATATAAAGCCTCATATGGTGCCATTCCAATACTCGCGTGGAAACTATTGTTGTAGGTGAACTAAATCAACGGAAGTACATCATCCCAACTTTCTCTATCATCTAACACACATGCCCTCAACAGATCTTCAAGGGACTGATTCATCATTTCAGTCTGTCCGTCCGTTTGTGGATGGTAAGCTGTACTCAATCGTAGTTTCGTTCCCAACGCTTCGTGCAATGATCCCCAAAAATGTGAGGTGAACTTCGGGTCACGGTCTGATACAACACTCGATGGTACTCATAATCTCTAAAGGTTGCAACACCCCAGCAGGTCGCTGATGTTCCACCTTGTATGGAACATCCATCTAGTACCGAACCTAAACACTATGTATGACACCGACATATTGAGTACAATGTATCATTACCTAATGATAGGGCTTCCCATCCATACTAAGAATGATCTTGGGTTATTGTAGAGGTAAACAAATCAAATTAATCGAGAAGTCCCTATTCTGAATAGTTATTTGACAATGTAAACATGCATAATTTACTATCAAAGTCTTAACAGGCGTAAAACAACCAAATCAAAAGGGTAGTGACGACGTAGATAACTTCCAACGATTCACACAATCCATAGTAATGAAGGAATGGGTTGTCCCCGAATCAGAAAGTGTAGTTAGGGGGTTACCTGTAATCGCACAATCATATTGAATCAGATTGCTAGATAAATTTCCAACTTCAGCGCCGACGCAATAAACATGTCCTCTAGCAGTAGGAAGAGTAATCCTAGCTACATTCACCATTGGTTCCACCTTCGGAGCCTTACAATTCTTTGCAAAGTGCCCTGGTTTATGGCAATTGTAGCAAGTAGGACTGTTAAAGGTACAAGCATAAGCATAATGTCCCTCTTCTCCATATCGGAAACATCGTATACCTTGTCCCACTTGTCTCCCAAAGTCTTGGTTCCCTGGGTTATTCTGTCCCCCGTTGTTATCATGTGGTCGATTATAAGGTTTAACAATTTGTTTTCCCTTGTTCTGATACTTCACCCGACTAGGTCCTCCTGAGTTAAAATTCCCTCCTCGGCTAGCTCTCTTATTCTTCATATCCTCAATCTTCTCTACATTTTTCCACAAGAACTTGGAAACGTTGAATTCCCAAGGGTAAGATAGAGTCTTGAATCTCATACTTTAGTCCGTCTTGGAAACGATGACACAAGAATGGCTTGTCAATCTCTTCACGGAAAAATCTGAAATGCTTTGATAGTGATTCAAACTTAGCAGCATATTCGCCCACGGTCATGTTCCCCTGATGCAGTTTAAGGAAATCATCACCCAATCTAGTCCTGGTACTCATCGGGAAGTATTTGTCTAAAAACTTTCTTTTGAAAGATTCCCAGTTCACCTCCTCGTTAGCTGATCTCATCAACAACCTGGTACTCCTCCACCAGTACTCCGCATCTCCTAGTAGCATATAAGTGGCATAGTTGACCCTCACTCCCGCCTGACAGTTAATCATTTCGAAGATCTTCTCCACTTCTTGGATCCATTGATATGCTTTCTCTGAATTCTCATGCCCCTCAAACTTGGGAGGATTGTAACGACGAAAGTCTTTTAATCCTCTTGACTCTGCAGCACGGATCTCTCTTCCCCTCTTTTCGAGATCACGTTGAGTCTTGGCCGCAGTCTGTGCAGCAACAGAAGCAGCCATGTTATTCATAGCCTCCGCCATTCGATCATCCCTATTGGCATTGGCTCTCGGAACGTCATTCCTCCTTGGCAGCATGGTTTTCCTATAAAACCATCATCAAGTAGAGTCTTAACACTACTTCAATAATTCCAAGAATAACTTCCGACCACATCAGCACATAATAATTATTACGAACTTGACAACTCAAACCACCTAAACCGACACATGATCAGACAACAACTCCTAACCTACAATCTAGAACTAGAGGTTCCACAGCCCCCAAAGAAAACCAAACCAAAGCTCTGATACCACAATGTAACACCCCGTTTTTCAAAGCGATGGTGTATTTTTTTTTTTGAAAGTAATTAAAATAAAACAGAACAATGATCAAGGGAAATACCCTTGGACAAATACCCTTGGATTCAAAATGTTTACATATCAAAATTGGTACAGTCTTCCAGTTTACAAATAAAAACAACCCAAAAGAAAGACATCCGTTCCCACTGTGTCAACCTAGTCTGATCATTTTACAAAACCACTAAACACCCTGAGTGATCTCCACGCGCCCCGTGAGATCCTCCTAACGTAGCTCCAGTCAAGCATTCCCATCTACATCCCCATCCACAGGGTATGAACCGGTAGGATAGTCCTGGCTATCATCTGAGGGCAAAGCCCAGATTTCCACAATAGTTGTAAAGGGTCACCAACCGAAATTAACAATTAACACATAACATTTAAGTTTTCAAATGCACAAAATACCCTTTCCACTAAGCATGCCCCCTAAAAGGATTTTCCATATGCTAAAAGTTCATGTCATACTTGCCAAATAAAAATGAAACCAAAATAAAGTTCCCAATCCATCAAGTAATATATAATTGACCAAAACATTGATAAATCACTTGAGCAATCAATTATCTAACTCAAAATAAGATTTTCCACTGAGCCAATCGATTGGGGAAATCAATTTCCTGAAAGTTTTTAGTGAAAACTGAACTCTGGGCTTAAATCAATCGATTGGGTAAATCGATTGACTCAATCGATTGGGTAAATCGATTGACAGACAGAGCCTCTGTATTGAATCCAATCGATTGAGCAAATCGATTTCGTGAAAGACAGAGCCCCTGTAATGAATCCAATCGATTTGGCAAATCGATTTTTTGAAGGCAAAGCCCCTGACTTGAAATCCAATTGAATCCAATTGATTTACCAAATCGATTTCTTAAATGATTTTGAAATACAACTTATAAACTCGATTGGGTAAATCGATTTCGTGTAAAACAGGGCCCCTGTAACTCATCAAATCGATTGGGTAAATCGATTTCCCTGTGTATTCTTTCAAAAATTCATAAAATAACTCCATCACATTCATACATGATCCCAAATCTTAACACTTAGCACTAATAACGCAATCGCTACAACATCGTGAGTTTCGAAATATATTTGCAATAAAACATGTTACACCAAATTCCAAAAACATAACACTTAACACTTATAATACAATTACTACAACATCATGAGTTTTCGAAATAGTATTGCAATCAAACATGTTATCACCAAATTCCAAAACATAACACTTAACACTTATAACACAATACCCACACGGACAAAATGAACCAACAATTCACAATTTAACAGGGTGTAGTCTCTCACGGACAAACACCTGTGCAGTCTCTCACGGACAAACACAATTCACCAGGGCGTAGTCTCTCACGGACAAACCCCTGTGCAGTCTCTCACGGACAAACACAATTCACCAAGAAATGTAAGTCGTAACGTACTGTCTATCACGGGCTCGTACCGTTTACCAAGGTGCCACCTATCACGGGTCTGCACAACTTACCAAAAATCGTAAACCATAAACGTACTGCCTATCACGGGCCCGTACCGTTTACCAAGAAACGTAAGTCGTAAACGTACCACCTATCACGGGTCTGTACTGTTTACCGAGGTGCCACCTATCACGGGTCTGCACAACTTACCAAAAATCGTAAACCATAAAGTACTGCCTATCACGGGCCCGTACCGTTTACCAAGAAACGTAAGTCGTAAACGTACCACCTATCACGGGTCTGTACTATTTACCGAGGTGCCACCTATCACGGGTCTGCACAACTTACCAAAAATCGTAAACCATAAACGTACTGCCTATCACGGGCCCGTACCGTTTACCAAGGTGCCACCTATCACGGGTCTACACAGTTTACTAAAAGAAACATTAAGAAATAAGACATTAAGAGATTCCCCATTCTTAATACTCATTTAACTTAAGCGGTTTTCAAAACAAACATTAAGTAACCAAGACATTAAGAGATTCCCCATTCTTAACGCCAAGTTAACTTAAATGATTTTCCAAAACAACATTAAGTAAATAAGTCATTAAGAGATTCCCCATTCTTAATACTTATTTAACTTAAACGATTTTCGAAACAAATTTTAAGTAAATGAGACATTAAGAGATTCCCCATTCTTAATTCTCATTTAACTTAAAAGATTTTCCAAAACAAACATTAAGTAACCAAGACATTAAGAGATTCTCCATTCTTAACGCCCAGTTAACTTAAATGATTTTCCAAAACAACATTAAGTAAATAAGTCATTAAGAGATTCCCCATTCTTAATACTTATTTAACTTAAACGATTTTCGAAACAAATATTAAGTAAACGAGACATTAAGAGATTCCCCATTCTTAATTCTCATTTAACTTAAAAGATTTTCCAAAACAAACATTAAGTAACCAAGACATTAAGAGATTCCCCATTCTTAACGCCCAGTTAACTTAAATGATTTTCCAAAACAACATTAAGTAAATAAGTCATTAAGAGATTCCCCATTCTTAATACTTATTTAACTTAAACGATTTTCGAAACAAATATTAAGTAAACGAGACATTAAGAGATTCCCCATTCTTAATTCTCATTTAACTTAAAAGATTTTCCAAAACAAACATTACGTAACCAAGACATTAAGAGATTCCCCATTCTTAATACTCGTTTAACTTAATGGTTTTCAAATTTCACACAAAACAAACTCAAACATACTTTCACATTCACTCCATAATTCACACCTAAACACATCAAATTATTTTTCCACACAAACCACACAAAACACATCTCAAATTCTATAATTATCAATTATGAACACGTCGAATACGACGACACAAATCAACACAATCCATCACTCAAACACAACAAAATACATTTACTCAAAATTATACATAAATGAGGTAAATTCATTTTTCATCAAACATTCATCAATATCACCAAAACCCCACATTAGAATTTCACCCATAAAGCATTAATTCGTTTTTCCCCAAATCAACGCTTCAACCCTAACAAATTCTTTTCCACACAAACACAAGTAAGTCCCTAAATGCAAACTAAAAGTTTGGAAGGAGCCCTTACCTTCGCGTTAGCTCTAACGTGCGATTACGGCACCGTGATTAAATTCGGTAAATTTTCCGCTCGCAACGCCGCTTCCAAAATTAGCTCACTAGCACCGTAGTGTAGTGGTGAGCAACTTTCCCTTCTATCTCTTCACGAAACGAAGCTTAGATCTAGAAGAAACGGGGAGATTTGTGTTTGACGGTTTTGAAATCCCTAAACCGTTTTTCCTCGTTTTCGAATCAAAGAGGAAGATATTTGTTAAATATCTAGATATTTGTTAAATTACCATTTCACCCATAACGCATTAATTCTTCGTAAAAGATTCGCCGTAGTTAATTTAATTTATTTATCGACGAGTAATTCTAATCAGGCATCAAAATATCTTCTTGGTCATATAAACTCCAAAATATTATTAACTTTGGCTAAAAAGCCTCCGAGTTCCTTACAGAAAATACACCAAAATACAAAGAATACACTTAAAAATTATGGGTCTTACAGTTTGTGTCTCTATCAAACTGTGTCGTTGTCTAGTTGTGTGTCTGTCTATCTGTCTTTCTATTGGTCTATGTGTCTATTTGTTAATATCTTTGTTAGTCTATCTGTTTGTGGGTCTATCTGTTCTTCTCTCAATTGGTCTCTTTCTCTATATGTTAATATATTTTTTTGTCTGTATATCTGTTTTTTTGCTTGTATGTCTGTCAATTATATCTTTATTTGTCATTCTTTATATCTTTTTTTTGGTTGTCTATCTGTCTGTCTATCTCTCTATCAGTCTGTCTGCCAGTCTATCTGTTTGTCTGTCTGTCTGTCAGTTAGTATGTGTTATGTCATTCAGCCAGTATGTCTTATGTTAGTCAGTCTGTTTGTCTGTCTATCACTCAGTCAGTCTGTCTTTCTATCTATTTGTCTCACAATTAATCTTTTTTTCGGTCCGTTAATCTATTTGTCTCTCTATCTATTTAACCATTTCTCTATTTTTATGTATTTTGTCTGTCTATATATCTATTTTTTTGTGTCTGTCAATTATATCTCTGTTTGTCATTCTCTATATCTGTTTTTGTCTCTGTCTGTTAGTCTATTTGTCTTATATTTTTCTATTAGTAAGCCTGTTTATTTGTATGTCAATCGGTCAGTTTATTTGTTTGTCTATATGTCTTTTTGTGTGTCTGTCGATTTGTCTGTTTGTTTGTTAGTCTATATGTCTGTCTATCAATCTATCTATCTATCAAATGTTTCTTTCAATCTATCTGTCTGTCTGTTTTCTCTTTGTTTGTATTTCTGTGTGTTTGTCTGTGTCTATGTATTTGTTTATTAGTCTGTGTGGTTTTTCTATTAGTCTGTTTGTTTGTCGGTCTATATGTATGTCTGTTTGTGTGATTGTATGTGTGTTTGTTTTGTCTCTATCAGAATGTGTGCTTGTCTGGTTGTGTGTCACTCTATCTCTTTGGCTATTAGTCTATGTGTCTATTTGTTAATCTCTTTGTTAGTCTATCTCTTTGTGGATCTGTCTATCTGTCTCTCAATTTGTCTCTTTCTCTGTCTGTTAATATATATATGTGTGTCTATCTATTTCACTATTTTTCTGTTTGAATGTATTTTGTCTGTCTGTATATCTGTTTTTTTGTTTGTATGTCTGTTAATTATATCTTTATTTTTCATTCTTTATATATGTTTTTTTTGTTTGTTTGTCTGTCTATTTCTCTATCTGTCTCTCTGCCAGTCTATCTGTCTTTCTGTCTTTCTGTCAGTCTGTTTGCCTGTCAGTTTGTTAGTTAGTATGTCTTACGTCAGTCAATATGTCAGTTAGTTTGTCTGTGTATCGCTCAGTCAGTATGTCTGTCTGTCTATCTGTTTGTCTATCAATTAATCTTTTTTTCTATATGTTAATCTATTTGTCTATCTATCTATTTAACTATTTTTCTATTTTTATGTCTTTTTTTCTGTCTGTATATCTATTTTTTTGTATGTCTGTAAATTATATCTCTGTTTGTGATTCTCTATATCTATTTTTTTGTCTTTCTGTTAGTCTATATGTCTTATATTTTTCTATCAGTATGCCTATTTATTTGTATGTTAATCAGTTAGTCTATTTGTATGTCTATATGTTTATTTCTCTGTTTATTTGTGTGTCTATTTGCATGTCTATTTGTGTATCGAGTTATCTGTTTGTCTATATGTCTTTTTGTGTGTCTGTCGATTTGTCTGTTTGTTTGTTAGTCTGTCTGTCAATCTATCTATCTATCAATCTATCTTTCAATCTATATGTCTGTCTATTTTTCTCTATGTTTGTGTTTCTGTGTGTTTGTCTGTCTCTATGTATTTGTTTATTAGTTTGTTTGTTTTGTCTATTTGTAAGTTTGTTTATCGATCCTATATATGTGTCTGTTTGTGTGATTGTCTGTGTCTCTATCAGACTGTGTCCTTGTCTGGTAGTGTGTCTGTCTATCTCTCTGTCTATTGGTCTATGTGTCTATTTGTTAATATCTTTGTTAGTTTATTTGTTTGTGGGTCTATCTGTCTGTCTCTCAATTGGTCTCTTTCTCTGTCTGTTAATATATTTGTCTATCTATCTAATTCATTATTTTGTCTGTGTGTATATCTGTTTTTTTGTTTGTATGTCTGTCAATTATATCTCTATTTGTGATTCTCTATATCTATTTTTTTTGGTTGTCTCTATGTCTGTCTACCTCTCTATCTGTCTGTCTGTCAGTCTATCTGTCAGTTAGTCTATTTATCTATCTGTCAGTCAGTCAGTATGACTTATGTCATTCAGTTAGTATGTCTTATGTCATTCAGTTAGTATGTCTTATGTCAGTCAGTATGTCTGTCTGTCTATCACTCAGTCTGTCTGTCTGTCTATCTATTTGTCTCGCAATTAATCTTTTTTTCGGTCTGTTAATCTATTTTTCTGTCTATCTATTTAACTACTTTTCTATTTTTATGTATTTTGTCTATCTATATATCTGTTTTTTTTTGTCTGTCAATTATATCTTTGTTTGTCATTCTCTATATTTGTTTTTTTGTCAGTCTCTTAGTCTATCAGTCTTATATTTTTCTATCAATAAGCCTATTTATTTGTATGTCAATCGGTCAGTCTGTTTGTATGTCTATATGTTTATTTGTCTGTTTATTTGTGTGTCTATTTGCATGTCTGTTTGTGTGTCGAGTTGTCTTTTGTCTATATGTCTTTTTGTGTGTCTGTCTGTTTGTTTGTTAGTCTATCTATATGTCTGTCAATCTATCTGTATGTCTGTCAATCTATCTATCTGTTTGTGTTTCTGTGTGTTTGTCTGTGTTTATGTATTTGTTTATTAGTATGTGTGTTTATTTGTATCTTTATCAGACTGTGTGCTTGTCTGGTTGTGTGTCTGTCTATCTCTCTGTCTATTGGTCTATGTGTCTATTTGTGAATATCTTTGTTAGTCTATCTGTTTGTGAGTCTATCTGTCTGTTTCTCAATTGGTCTCTTTCTCTGTGTGTTAATATATTTGTCTATCTATCTAATTCATTATTTTTCTGTTTGTATGTATTTTTTCTGTCTGTATATCTGTTTTTTTGTTGGTATGTTTGTCAATTATATCTCAATTTGTCATTCTCTATATTTGTTTTTTTGGTTGTCTGTCTGTCTGTCTATCTGCCAGTCTATCTGTCTTTCTGTTTGTCTGTCTATTTGTCTGTCTGTCATTCAGTCAGTATGTCTTATGTCTGTCAGTCTATTTTGTCTGTCTATATATCTGTTTTTTTGTGTCTGTCAATTATATCTCTGTTTGTAATTCTCTATATCTATTTTTTTGTCTGTCTGTTAGTCCATATGTCTTATATTTTTCGGTCAGTAAGCATGTTTATTTGTATGTCAGTCGGTCAGTTTGTTTGTATGTCTATATGTTTATTTGTCTGTTTATCTGTGTCTATTTGCATGTCTATTTGTGTGTCAAGTTGTTTGTTTGTCTATATGCCTTTTTTTTTGTCTTTCGATTTGTCTGTATGTTTGTTAGTCTATTTGTTAATCTCTATGTTAGTATATCTGTTTGTGGGTGTGTCTGTCTGTCTCTCAATTTGTCTCTTTCTTTGTCTATTAATATATTTGTCTGCCTATCGATTTCACTATTTTTTTGTTTGTATGTATTTTGTCTGTCTGTATTTCTATTTTTTTGTTTGTATGTCTGTCAATTATAACTCCATTTGTCATTCTCTATATCTGTTATTTTGTCTGTCTGTCTATTTGTATGTATATTGTCTGTTTGTATATCTATTTTTTTGTTTGTGTGTCTGTCAATTATATCTCTATTTCTCATTCTCTATATCTGTTTTTTTGTCTATCTGTCTGTCTATCTATCTATCTATCTATCTATCTGTCTGTCTGTCTGCCAGTCTCTCTGTTTGTCTTACTGTCAGTCTGTTTGTCTGTCTGCCAGTCAGTCAATATGTCTTATGACAGTCAATATGTCAGTCAGTCTGTCTATCTGTATGTCTATTTATCTCTAGATTAATCTATTTTTCTATCTATTAATCTATTTGTCTGTCTATCTATTTAACTATTTTTCTATTTTTATGTATTTTTTCTATCTATATATATGTCTTTTTGTGTGTCTGTCGATTTGTCTATTTGTTTGTTAGTCTATATGAATGTCTGTCAATCTATCGATCTATCAATATGTCTTTCAATCTATATGTTTGTCTGTTTTCTCTATGTTTGTGTTTCTGTGTGTTTGTCTGTGTCTATGTATTTGTTTATTAGTCTGTGTGTTTTGTCTATTAGTCTGTTTGTTTGTCGGTTTATATGTGTGTATGTTTGTGTGATTGTATGCGTGTTTGTTTGTGTCTCTATCAGACTGTGTGCTTGTCTAGCTGTGTGTCTGTCTATCTCTCTATCTATTGGTCTATGTGTCTATTTGTTAATATCTTTGTTAGTATATCTGTTTGTGGATCTATCTGTCTGTTTCCCAATTGGTCACTTTCTTTGTCTGTTCATATATTTGTCTATCTATCTAATTCATTATTTTTCTATTTGTATGTATTTTGTTTGTCTGTATCTCTGTTTTTTTGTTTGTATGTCTGTCAATTATATCTCTATTTGTCATTCTCTATATCTGTTTTTTTTTGTTTGTATATTTGTCTATCTCTCTATCTGTCTGTCTGCCAGTCTATATGTCTGTCTGTCAGTCTTTCAGTCTGTTTGTCTGTCTGTCAGTCAGTATGTCTTATGTCATTCAGTCAGTATGTCTTATGTCAGTCAGTCTGTCTGTCTGTCTATCACTCAGTAAGTCTGTCTGTTTGTCTATCTATTTGTCTCGCTATTAATCTTTTTTTCGGTCTGTTAATCTATTTGTCTCTCTATCTATTTAACTATTTTTCTATTTTTATGTATTTTGGCTGTCTGTATATCTATTTTTTTTTGTCTGTCAATTATATCTTTGTTTGTCATTCTCTAAATCTGAATTTTTTTCTATCTGTTAGTCTATCTGTCTTATAATTTTCTATCAGTAAGCTTGTTTATTTGAATGTCAATCGGTCAGTTTGTTTGTATGTCTATATATTTATTTGTCTGTTTATTTGTGTGTCTATTTGCATGTCTATTTGAGTGTCGAGTTGCCTGTTTGTCTATATGTCTTTTTGTGTGTCTGTCGATTTGTCTATTTGTTTGTTAGTCTATATGAATGTCTGTCAATCTATCGATCTATCAATTTGTCTTTCAATCTATATGTTTGTCTGTTTTCTCTATGTTTGTGTTTCTATATGTTTGTTTGTGTCTTTGTATTTGTTTATTAGTCAATGTTAGTAGTCTGTTTGTTTGTCGGTTTATATGGGTGTCTAATTGTGTGATTGTATGTATGTTTGTTTGTGTCTCTATCTGACAGTGTGCTTGTTTGGTTGTGTGTGTGTCTATCTCTTTGTCTATTGGTCTATGTGTCTATTTGTTAATCTCTTCGTTAGTCTATCTGTTTGTGGGTATGTCTGTCTGTCTCTCAATTTGGCTCTTTCTCTGTCTGTTAATATATTTGTCTGTCTATCTAATTCACTATTTTTCTATTTGTATGTATTTTGTCTGTCTGTATTTCTATTTTTTTGTTTGTATGTCTGTCAATTATATCTCCATTTGTCATTCTCTATATCTGTTATTTTTTTTGTTCTTCTATCACTCAGTAAGTCTGTCTATTTGTCTCTCAATTAATCATTTTTTCTGTCTGTTAATCTATTTGTCTGTCTATCTATTTAACTATTTTTCTATTTTAATGTATTTTGTCTGTCTGTATATCTGTTTTTTTGTGTGTCTGTCAATTATATCTATGTTTGTCATTCTCTATATCTGTTTTTTTGTCTGTCTGTTAGTCTATCCGTCTTATATTTTACTATCAGTAAGCCTGTTTATTTGTATGTCAATCAGTCAGTCTGTTTGTATGTCTATATGTTTATTTGTCTGTATATCTGTGTCTATTTGCATGTCTATTTGTGTGTCGAGTTCTGTGTTTGTCTAAATGTCTTTTTGTGTGCCTGTCGATTTGTCTGTTTGTTAGTCTATATGTCTGTCTGTCAATCTATCTATATATCAATATGTCTTTCAATCTATATGTCTGTCTACTTTTCTCTATGTTTGTGTTTCTGTGTGTTTGTCTGTCTCTATGTATTTGTTTATTAGTCTGTGTGTTTTGTCTATTTGTTAGTTTGTTTGTCGGTCTATATGTGTGTCTGTTTGTGTGATTGTTTGTGTCTCTATCAAACTGTGTCGTTGTCTGGTTCTATGTTTGTCTATCTCTCTTTCTATTGGTCTATGTGTCTATTTGTTAATATCTTTGTTAGTCTATCTGGTTGTCTCTCAATTGGTCTCTTTCTCTGTCAGTTAATATATATTTTTGTCTGTATATCTGTTTTTTTGTTTGTATGTCTGTCAATTATATCTCTATTTGTCATTCTCTATATCTGTTTTTTTGGTTGACTATCTGTCTGTCTATCTCTCTATCTGTCTGTCTGCCAGTCTATCTGTTTGTCTGTCTGTCAGTCAGTCAGTATGTCTTATGTCATTCAGCCAGTATGTCTTATGTCAGTCAGTCTATCTGTCTATCTATTTGTCTCACAATTAATCTTTTTTTCGGTATGTTAATCTATTTGTCTTTCTATCTATTTAACTATTTCTCTATTTTTATGTATTTTGTCTTTCTGTATATATTTGTTTTTTTGTGTATGTCAATTATATTTCTGTTTGTCATTCTTTATATCTGTTTTTTTCTCTGTCTGTTAGTCTATTTGTCTTATATTTTTCTGTCAGTAAGCCTGTTTATTTGTATGTCAATCGGTCAGTTTATCTGTTTGTCTATATGTCTTTTTGTGTGTCTGTCAATTTGTCTGTTTGTTTGTTAGTCTATATGTCTGTCTATCAATCTATCTATCTATCAAATGTTTCTTTCAATCTATCTGTCTGTCTGTTTTCTCTATGTTTGTGTTTATGTCTGTTTGTCTGTGTCTATGTATTTGTTTATTAGTCTGTGTGTTTTTTCTATTAGTATGTTTGTTTGTCGGTCTATATGTATGTCTATATGTATGTCTGTTAGTATGTTTGTTTGTCGGTCTATATGTATGTCTGGTTGTGTGTCACTCTATCTCTCTGGCTATTGGTCTATGTGTCTATTTGTTAATCTCTTTGTTAGTCTATCTCTTTGTGGGTCTGTCTATCTGTCTCTCAATTTGTCTCTTTCTCTGTCTGTTAATAAATATCTGTGTCTATCTATTTCACTATTTTTCTGTTTGAATGTATTTTGTCTGTCTGTATATCTGTTTTTTTGTTTGTATATCTGTCAATTATATCTCTATTTGTCATTCTTTATATATGTTTTTTTTTTGTCTGTTTGTCTATCTATCTCTCTATCTGTCTCTCTGCCAGTGTATCTGTCCGTCTGTTTGTCTGTCAGTCTGTTAGTTAGTATGTCTTACGTCATTCAATATGTCTGTCAGTCTGTCTGTGTATCGCTCAGTCAGTATGTCTGTCTGTCTGTCTGTTTGTCTATCAACTAATCTTTTTTTCTATCTGTTAATTTTTTTGTCTGTCTATCTATTTAACTATTTTTCTATTTTTATTTATTTTTTTTGTCTGTAAATCTATTTTTTAGTATGTCTGTAAATTATATCTCTGTTTGTGATTCTCTATATCTATTTTTTTGTATGTCTGTTAGTCTATATGTCTTATATTTTTCTATCAGTATGCCTATTTATTTGTATGTTAACCAGTTAGTCTTTTTGTATGTTTATATGTTTATTTCTCTGTTTATTTATGTGTTTATTTGCATGTCTATTTGTGTGTCGAGTTATCTGTTTGTCTATATGTATTTTTGTGTGTCTATCGATTTGTCTGTATATTTGTTAGTCTGTCTGTCAATCTATCTATCTATCAATCTATCTTTCAATCTATATGTCTGTCTATTTTTCTCTATGTATGTGTTTCTGTGTGTTTGTCTGTCTCTATGTATTTGTTTATTAGTGTGTGTGTTTTGTCTATTTGTAAGTTTGTTTGTCGATCCTATATATGTGTCTGTTTATGTGATTGTCTGTGTCTCTTTCAGACTGTGTCCTTGTCTAGTAGTGTGTATGTCTATCTACCTGTCTATTGGTCTATGTGTCTATTTGTTAAAATCTTTGTCAGTCTATTAGTTTGTGGGTCTATCTGTCTGTCTCTCAATTGGTCCTTTTCTCTGTCTGTTAATATATTTGTTTATTTATCTAATTCATTATTTTGTCTGTCTGTATATCTGTTTTTTTGTTTGTATGTCTGTCAATTATATCTCTATTTGTGATTCTCTATATCTGTTTTTTTGGTTGTCTGTATGTTTGTCTATCTCTCTATCTGTCTGTCTGTCAGTCTATCTGTCTATCAGTATGTTTGTCTATATGTCAGTCAGTCAGTATATCTTATGTCATTCAGTTATTATGTCTTATGTAAGTCAGTATGTCTGTCTGTCTATCACTCAGTCAGTCTGTCTGTCTGTCTATCTATTTGTCTTGTAATTAATCTTTTTTTCGGTCTGTTAATCTATTTTTCTGTCTATCTATTTAACTATTTTTCTATTTTTATGTATTTTGTCTGTCTATATATCTGTTTTTTTGTGTCTGTCAATTATATCTCTATTGGTCATTCTCTATATCTGTTTTTTTGTTTGTCTGTTAGTCTATCTGTCTTATATTTTTCTATCGATAAGCCTATTTATTTGTATGTCAATCGGTCAGTCTGTTTGTATGTCTATATGTTTATTTGTCTTTTTATTTGTGTGTCTATTTGCATGTCTGTTTGTGTGTCGAGTTGTCTTTTATCTATATGCCTTTTTTTGTGTCTGTCGATTTGTCTGTTTGTTTGTTAGTCTATTTGTGTGTTTGTCGATCTATCTATCTGTCTTTCAATCTATATGCCTTCATGTGTTCTCTATGTTTGTGTTTCAATGTGTTTGTCTGTGTTTATGTATTTGTTTATTAGTATGTGTGTTTTGTCTTTTAGTCTGTTTGTTTGACGGTCTATATGTGTGATTGTATGTGTGTTTATTTGTGTCTCTATCAGACTGTGTGCTTGTCTGGTTATGTGTCTGTCTATCTCTCTGTCTACTGGTCTATGTGTCTATTTGTTAATATCTTTGTTAGTCTATCTGTTTGTGGGTCTATCTGTCTGTTTCTCAATTGGTCTCTTTCTCTGTCTGTTAATATATTTGTCTATCCATCTAATTCATTATTTTTCTGTTTTTATGTATTTTGTCTGTCTGTATATCTATTTTTTTGTTTGTATGTTTGTCAATTATATCTCTATTTGTCATTCTCTATATCTATTTTTTTGGTTGTCTGTCTGTCTGTCTCTCTATCTGTCTGTATGCCAGTCAATCTGTCTTTTTGTTTGTTTGTCTGTCATTCAGTCAGTATGATCTTAAGTCTGTCAGTCTGTTTGTCTGTCTATAACTCATTTAGTCTGTCTGTCTGTCTATCTATTTGTCTCTCAATTAATCTTTTTTTCAGTCTGTTTATCTATTCGTCTGTCTATCTATTTAACTATTTTTCTATTTTTATGTATTTTGTCTGTCTGTATATCTATTTTTTTTTTGTCTGTAAATTATATCTCTGTTTGTCATTCTCTATATCTGTTTTTTTGTCTGTCTGTTAGTCTATATGTCTTATATTTTTCTGTCAGTAAGCCTGTTTATTTGTATGTCAATCGATCAGTTTGTTTGTATGTCTATATGCATGTCTATTTGTGTGTCGAGTTGTCTATTTGTCTATATGTCTTTTTTTTTGTCTTTCGATTTGTCTGTATGTTTGTTAGTCTATTTGTTAATCTCTATGTTAGTATATCTGTTTGTGGGTGTGTATGTCTGTCTCTCAATTTGTCTCTTTCTTTGTCTATTAATATATTTGTCTGCCTATCTATTTCACTATTTTTCTGTTTGTATGTATTTTGTCTGTCTGTATTTCTATTTTTTTGTTTGTATGTCTATCAATTATATCTCCTTTTGTCATTCTCTATATCTGTTTTTTTGTCTGTCTGTCTGTCTGTCTGTCTATTTGTATGTATATTGTATGTTTGTATATCTGTTTTTTGTTTGTATGTCTGTCAATTATATCTCTATTTCTCATTCTCAATATCTGTTTTTTTGTCTGCTTGTCTGTCTATCTACTTATCTATCTATTTGTTTGTCTGCCAGTCTCTCTGTCTGTCTTTCTGTCAGTCTGTTTGTCTGTCTTCCAGTCAGTCAATATGTCAGTCAGTCTGTCTATCTGTCAGTCTATTTATCTCTCAATTAATCTATTTTTCTGTCTATTAATCTATTTGTCTGTCTATCTATTTAACTATTTTTCTATTTTTATGTATTTTTTCTATCTGTATATCTATTTTTTTGTATGTTTGTAAATTATATCTTTGTGTGTCATTCTCTATATCTGGTTTTTTGTCTGTCTGTTAGTCTATTTGTCTTTTATTTTTCTATCAGTATGCCTATTTATTTGTATGTCAATCATTCAGTCTATTCGTATGTCTATATTTTATTTGTCTGTTTATCTGTGTGTCTATTTGCATGTCTATTTGTGTGTCAAGTTGTCTGTTTGTCTATATGTCTTTTTGTAACTCTGTCGATTTGTCTGTTTGTTTGCTAATCTATATGTCTGTCTGTCAATCTATCGATCAATCAATATGTCTTTCAATCTACATGTTTGTCTGTTTTCTCTATGTTTGGGTTTTATGTGTGTTTGTCTATGTCTATGTATTTGTTTATTAGTCTGTGTGTTTTTTCTATTAGTCAGTTTGTTTATCGGTTTATATGTGTGTATGTTTGTGTGATTGTATGCATGTTTGTTTGTGTCTCTATCAGATTGTGTGCTTGTCTGGCTGTGTGTCTGTCTATCTCTATGTCTATTGGTCTATGTGTCTATTTGTTATTATCTTTGTTAGTATATCTTTTTGTGGGTCTATCTGTCTGTTTCTCAATTGGTCACTTTCTCTGTCTGTTCATATATTTGTCTATCTATCTAATTCATTATTTTTCTGTTTGGATGTATTTTGTCTGTGTGTATATCTGTTTTTTTGTTTGTATGTCTGTCAATTATATCTCTATTTGTCACTCTCTATATCTGCTTTTTTTTTTTGTTTGTTTGTATGTTTTTCTATCTCTCTATCTGTCTGTCTGCCAGTCTATCTGTCAGTCTGTTTGTCTGTCTGTCAGTCAGTATGTCTTATGTCATTCAGTCAGTATGTCTTATGTCAGTCAGTATGTCTTTCTGTCTATCACTAAGTAAGTCTGTCTGCCTGTCTGTCTATCACTCAGTAAGTCTGTCGGTCTGTCTATCTATTTGTCTCGCAATTAATCTTTTTTTCGGTATGTTAAACTATTTGTCTCTCTATCTATTTAATTATTTTTTTATTTTTATGTATTTTGTCTATCTGTATATCTGTTTTTTGGTGTCTATCAATTATATCTCTGTTTGTCATTCTCTATATCTGTTTTTTTGTCTATCTGTTAGTCTATCTGTCTTATAATTTTCTATCAGTAAGCCTGTTTATTTGAATGTCAATCGGTCAGTTTGTTTGTATGTCTATATATTTATTTGTCTCTTTATCTGTGTGTCTATTTGCATGTCTATTTGAGTGTCGAGTTGTCTATTTGTCTATATGTCTTTTTGTGTGTCTGTCGATTTGTCTATTTGTTTGTTAGTCTATATGTCTGTCTGTCAATCTATCGATCTATCAATCTGTCTTTCAATCTATATGTTTGTCTGTTTTCTCTATGTTTGTGTTTCTATGTGTTTGTCTGTGTCTTTGTATTTGTGTTTGTTTGTGTCTCTATCGGACAGTGTGCTTGTTTGGTTGTGTGTGTGTCTATCTCTTTGTCTATTGGTCTATGTGTCTATTTGTTAATCTCTTCGTTAGTCTATCTGTTTGTGGGTATGTCTGTCTGTTTGTCAATTTGGCTCTTTCTCTGTCTGTTAATATATTTGTCTGTCTATCTATTTCACTATTTTTCTATTTGTATGTATTTTGTCTGTCTGTATTTCTATTTTTTTCTTTGTATGTCTGTCAATTATGTCTCCATTTGTCATTCTCTATATTTGTTATTTTTTCTGTCTGTCTATCACTCAGTCAGTCTGTCTATTTGTCTCTCAATTAATCTTTTTTTCTGTTTGTTAATCTATTTGTCTGTCTATCTATTTAACTATTTTTCTATTTTTATGTATTTTGTCTGTCTGTATATCTGTTTTTTTTTGTGTCTGTCAATTATATCTATTTTTGTCATTCTCTATATCTGTTTTTTTGTCTGTCTGTTAGTCTATCTGTCTTATATTTTACTATCAGTAAGCCTATCTATTTGTATGTCAATTAGTCAGTCTGTTTGTATGTCTATATGTTTATTTGTCTGTATATGTGTGTGTCTATTTGCATGTCTATTTGTGTGTCGAGTTCTCTGTTTGTCTATATGTCTTTTTGTGTGTGTGTCGATTTGTCTGTTTGTTAGTCTATCTGTCTGTCTGTCAATCTATCTATCTATCAATCTGTCTTTCAATCTATATGTCTGTCTATTTTTCTCTATGTTTGTGTTTGTGTGTTTGTCTGTCTCTATGTATTTGTTTATTAGTCTGTGTGTTTTGTCTATTTGTCAGTTTGTTTGTCGGTCTATATGTGTGTCTGTTTGTGTGATTGTTTGTGTCTCTATCAAACTGTGTCGTTGTCTGGTTGTGTGTCTGTCTATCTCTCTGTCTATTGGTCTATGTGTCTATTTGTAAATATCTTTGTTAGTTTATCTGTTTGTGGGTCTATTTGTATGTCTCTCAATTGGTCTCTTTCTCTGTCTGTTAATATATTTGTCTATCTATCTAATTCATTATTTTTCAGTTTCTATGTATTTTTTCTGTCTGTATATCTGTTTTTTTGTTTTTATGTCTGTCAATTATATCTCTATTTGTGATTCTCTATATCTGTTTTTTTGGTTGTCTGTATGTTTGTCTATCTCTCTATCTGTCTGTCTGTCAGTCTATCTGTCTATCAGTATGTTTGTCTATATGTCAGTCAGTCAGTATATCTTATGTCATTCAATTATTATGTCTTATGTAAGTCAGTATGTCTGTCTGTCTATCACTCAGTCAGTCTTTCTGTCTGTCTATCTATTTAAGTATTTTTCTATTTTTATGTATTTTGTCTGTCTTTATATCTGTTTTTTTGTGTTTGTCAATTATATCTCTATTTGTCATTCTCTATATCTGTTTTTTTGTTTGTCTGTTAGTCTATCTATCTTAGATTTTTCTATCGATAAGCCTATTTATTTGTATGTCAATCGGTCAGTCTGTTTGTATGTCTATATGTTGATTTGTCTGTTTATTTGTGTGTCTATTTGCATGTCTGTTTGTGTGTCGAGTTGTCTTTTGTCTATATGCCTTTTTTTGTGTCTGTCGATTTGTCTGTTTGTTTGTTAGTCTATTTGTGTGTTTGTCAATCTATCTATCTGTCTTTCAATCTATATGCCTTCATGTGTTCTCTATGTTTGTGTTTCTATGTGTTTGTCTGTGTTTATGTATTTGTTTATTAGTATGTGTGTTTTGTCTTTTAGTCTGTTTGTTTGACGGTCTATATGTGTGATTGTATGTGTGTTTATTTGTGTCTCTATCAGACTGTGTGCTTGTCTGGTTGTGTGTCTGTCTATCTCTCTGTCTACTGGTCTATGTGTCTATTTGTTAATATCTTTGTTAGTCTATCTGTTTGTGGGTCTATCTGTCTGTTTCTCAATTGGTCTCTTTCTCTGTCTGTTAATATATTTATCTATCGATCTAATTCATTATTTTTCTGTTTTTATGTATTTTGTCTGTCTGTATATCTGTTTTTTTGTTTGTATGTTTGTCAATTATATCTCTATTTGTCATTCTCTATATCTGTTTTTTTGGTTGTCTGTCTGTCTGTCTGTCTGTCTGTCTCTCTATTTGTCTGTATGCCAGTCAATCTGTCTTTCTGTTTGTTTGTCTGTCATTCAGTCAGTATGATCTTATGTCTGTCAGTCTGTTTGTCTGTCTATCACTCATTTAGTCTGTCTGTCTGTCTATCTATTTGTCTCTCAATTAATCTTTTTTCGGTCTGTTTATCTATTCGTCTGTCTATCTATTTAACTATTTTTCTATTTTTATGTATTTTGTCTGTCTGTATATCTATTTTTTTTTGTGTCTGTCAATTATATCTCTGTTTGTCATTCTCTATATCTGTTTTTTTGTCTGTCTGTTAGTCCATATGTGTTATATTTTTCTGTCAGTAAGCCTGTTTATATGTATGTCAATCGGTCAGTTTGTTTGTATGTCTATATGTTTATTTGTCTGTTTATCTGTGTCTATTTGCATGTCTATTTGTGTGTCAAGTTGTCTGTTTGTCTATATGTCTTTTTTTTTGTCTTTCGATTTGTCTGTATGTTTGTTAGTCTATTTGTTAATCTCTATGTTAGTATATCTGTTTGTGGGTGTGTCTGTCTGTCTCTCAATTTGTCTCTTTCTTTGTCTATTAATATATTTGTCTGCCTATCTATTTCACTATTTTTCTGTTTGTATGTATTTTGTCTGTCTGTATTTCTATTTTTTTGTTTGTATGTCTATCAATTATATCTCCATTTGTCATTCTCTATATCTATTTTTTTGTTTGTCTGTCTGTCTGTCTATTTGTATGTATATTGTATGTTTGTATATCTGTTTTTTGTTTGTATGTCTGTCAATTATATCTCTATTTCTCATTCTCAATATCTGTTTTTTTGTCTGTTTGTCTGTCTATCTACTTATCTATCTATTTGTCTGTCTGCCAGTCTCTCTGTCTGTCTTTCTGTCAGTCTGTTTGTCTGTCTGCCAGTTAGTCAATATGTCTTATGTCAGTCAATATGTCAGTCAGTCTGTCTATCTGTCAGTCTGTCTATCTGTCAGTCTATTTATCTCTCAATTAATCTATTTTTGTGTCTATTAATCTATTTGTCTGTCTATCTATTTAACGATTTTTCTATTTTTATGTATTTTTTCTATCTGTATATCTATTTTTTTGTATGTTTGTAAATTATATCTTTGTGTGTCATTCTCTATATCTGGTTTTTTGTCTGTCTGTTAGTCTATCTGTCTTTTATTTTTCTATCAGTATGCCTGTTTATTTGTATGTCAATCAGTCAGTCTATTTGTATGCCTATATGTTTATTTGTTTGTTTATCTGTGTGTCTATTTGCATTTCTATTTGTGTGTCAAGTTGTCTATTTGTCTATATGTCTTTTTGTAACTCTGTCGATTTGTCTGTTTCTTTGCTAATCTATATGTATGTCTGTCAATCTATCGATCTATCAATATGTTTTTCAATCTATATGTTTGTCTGTTTTCTCTATGTTTGTGTTTCTGTGTGTTTGTCTATGTCTATGTATCTGTTTATTAGTCTGTGTGTTTTGTCTATTAGTCTGTTTGTTTGTCGGTTTATATGTGTGTATGTTTGTGTGATTGTATGCGTGTTTGTTTGTGTCTCTATCAGACTGTGTGCTTGTCTGGCTGTGTGTCTGTCTATCTCTTTGTCTATTGGTCTATATGTCTATTTGTAATTATCTTTGTTAGTATATCTGTTTGTGGGTCTATCTGTCTGTTTCTCAATTGGTCACTTTCTCTGTCTGTTAATATATTTTTCTATCTATCTAATTCATTATTTTTCTGTTTGGATGTATTTTGTCTGTCTGTATATCTGTTTTTTTGTTTGTATGTCTGTCAATTATATCTCTATTTGTCACTCTCTATATCTGCTTTTTTTTTGTTGTTTGTATGTTTGTCTATCTCTCTATCTGTCTGTCTGCCAGTCTATCTGTCATTCGGTTTGTCTGTCAGTATGTCTTATGTCAGTCAGTCTGTCTGTCTGTCTATCACTCAGTAAGTGTGTCTGTCTGTCTATCACTCAGTAAGTATGTCTTTATGTCTATCTATTTGTCTCGCAATTAATATTTTTTTCGGTATGTTAAACTATTTGTCTCTCTATCTATTTAACTATTTTTTTATTTTTATGTATTTTGTCTGTCTGTATATCTGTTTTTTTTGTGTCTATCAATTATATCTCTGTTTGTCATTCTCTATATCTTTTTTTTTGTCTATCTGTTAGTCTATCTGTCTTATAATTTTCTATCAGTAAGCCTGTTTATTTGAATGTCAATCGGTCAGTTTGTTTGTATGTCTATATATTTATTTGTCTCTTTATCTGTGTGTCTATTTGCATGTCTATTTGAGTGTCGAGTTGTCTATTTGTCTATATGTCTTTTTGTGTGTCTGTCGATTTGTCTATTTGTTTGTTAGTCTATATGCCTGTCTGTCAATCTATCGATCTATCAATATGTCTTTCAATCTATATGTTTGTCTGTTTTCTCTATGTTTGTGTTTCTATGTGTATGTCTGTGTCTTTGTATTTGTGTTTGTTTGTGTTTGTTTGTGTCTCTATGGGACAGTGTGCTTGTTTGGTTGTGTGTGTGTCTATCTCTTTGTCTATTGGTCTATGTGCCTATTTGTTAATCTCTTCGTTAGTCTATCTGTTTATGGGTATGTTTGTCTGTTTGTCAATTTGGCTCTTGCTCTGTCTGTTAATATATTTGTCTGTCTATCTATTTCACTATTTTTCTATTTGTATGTATTTTGTCTATCTGTATTTCTATTTTTTTCTTTGTATGTCTGTCAATTATGTCTCCATTTGTCATTCTCTATATCTGTTATTTTTTCTGTCTGTCTATCAATCAGTCAGTCTGTCTATTTGTCTCTCAATTAATCTTTTTTTCTGTTTGTTAATCTATTTGTTTGTCAATCTATTTAACTATTTTTCTATTTTTATGTATTTTGTCTGTCTGTATATCTGTTTTTTTTTTTGTCTGTCAATTATATCTATGTTTGTCATTCTCTATATCTGTTTTTTTGTCTGTCTGTTAGTCTATCTGTCTTATATTTTACTATCAATAAGCCTGTTTATTTGTATGTCAATCAGTCAGTCTGTTTGTATGTCTATATGTTTATTTTTTCTGTATATGTGTGTGTCTATTTGCATGTCTATTTGTGTGTCGAGTTCTCTGTTTGTCTATATGTCTTTTTGTGTGTGTGTCGATTTGTGTGTTTGTTAGTCTATCTGTCTGTCTGTCAATCTATCTTTCTATCAATCTGTCTTTCAATCTATATGTCTGTCTATTTTTCTCTATGTTTGTGTTTCTGTGTGTTTGTCTGTCTCTATGTATTTGTTTATTAGTCTGTGTGTTTTGTCTATTTGTCAGTTTGTTTGTCGGTCTACATATGTGTCAGTTTGTGTGATTGTCTGTGTCTCTATCAGACTGTGTCCTTGTCTGGTAGTGTGTCTGTCTATCTCTCTGTCTATGGGTCTATGTGTCTATTTGTTAATATCTTTGTTAGTCTATTTGTTTGTGGGTCTATCTATATGTCTCTCAATTGGTCTCTTTCTCTGTCTGTTAATATATTTCTCTGTCTGTATATCTATTTTTTGTTTGTATGTCTGTCAATTATATCTCTATTTGTCATTCTTTATATATGTTTATTTTTGTCTGTTTGTCTGTCTATCTCTCTATCTGTCACTCTGCCTGTCTATCTGTCTTTCTGTCTTTCTATCAGTCTGTTTGTTTGTCTGTCTGTTAGTTGTATGTCTTATGTCAGTCAATATGTCAGTCCGTCTGTCTGCGTATCGCTCAGTCAGTATGTCTGTCTGTTTGTCTATCAATTAATCTTTTTTTCTATCTGTTAATATTTTTGTCTATCTATCTATTTAACTATTTTTCTATTTTTATGTATTTTTTCTGTTTGTATATCTATTTTTATGTATTTTTTCTGTTTGTATATCTATTTTTTTGTATCTCTGTCTATCAAACTATCTATCTATCAAATGTTTCTTTCAATCTATCTATCTGTCTGTTTTCTCTATGTTTGTGTTTCTGTGTGTTTGTTTGTGTCTATGTATTTGTTTATTAGTCTGTGTGTTTTTTCCATTAGTCTGTTTGTTTGTCGGTCTATATGTATGTCTGTTTGTGTGATTGTATGTGTGTTTGTTTGTGTCTCTATCAGACTGTGTGCTTGTCTGGTTGTGTATCACTCTATCTCTCTGGCTATTGGTCTATGTGTCTATTTTTTAATTTCTTTGTTAGTCTATCTCTTTGTGGGTCTGTCTATCTGTCTCTCAATTTGTCTCTTTCTCTGTCTGTTAATATATATGTGTGTCTATCTATTTCACTATTTTTCTGTTTGAATGTATTTTGTCTGTCTGTATATCTATTTTTTTGTTTGTATGTCTGTCAATTATATCTCTATTTGTCATTTTTTATATATGTTTTTTTTTGTCTGTTTGTCTGTCTATCTCTCTATCTGTCACTCTGCCAGTCTATCTGTCTTTCTATCAGTCTGTTTGTCTCTTAGTGTGTTAGTTGTATGTCTTATGTCAGTCAATATGTCAGTCAGTCTGTCTGCGTATCGCTCAATCAGTATGTCTGTCTGTTTATCTATTAATTAATCTTTTTTTCTATCTGTTAATATTTTTGTCTGTCTATCTATTTAACTATTTTTCTATTTTTATGTATTTTTTCTGTTTGTATATCTATTTTTTTGTATGTATGTAAATTATATCTCTGTTTGTGATTCTCTATATCTATTTTTTTGTCTGTCTGTTAGTCTATATGTCTTATATTTTACTATCAGTATGCCTATTTATTTGTATGTTAATCAGTCAGTCTGTTTGTATGTCTATATGTTTATTTCACTGTTTATTTGTGTGTCTATTTGCATGTCTATTTGTGTGTCGAGTTATCTGTTTGTCTATTTGTCTTTTTGTGTGTGTGTCGATTTGTCTGTTTGTTTGTTAGTATGTCTGTCAATCTATCTATCTATCAATCTGTCTATCAATCTATATGTCTGTCTATTTTTCTCTATGTTTGTGTTTCTGCGTGTTTGTCTGTCTCTATGTATTTGTTTATTAGTCTGTGTGTTTTGTCTATTTGTCAGTTTGTTTGTCGATCCTATATATGTGTCAGTTTGTGTGATTGTCTGTGTCTCTATCAGACTGTGTCCTTGTCTGGTAGTGTGTCTGTCTATCTCTCTGTCTATTGGTCTATGTGTCTATTTGTTAATATCTTTGTTAGTCTATTTGTTTGTGGGTCTATCTATCTGTCTCTCAATTGGTCTCTTTCTCTGTCTGTTAATATATTTGTCTATCTATCTAATTCATTATTTTGTCTGTCTGTATATCTGTTTTTTTGTTTGTATGTCTGTCAATTATATCTCTATTTGTCATTCTATATATCTGTTTTTTTGGTTGTCTAGGTGTCTGTCTATCTCTCTATCTGTCTGTCTGCCAGTCTATCTGGTTGTATGTCTGTCAGTCAGTCAGTATGTCTTATGTCATTTAGCCAGTATGTCTTATGTCAGTCAGTCTGTCTATCACTCAGTCAGTCTGTCTGTCTATCTATTTGTCTCACAATTAATCTTTTTTTTCGGTCTGTTAATCTATTTGTCTCTCTATCTATTTAACTATTTCTCTAATTTTATGTATTTTGTGTGTCTGTATATCTGTTTTTTGTGTTTGTCAATTATATCTCTGTTTGTCATTCTTTATATCTGTTTTTTTCTCTGTCTGTTAGTCTATTTGTCTTATATTTTTCTATTAGTAAGCCTGTTTATTTGTAAGTCAATCGGTCAATTTTTCTGTTTGTCTATATGTCTTTTTGTGTGTCTATCGATTTGTCTGTTTGTTTGTTAGTCTATATGTCTGTCTATCAAACTATCTATCTATCAAATGTTTCTTTCAATCTATCTATCTGTCTGTTTTCTCTATGTTTGTGTTTCTGTGTGTTTGTTTGTGTCTATGTATTTGTTTATTAGTCTGTGTGTTTTTTCCATTAGTCTGTTTGTTTGTCGGTCTATATGTATGTCTGTTTGTGTGATTGTATGTGTGTTTGTTTGTGTCTCTATCAGACTGTGTGCTTGTCTGGTTGTGTATCACTCTATCTCTCTGGCTATTGGTCTATGTGTCTATTTTTTAATTTCTTTGTTAGTCTATCTCTTTGTGGGTCTGTCTATCTGTCTCTCAATTTGTCTCTTTCTCTGTCTGTTAATATATATGTGTGTCTATCTATTTCACTATTTTTCTGTTTGAATGTATTTTGTCTGTCTGTATATCTATTTTTTTGTTTGTATGTCTGTCAATTATATCTCTATTTGTCATTTTTTATATATGTTTTTTTTTGTCTGTTTGTCTGTCTATCTCTCTATCTGTCACTCTGCCAGTCTATCTGTCTTTCTATCAGTCTGTTTGTCTCTTAGTGTGTTAGTTGTATGTCTTATGTCAGTCAATATGTCAGTCAGTCTGTCTGCGTATCGCTCAATCAGTATGTCTGTCTGTTTATCTATTAATTAATCTTTTTTTCTATCTGTTAATATTTTTGTCTGTCTATCTATTTAACTATTTTTCTATTTTTATGTATTTTTTCTGTTTGTATATCTATTTTTTTGTATGTATGTAAATTATATCTCTGTTTGTGATTCTCTATATCTATTTTTTTGTCTGTCTGTTAGTCTATATGTCTTATATTTTACTATCAGTATGCCTATTTATTTGTATGTTAATCAGTCAGTCTGTTTGTATGTCTATATGTTTATTTCACTGTTTATTTGTGTGTCTATTTGCATGTCTATTTGTGTGTCGAGTTATCTGTTTGTCTATTTGTCTTTTTGTGTGTGTGTCGATTTGTCTGTTTGTTTGTTAGTATGTCTGTCAATCTATCTATCTATCAATCTGTCTATCAATCTATATGTCTGTCTATTTTTCTCTATGTTTGTGTTTCTGCGTGTTTGTCTGTCTCTATGTATTTGTTTATTAGTCTGTGTGTTTTGTCTATTTGTCAGTTTGTTTGTCGATCCTATATATGTGTCAGTTTGTGTGATTGTCTGTGTCTCTATCAGACTGTGTCCTTGTCTGGTAGTGTGTCTGTCTATCTCTCTGTCTATTGGTCTATGTGTCTATTTGTTAATATCTTTGTTAGTCTATTTGTTTGTGGGTCTATCTATCTGTCTCTCAATTGGTCTCTTTCTCTGTCTGTTAATATATTTGTCTATCTATCTAATTCATTATTTTGTCTGTCTGTATATCTGTTTTTTTGTTTGTATGTCTGTCAATTATATCTCTATTTGTCATTCTATATATCTGTTTTTTTGGTTGTCTAGGTGTCTGTCTATCTCTCTATCTGTCTGTCTGCCAGTCTATCTGGTTGTATGTCTGTCAGTCAGTCAGTATGTCTTATGTCATTTAGCCAGTATGTCTTATGTCAGTCAGTCTGTCTATCACTCAGTCAGTCTGTCTGTCTATCTATTTGTCTCACAATTAATCTTTTTTTTCGGTCTGTTAATCTATTTGTCTCTCTATCTATTTAACTATTTCTCTAATTTTATGTATTTTGTGTGTCTGTATATCTGTTTTTTGTGTTTGTCAATTATATCTCTGTTTGTCATTCTTTATATCTGTTTTTTTCTCTGTCTGTTAGTCTATTTGTCTTATATTTTTCTATTAGTAAGCCTGTTTATTTGTAAGTCAATCGGTCAGTTTTTCTGTTTGTCTATATGTCTTTTTGTGTGTCTATCGATTTGTCTGTTTGTTTGTTAGTCTATATGTCTGTCTATCAAACTATCTATCTATCAAATGTTTCTTTCAATCTATCTATCTGTCTGTTTTCTCTATGTTTGTGTTTCTGTGTGTTTGTTTGTGTCTATGTATTTGTTTATTAGTCTGTGTGTTTTTTCCATTAGTCTGTTTGTTTGTCGGTCTATATGTATGTCTGTTTGTGTGATTGTATGTGTGTTTGTTTGTGTCTCTATCAGACTGTGTGCTTGTCTGGTTGTGTATCACTCTATCTCTCTGGCTATTGGTCTATGTGTCTATTTTTTAATTTCTTTGTTAGTCTATCTCTTTGTGGGTCTGTCTATCTGTCTCTCAATTTGTCTCTTTCTCTGTCTGTTAATATATATGTGTGTCTATCTATTTCACTATTTTTCTGTTTGAATGTATTTTGTCTGTCTGTATATCTATTTTTTTGTTTGTATGTCTGTCAATTATATCTCTATTTGTCATTTTTTATATATGTTTTTTTTTGTCTGTTTGTCTGTCTATCTCTCTATCTGTCACTCTGCCAGTCTATCTGTCTTTCTATCAGTCTGTTTGTCTCTTAGTGTGTTAGTTGTATGTCTTATGTCAGTCAATATGTCAGTCAGTCTGTCTGCGTATCGCTCAATCAGTATGTCTGTCTGTTTATCTATTAATTAATCTTTTTTTCTATCTGTTAATATTTTTGTCTGTCTATCTATTTAACTATTTTTATGTATTTTTTCTGTTTGTATATCTATTTTTTTGTATGTATGTAAATTATATCTCTGTTTGTGATTCTCTATATCTATTTTTTTGTCTGTCTGTTAGTCTATATGTCTTATATTTTACTATCAGTATGCCTATTTATTTGTATGTTAATCAGTCAGTCTGTTTGTATGTCTATATGTTTATTTCACTGTTTATTTGTGTGTCTATTTGCATGTCTATTTGTGTGTCGAGTTATCTGTTTGTCTATTTGTCTTTTTGTGTGTGTGTCGATTTGTCTGTTTGTTTGTTAGTATGTCTGTCAATCTATCTATCTATCAATCTGTCTATCAATCTATATGTCTGTCTATTTTTCTCTATGTTTGTGTTTCTGCGTGTTTGTCTGTCTCTATGTATTTGTTTATTAGTCTGTGTGTTTTGTCTATTTGTCAGTTTGTTTGTCGATCCTATATATGTGTCAGTTTGTGTGATTGTCTGTGTCTCTATCAGACTGTGTCCTTGTCTGGTAGTGTGTCTGTCTATCTCTCTGTCTATTGGTCTATGTGTCTATTTGTTAATATCTTTGTTAGTCTATTTGTTTGTGGGTCTATCTATCTGTCTCTCAATTGGTCTATTTCTCTGTCTGTTAATATATTTGTCTATCTATCTAATTCATTATTTTGTCTGTCTGTATATCTGTTTTTTTGTTTGTATGTCTGTCAATTATATCTGTATTTGTTATTCAATATATCTGTTTTTTTGGTTGTCTAGGTGTTTGTCTATCTCTCTATCTGTCTGTCTGCCAGTCTATCTGGTTGTATGTCTGTCAGTCAGTCAGTATGTCTTATGTCATTTAGCCAGTATGTCTTATGTCAGTCAGTCTGTCTATCACTCAGTCAGTCTGTCTGTCTATCTATTTGTCTCACAAATAATCTTTTTTTTCGGTCTGTTAATCTATTTGTCTCTCTATCTATTTAACTATTTCTCTATTTTTATGTATTTTGTCTGTCTGTATATCTGTTTTTTGTGTTTGTCAATTATATCTCTGTTTGTCATTCTTTATATCTGTTTTTTTCTCTGTCTGTTAGTCTATTTGTCTTATATTTTTCTATTAGTAAGCCTGTTTATTTGTAAGTCAATCGGTCAGTTTATCTGTTTGTCTATATGTCTTTTTGTGTGTCTATCGATTTGTCTGTTTGTTTGTTAGTCTATATGTCTGTCTATCAAACTATCTATCTATCAAATGTTTCTTTCAATCTATCTATCTGTCTATTTTCTCTATGTTTGTGTTTCTGTGTGTTTGTTTGTGTCTATGTATTTGTTTATTAGTCTGTGTGTTTTTTCCATTAGTCTGTTTGTTTGTCGGTCTATATGTATGTCTGTTTGTGTGATTGTATGTGTGTTTGTTTGTGTCTCTATCAGACTGTGTGCTTGTCTGGTTGTGTATCACTCTATCTCTCTGGCTATTGGTCTATGTGTCTATTTTTTAATTTCTTTGTTAGTCTATCTCTTTGTGGGTCTGTCTATCTGTCTCTCAATTTGTCTCTTTCTCTGTCTGTTAATATATATGTGTGTCTATCTATTTCACTATTTTTCTGTTTGAATGTATTTTGTCTGTCTGTATATCTATTTTTTTGTTTGTATGTCTGTCAATTATATCTCTATTTGTCATTTTTTATATATGTTTTTTTTTTGTCTGTCTGTCTGTCTATCTCTCTATCTGTCTCTCTGCCAGTCTATCTGTCTTTCTGTCTTTCTATCAGTCTGTTTGTCTGTCAGTCTGTTAGTTGTATGTCTTATGTCAGTCAATATGTCAGTCAGTCTGTCTGCGTATCGCTCAATCAGTATGTCTGTCTGTTTGTCTATTATTTAATCTTTTTTTCTATCTGTTAATATTTTTGTCTGTCTATCTATTTAACTATTTTTCTATTTTTATGTATTTTTTCTGTTTGTATATCTATTTTTTTGTATGTCTGTAAATTATATCTCTGTTTGTGATTCTCTATATCTATTTTTTTGTCTGTCTGTTAGTCTATATGTCTTATATTTTACTATCAGTATGCCTATTTATTTGTATGTTAATCAGTCAGTCTGTTTGTATGTCTATATGTTTATTTCTCTGTTTATTTGTGTGTCTATTTGCATGTCTATTTGTGTGTCGAGTTATCTGTTTGTCTATATGTCTTTTTGTGTGTGTGTCGATTTGTCTGTTTGTTTGTTAGTCTGTCTGTCAATCTATCTATCTATCAATCTGTCTTTCAATCTATATGTCTCTCTATTTTTCTCTATGTTTGTGTTTCTGCGTGTTTGTCTGTCTCTATGTATTTGTTTATTAGTCTGTGTGTTTTGTCTATTTGTCAGTTTGTTTGTCGATCCTATATATGTGTCAGTTTGTGTGATTGTCTGTGTCTCTATCAGACTGTGTCCTTGTCTGGTAGTGTGTCTGTCTATCTCTCTGTCTATTGGTCTATGTGTCTATTTGTTAATATCTTTGTTAGTCTATTTGTTTGTGGGTCTATCTATCTGTCTCTCAATTGGTCTCTTTCTCTGTCTGTTAATATATTTGTCTATCTATCTAATTCATTATTTTGTCTGTCTGTATATCTATTTTTTTTTGTATGTCTGTCAATTATATCTCTATTTGTCATTCTATATATCTGTTTTTTTGGTTGTCTAGGTGTCTGTCTATCTCTCTATCTGTCTGTCTGCCAGTCTATCTGGTTGTATGTCTGTCAGTCAGTCAGTATGTCTTATGTCATTTAGCCAGTATGTCTTATGTCAGTCAGTCTGTCTATCACTCAGTCAGTCTGTCTGTCTATCTATTTGTCTCACAATTAATCTTTTTTTTTCGGTCTGTTAATCTATTTGTCTCTCTATCTATTTAACTATTTCTCTATTTTTATGTATTTTGTCTGTCTGTATATCTGTTTTTTGTGTTTGTCAATTATATCTCTGTTTGTCATTCTTTATATCTGTTTTTTTCTCTGTCTGTTAGTCTATTTGTCTTATATTTTTCTATTAGTAAGCCTGTTTATTTGTAAGTCAATCGGTCAGTTTATCTGTTTGTCTATATGTCTTTTTGTGTGTCTATCGATTTGTCTGTTTGTTTGTTAGTCTATATGTCTGTCTATCAAACTATCTATCTATCAAATGTTTCTTTCAATCTATCTATCTGTCTCTCAATTGGTCTCTTTCTCTGTCTGTTAATATATTTGTCTATCTATCTAATTCATTATTTTGTCTGTCTGTATATCAGTTTTTTTGTTTGTTTGTCTGTCAATTATATCTCTATTTGTGATTCTCTATATCTGTTTTTTTGGTTGTATGTATGTCTTTCTATCTCTCTATCTGTCTGTCTGTCAGTCTATCTGTCTGTTAGTCTGTTTGTCTAGCTGTCAGTCAGTCAGTATGTCTTATGTCATTCAGTTAGTATGTCTTATATCAGTCAGTATGTCTGTCTGTCTATCACTCAGTCAGTCTGTTTGTCTATCTATTTGTCTCACAATTAATCTTTTTTGTGTCTGTCATTTATATCTTTGTTTGTCATTCTCTATATATGTTTTTTTATCTGTCTGTTAGTTTATCTGTCTTATATTTTTCTATCAGTAAGCCTGTTTATTTGTATGTCAATCGGTCAGTTTGTTTGTATGTCTATATGTTTATTTGACTGTTTATCTGTGTGTCTATTTGCATGTCTATTTGTGTGTCGAGTTGTCTGTTTGTCTATATGTCTTTTTGTTTATCTATCGATCTATCAATCTGTCTTTCAATCTATATGTTTGTCTGTTTTCTCTATGTTTGTGTTTCTGTGTGTTTGTTTGTGTCTATGTATTTGTTTATTAGTCTGTGTGTTTTGTCTATTAGTGTGTTTGTTTCTCGGTTTATATGTGTGTCTGATTGTGTGATTGTGTGTGTGTTTGTTTGTGTCTCTATCAGACAGTGTGCTTGTTTGGTTGTGTGTGTGTCTATCTCTTTGTCTATTGGTCTATGTGTCTATTTTTTAATATCTTCGTTAGTCTATCTATTTGTGGGTCTGACTGTCTGTCTCTCAATTTGGCTCTTTCCCTGTCTGTTAATATATTTGTCTGCCTATCTATTTCACTATTTTTCTGTTTGTATGTATTTTGTCTGTTTGTATTTCTATTTTTTTGTTTGTATGTCTGTCAATTATATCTCCATTTGTCATTCTCTATATCTGTTTTTTGTCTGTCTATCTGTCTGTTTGTCTGTCTATCTATCACTCAGTCAGTCTGTCTATTTATCTCTCAATTAATCTTTTTTTCTGTTTGTTAATCTATTTGTCTGTCTATCTATTTAACTATTTTTCTATTTTTATGTATTTTGTCTGTCTGTATATCTATTTTTTTTTTTGTCTGTCAATTATATCTATGTTTGTCATTCTCTATATCTGTTTTTTTGTCTGTGTGTTAGTCTATTTGTCTTATATTTTACTATAAGTAAGCATGTTTATTTGTATGTCAACCAGTCAGTCTGTTTGTATGTCTATATGTTTATTTGTGTGTCGAGTTCTCTGTTTGTCTATATGTCTTTTTGTGTGTGTGTCGATTTGTCTGTTTGTTAGTCTATCTGTATGTCAGTCAATATATCTATCTAACAATCTGTGTTTCAATCTATATGTCTGTCTATTTTTCTCTATGTTTGTGTTTCTGTGTGTTTGTCTGTCTCTATGTATTTGTTTATTAGTCTGCGTGTTTTGTCTCTTTGTCAGTTTGTTTGTCGGTCTATATGTGTGTATGTTTGTGTGATTGTTTGTGTCTCTATAAGACTGTTTCCTTGTCTGATTGTGTGTCTGTCTATCTCTCTGTCTATTGGTCTATGTGTCTATTTGTTAATATCTTTGTTAGTTTATCTGTTTGTGGGTCTATTTGTATGTCTCTCAATTGGTCTCTTTCTCTGTCTGTTAATATATTTGTCTATCTATCTAATTCATTTTTTTTCTTCTGTTTGTATGTATTTTTTCTGTCTGTATATCTGTTTTTTTGTTTTTATGTCTGTCAATTATATCTCTATTTGTCGTTCTCTATATCTGTTTTTTTGGTTGTCTGTCTGTCTATCTATCTTTCTGTCTGTCTGCCAGTCTATCTGTTTGTCTGTCTGTCAATCAGTCAGTATGTCTTATATCATTCAGTTAGTATGTCTTATGTCAGTCAGTCTGTCTATCTGTCTATCACTCATTCAGTCTGTCTGTCTGTCTATCTATTTGTCTCGCAATTAATCTTTTTTTCGGTCTGTTAATCTATTTGTCTGTCTATCTATTTAACTATTTTTCTATTATTATGCATTTTGTCTGTCTGTATACCTGTTTTTTTTTTGTGTCTGTCAATTATATCTCTGTTTGTCATTCTCTATATCTATTTTTTTGTATGTATGTTAGTCCATCTGTCTTATATTTTTCTATCAGTAAGCCTGTTTATTTGTATGACAATTGGTCAGTTTGTTTGTATGTCTATATGTTTATTTGTCTGTTTATCTGTGTGTCTATTTGCATGTTTATTTGTGTGTCGAGTTGTTTGTTTGTCTATATGTCTTTTTGTGTGTCTGTCGATTTGTCCGTTTGTTTGTTAGTCTATATGTCTGTCTGTCAATCTATCGATCTAAAAATCTGTCTTTCAATCTATATGTTTGTCTGTTTTCTCTATGTTTGTGTTTCTGTGTGTTTGTGTGTGTGTATGAATTTGTTTATTAGTCTGCGTGTTTTGTCTATTAGTCTGTTTGTTTGTCGGTTTATATGTGTGTATGTTTGTGTGATTGTATGTGTGTTTGTTTGTGTCTATATCGGACAGTGTGCTTGTTTGGTTGTGTGTGTGTCTATCTCTTTGTCTACTGGATTATGTGTCTATTTGTTAATCTCTTCGTTAGTCTATCTGTTTGTGGGTCTGTATGTCTGTCTCTCAATTTGGCTCTTTCTCTGTTTGTTAATATATTTTTTTGCCTATCTATTTCACTATTTTTCTGTTTGTATGTATTTTGTCTGTCTGTATTTGTATTTTTTTGTTTGTATGTCTGTCAATTATATTTCCATTTGTCATTCTCTATATCTGTTTTTTTGTCTGTCTGTTTGTCTGTATGTCTATCTATCACTCAGTCAGTCTGTCTGTTTGTCTCTCAACTAATCTTTTTTTGTCTGTTAATCTATATGTCTGTCTATCTATTTAACTATTTTTCTATTTTTATGTATTTTGTCTGTCGGTATATCTCTTTTTTTTTGTGTTTGTCAATTATATCTATGTTTGTCATTCTCTATATCTGTTTTTTTGTCTATTTGATAGGCTATTTGTCTTATATTTTTCTATTAGTAAGCCTTTTTATTTGTATGTCAATCGGTCAGTTTGTTTGTATGTCTATATGTTTATTTGTTTGTTTATCTGTGTGTCTATTTGCATGTCAATTTGTGTGTCTGGTTGTCTGTTTGTCTATATGTCTTTTTATGTGTCTGTCGATTTGTCTGTTTGTTTGTTAGTCTTTAGGTCTGTCTGTCAATCTATCTATCTATCAAACTGTCTTTTAATCTATCTGTCTGTCTGTTTTCTCTATGTTTGTGTTTCTATGTGTTTGTCTGTGTCTATGTATTTGTTTTTTAGTATGTGTGTTTTGTCTATTAGTCTGTTTGTTTGTCGGTCTATATGTATGTCTTTTTGTGTGATTGTATGTGTGTTTGTTTGTGTCTCTATCAGACTGTGTGCTTGTCTAGTTGTGTGTCTGTCTATCTCTCTATCTATTGGTCTATGTGTCTATTTGTTATTCTCTTTGTTAGTCTATCTGTTTGCGGGTCTATCTGTCTGTCTCTCAATTTGTTTCTTTCTTTGTCTGTTAATATATTTGTCTATCTAGCTATTTCACTATTTTTCTGTTTGTATGTATTTTGTCTGTTTGTATATCTGTTTTTTGTTTGTATGTCTGTCAATTATATCTCTATTTGTCATTCTCTATATCTGTTTTTTTGTCTGTCTATCCTTCTATCTATCTATATGTCTGTCTACCAGTCTCTCTGTCTTTCTGTTTGTCAGTCTGTTTGTCTGTCTGCCAGTCAGTCAATATGTCTTATGTCAGTCAGTCTGTCTGTCTGTCTATCTCTCAATCAATCTGTCTATCTGTTTGTCTATTTGTCTCTCAATTAATCTTTTTTTTTTTCTGTCTGTTAATCTATTTGTCTGTCTATCTATTTAACAATTTTTCTATTTTTATGTATTTTTTCTATCTGTATATCTATTTTTTTTGTATGTATGTAAATTATATCTTTGTTTGTCATTCTCTATATCTGTTTTTTTGTCTGTCTATTAGTCTATCTGTCTTATATTTTTGCATCAGTATGCCGGTTTATTTGTCTGTCTATTAGTCTATGTATTGGTTTATTAGTCTGTGTGTTTTGTCTATTACTCTATTTGATTGTCGGTCTATTTGTGTGATTATATGTTTATTTTTTTTATGTCTCTATCAGACTGTGTGCTTGTCTTGTTGTGTGTCTGTCTATCTCTTTGTCTATTGGTCTATGTGTCTATTTGTTAATCTTTGTTAGTCTATCTATTTATGGGTCTGTCTGTCTGTCTCTCAATTTGTCTTTTTCTTTGTTTCTTAATATATTTGTTTGTCTATCTATTTCACTATTTTTCTGTCTATATGTATTTTGTTTGTTTGTATATTTGCCCATTATATCTCTATTTGTCATTCTCTATATCTGTTTTTTAGTCTGTCTATCTCTCTATCTGTCTGTCTGCCAGTCTATTTGTCTTTCTGTCAGTCTGTTTGTCTTTCTGTCAGTCAGTTAGTATGTCTTATGTCAGTCAATATGTCAGTCAGTTTGTCTGTCTGTCTATCACATAATCAGTTTGTCTGTTTGTCGGTCTATATGTATGTCTGTTTGTGTGATTGTATGTGTGTTTGTTTGTGTCTCTATCAGACTGTGTGCTTGTCTAGTTGTGTGTCTGTCTATCTCTCTATCTATTGGTCTATGTGTCTATTTGTTATTCTCTTTGTTAGTCTATCTGTTTGCGGGTCTATCTGTCTGTCTCTCAATTTGTTTCTTTCTCTGTCTGTTAATATATTTGTCTATCTAGCTATTTCACTATTTTTCTGTTTGTATGTATTTTGTCTGTTTGTATATCTGTTTTTTTGTTTGTATGTCTGTCAATTATATCTCTATTTTACATTCTCTATATCTGTTTTTTTGTCTGTCTATCCTTCTATCTATCTTTATGTCTGTCTACCAGTCTCTCTGTCTTTCTGTTTGTCAGTCTGTTTGTCTGTCTGCCAGTCAGTCAATATGTCTTATGTCAGTCAGTCTGTCTGTCTGTCTATCTCTCAATCAATCTGTCTATATGTTTGTCTATTTGTCTCTCAATTAATCTTTTTTTTCTGTTTGTTAATCTATTTGTCTGTGTATCTATTTAACAATTTTTCTATTTTTATGTATTTTTTCTATCTGTATATCTATTTTTTTGTATGTCTTTAAATTATATCTTTGTTTGTCATACTCTATATCTGTTTTTTTGTATGTCTATTAGTCTATCTGTCTTATATTTTTCTATCAGTATGCCTGTTTATTTGTATGTCAATCAGTCAGTTTGTTTGTATGTTTATATGTTTATTTGTCTGTTTATCTGTGTGTCTATTTGTGTGTCGAGTTGTCTGTTTGTCTATATGTCTTTTTGTGTGTCTGTCGATTTGTCTGCTTGTTTGTTAGTCTATTTGTCAATCTGTCAATCTATCTATCTATCAATCTATCTTTCAATCTATATGTCTGTCTATTTTTCTCATTGTTTTTGTTTGTGTCTATGTATTTGTTTATTAGTCTGTGTGTTTTGTCTATTAGTTTGTTTGTTTGTCGGTCTATATGTGTGTCTGTTTGTGTGTTTGTTTGTGTCTCTATCAGACTGTGTGCTTGTCTGGTTGTGTGTCTGTCTATTAGTCTTTGTGTCTATTTGTTAATCTCTTTGTTAGTCTATCTGTTTGTGGGTCTATATGTATGTCTCTCAATTTGTCTCTTTCTTTGTCTGTTAATATATTTGTTTGTCTATCTGTTTCACAATTTTTCTGTTTGTATGTATTTTGTCTGTCTGTTTATCTTTTTTTTGGTTTGTATGTCTGTCAAATATATCTCTATTTGTCAATCTTTATATCTGTTTTTTCGTCTGTCTGTATGTCTATCTCTCTATCTGTCTATCTGCCAGTCTATCTGTCTTTCTGTCTGTCTATTTGTGTCTCAATTAATCTTTTTTTCTGTCTGTTAATCTATTTGTCTGTCTATCTATTTAACTATTTTTCTATTTTTATGTATTTTTTCTGTATGTATATCTATTTTTTTTGTATGTATGTAAATTATATCTTTGTTTGTCATTGTCTATATCTGTTTTTTTGTCTGTCTGTTAGTCTATCTGTCTTTTATATTTGCATCAGTATGCCGGTTTATTTGTATGTCAATCGGTCAATCTGTTTGTATGTTTATATGTTTATTTGTCTGTTTATCTGTATGTCTATTTGCATGTCTATTTGTGTGTCAAGTTGTCTGTTTGTCTATAAGTCTTTTTGTGTGTCTGTCGATTTGTCTGTTTGTTTGTTAGTCTATCTGTTTGTCTATCAATCTATCTATCTATCAATCTGTCTTTCAAAATATTTTATGTCTGTTTTCTCTATGTTTGTGTTTCTGTGTGTTTGTCTGTGTCTATGTATTGGTTTATTAGTCTGTGTGTTTTGTCTATTACTTTGTTTGATTGTCGGCCTATTTGTGTGATTGTATGTGTGTTTTTTTATGTCTCTATCAGACTGTGTGCTTGTCTGGTTGTGTGTCTGTCTATCTCTCTGTCTATTGGTCTATCTGTCTATTTGTTAATCTCTTTATTAGTCTATCTATTTATGGGTATGTTTGTCTGTCTCTCAATTTGTCTTTTTCTTTGTTTCTTAATATATTTGTTTGTCTATCTATATCACTATTTTTCTGTTTGTAAGTATTTTGTTTGTTTGTATATTTGTCCATTATATCTCTATTTGTCATTCTCTATATCTGTTTTTTAATTTGTCTATCTCTCTATCTGTCTGTCTGCCAATCTATTTGTCTTTCTGTCAGTCTGTTTGTCTTTCTGTCAGTCAGTTAGTATGTCTTATGTCAGTCAATATGTCAGTCAGTTTGTCTGTCTGTCTATCACATAGTCAGTTTGTCTATTTGTCTCTCAATTAATCTTTTTTTCCGTCTGTTAATCTATTTTTTTGTCTATCTATTTAACTATTTTTCTATTTTTATGTATTTTGTCTACCTGTATATATATTTTTTGTGTGTCTGTCAATTATATCTCCATTTGTCATTCTCTATATCTGTTTTTTTGTCTGTCTGTTAGTCTATTTATCGTATATTTTACTATTAGTAAGCATGTTTATTTGTATGTCAATCGGTCAATTTGTTTGTATGTCTATATGTTTATTTGTCTGTTTATTTGTGTATCTATTTGCATGTCTATTTGTGTGTTGAGTTGTCTGTTTTTCTATATGTCTTTTTGTGTGTTTGTCGATTTGTCTATTTGTATGTCGGTCTATATGTGTGTCTGTTTGTGTGATTGTATGTGTGTTAGTTTGTGTCTCTATCAGACTGTGTGCTTGTCTGGTTGTGTGTCTGTCTATCTCTCTATCTATTGGTCTATGTGTCTATTTGTTAATCTCTTTGTTTGTCTATCTGTTTGTGGGTCTGTCTCTCTGTCTCTCAATTTGTCTCTTCCTCTATCTGTTAATATATTTGTCTGTTTATCTATTTCACTATTTTTCTGTTTGTATGTATTTTGTCTGTCTGAATATCTGTTTTTTTGTTTGTATATCTATCAATTATATATCTATTTGTCATTCTCTATATCTGTTTTTTTGTATGTATGTCTGTCTATCTCTATCTATTTGTGTGCTTGTCTATCTGTCTTTCTGTATGTTAGTTTGTTTGTTTATCTATCAGTCAATCAGTATGTCTTATGCCAGTCAATATGTTAGTTAGTCTATCAGTCTGTCTATCACTCAATCAGTTTGTCAGTCTGTCTATCTGTCTGTTTGTCTCTCAATTAATCTTTTTAACTGTATGTTAGTCTATTTGTCTGTCTTTCTATTTAACTATTTTTCTATTTGGCTAAATACCACCCATGGTCCCTTAACTTAATTTCAATTAACGTTTTAGTCCTTTATCTTTTTTTTTTTTCTTTCTGATTTGCTCCTTTATTTTAATTTTAAGTGAAAATTTGATCTTTTATGTTTTAAAATGTTAAAAATGTTATCCTTTTCTGTATACAAAAATTAAAAAAAATCATCAAAATTTTCAAACATAACCCATAAATTTTGTTATTTTCTTTAATATAAAATAAACTTCCTCAAAATTGTAGCTCAAATCTTCAAATAAACTCATATTTGTCATTCTTTATTTGATGTTGTTAGAGATGAAATTATGAGTTTATTTAAAGATTTAAGTTATGAATTTGATGAAATTGCATTATATTGAGGATGATAATTAACTTTATGGGTTTTGTTTGAAATTTTTGATGAATTATTTGAAATTTTGAAAAAAATAAGGATAACATTGTTGACATTTTAAAATATAAAAGATCAAATTGTCACTTAAATTTAATATAAAGGACCAAATCGGGAAAAAAAAAGATAAAGGACTAAAACGTTAATTGAAATTAAGTTAAGGGACCACGGGTGATATTTTGCATTTCTATTTTTATGTATTTTGTCTGTCTGTATATCTGTTTTTATGTGTGTCTGTCAATTATATCTCTGTTTGTCATTATCTATATCTGTTTTTTTGTATGTTTGTGAGTCTATCTGTCTTATATTTTTCTATCAGTAAGCCTATTTATTTGTATGTCAATCGGTGAGTTTGTTTGTTTATTTGTGTGTCTATTTGTGTGTCGAGTTGTCTGTTTCTCTGTATGTCTTTTTGTGTGTCTGTCGATTTGTGTGTTTGTTTGTTAGTCTATCTGTCTCTCTGTAAATCTATTTATCTATCATTTTGTCTTTCAATCTATATGTATGTATGTTTTCTCTATGTTTGTGTTTGTGTGTGTTTGTTTGGGTCTATGTATTTTATTATTAGTCTGTGTGTTTTGTCTATTAGTCTGTTTATTTGTCGGTCTATATGTGTGTTTGTTTGTGTGATTGTATGTGTGTTTGTTTGTGTCTCTATTAGACTGTGTGCTTGACTGGTTATGTGTCTGTCTATTGGTCAATGTGTCTATTTGTTAATCTCTTTGTTAGTCTATCTGTTTGAGGGTCTGTCTGTCTGTATATCAATTTTTCTCTTTCTTTGTCTGTTAATATATTTGTATGTCTATCTATTTCACTATTTTTCTATTTGTATGTATTTTGTCTTATTGTATTTTTGTTTGTATCTCTGTCAATTATATCTCTATTTGCCATTCTCTATATCTGTTTTTTTATTTGTTTGTCTGTCTATCTATATCTCTATCTGTCTGTCTGCATTCTATCTGTCTTTCTGTCTGTTTGTCTGTTTATCTATTTGTCATTCAGTCAATGTAAGTCAGTCTGTCTATCTGTCTATCACCCAGTCAATCTGTCTGTTTGTATGTCTCTCAATTAATCTTTTTTTGTCTGTTAATCTATTTGTCTGTCTATCTATTAAACTATTTTTTTTTTATGTATTTTGTTTGTCTGTATATTTTTTTTTGTGTGTCTGTCAATTATATCATTGTTTGTCATTCTCTATATCCATTTTTTTTCTGTTTGTTAGTCTATCTGTCTTATATTTTTCTATCAGTATGCCTGTTTATTTGTATGTCAATCAGTCAGTTTGTTTGTATGTCTATATGTTTATTAATTTGTTTATCTATGTGTCTATTTGCATGTCTCTTTGTGTCTCGAGTTGTCTGTTTGTCTATATGTCTTTTTGTGTGTCTGTTGATTTGTATGTTTGTTTGTTAGTCTATCGGTCAATCTATCTATCGGTCAATCTATCTATCAATCTGGCTTTCAATCTATATGCTTGTCTGTTGTTCTCTATGTTTGTATTTCTATGTGTTTGTCTGTGTCTATGTATTTGTTTATTAGTATGTGTGTTTTGTCTATTAGTCTGTATGTTTGTCGGTCTATATGTGTGTCTGTTTGTGTGATTGTATGTGTGTTTGTTTGTCTCTTTCAGACTTTTTGTTTGTCTGGTTGTGTGTCTGTCAATCTCTCTATCTAATGGTCTATGTGTCTATTTGTTAATCTCTTTGTTAGTCTATCTGTTTGTGGGTCAATCTCTGTATCTGTATATCAATTTTTCTCTTTCTCTGTCTATTAATATATTTGTCTGTTATCTATTGCACTATTTTTCTGTTTGTATGTATTTTGTCTGTCTGTATATCTATTTTTTTGTTTGTATGCCTGTCAATTATATCTCTATTTGTCATTCTCTATATCTGTTTTTTTTGTCTGTCTATCCATCTCTCTATCTGTCTTTCTGTCTGTCTATCTGTTTGTCTGTCTGTCAGTTAGTATGTCTTATGTTAGTCAATATGTCAGTCAGTCTGTTCGTATATCTATTTTTTTGTTTGTCTGTTAGTCTATTTATCTTATATTTTTCTATCAATATGCCTGTTTATTTGTATGTTAATCAGTCTGTATGTCTTATGTCAGTGAGTTTCTCTGTCTGTCTATCTTTCAGTCAGTTTGTCTATTTTTATATGTTTAATTGTTTGTTTATCTGTATGTCTATTTGCATGTCTATTTGTGTGTCGAGTTGTCTGTTTGTCTATACGTCTTTTTGTGTGTCTGTCGATTTGTATGTTTGTTTGTTTGTCTATCTTTCTGTTTGTCAATCTATCTATCTATCAATCTGTCTTTCAATCTATATGTATGTCTGTTTTCTCTATATTTGTGTTTGTGTGTGTTAGTTTGTGTCTATGTATTTGTTTATTAGTTTGTGTGTTTTGTCTATTAGTCTGTTTGTTTGTCGATCTATATGTGTGTCTGTTTGTGTGATTGTATGTGTGTTTGTTTGTGTCTCTATCAGACTGTGTGCTTGACTGGTTATGTGTCTGTCTATCTCTCTGTCTATTGGTCTATGTGTCTATTTGTTAATCTCTTTGTTAGTCTATCTGTTTATGGGTCTGTCTATCTATCTGTATATCAATTTTTCTCTTTCTCTATCTGTTAATATATTTGTCTGTCTATCTATTTCACTATTTTTCTATTTGTATGTATTTTGTCTGATTGTATTTTTGTTTGTATGTCTGTCAATGATATCTCTATTTGCCATTCTCTATATCTGTTTTTTTATTTGTTTGTCTGTCTATCTATCTATCTATCTGTCTGTCTGCCCGTCGATTTGTCTTTCTGTCTGTCAATCTGTTTGTCTCTTTGTCATTCAGTCAATATGTCTGTCAGTCTTTCTATCTGTCTATCACTCAGTCAGTCTGTATGTTTGTATGTCTCTCAATTAATCTTTTTTTTCTGTTTGTTAATCTATTTGTCTGTCTATCTATTTAACTATTTTTCTTTTTTTTATGTATTTTGTCTGTCTGTATATTTTTTTTGTGTATCTGTCAATTATATCTCTATTTGTCATTTTCTATATCTGTTTTTTTGTCTGTCTATTAGTCTATCTGTCTTATATTTTTCTATCAGTATGCCTGTTTATTTGTATGTCAATCAGTCAGTTTGTTTGTATGTTTATAGGTTTATTAATTTGTTTATCAGTGTGTCTATTTGCATGTCTCTTTGTGTCTGTTGATTTGTCTGTTTGTCTATATGTCTTTTTGTGTGTCTGTTGATTTGTCTGTTTGTTTGTTAGTCTATCGGCCAATCTATCTATCAGTCAATCTATCTATCAATCTGGCTTTCAATCTATATGCTTCTCTGATTTTCTCTATGTTTGTGTTTCTATGTGTTTGTCTGTGTCTATGTATTTGTTTATTAGTATGTGTGTTTTGTCTATTAGTCTGTTTGTTTGTCGGTCTATTTGTGTGTCTGTTTGTGTGATTGTATGTATGTTTGTTTGTGTCTCTTTCAGACTGTTTGTTTGTCTGGTTGTGTGTCTTTCTATCTCTCTATCTAATGGTCTATGTGTCTATTTGTTAATCTTTTTGTTAGTCTATCTGTTTGTGGGTCAATCTCTGTATCTGTATATCAATTTTTCTCTTTCTCTGTTTGTCAATAAATTTGTCTGTTATCTATTGCACTATTTTACTATTTGTATGTATTTTGTCTGTCTGTATGTCTATTTTTTTGTTTGTATGTATGTCAATTATATCTCTATTTGTCATTCTCTATATCTATTTTTTTGTCGGTCTGACTATCTGTCTGTCAGTCAGTCAATATGTCTTATGTAAGTCAATATGTCATTCAGTCTGTTTGTCTGTCTATCTCTCAGTCAGTCTGTCTGTCTGTGTCTCAATTAGTCTTTTTTTATGTCTATTAATCTACTTGTCAGTCTATCTATTTAACTATTTTTCTAATTTTATGTATTTTTTATGTCTGTATATCTATTTTTTTGTATGTCTGTAAATTATATCTCTGGTTGTCATTCTCTATATCTGTTTTTTGGTCTGTCTGTTAGTCTATCTGTCTTATATTTTTGTATCAGTATGCCTGTTTATTTGTAAGTCAATCGGTCAGTCTATTTGTATGTCTATATGTTTATTTGTTTGTTTATCTGTGTGTCTTTTTGCATGTCTGTCGACTTGTCTGTTTGTTTGTTAGTCTATATGTCTGTCTGTCAATCTATCTATCTATCAAATCTGTCTTTCAATCTATATGTCTGTCTGTTTTCTCTATGTTTGTGTTTCTGTGTGTTTGTCTGTGTCTATGTATTTGTTTATTAGTCTGTGTACTTTGTCTATTAGTCTGTTTGTTTGTCGGTCTATATTTATGTCTGTGTGTGTGATTGTATGTGTGTTTGTTTGTGTCTCTATCAGACTGTGGGCTTGTCTGGTTGTGTGTCTGTCTATCTCTATGTCTATTGGTCTATGTTTCTTTTTGTTAATATCTTTGTTAGTCTATCTGTTTGTGGGTCTGTCTGTCTGTCTCTCAATTTGTCTCTTTCTCTATCTGTTAATATATTTGTCTGTCTATCTATTTCACTATTTTTCTATTTGTATGTATTTTGTCTGTCTGTATATCTGTTTTTTTGTTTGTATGTCTGTCAATTAAATCTCTATTTGTCATTCTCTATATCTGTTTTTGTTGTCTATTTGTCTGTCTTGCAGTCTATATGTCTTTCTGTCTATCAGTCAGTCAGTATGTCTTATGTCAGTCAATATGTCAGTCAGTCTATCTATATGTCTATCACTCAATCAGTCTGTCTGTCTGTTTGTCTCTCAATTAATATTTTTTTATGTATGTTAATCTATTTGTCTGTCTATCTATTTTAACTATTTTTCTATTTGGCTAAATACCACCCATGGTCCCTTAACTTAATTTCAATTAATGTTTTAGTCCTTTATCTTTTTTTTTTCCGATTTGGTCCTTTATTTTAATTTTAAGTGACAATTTGATCTTTTATGTTTTAAAATGTTAACAATGTTATCCTTTTTTTTACAAAAGTTCAAAAAATCATCAAAATTTTCAAACAAAACCCATAAATTTAGTTATATTCTTTAATATAAAATAAACTTCCTCAAAATTGTAGCTCAAATCTTCAAATAAACTCATATTTGTCATTCTTTATTTGATGTTGTTAGAGATGAAGTTATGAGTTTATTTAAAGATTTAAGTTATGAATTTGATGAAATTGCATTATATTGAGGATGATAATTAATTTTATGGGTTTTGTTTGAAATTTTGGATGAATTTTTTTAAATTTTGAAAAAATAAGGATAACATTGTTGACATTTTAAAATATAAAAGACCAAATTGTCACTTAAAATTAAAATAAATGACCTAATTCGGAAAAAAAAAAAGATAAAGGACTAAAATGTTAATTGAAATTAAGTTAAGGGACCACGGGTGATATTTAGCCTTTCTATTTTTACGTATTTTGTCTGTCAATTATATCTCTGTTTGTCACTCTCTATATCTGTTTTTTATTCTGTCTGTTAGTCTATCTGTCTTATATTTTTCTATCAGCAAGCCTATTTATTTGTATGTCAATCGGTGAGTTTGTTTGTTAATCTGTGTGTCTATTTGCGTGTCGAGTTGTCTGTTTGTCTATATGTCTTTTTGTGTGTCTATCGATTTGTCTGTTTCTTTGTTAGTCTATCTGTCTGTCTATCAATCTATCTATCTATCAATCTATCTTTCAATCTATATGTCTGTCTGTTTTATCTATGTTTGTGTTTGTGTGTGTTTGTTTGTGTCTATGTATTTGTTTATTAGTCTGTGTGCTTTGTCTATTAGTCTGTTTGTTTGTCGGTCTATATGTGTGTCTGTTTCTGTGATTGTATGTGTGTTTGTTTGTGTCTCTATCAGACTGTGTGCTTGACTGGTTATGTGTCTGTCTATCTCTCTGTCTATTGGTCTATGTGTCTATTTGTTAGTCTATCTGTTTGTGGGTCTGTCTGTCTGTCTCTCAATTTGTCTCTTTCTCTGTCTGTTAATATATTTGTCTATCTATCTATTTCACTATTTTTCTGTTTGTATGTATTTTGTCTGTCTGTATATATGTTTTTTTGTTTGTATGTCTGTCAATTATATCTCTATTTGTCATTCTCTATATTTGTTTTGTTGTCTGTCTGTCTGTCTGTCTATCTCTCAATCTGTCTGTCTGCCAGTCTATCTGTCTTTCGGTCTTTCTGTCTATCAGTATGTTTGTCAGTCTATTAGTTTGTCAGTATGTCTTATGTCAATCAATATGTCAGTTAGTCTGTCTGTCTGTCTATCTATCACTCAATCAGTCTGTCTATTTGTCTCTCAATTAATCTTTTTTTCTGTCTGTTAATCTATTTGTCTATTTATCTATTTAACTATTTTTCTATTTGGCTAAATACCACCCATGGTCCCTTAACTTAATTTCAATTAACGATTTAGTCCTTTATCTTTTTTTTTTCCAATTCAGTCCTTTATTTTAATTTTAAGTGACAATTTGATCTTTTATGTTTTATAATGTAACAATCTTATCCTTTTTTTTTACAAAAATTCAAAAAATCATCAAAATTTTCAAACAAAACCATAAATTTAGTTATATTCTTTAATATAAAATAAACTTCCTCAAAATTGTAGCTCAAATCTTCAAATATACTCATATTTGTCATTCTTTATTTGATGTTGTTAGAGATGAAATTGTGAGTTTATTTAAACATTTATGTTATGAATTTGATGAAATTGCATTATATTGACGATGATAATTAATTTTATGGGTTTTGTTTGAAATTTTTGATGAATTTTTTGAAATTTTGAAAAAAAATAAGGATAACATTGTTGACATTTTAAAACATAAAAGATCAAATTGTCACTGAAAATTAAAATAAAGGACCAAATCGGGAAAAAAAAGATAAAGGACTAAAACGTTAATTGAAATTAAGTTAAGGGACCACGAGTGATATTTAGCCTTTCTATTTTTATGTATTTTGTCTGTTAGTCTATCTGTCTTATATTTTTCTATCAGTAAGCCTGTTTATTTTTATGTCATTCGGTCAGTTTGTTTTTATGTTTATATGTTTATTTGTCTGTTTATCTGTGTGTCTATTTGCATGTCTATTTGTGTGTCGAGTTGTCTGTTTGTCTATATGTCTTTTTCTGTGTCTGTCGATTTGTCTGTTTGTTTGTTAGTCTATCTGTCTGTCTTTCAATCTATTTGTCTGTCTGTTTTCTCTATGTTTGTGTTTGTGTGTGTTTGTTTGTGTCTATGTATTTGTTTATTAGTCTGTGTGTTTTTTCTATTAGTTTGTTTGTTTGTCGGTCTATATGTGTGTCTGTTTGTGTGATTGTATGTGTGTTTGTTTGTGTCTCTATCAGGCTGTGTGCTTGTCTAGTTGTGTGTCAATCTGTCTCTTTGTCTATTGGTCTATGTGTCTATTTGTTAATCTCTTTCTTAGTCTATCTGTTTTTGGGTATGTCTGTCTATATGTATATCAATTTTTCTCTTTCTCTGTCTGTTAATATATTTGTATGTCTGTCAATTATATCTCTATTTGTCATTCTCTATATCTGTTTTTTTATTTGTCTGTCTGTCTGTCATTCTCTATAACATTGTTGACATTTTAAAACATAAAAGATCAAATTGTCACTTAAAATTAAAATAAAGGACCAAATCGGGAAAAAAAAAGATAAAGGACTAAAATGTTAATTGAAATTAAGTTAAGGGACCACGGGTGATATTTTGCCTTTCTATTTTTATGTATTTTGTCGGTCTGTATATCTATTTTTATGTGTGTCTGTCAATTATATCTCTGTTTGTCATTATCTATATCTGTTTTTTTGTATGATTGTAAGTCTATCTGTCTTATATTTTTGTATCAGTAAGCCTATTTATTTGTATGTCAATCGGTGAGTTTTTTTTGTTTATTTGTGTGTCTATTTGCATGTCTTTTTGTGTGTCGAGTTTTCTGTTTCTCTATATGTCTTTTTGTGTGTCTGTCGATTTGTATGTTTGTTTGTTAGTCTATTTGTCTGTCTGTCAATCTATCTATCTATCAATTTGTCTTTCAATCTATATGTATGTCTGTTTTCTCTATGTTTGTGTTTGTGTGTGTTTGTTTGTGTCTATGTATTTGTTTATTAGTCTGTGTGTTTTATCTGTTAGTCTATTTGTTTATCGGTCTATATGTGTGTCTGTTTGTGTGATTGTGTGTGTGTTTGTTTGTGTCTCTATCAGACTGTGTGATTGACTGGTTATGCGTATGTCTATCTCTCTGTCTATTGGTCTATGTGTCTATTTGTTAATCTCTTTGTTAGTCTATCTACTTGTGGGTCTGTCTGTATATCAATTTTTCTCTTTCTCTCTCTCTTAATATATTTGTCAGTCTATCTATTTCACTATTTTTCTATTTGTATGTATTTTGTCTGATTGTATTTTTGTTTGTATGTCTGTCAATTATATCTCTATTTGCCATTCTCTATATCTGTTATTTTATTTGTTTGTCTGTCTATCTATCTCTCTATCTATCTGTCTGCCATTCTATCTATCTTTCTGTCTGTCAGTCTGTTTATCTATTTGTCATTCAGTCAATATGTCAGTCAGTCTGTCTATCAGTCTACCACCCAGTCAGTCTGTCTGTTTGTATGTCTCTCAATTAATCTTTTTTTCTGTCTGTTAATCTATTTGTCTGTCTATCTATTTAACTATTTTTCTTTTTTTATGTATTTTGTTTGTTTGTATATTTTTTTGTGTGTTTGTCAATTATATCTCTGTTTGTCATTCTCTATATCTGTTTTTTTGTCTGTCTGTTAGTATATCTGTCTTATATTTTTCTATCAGTATGCCTGTTTATTTGTATGACAATCAGTCAATTTGTTTGTATGTCTATATGTTTATTAATCTGTTTATCTGTGTGTTTATTTGCATGTCTCTTTGTGTCTCGAGTTGTCTGTTTGTCTATATAACTTTTTGTGTGTCTGTCGACTTGTCTGTTTGTTTGTTAGTCTATCGGTCAATCTATCTATCAATCTGGCTTTCAATCTATATGCTTGTCTGTTTTTCTCTATGTTTGTGTTTCTATGTGTTTGTCTGTGTCTACGTATTTGTTTATTAGTATGTGTGTTTTGTCTATTAGTCTGTATGTTTGTCGGTCTATATGTGTGTCTGTTTGTGTGATTGTATGTGTGTTTGTTTATGTCTCTTTCAGACTGTTTATTTGTTTGGTTGTGTGTCTGTCTATCTCTCTCTCTAACGGTCTATGTGTCTATTTGTTAATCTCTTTGTTAGTCTATCTGTTTGTGGGTCAATCTCTGTATTTGTATATCAATTTTTCTCTTTCTCTGTCTGTTAATATATTTGTCTGTTATCTATTGCACTATTTTTCTGTTTGTATATATTTTGTCTGTTTGTATATCTATTTTTTTGTTTGTTTGTTTGTCAATTATATCTCTATTTGTCATTCTCTATATCTGTTTTTTTCTGTCTATCCATCTCTCTATTTGTCTTTCTGTCTGTCTGTCAGTCTGTTTGTCTGTCTGTCAGTCAGTATGTCTTATGTTAGTCAATATGTCAGTCAGTTTGTCCGTATATCTATTTTTTTGTCTGTCTGTTAGTCTATCTATCTTATATTTTTCTATCAGTATGCCTGTTTATTTGTATGTTAATCAGTTAGTATGTCTTATGTCAGTCAGTCTGTCTTTCTGTCTATCTCTCAGTCAGTTTGTCTATTTGTTTGTCTGTTTCTCTCTCAATTAATCTTTTTTTCTGTCTATTAATCTAATTGTCGGTCTATCTATTTAACTACTTTTCTATTTTTATGTATTTTTTCTGTCTGTATATCTATTTTTTGTATGTATGTAAATTATATTTTAGTTTGTCATTCTCTATATCTATTTTTTTTTTCTGACTATTAGTCTATCTGTCTTATATTTTTGTATCAGTATGCCTGTTTATTTGTATGTCAATCGGTCAGTCTGTTTGTATGTTTATATCTTTATTTGTTTGTTTATCTGTATGTCTATTTGCATGTCTATTTGTGTGTCGAGTTGTTTGTTTGTCTATATGTCTTTTTGTGTGTCTGTCGATTTTTCTGTTTATTTGCACGTCTATTTGTGTGTTGAGTTGTCTGTTTTTCTATATGTCTTTTTGTGTGTCTTTCGATTTGTCTGTTTGTTTGTCGGTCTATATGTGTGTCTGTTTGTGTGATTGTATGTGTGTTTGTTTGTGTCTCTATCAGACTGTGTGCTTGTCTGGTTGTGTGTCTGTCTATCTCTCTATCAATTGGTCTATGTGTTTATTTTGTTATTCTCTTTGTTAGTTTATCTGTTTGTGGGTCTGTCTGTCTGTCTCTCAATTTGTCTCTTCCTCTATCTGTTAATATATTTGTCTGTCTATCTATTTCACTATTTTTCTGTTTGTATGTATTTTGTCTGTCTGTATATCTATTTTTTTGTTTGTATGTCTATCAATTATATATCTATTTGTCATTCTCTATATCTATTTTTTTGTCTGTCTGTCTGTCTATCTCTCTATCTATTTGTGTGCCACTCTATCTGTCTTTCTGTCTGTTAGTTTGTTTGTTGTCTATCAGTCAGTCAGTATGTCTTATGTCTGTCAATATGTCAGTCAGTCTATCTGTCTGTCTATCACTCAATCAGTCTGTCAGTCTGTCTATCTTTCTGTTTGTCTCTCAATTAATCTTTTTTACTGTATGTTAATCTATTTGTCTGTCTATCTATTTAACTATTTTTCTATTTGGCTAAATACCACCCATGGTCCCTTAACTTAATTTCAATTAACGTTTTAGTCCTTTATCTTTTTTTTTTTTTCCGATTTGCTCCTTGATTTTAATTTTAAGTGAAAATTTGATCTTTTATGTTTTAAAATGTTAACAATGTTATCCTTTTTTTTTACAAAAATTCAAAAAATCATCAAAATTTTCAAACAAAACCCATAAATTTTGTTATTTTCATTAATATAAAATAAACTTCCTCAAAATTGTAGCTGAAATCTTCAAATAAACTCATATTTGTCATTCTTAATTTGATTTTGTTAGAGATGAAATTATGAGTTTATTTAAAGATTTAAGTTATGAATTTGATGAAATTGCATTATATTGAGGATGATAATTAACTTTATGGGTTTTGTTTGAAATTTTTGACGAATTATTTGAAATTTTGAAAAATAAGGATAACATTGTTGACATTTTAAAATTTAAAATATCAAATTGTCATTTAAAATTAAAATAAAGGACCAGATCGGGAAAAAAAAAAGACAAAGGACTAAAACGTTAATTGAAATTAAGTTAAGGGACCACGGGTGATATTTTGCTTTTCTATTTTTATGTATTTTGTCTGTCTGTATATCTATTTTTATGTGTGTCTGTCAATTATATCTCTGTTTTTCATTCTCTATATCTGTTTTTTTGTATGTTTGTTAGTCTATCTGTCTTATATTTTTCTATCAGTAAGCCTATTTATTTGTATGTCAATCGGAGAGTTTGTTTGTTTATTTGTGTGTCTATTTGCATGTCTATTTGTGTGTCGCGTTGTGTGTTTCTCTATATGTCTTTTTGTGTGTCTGTCGATTTGTATGTTTGTTTGTTTGTCTATATGTCTGTCTGTCAATCTATCTATCTATCAATCTGTCCTTCAATCTATATGTATGTTTGTTTTCTCTATGTTTGTGTTTGTGTGTGTTTGTTTGTGTCTATGTATTTGTTTATTAGTCTGTGTGTTTTGTCTATTAGTCTGTTTGTTTGTCGGTCTATAGGTGTGTCTGTTTGTGTGTTTGTTTGTGTCTCTATCAGACTGTGTGCTTGACTGGTTATGTGTCTGTCTATCTCTCTATCTATTGGTCTGTGTGTCTATTTGTTAATCTCTTTGTTAGTCTATCTGTTTGTGGGTCTGTCTGTATATCAATTTTTCTCTTTCTCTGTCTCTTAATATATTTGTCTGTCTATCTATTTCACTATTTTTCTATTTGTATGTATTTTGTCTGATTGTATTTTTGTTTGTATGTCTGTCAATTATATCTCTATTTGCCATTCTCTATATCTGTTTTTTTATTTGTTTGTCTGTCTATCTATCTCTCTATATGTTTGTCTGCCAGTCTATCTGTCTTTCTGTCTGTCAGTCTGTTTGTCTATTTGTCATTCAGTCAATATGTCAGTCAGTCTGTCTATCTGTCTATCACCCAGTCAGTCTGTCTGTTTGTATGTCTCTCAATTAATCTTTTTTTCTGTTTGTTAATCTATTTGTCTGTCTATCTATTTAACTATTTTTCTTTTTTTTTTTATGTATTTTGTCTGTCTGTATATTTTTTTTTTGTGTGTCTGTCAATTATATCTCTGTTTGTCATTCTCTATATCTGTTTTTTTGTCTGTCTGTTAGTCTATCTGTCTTATATTTTTCTATTAGTATGCCTGTTTATTTGTATGTCAATCAGTCAGTTTGTTTGTATGTCTATATGTTTATTTATCTATTTATCTGTGTGTCTATTTGCATGTCTCTTTGTGTCTTGAGTTGTCTGTTTGTCTATACGTCTTTTTGTGTGTCTGTCGATTTGTCTGTTTGTTTGTTAGTCTATCGGCCAATCTATCTTTCGGTCAATCTATCTATCAATCTGGCTTTCAATCTATATGCTTGTCTGTTTTTCTCTATGTTTGTGTTTCTATGTGTTTGTCTGTGTCTACGTATTTGTTTATTAGTATGTGTGTTTTGTCTATTAGTCTGTTTGTTTGTCGGTCTATTTCTGTGTCTGTTTGTGTGATTGTATGTGTGTTTGTTAGTGTCTCTTTCAGACTGTTTGTTTGTCTGGTTGTGTGTTTGTCTATCTCTCTATCTAGTGGTCTATGTGTCTATTTGTTAATCTTTTTGTTAGTCTATCTGTTTGTGGGTCAATCTCTGTATTTGTATATCAATGTTTCTCTTTCTCTGTTTGTTAATAAATTTGTCTGTTATCTATTGCATAATTTTACTGTTTGTATGTATTTTGTCTGTCTGTATATCTATTTTTTTGTTTGTATGACTGTCAATTATATCTCTATTTGTCATTCTCTATATCTGTTTTTTTGTCTGTCTATCCATCTCTCTATTTGTCTTTCTGTTTGTCAGTTTGTATGTCTGTATGTCAGTCAGTATGTCTTATGTTAGTCAATATGTTAGTCAGTCTGTCAGTATATCTATTTTTTTGTCTGTCTGTTAGTCTATCTATCTTATATTTTTCTATCAGTGTGCCTGTTTATTTGAATGTTAATCAGTCAGTATGTCTTATGTCAGTCAGTCTGTCTATCTATCTCTCAGTCAGTTTGTCTATCTGTCTGTCTGTTTGTCTCTCAATTAATCTTTTTTTTGTCTGTTAATCTATTTGTCGATCTATCTATTTAGCTATTTTTCTATTTTTATGTATTTTTTCTGTCTGCATATCTATTTTTTTGTATGTATGTAAATTATATTTTTGTTTGTCATTCTCTATATCTATTTTTTTGTCTGTCTATTAGTCTATCTGTCTTATATTTTTGTATCAGTATGACTGTTTATTTGTATGTCAATCGGTCAGTCTGTTTGTATGTTTATTTGTATGTTTATATGTTTATTTGTCTGTTTATCTGTATGTCTATTTGCATGTCTATTTGTGTGTCGAGTTGTCTGTTTGTCTATATGTCTTTTTGTTTGTCTGTCGATTTGTGTGTTTGTTTGTTAGTGTATCTGTTTGTCTGTCAATCTATCTATCTATCAATCTGTCTTTCAAAATATTTTTTGTCTGTTTTCTCTATGTTTGTGTTTCTGTGTGTTTGTCTGTGTCTATGTATTTGTTTATTAGTCTGTGTGTTTTGTCTATTAGTCTGTTTGTTTGTCGGTCTATTTGTGTGATTGTATTTGTGTTTGTTTATGTCTCTATCAGACTGTGTGCTTGTCTGGTTGTGTGTCACTCTATCTCTCTGGCTATTGGTCTATGTGTCTATTTTTTAATTTCTTTGTTAGTCTATCTCTTTGTGGGTCTGTCTATCTGTCTCTCAATTTGTCTCTTTCTCTGTCTGTTAATATATATGTGTGTCTATCTATTTCACTATTTTTCTGTTTGAATGTATTTTGTCTGTCTGTATATCTGTTTTTTTGTTTGTATGTCTGTCAATTATATCTCTATTTTTCATTCTCTATATATCTGTTTTTTTGTCTTTCTGTTAGTCTATCTGTCTTTTATTTTTCTATCAATATGCCTGTTTATTTAAATGTCTATCAGTTTGTTTGTTTGTATGTCTAGATGTCTATCAGTCAGTTTGTTTGTATGTTGAGATGTTTATTTGTATGTTTATCTATACGTCTATTTGCATGTCTATTTGGGTGTCGAGTTGCCTATTTATATGTCTGTTTGTCTATTTGACTATTTGTCTGTCTGTCCATCTGTCTGTTTGTTTGTTAGTCTATTTGTCTGTCTGCCAATCTGTCTATTTATCACTCTGTCTTTCAATCTATCTGTCTGTGTGTATGTGTGTGTGTTTGCCTGTTTTTCTCTATGTTTGTATTTCGGTGTGTTTGTTTGTGTCTATGTATTTGTCTATTAGTCTATGTGTTTGTCTGTGTGATTGTATGTGTGTCTGTTTGAGTCTCTGTCAAACTATGTGTCTGTTTGGTTGTGTGTCTGTCTATCTCTCTGCCTGTTAGTCTATGTGTCTATTTGTTAATCTCTTTGTCAGTCTATATGTTTGTGGGTCTGTATGTCTGTTTGTCTGTCTATTAATCTCTCTATCTATCTTTCTATTAGTCTATGTGTCTGTCTGTTAGCCTTCTCTATCTATATGTCTATTAGTCTATGTGTTTGTATCTCTGTTTGTCATTCTCTCTATCTGTATATCTGTCTGTTAGTATATCTATTTTTTTATCTATCCGTCAATTTGTGTTTCTATCTATCGATCAGTCTATCTGTAATTCCATTTTTTTGTATGTCTATATGTATGTATGTTTCTTTGTCTCTTTATTTGTATGTCTATATGTTTGTCTGTTTTTATTTCTGTCTATTTGTATGTTTGTTTGTCTATCTGTTTATTTGTTTGTTTGTCTGTTAGTTTGTGTGTGTATTTGCCTATCAATCTTTTTATCTGTATATCTGTTTGTCTATGTGTCTGAATGTCTGGCTGTCTGTTCGTTTGTCTATCAATTTGTTTATCTGTATATTTGTTTGTCTATGTGTGTCTGAATGTATGGTTGTCTGTTTGTTTATTTATTTGTTTTTTTTTTCTATTTGTATGTTTGTATGTCTGTGTGTTTGTATCTTTGTTTGTAATTTTCTTTATTTGTATGGTAATCTATCTATCTTTTATTTGTCTATCAATCTATCTGTTTGTTTATCTATCGGTTAGTCTATCTATCATTCCATCTGTTTTTTTGTCCATATGCATATATGTCTGTCTGTTTATTTGTATGTTTGTCTATTTATGTGTATGTCTATTTGTCTGTTTATTTGTATGCATCTGTCTGTTTGTTTATATGTTTGTATGTATGTTTGTATGATTATTTGTATGTCTATTTGTCTCTCTATTTGTATGTTTGTTTGTTGATTTAGATGTTTGTTTATTTGTCTGTCTGTCTATTTGTGTGTTTCTATCGGTTTGTCGGTCTATATGTATGTCTGTTTGTGTGATTGTATGTGTGTTTGTTTATGTCATTATCAGACCGTGTGCTTGTCTGGTTGTGTGTCTGTCTACCTCTCTGTCTATTGGTCTATGTGTCTATTTGTTAATCTCTTTGTTAGCCTATCTGTTTGTGGGTTTGTCTGTCTGTCTCTCAATTTGTCTATTTCTCTGTCTGTTAATATATTTGTCTGTCTGTGTGTCTTGTCAACTATTCTGTTTATTTGTCGGTCAATATGTGTGTCTGTTTGTGTGATTGTATGTGTGTTTGTTTGTGTCTCTATCAGACTATGTGCTTGTCTGGTTGTGTGTTTGTCTATCTCTCTGTCTATTGGTCTATGTGTCTATTTGTTAATCTCTTTGTTAGTCTATCTGTTTATGGGTCTGTCTGTCTGTCTCTCAATTTGTCTCTTTCTTTGTTTGTTAATATATTTGTCTGTCTATCTATTTCACTATTTTTCTGTTTGTATGTATTTTGTCTCTTTGTATATTTGTCCATTATATCTCTATTTGTCATTCTCTATATCTGTTTTTTTGTCTATTTGTCTGTCTTGCAGTCTATCTATCTTTTTGTCTATTAGTCTGTTTGTTTGTCTATCTGTCAGTCAGTATGTCTTATGTCAGTCAGTCTGTCTATCTGTCTATCACTCAATCAGTCTGTCTGTCTGTTTGTCTCTCAATTAATCAGTTAATCTATTTGTATATCTCTCTATTTAACTATTTTTCTATTTGGCTAAATACTACCCATGGTCCCTTAACTTAATTTCAATTAACGTTTTAGTCCTTTATATTTTTTTTTTTGCAATTTGGTTCTTTATTTTAATTTTAAGTGACAGTTTGATCTTTTATGTTTTAAAATGTTAACAATGTTATCGTTATTTTTACAAAAGTTCAAAATATCATCAAAATTTTCAAACCAAACCCATAAATTTAGTTATATTCTTTAATATAAAATAAACTTCCTCAAAATTGTAGCTCAAATCTTCAAATAAACTCATATTTGTCATTCTTTATTTGATGTTGTTAGAGATGAAGTTATGAGTTTATTTAAAGATTTAAGTTATGAATTTGATGAAATTGCATTATATTGAGGATGATAATTAATTTTATGGGTTTTGTTTGAAATTTTTGATGAACTTTTTGAAATTTTGAAAAAATAAGGATAAAATTGTTGACATATTAAAATATAAAAGACCAAATTGTCACTTAAAATTAAAATAAATGACCTAAACCGAAAAAAAAAAAAAGATAAAGGACTAAAGTGTTAATTGAAATTAAGTTAAGGGACCACGGGTGATATTTAGCCATTCTATTTTTATGTATTTTGTTTGTCAATTATATCTCTGTTTGTCATTCTCTATATCTATTTTTTTGTCTGTCTGTTAGTCTATCTGTCTTATATTTTTCTATCAGCAAGCCTGTTTATATGTATGTCAATCGGTGAGTTTGTTTGTTTATCTGTGTGTCTATTTGCATGTCTATTTGTGTGTCGAGTTGTCTGTTTGTCTATATGTCTTTTTGTGTGTCTGTCGATTTGTCTGTTTGTTTGTTAGTCTATCTGTGTTTGTCAATCTTTCTATCTATCAATCTATCTTTAAATCTATATGTCTGTCTATTTTCTCTATGTTTGTGTTTGTGTGTGTTTGTTTGTGTCTATGTATTTGTTTATTAGTCTGTGTGCTTTGTCTATTAGTCTGTTTGTTTGTCGGTCTATATGTGTGTCTGTTTGTGTGATTGTATGTGTGTTTGTTTGGTCTCTATCAGACTGTGTGCTTTACTGGTTATGTGTCTGTCTATCTCTCTGTCTATTGGTCTATGTGTCAATTTGTTAGTCTATCTGTTTGTGGGTCTGTCTGTCTGTTTCTCAATTTGTCTCTTTCTCTGTCTGTTAATATATTTGTCTATCTATCTATTTCACTATTTTTCTTTTTGTATGTATTTTGTCTGTCTATATATATGTTTTTTTGTTTGTATGTCTGTCAATTATATCTCTATATGTCATTCTCTATATCTGTTTTGTTGTCTGTCTGTCTATCTCTCAATCTGTCTGTCTGCCATTCTATATGTCTTTCTGTCTATCAGTCTGTTTGTCAGTCTAACAGTCAGTCAGTATGTCTTATGTCAGTAAATATATCAATCTGTCTGTCTGTTGTCTGTCTATCACTCAATCAGTCTGTCTATTTGTCTCTCAATTAATCTTTTTTTTCTGTCTGTTAATCTATTTGTCTATCTATGTATTTAACTATTTTTCTATTTGGCTAAATACCACCCATGGTCACTTAACTTAATTTCAATTAACGTTTTAGTCCTTTATCTTTTTTTTTCCAATTATGTCCTTTATTTTAATTTTAAGTGACAATTTGATCTTTTATGTTTTATATTGTAACAATGTTATCCTTTGTTTTTACAAAAATTCAAAAAATCATCAAAATTTTCAAATAAAACCCATAAATTTAGTTATATTCTTTAATATAAAATAAACTTCCTCAAAATTGTAGCTCAAATCTTCAAATATACTCATATTTGTCATTCTTTATTTGATGTTGTTAGAGATGAAATTATGAGTTTATTTAAATATTTAAGTTATGAATTTGATGAAATTGCATTATATTGACGATGATAATTAATTTTATGGGTTTTGTTTGAAATTTTTGATGAATTTTTTGAAATTTTGAAAAAAAAAGGATAACATTGTTAACATTTTAAAACATAAAAGATCAAATTGTCACTGAAAATTAAAATAAAGGACCAAATCGTGAAAAAAAAAGATAAAGGACTAAAACGTTAATTGAAATTAAGTTAAGGGACCACGAGTGATATTTAGCCTTTCTATTTTTATGTATTTTGTCTGTCTGTATATCTATTTTTTTTTTTGTGTCTGTCAATTATATCTGTGTTTGTCATTCTTTATATCTATTTTTTTGTTTGTCTGTTAGTCTATCCGTCTTACATTTTTCTATCAGTAAGCCTGTTTATTTTTATGTCAATTGGTCAGTTTGTTTTTATGTCTATATGTTTATTTGTCTGTTTATCTGTGTGTCTATTTGCATGTCTATTTGTGTGTCGAGTTGTCTTTTTGTCTATATGTCTTTTACTGTGTCTGTCGATTTGTCTGTTTGTTCGTTAGTCTATCTGTCTGTCTGTCAATCTATCTATCTATCAATCTGTCTTTCAATCTATTTGTCTGTCTGTTTTCTCTATGTTTGTGTTTGTGTGTGTTTGTTTGTGTCTATGTATTTGTTTATTAGTTTGTGTGTTTTTTCTATTAGTCTGTTTGTTTGTCGGTCTATATGTGTGTCTGTTTGTGTGATTGTATGTGTGTTTGTTTGTGTCTCTATCAAACTGTGTGCTTGTCTAGTTGTGTGTCTATCTATCTCTTTGTCTATTTGTTAATCTATTTCTTAGTCTATCTGTTTGTGGGTCTGTTTGTTTGTATGTACATCAATATTTCTCTTTCTCTGTCTGTTAATATATTTGTCTGTCTATCTATTTCACTATTTTTCTATTTGTATGTATTTTGTCTGATTGTATTTTTGTTTGTATGTCTGTCAATTATATCTCTATTTGTTATTTCTATATCTGTTTGTTTATTTGTCTGTGTGTCTGTCTATCTCTCTATCTGTCTGTCTGCCAGTCTATCTGTCTTTCTGTCTTTCTGTCTGTCCGTCTATTTGTCTATTTGTCATTAAGTCAATATGTCAGTCAGTCTGTCTATCTGTCTATCACCCAGTCAGTTAGCCAGTCTGTTTGCTTTTCTCTCAATTAATCTTTTTTTCTGTCTGTTAATCTATTTGTTTGTCTATCTATTTAACTATTTTTGTATTTTTTTTTTGTATTTTGTGTGTCTGTCTGTATATTTTTTTGTTGTGTGTTTGTCAATTATATCTCTGTTTATCATTCTCTATATCTATTTTTTTGTCTATCTGTTAGTCTATCTGTCTTATATTTTTCTATCAGTATGCTTGTTTATTTGTATGTCAATCAATCAGTTTGTTTGTATGTCTATATGTTTATTTATCTGTTTATCTGTGTGTCTATTTGCAAGTCTATTTGTGTGTCGAGTTGTTTGTTTGTCTATATGTCTTTTTGTGTGTCTGTCGATTTGTCTTTTTGTCTGTTAGTCTATCTGTTTGTCGATCATTCTATCTATCTATCAATCTAACTTTCAATCTATATGCTTGTCTATTTTTCTCTATGTTTGTGTTTCTATGTGTTTATCTGTGTCTATGTATTTGTTTATTAGTCTGTGTGTTTTGTCTATTAGTCTGTTTGCTTGTCGGTCTATATGTGTATCTGGTTGTGTGATTGTATGTGTGTTTGTTTGTGTCTTTATTAGACTGTGTGTTTGTCTGGTTGTGTTTTTGTCTATCTCTCTGTCTATTGCTCTATGTGTCTATTTGTTAATCTCTTTGTTAGTCTATCTGTTTGTGGGCATGTCTCTCTATCTGTATATCAATTTTTCTCTTTCTCTGTCTGTTAATATATTTGTCTGTTATCTATTGCACTATTTTTCTATTTGTATGTATTTTGTCTGTCTGTATATATGTTTTTTGTTTGTATGTCTGTCAATTATATCTATATTTGTCATTCTCTATATCTGTTTTTTGTCTGTCTATCTATCTCTCTATCCGTCTTTCAGTCTGTCAGTCTGTTTGTCTGTCTATCAATCAGTATGTCTTATGTCAGTCAATATGTCAGTCTGTCCGTATATTTTTTTGTCTGTCTGTTAGTCTATTTGTCTTATATTTTTCTATCAGTATGCCTGTTTATTTGTATGTCAATCAGTCAGTCTATTTGTATGTCTATATGTTTATTTGTCTGTTTATTTGTGTGTCTATTTGCATGAATATTAATGTGTTGAGTTGTTTGTTTGTCTATATGTCTTTTTGTGTGTCTGTCGTTTTGTTTATTTGTTTGTTACTTTATCTGTCTGTCTTTCAATCTATATGACTGTCTATTTTTCTCTATGTTTGTGTTTCTGTGTTTTTGTTTGTGTCTATGTATTTGTTTATTAGTCTGTGTGTTTTATCTATTAGTCTGTTTGTTTGTCGGTCTATATAGTTGTCTGTTTGTGTGATTGTATGTGTGTTTGTTTGTATCTCTATCAGATTGTGTGCTTGTCTGGTTGTGTGTTTGTCTATTGGTCTATGTGTCTATTTGTTAATCTCTTTGTTAGTCTATCTGTTTGTGGGTCTGTCTGTCTGTCTCTCAATTTGTCTCTTTCTCTATCTGTTTATATATTTGTCTGTCTATCTATTTCACTATTTTTCTGTTTGTATGTATATTGTCTGTCTATATTTGTTTTTTTGTGTGTCTGTCTATCTCTCTATTTGTCTGTCTACCAGTCTATCTGACTTTCTGTCTATCTGTCTGTTTGTCTACCTGTCAGTCAGTATGTCTTATGTTAGGTAACATGTCAATCAGTCAGTCTGTCTATCACTTAGTCAGTCTATCTTTCTGTCTGTTAGTCTCATAATTAATCTTTTTTCAGCCTGTTAATCTATTTGTGTCTCTATCTATTTAACTATTTTTCTATTTTTATGTATGTTGTCTATCTGTATATCTTTTTTTTGTATGTTTGTAAATCGTGTCTATGTTTGTCATTCTCTATATCTGTTTTTTTGTCTGTCTGTTAGTCTATCTGTCTTATATTTTTCTATCAGTATGCCTGTCTATTTGTATGTCAATCAATCAGTCTGTTTGTATGTCTATATGTTTATTTGTCTGTTTATCTGTGTTTCTATTTGCATGTCTATTTGTGTGTCGAGTTGTATGTTTGTCTATATGTCTTTTTTTTGTCTGTCGATTTGTCTGTTTGTTTCTTAGTCTGTCTGTCAATCTATCTATCTATTAAACTGTCTTTCAATCTATATGTCTGTCTGTTTTCTCTCTGTTTGTGTTTTTGTGTGTTTGTTTAAGTCTATGTATTTGTTTATTTGTCTGTGTGTTTTCTCTATTAGTCTGTTTGTCAGGCTATATGTGTGTCTGTTTGTGTGATTGTACGTGTGTTTGTCTGTGTCGCTATCAGACTGTGTGCTTGTCTGGTTGTGTGTCTGTCTATCTCTTTGTCTATTGGTCTATGTGTCTATTTGTTAATCTGTTTGTTAGTCTATCTATTTGTGGGTCTGTTTGTTTGTCTGTATATCAATTTTTCTCTTTCTCTTTCTGTTAATATATTTGTCTGTGTATCTATTTCACTATTTTTCTGTTTGTATGTAAATTGTCTGTATGTATATCTGTTTTTTTGTTTGTATGTCTGTCAATTATATCTCTATTTGTCATTATCTATATCTGTTTTTTTGTCTTTCTGTCTGTCTATCTCTCTATCTGTCTGCCTACCAGTCTATTTGACTTTCTGTCTATCAGTCTGTTTGTCTGTCTGTCAGTATGTCTTATGTTAGGTAACATGCAGTCAGTCTGTCTATCACTCAGTCAGTCTGTCTTTTTGTCTGTTTGTCTCATAATTAATCTTTTTTTTTCTGCCTATTAATCTATTTGTGTGTCTATCTATTTAACTATTTTTCTATTTTTATGTATGTTGTCTGTCTGTATATATTTTTTTTTGTATGTTTGTAAATCATGTCTATGTTTGTCATTCTCTCTATCTGTTTTTTTGTCTGTGTGTTAGTCTATCTGTCTTATATTTTTCTATCAGTATGCCTGTTTATTTGTATGTCAATCAGTCTGTCTGTTTGTATGTCTATATGTTTATATGTCTATTTGTGTGTCGAGTTGTCTGTTTGTCTATGTGTCTTTTTGTGTGTATGTCGATTTGTCTATTTGTTTCTTAGTCTATCTATCTGTCTGTCAATCTATCTATTAATCTGTCTTTCAATCTATATGTCTATCTGTTTTTCTCTTTGTTTGTGTTTCACTGTTTGTTTGTGTCTATGCATTTGTTTATTAGTCTGTGTGTTTTCTCTATTAGTCAGTTTGTTTGTCAATGTGTCTATTTGGTAATCTCTTTGTTTGTCTATCTGTTTGTGGGTCTGTCTATCTGTCTCTCATTTTGTCTCTTTCTTTGTCTGTTAATATATTTGTCTGTCTATCTATTTCACTATTTTTCTGTTTGTATGTATATTGTCTGTCTGTATATCTGTTTTTTTATTTGTATGTCTGTCAATTATATCTCTATTTCTCATTCTCAATATCTGTTTTTTTGTCTCTCTGTCTCTCTCTCTATCTGTCTTTCTGCCAGTCTATCTGTCTTTCTATCTGTCAGTCTGTTTGTTTGTCTATGAATCAATCAGTATGTCTTATGTCATTCAATATGTCAGTCAGTCAGTCTGTCTGTCTATCACTCAATCAGTCTGTCAGACTGTTTGTCTGTTTGTCTCTCAATTAATCTTTTTTTTTTGTATGTTAATCTATTTGTCTGTCTATCAATTTAACTATTTTTCTATTTGGCTAAATACCACCCATGGTCCCTTAACTTAATTTCAATTAACGTTTTAGTCCTTTATCTTTTTTTTTTTGTTTTTTTTTTCCG